>OU383789.1:7227602-8427602 GCA_910950805.1 Acrocephalus scirpaceus scirpaceus
AAAAGCCATGGCAAAATGTGCCTGGGGCAGTTTTCCTGGCTTTCTACTGCTCCAGTCCCTAAATGCATCTGTTTCCTTAAACCAGGGGGAGTTACGTAGTCAAACACTTCTGTAATTTAGCAGTTTCTCAGAAATTTGATCCCAAGATCAAATATTTATATGTCACCAATTGGGTTTTTCTCCTAGCAAGTTAGGTGCCTTTGTCTTTGTCAAATTATCCTGTTAATATAAGCTATTTATGGCTTTGGGGATTTGAATGCTGAAGGACATTCTGGAAAAGATGGATTTTTTTTGTGCACGTGTCCCATGTCCCAGCTGGAATTTAGAGCTGGTATGTGCTTAATTCTCCTTAGGTTACAGGAACTCAGTGTTTCCAAAGAAAATTCCTGTTGGCATTCTCATGGGAGTTGGGTTTTTTGGAGTCTTTTAATGGGTTCCACTCCATCCAAACCAGGCTCCTTATTCTAATTCCTAATGTATCAAACTGGGAGATTTTTTCCTCTGTATCCAGTAGGGAATTGCAGTTTCTTGTGCTTTTTGGGGATATATGCTATAGACAACTTGTTGATTAATGGAATTGTTTATACCTGAAGGTTGCTCAAAGCTAATACAGTAGTGTCTATGAGACTTTGATAAGAATATGTTTCTCACATAGGGGTTGTATAGATGAGTTGTATTTCACCACTGAGACACTTTTTCCATGTTACTGCAGCCAGACTGAAATGGAAGAATGCAGTGGGGAATCTACCATGCTATCTCAAATCTTTTAAAAGCCTCCTCATTCCCAGTGCTGAGGTTTCTCTCTGTTGAATTGGTTTTCCTTAAAGAAATGGTGAGCGCTACTAATATTTCTGAAAAACAAAATACAAAGTATTTTGTGCAATATGGGTAGCTTAGATCAATCCTGGAGAGGAACTCAGCATCTGAGACAACATATTAGACATAAAGCATGTGAGAGGATCCTCATGGAGGTGAATAAAGAGGGAAATAAAGCCCTGAGGGCTCAGCTGGCATGGCACTCAGGAAGTAGGTAATGGCGTCTTCTTGCCTCTAATTTCTCATTGTGTATGGGATAATTTCAGTAAGTGCTGACTAAGAGCTATAAAATCTCAGCCCTTCAAGGGTCTGGCTGTTTTGCAAGGACTTAAAAAAAATTGAAAAATGAGGTATGAACAGAAAACTTTTTGTGTTATGGGACTTCATTTTGGTCCAGAAGCCACAAATCTCATTGCAATTAGAATTGAAGTCCCAGTGGATCTGATAAATAATTGATTTAAAGGGACTGTTGGTGGAGCAGAGGGGAATGGAACAGCAGTGAGGTCAGAAGCAGTTTTGCACAAGTGCATAGGCAGTGACAACTTCAGTGCTGTATTGATCAGGAGTGGTGGAAGTGGGAGATTTGTGGGGGTCAGAAACTGCATTATGAAGGGTATAAAAACCTCCTTGGCTTTAGCCCCATGAGATATTAAAAGAAAACAAGCATTTAGGTTTGAAGAATGACCAACACTTGGGGAAATGTGGGCCTTGACATTGTACCCAGAAGATAACACTTTTTAATGGTAAATGTTGAAGGGAAAGAAGGGAAGATTAAGAGGTTTGAAAGAATGGCTGTGGAGCCACTTAAATGAGTGGAAAAGATACTGTTGAACCTTAAGCCGTTGTGGTATTTTGCTTTGTGTTCTAGAAATATTTGTCTGCTCTTGGCCTATATCCAATATTGTAAAGGCCTACAGGACAAGCTGGGTGTTCAATAGTCAGTGCCAAGAAATCACACTGTAAATATGTCTTTAGATGATGATGGCAGCTCAGATATCAGTGCTATTCATGACATGGTTTTATTTCTTTATGGGTGAATAACTTACTGCAAAGGCAAGCAAGTGGGTTTAGTATCTGGAAACTAAAATCTTGAGGGGTTATTCCATTAGCAGCCCAAGTATCATCATTAAACTTCCTAGTGTTGCCTAGTGTTGATTTAGGCTTATATTAAGTAGTTACAGCTATTTGTTCTCTAAGGGAACCTGAAAGATCCTGCAGCAGGTAGGATCATGGGTGCCCAGGAGTCTTGCTTGGATGATCTCCCAGATGCCTGGAGCACTCATAGGGCTTGTCAGGCAGATGGAGGGATCACACAGTGCAATTTCTTTCATGGCATCTTCATTGTTGGATTGGATTTCCCTGCTTCCACAAGCTAAAATAAGGGGCTATGAATAAAACTCAGAACAGGACAGAATTTATCAAGGCTTGGAGTTATGAAAGGTTCATTTTAAGTCTAATTTAAAGCAACTACTCAAAGACTCTGCGTGTTGGTTAAAAATTTAAAGCAGAAGACAGTTTCATAATCTTTAAAATTATACTATTTTTCATCTAGTTCTGAGAGTTCTGGAAAAAAACTGAAACACTTTAGCTGGAGAGAGCAAGAACTGAATTGGAGAGATTAAAATATAATACTAATATAAATTAGCACAAGTTCAGTGTAGCTGCACAAAGACTTACTCTAGCAGCAGTGGTACAGTAGTAGTCCAGGGCAGTGCAAAGTAAATACTTACTCACTGCAGCAGCACTGGGGTCTGTGCATTAGTTTCCTTCTCCTTGGATGACCTAGACAAGAAAATTGGAGAGAATTGGAGCTAAAAAGCAGGGACCCTGTTGGTATTTAGAGACCTTGCTGCAGTTTGAGTTTCTTCTGTCCCTACTTTATACTGTCCTATCCATGATCTCCCTTTCCATTCCTGCCTTGTGTCCTGCAATCAATCCCCAGGACAAGAAATTACTCCTTTTTCTATCTTCTCCTTTAGCTGCTCCCTTTAACCCTTCACAGTTCTTGAGAGCAAAAACTGTACTAGGTACTGCATGATGTGGGTACTTGACTGTTTTGACACTTCAAGCCCAGGCTGTGTCCTTGCACAGTGGTTTATTAATCCCCTGGGGTCAGGACCTCTCCCTGCTGTGTGTGTGCAGCTCCTAACACAATTTCTCATCAACCTGGCTTGGTCTGTGGGTACCACCTTAGAAATACAAGTAATAACAGTAATAGCAAAGGAATCTTCTCATCAATCTTGAAGTTATCCAGAGCATCAGCTTCAATAAAGTGGCATGGATTTTCTAGTTTAAGAAATTTATCTGAACTGAACAACAAGGGATAGATAATCCAAAAGAAAAAAGTATGTGCGCTAACATCAGAACATTTTTGATCCTGAAACTGGGACTGTACAATTAATCTGGTTTCCCAGAAGGTAGCAGAAACTTCCAAATGTGAAATTATTCCTCTTTTGCAGAAATGAAGGGGTTCAAAAGATCAGCCTCAGCAATTTCTGCTGGGACTGTGCCCAGGGTATGTAATTTATTTTCTATTTTTTTTCAATTAGATTATTTTTTCTGTTTCAAAAGAGAGGATGTCTGACTATTTAATCTAATCTAGTTAATTTATCGTTTTTATCCTGCTGAGTCTCTTACTGCAAATCCAGTAACGCTCTTCTAGCACAGACCTTGGGAGACCTCCAGGGAACTTTTGCACTACTTTTCCAGTAGCAATGCTTACTGGGGTCAAGATCTTTGTTTTTGTTGGAATGTAGAGAATATTTCCATTACTCTGTTATTAGGCGGGAAAGATCTGGGTGGAAGACAGGGTGAGAAATGCAGCTATAATTTTCAAAACTGAGAGGCATTTAGGAGATAATTTCTTGAAGGTGATCTTCATCTTTCTGTAGCCATTTTGTTCCATAGCCAGGTGTTTGGTGTACTTTTTTTTTTGTGGGAATGCCATGTTTCCAGATTTGTTGTAGGGATCTCTGCCACTTGTTCCTGGTGTAGAATGTCTTTTACACTGTGTACTACTGGTATAACTGATTATACAACAAAATATATCAATGAAACATACCATAGCTCACTATCTGCTTTTGGATGTTTAATGAATATCACTGAAACTACAGTACACTGTGGTCCTTTTTTACTGTGTGTTCTGGCAAAGAAGTAAACTGAAGATAAATCCAGACCCTGTGGAAAAAAGCTGAAAGATTCCCATTTGCTCCTGTGAAAAGTGGATGGGTTTTTTGTGAGTAGCTGAAACAGCTCTTGAAAACAAGATTGACCTCCAGATCAGAGTATAACTTAAATCTTCTGTGCAACTTTATCACCATCTGCTTTGAGTTCTGTTCATGCTGCAGAAGGTCACACACAGAAACTAGCAGTAGACTTGAGAAGTGCCTTTGTCCTTAAAAGCAAAAAGTGAGACATGGAAAAACAAAGGATGCTGTATTGCCCACTGGTGCTATTATAAGGGGTGAGTTACTCATCAAGATGTGCTCCTGGAGCTGCCAGGGATATTGTTTTAAAGTTATTGTGCTTGGATATCTACATTCTTTTTCTCTTGGTTATTAGAAGTAAATGATTCCCCATTTTGATTAGATGGACAGTGAAACATGCAATAAATGTTTACTGATCTTAATGAGAAATCCTCATACCAGTTCTGGAATTACAAGTGCAATAAGCAGTAAGGTTATTTACTGCTCTCTAATTTTCAAATAAAATGTGCACATGAAAATCACTGTGTTTAATGATAAACCATAAGCAGTCACATATATTTGGCCTGATGCTCTCAAACCACACATAAAAAAATGACAAAGTGGAACTTTGCAGTGCTTTGTAAATTAGGGAGTGTTTTGTGATGCTCAATTCCCTGATCAGGGACACACAGACTCCTTCTGATGGGGTTATTCACTATGAGATGCAAATCATAGGTATGGGGGCACTACTTTTATTCCTCAGCTATTGGCTGATATGTTTGGGGTGCTGAAAAATCACAGCAATCAAAGGAAATACAATTAGATACATCAGCAGTCTGAACAACATACCATTTTTGTGTGGTTTTTTTCTGTCAGGAGGAGGCGACTGAAATTCTCATAATTGTTCTGTTTATGAAAATGCTACTGTTGGCAACTTCTGATTATATATGGCTGTGCCTTGACAGAATAAATCTAAAATCCAATGTCTGCTGGCAGAAACATTTATTTTCCTGACCTCTAGGGATCTGGAACTGACTTAGGCTTTCCTCCTCAGGAGTTGCTCAGTGTTAAAATATGAGGACTGATTACCGCTAATTTTACACAGGAAGGCTTCATGCAATCTAGAGCACGTACAGAGAAAATTAGGAAATAAGTAGCAGGAAGCATTTCCATTTTTGAGACAATAACCTTAATTTCTTCATTTATGAAAGAATTTCTCTTGTGATATTCAGGTGTAAAATAAAGGACAGAAAGGCAAGCAAATTATGCTGATCTAAAACTATGAGATTAATAGTGAGGTCTGTGAATTTTTTTTTTAAATTTTTTCTTGGAGAGAACAGGTGCAAAATGTTTCTTTTGTGCCATTTGTCCCCTTTGGATTCTCTCTTCTTGTCATTGTTCTTTGCATGTTTTTTATAAATAGAACATGAATGGAGTTGCCTGCTCTGATCCAGATGGAAGGATATAGGGCTGGTATAATTTTAGTGTGGAAGATGTATTAACTTTCATTTAAATTCTGTAAATATGCATCTTCATCACTGAACAATTGAAGACGAACTGGGAGGCATCAGTGATAATTGTACATGGAAGGCAGGAGCCCTTGGCATCGGTATCCACACAAGCTTTTCAGTTTTGAACAACTTAATGTGGATGAATCACTGACCTGATCATGCAAACAATTACCCATGAGTTTAGTTTTATGCACTTATGCAGAGCTGTTGCAGGCAGCAGGTTAATTGAATTTTGAAGTAAGTGCACAATCGATAGATCAGATTGGAATGGAATTTTATGCTTGCAAACAATTTCCCAATTCCTGTATATACTTGAATTCAGTTAATTTAGGCTCTGGTTTATGAAGCTGCTCCAATTATCATTATTTTGTCCGCCTCCAGGTAATAGTGTCACCAGAGAGCAGGTAGAAAAAGCAGCCTTGAGAATAAATTTAGGGAATGAAGCAAAATTTTACCAAGGCATTGAAGCTCTGAAATTATTTCTTTCCTCTGCTGCTGACAGAGCCCAAACTAAGGTAAATGGATGGGCGTGAAAATTATACAGTCGTGTTGCGGGATGTTTGCTAACCATGGAATACAGACAGGAACTTTACAGAGAGAAAAAAAAAAGTATTTTTAAGGATTCAAATGAGTGCAGTGCTGCGCCTAGGCTGGAGTTATTATGAAGTACAATGTGACCCATGAGCTGTAGAGGGACCCAGGCCCTTTGAATAGCAAGTCCATTTGTTGGGAGGGCTTGGAGAGAGCTATGCACAGGTGTGTATATTCATGTTCCTCATTAGAGAAATAAAATGTTCTCCCTTATTCTTAGCTCGTTTGTTTTGTATTTTTCAGAGCAATACTACTCCCTAAAGAGAAATAATTCTGGTCTCCATGTTAGCAGTAATAACTGCTCTGTATTCCTCAGCTAGGTGGGCCACCAATAATGAACATTTGGCATTTCCACAGCCTAAAATACTAGAAAATCAAGAGATTCAGGGAAGAGAAAAGTGAGTGTATGTTGTTTCTTTTTAACCAGTTGTCTCACCTTTGCATAAAGGGCTGCCTTAATTAGCTATGATGAACTGGAGAACAGCTGCAGCTGGGAGGATCTTGATTTCTCTCCTTTACTGACATCTAAGAAGAGGAAAATGTGAGTACTTTGAACTTAATCACTTTTTAGATATTGATGTATTCTCTTTATAAGTAGCCACCTATATCAACCAAACACCCTCATAACCAATAACAATGCAGATACTGTCCTGGGTTAGCAGGCGACTCCTACTCTATATCCTACATCGTGGGGCTATATTGTGTCTTGGCAGTTGTTTTCTCTTCCCCTTCGGCGAGGACTGCGGCTGATAGGCGGGCCCTCGCTGGGGCGGGGGGGGCGGGAAACGGCTGCGGACTTTTTTACTTTCACTTTTGGCTCGGCTTGCTCTGCTTGGCGTGTTTGCTATTTCTCGCTATTCTCTGCTTGTTTTTTTTCCTTCCTCTTCCTTTTTTCTTTCCCCTTCCCGAAGATTAGGACCAGCTCTGGACTGACCTGATCTGACCTGAGGAAAGTTCGGGAATTCCTAGAGCTCGACACAGGAGATCAGCGCCTCTTCCCACACAGTACCTGTTTCCTTCTTTTTTCTTTTGTGTGGGGAGTGTTGTTAATAAAATAGGTTTTTCCGCTTTCCCTCCAAGGAGTTTTTCTTCCCTCCCGAACCCAGGTCTAGAAGTGGGGGAGGGGTGGTGGAGGTTTGTTTTAGGGGTTCTCCCCCTAATCTGTTCCAAACCAGGACAAGATACTTTTATTTATGAGAAGACTTTTGTAATTAAAACAGGCTTTTACTGATCCCTGCACACTGGGAAGAAAACATGATTTTACCCTACAAAAATCCTATAAAAATCATTACCTTGCCTTTCATTAAAGTATCTTTTTCCTAATAAATACTTTGTCTCTAAGAATTCAAGTTTGGAATTAAGAAGTTGCTCAGCAGCTGACAACGACAATTAGAAAGCTTTTCCTGTTTCTTCTCCAAATACTGCATTTAGAGTAGTCAGTATCTCCAGTCAGCTTTGAAAGAAAGACTCATTAAACAATTACAGTATGGCAGAGACCACTATAATTGTATTTAATTTATTTTATTTTTTTGTTGTACTTGTTTATTAAAAACAAATATTTGTTTATTAAAAACAAATATTCCTGAACATATCTGGAAACTTTTTTACCCATGGTCACTTTGTTATTAATAGTTTTTCTAAAAGTTACAGCACATGTTTAGCAAATATCTGAAAACTTTATGCATATTTTCACTGGCATAGTCACCCATTTATCATTTATATCACATGTTGCTAAAAAATTTATTAAACATTAATAGTTTCATGTTACTACTACTATATATTATAAACACAACAAAATCACTCAAATGTTCCCACAACCTTTTCATCAACACTCACATATTGTTAATAGTTTTGGAAACTATAGTAGTGTAAAAATGGCTGCAATGAGCATAAATGATTCATGTCCACCTTCTCCTTTGTCATTTAGGCCATACATGAAATTGTTGCTGAACCTTTATGTAAGATATACCCATCTTCAGGGCTGGAGAGAATCAGCTGTGCTTCAAGGAAATGCCAGGATTTTCAAACAAAACTTGCTGGTAACCAAGTTAGTCGCTGAGCTGAGATGACCTGGACTTGAGCACAAGCAAATGAGATTGTTCAGTAAATGAGTCTCTAACTCCTTGTCTTGGTTTGGAAAGACAGGCATCTGCCAGGGAAAGCTGGAGCTTCCCTTGGAATGGAGAATGTAAACCTCCTCCTTCTAAATTATTATAATTTTGCAATTGGGGGCTTTCAGGCAAAGATATGGGAATAGGAATAACAGTTCTTTACTAGGAATATATTAGTACAAAAAATCAACCAAACAAAAATCCTAGAAACTCTGACAGAGTCAGAATACCACCTGACACCCTGTTGGTCAGGGTATTGGAAGCACTCCAAATAAGTCTTCCTGAAGTAACAGATGTGGTTCTGTAGGAATAGAGATGATCCTGTAGAAGGGTCCAGTGATGATGAAACAGGCTAGGTCCTCCTCTGGGAAATCCAGGGGGGAAACAGGCTCCTCTGGGAAATCCAGGGGAAAACAAGCTGGCTGGTATTCTGAATGTCAGTTTTTTATCCAGGCAGAAATCCTTGGCTCCTCCCACTGGGTGCAGCATCTCTCAATAGGATGATGTAATGTTCTCAGTGGTGAGCTTTAATGGCCCATTAGCAGCAGATATCCCCTCGAGAGAGGTTGGGTCAAAAGAGACAAGGAACATTGCTCTGGTTTTAACAGTTGGCCCATTAACAGACACCCACCCCCTCCCCTCCAGAGTTATGAGATAAAGGAAAAAACAAACAAATAAAAAAATTCCCAACAAACCTAAAAACCTCTTCAACTGGTTTCAACAGATTGGGAATAGAATACATCTTGCATTGTAATTCAAGACACTCCTCTTACCCTGATCCTCAAGGGCTTTCTTCTGGGTTGGAAACCTCACTCTGCAATCCAGCCTGTTTGCTGTGGGTCACTGCTCTTTTTTCCCTACTTTGGTTGTGGTGTCATCACCTTTGTCTCCTCCCTGGCAGATTTGGGAGTAACTGGGGTAGATGGAAGGAGCCTGGGAGGCTTTGATTGTGAGCTGGGCTGTGCCAAAAGTTGTAGAACAGGAATCCTTGTTCCTGAGTGAGCAGACTGCTCTGGGCAGAGCCACGTGAGAAGACTGCTGCTCTCTCCCGACCACTACTTACTTGAAAAACCTGTTTAGTATAAGATGTTTAAGTAGTTCTGGAGCACAAGGTAGAGTTTAGGGCTGCACCTTTCCAAGGTGCCTGGACAGTGACTCTTAATTGTTGGTGTGAATCAGAACCACCTGCACTTTTCCAGCCTGGCACATGTAAGATTAATGATCTTCCTTACCTGGCAAATCCCCTCAAATATCTCCCTTGGATACTGCACTCTATATTAATTTGTGGCCTTTGCCCATATCCATAAGTCTTGATTTTTGACTAACAGCCTTTCAGCTCTGCTTTAATGTGCCTTTGCAAGTTTAAGTTGTTTTGCTGCACTTGAGATTTTATGCCTGCACAGGAGAGAGCTCTTCTGAGGCCTGGGGAAGTAATTGGAGAATGCTGGAGGACAGGCCTTGGTTAAGTGGCAGCAGAAGTCTTCCCTTGCATCCAGTTGCTCATTATTGCCACATCCCCTGCTGTGATCTCTTTGCAATATGAATGGCTATTTTGAAATTAGGTCCCTGGATCACAGGATGGTCTTCCTTTTGAATGTTTAAACTGTGCCTCTGGATCAGTATCAGCCATTTTGTGGTAAGGTTTCAAAGTATTCTGCTGGAATTCCCCAAGATATATATTGCATTATATTATTTTAATTGTATTTCTATTTATGCCTTGACTAATTGTTTTAATATAACCAACAGTTGTGTTCAATTTAATCTCTTCCATTCTATGTGTTTTTAACCCAGCTAAGTTTTTCACTCTCTGAGAAAGACTGTTCAGCCCTTGCAGTTATATTAGAGCTGGAATTTAATGTAAATTCTATGCAATCTGAGGTATTGCTCTGCTAACATATAAATTTCTCTATTTTTGGTGCTACAATAATAATCAGAACTAGTCAGCACCCCAAATGGTGTCTGAGATACAGAGATTGGTGCAATGGATTCTCCCTAGCTAAGTGTAATGTTATTGCTCCACTGTTTGCAATTTGTAATTTGCCAGTCTGAAGGATATTTTTAATAAAGGGGGAAAATTTAAAATCCTTTTAAAGACATGGTAAAAGTAGGCAACATACGAGATTAATTTAGCAAATAGGGCGTCCTGTGTCTTCTGTTTTCCAGTACAGATCTACAAAGCCATTGATCCTTAGTATCTGTGCTGTGCTGCAAATCAACCTCCACGGTTGTCCAGTGTTATCCTGGAGAGCTCCAAGGGCTGCACTAGTGCTATTTGTTTTATTGGGTGTACAGCTGATGCTACCAGACTTCATTATTTCATTGTTACTGTGTGTGTCTTGATTAGAAATAAAAGTAATGCTGGCCTTAAGCACAGGAGTCAGTGTTTGTGACTGAAGTTCGTACACATAAATTATACATAAATCTGTCCCAAGATTAAGGAGATTGGATTTTTTTTAAATTTTAAAGAGAAGAATCATAAAGAGCTTTTAAAATTCAGTTCCTACCCAGTTTCTTTACAAAATCTCAAGGCTGAGGCAAGCGATGAAAAATCCATAAAAACAAAGCTTCAGAACCAAAGACTGATGTGATGTAAACATCCCAAAGCAGTGTTCATTCTGAAGTAGGCTTGTTTTAAAGTATTTGGAGTTTTCCCAGTGCATTCAGACATGTAGTTTGTGCCATCTTTCCCTTCTTGGATGGAGTTTTAGGTGCTCACACCCTACTCTTTCTAGGAAGAAATCATTGCCAATGAAGTTTTATTGTTAACTTTTAAACTACTTTTCTTGTATGAGGGAAGATAAACCAAAAGATGACCTAGCAAGACCTGTGCTGATCTGAATTTTTCACCCTAAAGAATAGACAATTTTAAACAGTTCTTAATAGGAACCTTAGAGATATTCAAAGCTCTCTGAACATGGTCTGGCTGCATGCTTTATGTTGCCCAGCTTGAGCAGGGCTGTTGGACAAGGTAACCTCTAGAGATCCCTTCCAAACTCAAAAATTCTATGATGTTTTATTAATTGGGTCCCTCATGCTGCTATTAAACAGATGGGGGGGGGGTTTCTAGGCTTTTCTAATGAAACATTTCCTTAGTTAGATGCACTGAAAAATATAGGTCCATTGTAGAACCAAGACTCTTTTTCCTCTTTGCATCTTTTTAAGCAAATGAAAATAGAGGTAAATAAATAGAACATGGGTGTGCTAGGATCTGGTTATGCCCTTAGAGGGTGACATCTTCAAATCCCAGAGGAAAAAAATGCTTTTGGTGCCTCAGAAATGGTAATTGTGGGAACGGGGGTTTCTGATCCTCTAGTAATGAACTGAAAACACATGAAATATACCAGGCATGAGGATGGGGAGCAAGGCATGTGTGTGATTTCATTTGCTCATTGATCATGTGCTGGAAAACGAGTAGATGGAACAATCAAGAAGCTTTGGGTGTTTCTTTGCAGTTGCTGTTATCATCATTTTAGGGCATTAAAAACTGAAGTCCAAACCAGTATCACACAGTGTGTCCAGCGGATTACAAATGAAAAAGCAGAAACACTGTCTGGCAGCCCGGTGTGTTGCCCTTCAACCAACTTCTTGTCCAGTTTCTACTTCAGTTTCAAAATGTTTTTATGCTTTTCCAGGGGGAGGGATGGGATTCAGCTGCATTTCTTCAGATAGGGAAGAAAGCACTAAGTCTTGAAAGTGTTTGGTTTGTGGGGTTTTTTTTTTGTTTTGAGTTTCTTTTTGTTTGTTTGGGTTTTTTTGTTTTGTTTTGTTTGAGTTTTTTGTTTGTTTTGTTGGGGTTTTTTGTTGGTTGGGTTTTTTTGGGTTTGTTTGGGCTGGAGGGGGGGCGTAGACTGAGCAAATCTGGGTAATAATGAACACAATATGAGTCTCTATAAAGCAGTAGCCCTTGAGCCCTAGCTCTCTCCATAACAGTAACTGTGCTGCACTTAAGCTAATGGGAACCACTGTGAATAAACAGCAGCAGCAGTTTTGAGACAGAGCCCAGGACTCAGGACTGTGCAGTCAGTTTGGAGGATGAATACTGGCAGTTTTCCAAGAGAATATCTGAAATGTGTGTGTGTGTCCATAATTATGCAGAATTACAGCAGATTCAGGTTGACCTCCTTACGCACACACAAACACACAACATTCCACAGTCCGTGTACAGCCTGCATTCTCAAGCCCCATTGTTACAATGTTGTCCTCTCTGTAAATGTTCTTCTAAAGCAAGAGTAGCTGAGGATTTAAAAAAAAAAACCCAAAGCACAATTCCGGGAGGAGATGACAGCCCTGTATTCTCTGTTTGTGAATGTCGGTAAATGAAGTACTCTTGCTCTACAGTTTTTCCTCTCAGTATTGAATGCATCGCTGACAAAGCTTCACAGCTTGTGGGAAAATTAACAGCTTTTGAGATGAAAAACTGTAAACTAATTTACTTGTGTATTGCCTCTTTCAGCAAAGCACTTGGACAGGCGATGAAGTGACAACAGGAGTTTTTTGGGTTAAGGATAGTGCAACCATCACTGTCTTTAAAACAAAGCATCTCTTCAACAGTGCCTGGGTTCAGTGACAAAGCTGGAGGATGGGTAATGCAGTACCACTCAGGGACCCTGTCTTCTATTTCTAATGGAAGATCTCATAGAAAGATTTCTTATTCCATAGAAATTGATGCTGCCTTTGGTTTTCTGGTACAGTGACATTTTTTAGCAGAGGTGGTACAAAAGAGCTTTCTGCTGTTGAGAGGGTTGGTTCGGATTCCAGCCTTAATGGGTATATTTCAAATCACATTTGGAGATTGTTAACCAAACTGTGCAATTCCTTTCTAAAGCTGAAAGGAATGATTTAAATTGCCAAATAATATCACTGATGAAGTCAAAGTTATGGTCTTTTTTAAATTAGGGTATTTTTCTTGTTAAAATGCTAATGGAAAAATGTTGCAGCAGACCTCACATTAGAGACAGAAATGAGATGAGACACACACTCTTGTTCAACAGCTTGAAAAAGTCCCGGTTTATTCTTCCTCACAGCTTGGCCAACAGACTCCAACTCCAGCAGACTCCCACTGTAGGCTTCCCTTGCAGACTCTGACTGATCTCACAGCAGTAATTCTCTCTTCCATCAGTCAGTCCTCCAGTCTCTCTGGATCATCTCTCTCCGTTTTTCTTCCCCTGACCAGGCAACCCATCCTTTTATCACACTCATCTTTATTGGATATAGCTGTGACCTATTAAGGGCAAGGCTGTTTTTGGTAATCAGCACAGCTGTTGTTATAAACGACAGTTCTCCAATATTCCGTTTTAGAGGTTTATTGGAAAATGACAAAATGAGATTGAAAAGAGACAAGTCCCACAATCAATCGGCAGCTCTGAGCCCGGGTTTCGAGCTGCCGGGTGAACTAAGACCCCAGCCTCTATCGCACTGGGTCCCCCATAGTTCACACCAACCATCTCTTGAAGGTTAGTTTTTATAAGGTTTTTAGGCCCCGAGGCTAGTTTTCTGTCCAGTCTGAATATGCAGATAGGATTTCCGTTCACCTGGAGTGAGAGTAGAATAGAATTCCGGGAAATCTGGTCATATCTCTGGATCTGTCCATGAATTATTCCTGAAGTCTTCACTAAACATGTCTATGAATTATTCTTGAGGCTCCTGCCAGACGAACATATCTTGGTTTGGGTTTGGTCTCAGCACAGGGTTCCAGGAGTGATCGGATTTTCTGAGAGCTGAATCAGTTCTGATGGGCCTTAGTGATCGTTATCTGGCACCCTTTTGGCATGGTCCACCTCTCATTGATATGGAGAATACAGGTCTATTGTTCTATGGGCAGGCCAGTTACCTACCCCCCCCTTGTTGGTTTCTGTGCAAGGGGGTACCTTTTAGCATATTTAAATCAAACTATATAATTATAACAGTAAAAAATTTGAATTAAACTACATATTTGTAACAGCTGTGACCTGTCAGGGGTGAGGTTGTCTGTAATCCACTTTTCTACAGCAAAATGTGTGAAAAACGAGGTTCACTTTCTTAGAAAAATTTAGACGTTTAATAAAAATTAAAAAGAAAACAGACAATTAGGAGAGACACAAAAGCAAAATACAGTTTCTCAGCCGAGGGTGCCTGCACTCAGCCAGCCAGCACACCTTACCCCCTTCAGATCCTTTGTTTTAAGGATCTTTGTGTTACATATTCAATAGACCTTGATGCGTTATTCAAACATTCCTTTAAGTTCAGATGTTCTCTTGGTTTTGGCTCCCCCCCAACTTGTCCTATTTCACCAAATTAACATTTTATTACTTCTTGTAGATAAAGTTCTTCTTGGCTTCTTGCAGTTGTTCTTGTGTTTTATTCTTCTGATACTAGGAGATCAATAAATTCCTTTCTGTAGCTTTCTCCATTTCATCCACTGTAATAAGTATAATAGATAAATTTGTGTGGATTTAAGCTACTAATAAGAAGCTACCCGAGAATGCCTCCAAGATTTCAAAGTTCCTAAACACATTTACAACTGTAACGACAAGGCAGAGCAAGAAGATAGCCCAGCCATCAAGGGTGGACCCTCACTTCACAGCTCTTCAACATTCGATACCGATCTTGGTGGAGATCCTGGACGATCAGACCACCCCTCCCAAGATGAATTTCGGAAGAAACTATCAAGCAACCTCTACATGCAGACAAGACTCTTTTAGAAACACAGCATAACTAGACTTTCAATAGACTTAGCCTTAGGGTAAAAAAAACTGTATAAAACCCACAGGCTGAAACATAGCAGTGTGGCAGAATTCAGAGGGTACTTTTGTACCGCCACTCTGTCCACCCAACTCTCGATCGATTGTTGTCCCATTTTTATTGTGGCTTTAATTTGGTGTTAGAAATTTCGCTAATAAACCCTGTTATTTTTAAATTAGCTTATACTCATTTATAACAGATTTGGTGCCGTGACTCGGATACAATTTGGCTGCGGAGGAATCCTTTTGCACGGGGGGCGCCCTGCCGGTTTTTCGGTGGCCCAGCAAAGCAGGAAACCCCTTCGCACCTATTGTATTACGAACCCAAAAATTAGATAAAAGCGCCACAATAAAAAGGGAGAAGGCCTGGATCCAGCAGAAAACCCGGGAAAAGACATAGGAGTCTTTTCGGAGCCGCGGCTACTTTTCACTCGTAAAATTTTTTTCTCCGTGCACGAAGATCTCCAAGCAAGAAAATAGCTGTAAGTAATGCTTGGTTGAGTGGGTGATTGAGTGGGTGAGCGAGACGTGGCCTTGCCACGATACAAGGGTAGATCTGTAAGCTCTTGTACCAGGTTTCCCGCAAAGGTTTTTTTTCGGCTGGTGGGGAAGAGAATTGGGGAAAACTCGTTTGCTCATCAAAGCCCAGACTCGGGGAGTCTGGGGGAATTGATCACAAAGAAGCAAAAGGGGAAGGATACGTCCCTCTGGGTTTGGGGAACCGGTAAACCCTTTTGCTACGGGCTAGTAAAAGCCCAGGACGCAAACCGAAGACTTTTTCATCGGACGAACAGACCCATGGTTCAGCTCACCAGACGGGTAAGTAATCCGAAATACACGGAAACCCGGTTTGTAACAAAACAGTTTAGGGAAAGATCCCTGCTCTTAGCCAGAGCTAAGAAAGAATTTAGCATTGCGATCCATTACCAAAAAGTAAAGTTTTTTTTAAAAAAAAAATAGGGCAAGGAAAGAGTAAACATCAGAAAAAAAAAAAAAAAAAAAGGTGTGCTCCCAGAAAAGGAAAAGGTGCTTTTGAAATCCCACCAGAAAGTCCACTGAGATAGATCTTAGAGCACTAGAGAGAGTGTCCCATTTTGAAAAGTAAGTCCAAGAAAAACTAATTATTGTACCGAAGTTAGGGAGAGTGAAGAGCCCGCTGCCAGCCGCTGCCAGCCGCTGCTGCGTGCCGAGAGCCAAACCGCGGGGTGCAGGGCCGCCGTCCAGGGCACGCTAGCAGAGAGGGGGGCCCGCCCTCTGCGCCCGTGCTGCGCCTCCCCTACCCGTGCGCCCCGTCTAGCGCCGCATCCATCCCACTGCTTCCCGCGGCCAGCACCGCCACCCCCATAGCATCCTTGTGTCCAGCGGACGATTGTCCTCCTGTTTGCCTTCTCTGTCTCTCTCTGATCCCTTTTCCCAATCCTGCTTCTAGCCCCCCCTTCCCCCAGGGAGCCATCCTCTTCCCATTCTCAGTTCCCCCGAGGTGAGAACAGAAACTGAAGAGAAGGGGGGGGAGAGATCTGAGAAAATCTTTCCCTTAGAATTCTCCCTTCCAGGTCCCCAGCTTTCCCCATCCCCCAAGAAACCCCCACCCCACTCTCAGCTATACTCATATGCAAATGCAGTCAACCACACCGCGCAGAGTAGATGTTAAGTGCTTTAAGCCAGTCACATCGACAAAGCTAACCCCAAAACTTCTATGTGAGCTTAGTGCCAAGAGCCGAGAGCCTAAAAGCCACTAAGTTAGCTGCAGAAATGCACTCAAAGTGCCCCTAAATACCCATTAGTTTACAAAGCAAAGAATCTAAATGCCAGTAGCTTAGCTGTGAGAAGACCTCCGAGTCCTTAAAGCACTAGCCCATGTTTAGTTTCATAAACAGCTTCATTTTAAGTACCTATTATGCGTTTCATTATTCATTTTAAAATCTGCAATATTGACCCACTTACCCCATTTGTTATAATTGTTTGTTTTGTTAAGTCACAATTACATATGTCAGTTGTTTGAATCAATTCCTGTTGCATTTTGCTTCTTGTCAACCCTATTTGTTGTTTTCTTAATAATATAATTTCATTTTCTTGTCCATCCTAAGTATCAAGTCAATTTAGTCTATAATTAAAAGCTCAAAAGAAAAAGCAAAAAGTGTAAAAAAGTTTCTATCTAGCCTTCTCAGTGAAGCAGTTTCACTTCCTTTGTGCTCTGATTTCCACAGCACTTTTAGCAGTAATATTCTGCTGCTCAGTCTAAGAAAAGCAGCCAAGTAGCATATCCATGCTGTTCCCAAAGTTTTCAGCAGCCTAAGCTCTCTGTGTAGTCCTGCCCTGTGTCATGTAGACATCTCCCTCAGCAAGATCTGAGCGTGTTTCATAAACACCAAAAATGAAATCTGTCTTTTTTACATTTCTGAATGTTAAATCAGATGACCAGCTTTCATTATTTACAAGAGTTGCCTTTAGCTGAGCCATGTAAGCTGTAATTCTCTTTTGTTGACATGAGTATAAAAGCACTAACAATGCCCTAGTAGTTAGAAGGGTTCAGATATGCCTTAGCCTTAAATTGCTCTGAGAGATGTTTCAAATTTTTAAGCAGTTTTTTAAGTAATCATTTTCAGCAGTAGATTGATGCTTCCTATTTTTTCACTAATTACTACTATTGTTCTTACTTTGTGTTATGCAAGAATTAATGCTAAAGATCCCCCCTTTAAAATACATGATTTGTCTAATTGTGCTAAGCTTTAACTAGTTGCCTATCACCCATTCAAAAGAATCCCAGTAGATTTCACTGATTTACCTAAGATACAGCAATTAAGACTGCAGAAAAAGAGTAGACCCATGCTTCGAGAATAAAGAAAATAGAGCCACAATACACTACTCAAAAGTAGAGAGTGTCCTCATCTCCTAGAGATCTGAAAGTCAGATTACAGTGCCACCGATGAACAAAGAAGATCAGATAAGTTAAAAAAAAAAAAAAAAAAAAAAAAAAAAAAAAAAAAAAAAAAAAACCAAAAAAAACCAAAACAGATTGTGAATGTTTTCCCTTTGTTCACTTCAAGTGTGTGTATTGTGAATTGATTTAAGTTGCTCACTGTAAAAGAGGGCGTAGGCCAAAAGGATTATGTACCAACTGTTTAGAAAAAGAACAAAAAGAGACTAGCCATTTCTTAGTAATTGCCACTAACTTGAGTCTACTGGAGTTAGATTCTCCAGAATAGTATTATATATATAAAAAGGGGACAAAAGGGCAATTGGACGCTAAAGTTGAAGTGCTCAAAGTCGAGTGCAGAAAGACAATCAAAGTACCTTGCTGGTCCGATACAATCAGGTTGTCCCGGTGGAGTGCCTTTAAAAAAAGGTTTGCAGCTCGGACTGACAGGACTCCAGAAACATATGCCTGCTGCCGAGAAGATGGATTACCCCGCCGCGGGCTGCTACCCCGTGGGCAAAAGGAAAGGCAGAGGCATGTTGTGGTAGAAAGTCCTTGTAGTCTTGAGCCGAGAGACAGGGGGACCCCCCCCCCCCCAAGAGCCCACAGAGGCTGACCCTCAGGAAGAGATGTGAACTATAGTTAAACATGGCACCAGAGAGAACCTGAAGTATCAAGAGCACTATGATTGTCCCAAAGATAAGGGAAAAGGGTATTATTTCTTTTATGACACTCAATACTAAATTTGTGAATCAGAAAAAAGAGTAGAATGCCACGACTCAAAAGCAATTACTAAGGAAAGGCAATCCAACACACACACGAATTTATTTAAGTAAATAAAAAGGTGGGGGACTGTAATAAGTATAATAGATAAATTCGTGTGGATTTAAGCTACTAATAAGAAGCTACCCGAGAATGCCTCCAAGATTTCAAAGTTCCTAAACACATCTACAACTGTAACGACAAGGCAGAGCAAGAAGATAGCCCAGCCATCAAGGGTGGACCCTCACTTCACAGCTCTTCAACATTCGATACCGATCTTGGTGGAGATCCTGGACGATCAGACCACCCCTCCCAAGATGAATTTCGGAAGAAACTATCAAGCAACCTCTACATGCAGACAAGACTCTTTTAGAAACACAGCATAACTAGACTTTCAATAGACTTAGCCTTAGGGTAAAAAAAACTGTATAAAACCCACAGGCTGAAACATAGCAGTGTGGCAGAATTCGGAGGGTACCTTTGTACCACCACTCTGTCCACCCAACTCTTGATCGATTGTTGTCCCATTTTTATTGTGGCTTTAATTTGGTGTTAGAAATTTCGCTAATAAACCCTGTTATTTTTAAATTAGCTTATACTCATTTATAACATCCACCACTATCTTCAGTTGGTTAATGCAGAAATGCAAGAGGACTTTCCCCCCCACCCTTTTCCAGTTTGGCCAGAAAAAAACCAGTCTTATACTTTTAACACTATGTTACAAACAAAAAGAAAATATACATTCATCACATTTCAAAACTCAATAAAAGAAAATACAGTAAAATCTTCCCACCTTATACGTATAGTATTCATTTTAATATTTGCGAAAAGCCAACTTTATAATGTGCATTTATAACAAAATGGAAGCTTACAAGAACTTACAGTCTTCTGTGTAATGTTCTGTTGTACATTTGTTCTTCTAATTAGTTTTTAAATAATATATGTTCTTATTCTGGTGTTTGAAGTTCAGATTTCATTTTGAGAGTGTATAAGGAATTCTTTGTAGGCAGTTTCATAATTACAGAGTAATTTGTTATTTGATGATATGCATTTTCTGTTATGACTATTCTGTAAATTAAACAGGTAAAAAACCTGACTTTATATCTACAAGTAATCAGAGATTTCTTTAAGTAGATGGAAGAAATAGTGAGATGTGATGGGTGTTATAAATGACAATTCTCCAATCTTTCGATTAGGAAATTTATTGGAAAATGACAAAGTGAAAAATCAAGCAGAGCCACAATCAAAGGACAGTTCTGACCCCGGGTATCAGAGCTGGGTGAACCACAGACACAGCCTCTCCTGGACTAATGTCCCCCCCAGTTCACACCAGCAGTTTCCCAAAGCTGGGTTTTATACAGATTTTGTGCCCTGAGGCTGTCCATTGTT
Organism: Acrocephalus scirpaceus scirpaceus; assembly: GCA_910950805.1. Taxonomy (NCBI): domain Eukaryota; kingdom Metazoa; phylum Chordata; class Aves; order Passeriformes; family Sylviidae; genus Acrocephalus; species Acrocephalus scirpaceus. Next base: position 7,247,604 of record OU383789.1, read on the forward strand.
TAGTCCAGCTTTTTGGATCTGTAGATAGGTTTTCTTCAGGTGTGTATGATGAACAGAGTTTAGGGAAAGCATAATGTCATGATTGCATCTTCTCTGGGCTGGGTAGGGGGATGAATGTTCCTGATGAGCAGATAGGATGCTTATCTGTTGTGATGGCCAAGTCGCTGATGTTGTCTGGCTCCTTCTGGGTATCGCTATGCCCTGTATTGTATTGTGGAATCACCTTATTGTTTTGGCTTGGAGGGAGGATGACATCGTTCCAGCTCATTCATCCATGAGCTAATCTTGTACAGGGGGGTATTTTGGAGACACAGTTTATTTTATACACATATAAGGCTGCATTAACAAAACACGAATTAACCACACATTTATAACAATGGGCAATAGACAGCACAGCACTTCGTGAAAATACGGAATTTGCCGTGCAAATACGGAATTTTCTTTATAAGGGTTAGGGAAAGTTCATCTATGCCCAGCCTTCTAATTTGCTGAACATCCCTAAGTACTTTATAATGTCTCTGCTCATATTGGTACAAATTTAGCATTTAAAAAACACACACAAGTGCCAATTTACTGAGAATCCTCTGGACAGCAGTGCTGAGAAGTCCTTTGTTGGAGAAGCCCTTCATTCCAAACTCCACAGGCTCTGTCTCTGTTACAGGACTGAGAGCTTGAGAAGCCACTGGTGAGAGGTGGTGAGGGTGAAACCAAAAGAATGCTTCTTAAAGAGACACGGACTGTCCTCATGTAAAAGGCATAAACTATGTGCTTCAAGAGTTCTGTCTGTTGTATAGTTTTTATTCTGAGTTAATTGACGTATATAGGACTAAACCTGGTTTAGTTCAGAAGTTTCCTGTGTATGGGGAAGGGAGGAATTCTGGGTTATATGATAGAAAAGGCTATAAATTCCCTCTTCTAACAGTCCTAGAAATTGATGTCAGTGGTCTCTCCTCTGTGTGTGGCATCTGTTTTTCCCTGACATGCTGTGGTAGCAAAGAAGAAGAAACCCCTCAAACCTAGCATCATCTCGTTAAATCATGTGGTGCTCCTGAACAATTTTTGCTTTTAATGTGCCGATAGTGATTATGTGAGTGACCAGCCTGAACAATGTGCTGAGAGAGGTGATGGATCCATAGCTTGGGGGCTCCTAAACTGGCAGAGATGCAACACTCTCCTTCTCCAGCTGTGGGACTACAGGACACAGAGGAATTCTGGTGGGGGGACATGGATGCCCTGCAGCATAATAAATTTGCTTTAATAGCTGTGGTAGTGCAAAAACAAGATGCTAATTTGGCTTCTTGAAATGTGTCAAAAATGCTGGAGGATTGGGTGACAGACACCGGGAGGGGCAGATGATAATGAAGATGATGTGGTAAGAGTGCAGACCTTTCAGGTGGAATGACCACAAGACACTGCAGAGCTGGGCAGGGCTGACCACAAGAGGATAATGACCATCACTGGGGTATCTAGACATGACTGTGACCTCACATTGTGATTAATGTGTCACTGCCCTGCTGGGATGGCTGAATATTGCAATGTCTTTTGATCAGGCTTGGCTGTTGGAAAGTTTCCAAGTGCTGAATTTCTGTATTCAGCCACTTTTAAGTCTGTTTTTTATTAATCATAATCTGGCTTGCACATCAGTTGGTCACTGTGAGAGATTGTGGGGGAAACAGACTGCACTGATGTGACATTAAATCCCTTCATCCGCTGGAGCTCCTGATGATTTTTGACTTTGTGTCTGTGGCCTTGAACATCTGTTCTCTCCACCTTTGTGAAGCCAATGCTCAAAGGGAGCTGCTAGCTCCTGCACTGGGGCTGTGTGTATTGGAGTAACTCTTTACTCCTACTTTTTTTTCCACAGATACAGATCCATTCAAGGCAAAGTGCTTAAATCACCACTGAGTTGTGTTTATTTTCTTTTGTTATTATTTGACAGGTCATAATTTCATTAAGAAACTTAAGGAAACTTGCAAGGACAGATCCCACCTCCTCCCTTCTATACTTATGATACACACATATAAATAATATTTAGTTTTATCCACATTTGCAAGAACCACTGCTGTAGCTCTGTAGGAGGATTAGCTCTAACTGCTTGACAGGAGAGTGTGTGTTTATATAATGGGTAGTATCCATAACTATAAATATATTTAAACACCAGGGCTGAGTTGCTGAGGATGCAGAGCTGCTGTTGGGATTGAGCTGCTCTGAGGGTGGGTGTGTTGGAGCCATCTGGACCTGGCAGCTTTTAGAACCTTGTGCATGGACACTGGTGCATTTCCTCTGGAGGATTTGGGTGCCTGCTGTGTTCTCCCAGGGTTTTCACTAGGAAAGAAGTTGTCATTTGGCAACAGCTGGAGGGATGGAGGACTTAAAGCCACCAGGACCCACCTCCACCTACCTCCTCTCTTTTTCCCCCAGCACTGGTAGAGAAGAGGAGCCAGCAAGCAAAGCATGTACAATTAACCTGCTGCCTCTTCATCTGGAGGGAGCTCAGAGTTAACAGCAACAATTCTAAAGTAAAGGAACTTTTAAATTTCATTCTACTTAACCCTGTGAAAGAAAAAGAGTAGATTTTAATTTCTTTCATCAGGCATTCAGTGCAGTAACATTGCATGAAGAGCAGTGTTAATTGGACTGGGGTTTTTATTCTCTTGGCGTGTTCACACTCTCACAGGAGCTGGTGGCTGACAGAGGTCACCAGTGGTCAACAGGGTCTGTGGAGGAGGACAAGGAAGGATGTCAGTAAAGGGTTAGAAACTCTTCCTTGACTGGAGCTGTCAGGTTCTGTGAGAGGTAATGGATCCATAGCTTGGAGGCTGCTAAGCTCCAGAAACACTCTCCTTCTCCAGCTACAGGCCTACAGCAGGCAAACTAGGTCTGGTGGGGGACATGGACGCTCTGCAGCAGAATAAATTTGTTTTAGTAGCTGTGGTAGATGGAAAGCGAGGTGCTAATTTGGCCTCTTGAACTGGGGAAAAGTAATGTCTGAGAATTCAGCCAAGACACCAGGAGGAGCCAGGTGATAATGAAGGTATTGTAGCCTGCCCTGCAGAAGGATGTGAGCTCTCCTGGAGTTTGCAAAGAAAGAGAAAAGCCCAGGATCATTTTCAGAGTTTGCTGAATAAGAATGCAATAAAAAATACAATGCAAAGAAGGATCAGCACAAATTGTGGCAGTTTAAGGTACTAGGAATGTAACAATGAATAATGTAACAGGGATGGTAAGATTTACCATACAGTACTGCAAAAACTTGCTTTGCTCTTCATTTGTGACTGTGGAAACTCAGCTATGGTGTTCTTTGACAATTTTTGTTTTTATTATTTAACAGTGTAGAGCTCTGCTTTTAAGGTGAATTGACTGCTCCCTTCCCTGAAGAGTGTTGAGCAAAGTAAAGAAATTAAGGAAAGGCAATTACTTAAAAAGAGGGAAAAACAAATTAAAAAAATCTCACAGCAGGGAGTCAAATTTTGCACTGTAGTAACCTTGGTTTCACTGAAGCGAATGCAGTGTAGAGGAGAAAAGTATTTGCCTGTAGATTTTGAAATCGGGGGAGAGAAAAATACTCCAGTTCTTATCAGAGATGGGGGAAAGCAGTATCAAGGGAGGGACAGAGAAGATGTGATCTCATAAAGTAGCTATAGGAATTTCCTGCAAGACAGGCCCATTACTTGGTTGGAATCTCTTTTGTAATGCACATAAGCTTGGAATCTGGTCCTGACATACCCTGCTAGGTGTTGATTTACATCTCAGGAGCAATGTATGAGCTATAAAGAAGTGTGGTGTTGCCTCCAGGAAAAATGAACTGGGGAACTGTAACCCTTTGAAACCTGGGAGTTAAGTGTTTTGCACTACTAGAATCAGGTTGTTTTGGTGCCAAAATACGGATTTAGTTGCTTAAAATTAAGTCTGCCTGTGTCCCAGTTTCCCCATCTGTAAAATGTATTACAGCAATTTCACCTAATCTTATTAAATTGCAGTACTAGTGTTTCACTATTAATATATCTTCCAGGACATGCATCATGGTAACTTTATCCCATGGTGACTAAAATTTCTGCAGGAGCACAGGATGAAATAATCAGAGCCTTAGGGACTCTGGAGCTCTCCTCTTTTAATTGGTTGACTAGAAAGAAATTATGCCAATTTTCTCCAAGTAAAGGTCTGATCTATCCTCACCACAAGGGAGGGAAAGCAACCTATTTTTCAGACTAGGATTTTTCCTGCTTCCTCTCAACCTTGCTTTTTTAGGATAACAAACACACAGGATTTGGTGACAAAGATTTACCTTTCCTTGTGAATTTTTTGGTTTCTTGGTTTTATGCATCACTGCTCAAGCGAGAACTCTGGTGTCTTCAAAATGTAAAAACTGTATAATGAAAAGGTTTCCTGCTAAGCAAGGAAAAATCTTCAGATGTAATTATAGCTTTATTTCTTTGGCATTTTGTTCCATTTAGTGTTTTATTAAACCTCTCACCTGATCTTTGGTGTGTGTATGATAAAAGGAAGTTTGTAGTGCAGCCACCTCTGATAGATGATCTAATCTTTTTAGGAGGCAGGATGTAAAACAGGTCCCATAATGCATCAGGATTTCCTGGGAAATCTCTGGTAAGGCTAATTATTTTTTTCCTTGCCACTGAGCAAGCACTAACTCTCCTGCAGTATCTAAGGGCTCCTGACCTTCAATATTTCTTCTACACTTGTGCAGAGATTGAACCTACAGTCCTCAAGGACATGCACCTGAGTTACTGTCTCAAATCAGGACTTGGGAAGGACACAGTTTTTGAGTGATGCAGTGTCTGCTCACTCAGTGCATCCTCCAAAGGCAGCAGCATAACCTGTCACATTGCCATAAGCTAAAAATCAAAATCCTGTGGGCAGGGTTGTAGAGGAAGCACCTCGTGCTGGCAGCTTTCTGCTGGAATAAATCACAGGGCAAAGGCAGGGCAATGTCCCAAGGAAGAGAGAAACTGGGTCCCAAATCCCAGGAGCTGTTCCAGGCTGGTACTGGAGCAACAGTGAGAGATGCAGCTGCTTCCTTCATAACCTTTCTAACCTGAACTTGTGAATGTGATGATCTGCCAGCAGTCCTTGTCTCAGAAAGGCTAGGAAATCTGAAGGGGTTTAGAGCAGGCAGCAAGAGCCATGTTATCCTCTCTACCTCTTCTGCACCGCCACTCCCATTTCTCTCTGATTAGGAGCAAAGGTTTAACAAGAGTAAGGCATTAAGTGTTCACCAACGTGTGGTAATATTTTGGATCTCCAGATTTTTCCAAGACGTCCTGAATATGCTTTCAGATGTTCTGGCTGCTCATGGATATCTGGTAATCCTGAAGATTAGCCTTAAGGTCTCCAGAAATCAGAACTAATTTCAGAAATAGGAGGCTTAACCTTCCTGAAGTATTCACTGTTTGATAAAATCAATATGCATTTAAATATCTTCACTGTAATTATGATAAATTATGTACAAGGCCTGAAATCTAAATTTGATGGTCAGGTGCTGAGAGCTTAAGTCTCAGGTCATTTGTAATTTAGAAATGAATGTTCTACCTCTTGTTTTAATAAGGTAAATGTTACCTCTTGTAGTGCTTTATTTGAAACCATTTTCACCAGAGGTGAGTTCATAACCATTCCCTCTCAGTCCTCTGAAAAAGGAGCTTTTGCCACTTGAAGTTTACTCTCTCTGTTTAATGTTCTTCTACTTTAAACACTGATTCCTGCCATCTTCATCCTTCTTTCTCAGCACCCCCAGAAGACAGGGATGTCCAAGAGCAAAATAGTTGGGGTTTACAGCCCCCAGCACATAGGTCTGTGTACCCTGAGGCTTCTTGTGAGTGGGAAGTCAAGACCTGGAAATAAAACCTTACTCTTTTAGGCACATTTTACACTCTCTTTGAGGGGTCCATTTTTCAAGCATTCTGTCAGAGACAGGTTTACTTCATGCAGGAACTCTCAGTGTTGTTACAGCTGTAACCAAAACCAGAATGATACAATTAAATATTACATAATCAATCAGATGCTCCCTGTTGCTGTTTCATTAGATCAAGAACAACCAGCCTAAGAGGGGGGATAAAAGAGCAAAATCCACATCAAGTGGATTTCTACAAGGGGAAGAGACCTTGGGTGACTTTACAAACATGACTATGAGGAGACATCTCAGAGAAACTGTAGGGAGAATTCCAAATCATCAGCAACTTGTAGTTCTTGGCACAACTGAACATTGAAAGAAGCCTTACCCTTCCACAAGGGAAGAGTAGAAGTACTCCCACAAATAATATGTGCTTCTATACACCCTGTTTACCCTGCAGGGTAAACCACCCTCACAGATGGGAAGCTGCAAAACAGACATTGAATGAATTTCTGAGAACTTGAACACAACTGGGATTCAACCCCAAGTCTTGGAACTCATAGAAATTTTCTAGTAACTATTGGATTGTCTTCCTGTTGAGGTGGTTATAGTATTTTATGTCACATATGAAAAAGTCTGACTCTCCTAAAAACAATTCCAAAGGTGTATTTGGGCTCTCTGCCAAAATCATGCTGTAACATAGATACAATAAATGCCCCAAATGTATTTCCTGTCTAGCTACAGAGTTAGCTGGTTTGTGTAATGAAGATATTTTATGTATTCTGGAATACCTCTGGTTTTAACTGGGGTCGGGGGGGTTGCCCTAACTGGGGCAGAGCAAAACTGGACAAGATTCTCCAAAGTATGATACTCTTCCTTACTATTTTTTAAGGCCTTGATATTGCTGGAATAGCATGGTGTAAAACTCCTGCCTAATGAAAACCTCAGTTACTCAACCTGCAATATTACTTCTATCAAAGGTAATTTTTCAAAGTGCAGGTATACTTAACAAGGCATGATCCTTGTAGCTAATGAGATTCTTTTCTTTTCATTTTCCTGGAGTTTTGCATTTCAGACACCTCTACAGGTTGTTAGCAGTGACCTGCTTTACAATATTTTAAACTAGAGCTGGTCTGTGGTCTGCCTCTTTATCTCTGCCAAATATTTTCTTTCATTATTATTTGTTGTGTGTTTTCTTTAAAATAATTCTTGGACTGCACTTGGTGGTTTTTTGTAGCAGTTTAACTCTTGTGACCTGGAAATTTTTGCTCATTTTTTTTCCCCTGAGTGCCTGAGCTCATGTTGCATTAGAAATGAGGAAGGTTGAATGAATGGTTACTTCTCCCAGCTCTCCTCTCTTGTATAATTTGTATGGAGTAACTACTTACAGCTGGATACTCCAGTTGGAAAAGTTGCTGCTTTTCAGAGGTTCTTCGTCTCCATTCCTATGTGAAAAGCCAGCGTTTAGCTGTGACCCTGGGAAAAGTGTGTATATTGTGATATCAAAATTACATGTGCTGGAAAGTGCATTCATCCTGTCTGTTCTTTCTCCACAATGGGACTTATTTCTCTTTACTTCTGTCATATTGTCATATTCCATTTTTTGAAATCTAGTAATTTCCTTGCTATTGTGGATAGGTATGTGTGAGCCATTCCTGCTTTCAGGGCTTTTGAGGGCTGGACTAGACTATTGAGATCTACCTTAGCATGGACTTGATGAAGTCAGAAAAGCAGTGACAAATTAAACAAATGACAATTTGAGTCAAAAAAAGCGATCCCACCTCTTAGAGGATTCTGGCTGATAAACAGGAATGATGTGTATGTTTTCCTACTTTGTAGAGTCAGAACAAAGCAGGTTCTGCAGGTATGCTGAAATTGCTTGCAGCAATATTTTCTGCAATATGAATCCAAATAAGGGAACAGACAAAGATTTCCATGAGGGTGACTGATTCATGGGGAGGAATCCCTTTCTCAGACACCTTTGAAATGTTTTTATAGCTGGGGAATTTCTGGGCATAAGAAAAGCAGCTGGGTGGTGTGTTCTCTAGTGCTGTCAGGGTGTTGTTCAGAGACTCCAAATGGCTTTTCCACAGCCAAATCCCAGCAGTCCGGTGACAGCAGTTCCAGAGAAGTACCTGGCAGAGGGAAGATGTGGCTGACCCAAGTGCCACAATGATGCAGTAAAGGCTGTTCTTGTATTTCCTAGTCACATTCTATAGGGGTTTCTTCTATTTCTTTTGTAGTGTGACTCTAAATCCAAGAAGAAGATTTCAAAAGCTTATATTTGTGTCTTATTAGTATTTGAATATAGCTTGCTCTTTGAATACTTTAGTATATGTAACTTCAAATCCTGGAGAATATTAAAAGTCAAATCAATGTAAGTTGATACTGTAAATCATTCAAAATTTATCTCTTTTTTTTGTGACAACCTTTTTATGTACCAGTGCAATATATAACTCTATGCCTGAAGTGGATCTGGGCTTTGTTTTGGAAGTAACTGAGAACTAGTTGTAAATAGAGGTTACCATAAATTAAAAGAGCTTCCCATAGACACACTCACAAACTGCTCTAACTCTGGAGCACCGTGTTCTGGTCACTAAGAATGAACTGCAGGTGTTAAAGAAATTGAAAGCTCATAAGGAAGAGGAAAAGTCTCTCCACACTGGTATCAAACCCCAATTCTTCAGATCATCTTTAGGGAAAGGAGCAAGTCTCCCTCCTGAGTGTTAATGTGGGGCTCCTTCAACTAAAACCAAGGTGTCAGCAGGAAACTGTACTTCCCCAGTGGTGTGCCAGGTGTTGTGTCCTTATTCTTTATTCTTGCATCTGGTAAGATTGGTTAACTATTTAATTTGCTGCTTATCTCACTGGGTAACCTAGGACAGATGTCCTCAAGCAAGTGCCATTGAGCAGAGCTGAAAATGCACAGCATTTCTCCAACATGTCTTTATCTTCAAAATGCTTTCAAACAATAATTAAAAATTGCAAGGGAATGGAGAAAAATATCAGCAGTTGTGCAGCAGTTGTGTCGTGACTGACTGTGGGACTGTGTCAACAGATGTCAGCCAAGTGCCACCAAAGGACTATCCAGAGCAAAACTGCAGCTGCACATTTCTCATCTCCCTTTGAAGGCAGGGGAGGATTATTTTGGATGGAGAAAATGTTAGCCTTCTGGATACTAATTGAACCTGATAACAGGGCTTCAGTGACATAAAGTTGAGAGAAATGTAGAAAATCTGAGTGCTGCTGTGCAAATTGCTGCAAATGATGCTCGGGCAGGCTGCTGAAATGTGTTAGTCAAACTCAGCCAGGCTGCCTCTCTACCTTCTCTAAGCTCTCTGCACAACTTCACTGATGACTGACATGCTGAGGATGGATTTGCTCGCAGGTGACTGGCAACAGATTCTTGCACAGATGCCTGATGTTATAAACAAGGCAGGAGATTTTTCTCCTTTTAAAAGCCTTTATTGTTATCAGTTCATGGTGGGGGCCCAACGGGTCAAGTGCATGCCGCCGCTGCTCCCAGAAGTATCTCGGAGGATGAGGTGTGCAGCAACTTTGAATACTGGAGTGCAGGCTGCTGTCAGAAGCAACTCAGAGGGGGGAGGTGTGCAGCAGCCTCATTCACTGGAGTACAGGCAGGGTCGGGTTCACGGTCCTCACCCCCGGTCCTGAAGGCTTGGTTGGCTCTGAAATTCCAGGGAGTCCCTCTCTGGCCAACATCTCTGAGAGTCAGGATGAAGGGTGAAAACCGCTCAGCTTTGGGAGGAGGCAGTCTCACCCCTTGCATGGTCCATCCATGTGTCTTGGTGGTTCAGTCTAATAAAGTTTTTCTGGTCCGGAGTAATAATTTCTTCTCCCAGCTGGCACTGCATCTCTTCTATTTGCATGTCTGCTGGATTTCTCCTCCTCCTGGCGTTTTGGTTGCTATGTTGGGTGTTGGAGTAGCCAGGGGGTTCGGCTCGAAGGTGCAGCAGAAAGGGAATAAAAGAGGTGATTAACAGGGTGGGAGTGAACATTTAACAAGGAGCACTGGGCTAACAATGACTTCATTTGCAACAAAATTACCTTGTTTATCTCACCTGACCCACTCTCCACAGCTTTAGGTGTAACCCTGTCATGGGTTAGAAATATTTTAATTTTTGTTAAAGAAGAATATAGAATACTGCCCTGTCAGGACCTTGAACTTGCTTTGGAGAGGGGCAGATGCCTATCAGGGACTTGTTCTCAGCTATTGGCCAGTGGTCTAGCCACTGAGAGAACTGATGCGACTTTTAGAAATACCCATATAAAAGCAGAGTCTTGGGGGGGCCCGTCCTCTTTGACCTTTGCCTCAACAGAGGTAAGATGCCTGTTCGGGCTCCCTCCCGGTGGGGAGGGGGCCGGGCCGGGCCCGGCCGGGTCTCCTATGGCCTCTGCCACGGGAGGAACGGCCGGGCAGGCCAAGCTCTTTCCCTCACCAGCTGCTGGCGGGGAAAGGGGGAGCTACCATCAACTTCCAGCCGACCCTGGGGCCTGGCCCACACTGCCGCATGACCGAGGGAGATGTCCCCCGAGCCCCCGAGCTCCCTCTAGAAGCAGCACCAAGCCCAGGCTGGGCCATGCCTACCCCTTTAAGATCGAGGGGTGGGGTGCGGGGAGGGAAACGACCAGCCACGCTGGACATCTTTGCTGCCATTTCTGAACTTTGCCTCTCACCGCGTGGCTTTGAGATTTTTGCAGCGCCTGCTAAGCAGAGAGCACATGACTGCAGGCCCAGTGAGAATGTTAACCCTTTCCTGACACAGATTCAGACTTTTTTAACACTCTAACACACTTCAGAGAAAAAAGGCTGAATTAAAGAGATGTAAAGAGACAATACGAAGATATCAAAGTCGGTAAAAGAAAAATGACTTCTCGAGCGGGAGAGATGACAAGTTGCCTTAACTTTAAGCATAAAACCTCTTTGTTGTGGTAACAGACTGTATTGTGACTCGCTAGAAATTTCCTTTAAACTGCAGACAATATAATTAGAGAAATGCTTTGTAGATTTTGACCAAAGGTATTTTTTGTGATTTACTGAGTAAATGTTGAATTAGAAACTGTAATGTGATCTTATAAAACGTTTTAACAGAGAGAGATAAGAAGGCTTTTGTGTCCATGAAGACTTGAATAGACATCTCTGCTCCTTGGGATGAGAAATCCTTTGCTTGTGAAAGTGTGCATTTTTCAACAAAGAAATCCCAGTATGAGTCTATGGCCCATTATGGAGTCATGCGAAGACTACATGATTTGAGAAGACTACAAATTTGCAGAAGTTTCAGGCGGGCTGCTTTTTGTAAGGGCTAGGAGCCACAAAGAGACTTCGTCTTTTGTAGAAGTTGTTATAAACAGGGCAGATTTTTCTCCTTTCAAAAGCCTTTATTGTGATCAGCTCAGGGTGGGGGCCCAACGGGTCAAGTGCATGCCACGGCTGCTCCCAGAAGTATCTCGGAGGATGAGGTGTGCAGCAGTTCCATCCACTGGAGTGCAGGCAGGGTTGGGTTCACAGTCCTCACGGCCGATCCTGAAGGCTTGGTTGGCTCTGAAATTCCAGGCGGTCCCTCTCTGGCCAACGTCTCTGTGAGTCAGGGTGAAGGGTGAAAACAACTCAACCTTGGGAGGAGGCAGTCTCACTCCTTGCATGGTCCATCCATGTGTCTTGGTGGTTCAGTCTAATAAAGTTTTTCTGGTCCAGAGTAATAATTTCTTCTCTCAGCTGGCACTGCATCACTTCTGTTTGCATGTCTGCTGGATTTCTTCTCCCCCTGGCTTTTTGGTTGCTATGTTGGGTGTTGGAGTAGCTATGGGGCTCAGCTCGAAGGTGCAGCAGAAAGGGAACAAAAGAGGTGATTAACAGGGTGGGGGTGAAAATTTAACAAGGAGCACTGGGCTAACAATGACTTCATTTGCAACAAAATTACCTTGTTTATCTCAGAAGTTACCTAACACATCGGGAGATTTACTCCTCTCTTTCAAGGACTGAATAGAAGACTTATTTTATAAGTGGTACTGACCTGAAGCTCTGAGTTTTATCTCTTTATGTTGCATGTGAGAATGTGAACTGTTGTGGGGGAAAGAGAGTGTTTTAAAGGTTTCATTTTGATTCTAATTTTCTTTTTTTTTTTTTTTTTCTTTCGTGTGTTAATAAATCTATCTGTTTTCATCCTTAAGTTAAGCCTGTTTTGCCTCCTGTTCTCATAATCATATTTCACACACACAAAAAAGATATTTAAACCACTACATAAATTGGCGTTTCCGCCCGGTTTTTGAATTTTAACCCATGACAAACCCCAACACCCTTTGTCTGAGAGATGTCTTATGTGCTTCCATGAGTAATAATCCAGCTGGTTTAGTTATCAGTGTGTTGTTTTGAGCATGGCAGGCACCTCCTTGGGCTTCCCAATGTATGGACAGGCTAGAGAGATGATTTATTAAAATATGAATATCGATCTAATATCGATACCCAACTGTGACGGACAAAAGACTCCCTAACTGTTTAAGTTAGAAAGTGTATGTTTATTATGAGACCGGGCAGCGCTGGGATATTTCCCTAATGCACACTACCAAGATCACAGGCGATTACAAAGCCTTTTATCCACAATAATGTAGAATACACAAAATACAAATGCATATTCATACCCTTGTCACCTCCTCTTCTCCACTTCGTATGCTAATTGACAAAAAGGCTATTAAGCACGCGTAGTTTGTTCCCTAAAATGGAGGGGGGGGGGGGGGGGGGGTCTATTCTGGGGAGGGGTCACTAGAAATGAGGAAGTAAAATTAGTCTTCCTCGTTCTAACCTTTCAACCTTTTGCTGTGTCTTGATTCATGGATCCTTGGGAGGACTCCCTGTTTCCTATTTTCCAGGCCTATTTCAATAGGTTGTTTCTGAAAACAGGAGGTTTGCAATTGTTTTGTATTCCTGGGGTATTGATTAGCTTCTGCAAGGAAGCTTTACACAAACACAGAGTTGACAAGCAATGAGTTATTAGATCCAGGATAGATTATCTAAAATCCGGTCTCTCTTTAACCATTCTCTAAGTTTTAACTGATTTCAGCAAAGCTTATCTTTTCAGCTAAATCAGCAATATACATAGCTTTTCTAAAGTCTTCAAAATTAGTGTCTCAGAGATGGGCCAAATCTAAAGATTTGAGGTTTTACAGGACATAGTGCTGGGTCCTGGTTTTTGGCTGCAATGATCCCCTGCAGCACTACAGGCTGGGGACAGAGTGGCTGGACAGTGGCTAGCAGAAAGGGACCTGGGGGGACTGATGGACAGCAGGCTCAACATGAGCCAGAAGTGTTCCCAGGTGGCCAAGGAGGCCAATGGTCCCTGGCTTAGATCAGGAATAGTGTGGCCAGCAGGATCAGGGCAGTGATTCTTCTCCTGTACTTGGCACTGGAGAGGCTGCACCTTGAGTGCTGTGTCCAGTTTTTGGCCCCCAATTTACAAAGGATCTTGAGCTGCAGGAGTGTGTCCAGAGGAGGACAACTAGGCTGATGAAGCAGCTGGACCACAGGTGCAGTGAGGAGCAGCTGAGGCAGCTGGGTTTGTTTATTCTGGAGAAAAGGAGGCTCAGGAGGACTCTGTACAACTCCATGACAGGAGAGTGCAGCCAAGTGAGGGTCAGGCTCTGCTCCCAGGAAACAGCAACAGAACAAGAGAACACAGCCTCAGGCTGTGCCAGGGGAGGTTCAGGTTGGACATTAGGAGGAAATTCTTCACAGAATGAGTGATTTGGGCATTGGAATGGGCTGCCAGGGGAGGTGTCACCGTCCCTGGAAGTGTTTAAGGACAGATTGGATGTTGCACTCAGTGCCATGGGCAGGGTGACAGGGTGGTATTGGGTCACAAGTTGGACTAGAAGATCTCAAAGGCCTTTTCCAACCTCATTTATTCTGTGATTCTGTGAGGGTAGAGGCATCAGCCTGGGCTGTAATGGATACAAGGGCTACAAGCCTTGCACTCAGATAGGGGAAATGATGGCATTGAACTCTGCATATCCATAAGAGATTAAATGTCATCAAGTTTGGGTTGAACAGCTTGAAAAGCCTGTGCATGTTTGTGCATGATAATTTTGACATGCACTAAACCTCTGGGGAGGAGGGGGTGCATCTCTTTGCTGCTGCTTTCATGGTGACCCCATCATAATGGATAAGAATAGTTCATTGAATAGAAATAATTTGTGCCAAGGACTAGGATGTCTATTACTTCTAAAATACCCACAAAGCATTAAAATAATTCCCTTTTGTATTATGATCAATCATTACATATTCACGTGTATAAAGAATATCTGACTACAAAATACTGCTATCTCTGCTGATCCAAAGCTATCTGAAATTCTACCTGAATACATAATTATGAATCTGATAAAAATTTAGGTTTAGACAATTTCCTGCTGACAATAAAAAAAAAAAAAACCACAAAATATAGTAGCCAAGCAAATAAAAAAACTCCAGACAACCCCAACACCCCCAAACAAATATACAAACAAGCTGAAATGAAAAAAAAAACCCAACCACCATCAAAAAAAAAAGAAACCCTAAATAGTTTTTATCAAGGTTATGTGGGGATGGAGCATTTGGATTGTTTTGGGGTTTTTTATAGTTTAATTCTGTATAAAACCATTTAAAATCCCTTCACAAACAGTTTTTAGAACACAAATGCAAATTACCTGCCAAATAATACATTTACACATTAGGAGGAAGAATCGAGGGTAATAAAAGTAAAACTGAGACTTCTGAGTGAGCTTATAAAAATATTCTGTAGAAATGTGTAATTCTGAGCTGCAATAGAACATATCTTTCCAGTGTTTAGATATTCAAATCTCTAGTTAAGATTTTTTTTTTGTCTAATCTTCATTTTATGTATACCAAAAATCAGAAAAAAAGACATTTTCATCTCTAAATTTCAATCTGCAGAATAAATGTGCACATACACACACACCCTCACCCATCCCTAACACATCCATTCTGTGCCTGCTCCATCTCCCAGGGCCACTCCCTTCCTGGAGTACATCCTGAGTAATCTCCCAATGTATCTCTGTAATGGACCATCATTCTGAGACCTTCAGCACTGGGAAAGAAATACATTCTCGTGCAGGGGACTGGCTTGAGATTGATATGCCTCCTTAATTCTGGAAATAGGTCTGAACTGTGCTGTTCTTCTGTCCAGCATGGAATTGCAATTTCCAAAGCACAGACACAGGAGTGTTACTGGAGACCAGAACTCCAGCCTAGTGTAGCTCTCCTGTTGCGTTTACCCCTCTGTGGTATATGACAGCTTGTCCAAGCCCTTAATTAATGTGCCAGCTTAGATGTGGTTTGACATCCACCTGTGATCGTACGCCTGCAGGTTCCATAGGTGTCAGGGTGCCCCTGACATCTCAGGCATCACAGAGCCCCAAAGTATCTCCTGAAATAGTTTGTGTAGGATGATTTGTGATTTCCCATTGACTAGGATAAGTCCTTGGGGAATCATTTGAGGCAAAAGAAAAAAGGAAGAAGAAAAAAACCTGACAAAATTTAAACAAAACAAAAAGACTCCAAACAAGCAAAAAACCCCCAAACCAACCAACCCACCAACCCCAACCAAACAAAAAAACCCCACAACAACAAAAAAACCCCACCTCCTCCTCCCCCCCTGAAACAACAACAACAACAACCCCCACAACCAGAAAAAAATGCCAGACCTCAAAAATCTGACATGACATTTTCTGGTACTCTCTCAAGGGAGAGCCTGTCATCTGCATTCAAATTTCTTTATGAACAGAATGCTGTAGGTTGTTCCAGGCTGGAGCACAGCACATATTTACGTGCAAGCTGGACAGCTGGGGGACCTGAGCGTTGCAGTGAAGTGGAGAGAGCAGCTGGGTGGACATGCTGAGAGGTTCCTACAGCTGGGACTGTATTAAATATTAAGTTCTGTTTACAGCTAACAACTGCAGCACATTAGAACCACCCACACTTCTTTTATGCATGCAATGCTGTTTTTACTGCATGAGTCGAAGTCCAGCAATCAAGAAAATTAACAGAAAATTCAATCAAACTATGACACATTCAATAATGTGGCAAACCACATGTATTTAGGCTACGTGAAGATTTGGTGTCATTGGGCTTGTCTGTACTCTATTATGGTTAGAAACCTGTTCAAAGCAGTTTGGGGCTGTTTGGTAGTTTGGTTCATATAGCCATAGAACTCCATTCTTGGAAAGCATTACTTTTCAAATTATCTTATAACCATCTCCTGTTGAGGTAATGACATATTTGGGCATCACAGTATTGAATTGTATCATAATATTTCTTAAATATTGCAAGAGAAATATTAGCATGGGCTGAGGGCACCAATTTCTGTTGAGGTTGAGCAGCCTGAGACGCTGCTGAATCAGGATTCCCAGGAGGTTTGAGGGCTGGATTTGCCTCTGTTGTTGAAGAGTCTCTTAAAAAGTCTGCAGTTAATTTCCATTGGTGTCTTATTGCTGCAAGTATCTCCTGAGCTAAAACATTTGCACCAAATTCTATGGCCTTTCTTCAGAAGTTGTTCTGCCTTTTGCATTTATCAGGTTTTGTTGGACATTTCTGTGTGCGTTTAAAGGAATAATTTCAATGTAGAATTCCTCCTGAAGCAGTACAAACATAATATTTACAAAGCAATCCCTTTGAATGTAAATGGATAATTCCTATTTCCTACCATGTGCTGAATCCACACCTTTTTCTGGCACAGGAGTATTGGCACATTGGAGCTGAACACATGGATGCAACTTCCCACGATGTCACTTATCCCTCATCCCTTCTCCTTTCCAGTCAAAAGAGCTAAATCAAGTTATTGAATTAAACTGGGAGGACTGGTGCTGGTTTATGTTGTTGTTGTGTTCTGACAGCAGCAGCTTCTTATTACTTTCCCACTTCTGAAGAGGTAAAACCTCACTACTGAGCTGCTAAGTTTTCCTGGCCAAACTCTTCTGTCTGAGGGCTCATGAGGCCATCAGAAACTTTCTTTTGCAGGTCTGGCAGGGACATCATTCCTGCCAGGGGCTCCTCAGTCAGTCTGTGTCCATGATAAAAACCAGCAGCACTGTCCCTGGTTTGAGCAGCATTCACAGTGGCACAGACCATTTCTGGGTGGCTCATTGGCAAATGAACAACATATTTTGATGAGTTCTCCCTGACTGCCATCACTTGGGGTTTGGAGTGGGTATGGGAGCCAGAGTATCTGCTGCAATGACAGACTGCAATTATCCTAACCAGGCCTGATAACCAGTGCTAAAATTCTGTCTTCTCACTTTGCAGCTCTCTGGGCTCTATGAGAGCCAATATATCCCAATATTATAGTTCTGTGCCATGTTCTGGAACAGGGCTGAGTGACACAACTCAGATCAAAGTGCCTAAAAAGAAGAGAGTTAGGGGAATGGCAGCTTGTTACAGTTTTAGAACTCAGCAAGTAGAGACTGAGGCTTTTCAGTGATTTGGTGATCTAGTTTGTGCTGCTTTGTACTTTATTTGTTTCAGTTTATATGATACTTGTGTTTTAGTAAGATGTTTACTCCATACTCTGCTATTCAAAGTTTAAATGTAGGCTATGTGGCTCACATTTAGCGATGTAATGTTCTTCCTGTCTGAAAAAAACATTACCCCTGCAACTCATTTACAGGAGGAGAAGCTTATGGAAAATGTATTTTAAAATATACTTCTAGAAAACTGTGAAATATCTAATTGTTATGGACTTTTTGGAACACAGTGCAAAATAAAAAAATTAAAATTGAAATGATTCCACAGCATGGTGGAAAGGTTGGAGGTAAATAATTATGAGCAGCAGAAATTTGTTTAAAGACCTAAATGATTTCTAACGAAAACTCCTTTGTGGTAATTTTGTTGTACAAAGTGGTGGGGTGGAAGGCTTGTCATGCTGTTCTGACAAAATGCAATAAAGGACTTGGATTATTTTTGCATTCACTATGGGAATAATTATATTAAAACTCTAGCAAGAATTTTGCAAATATTAAATTAGAAATTATCAAAACACTCCAGTCAGACAGGAAAGTATTACCAACTCAAGAAATTTCCAGGTTAAATTACTTGTTGAAAGCAAATTTAAAAAAAAAAAAAAAAAAAAGGGTCAGACCAGACTTATTACAGCAAAAATAAGAAGACAAATAACATTTGGAGCTGCAGTGGAGCTCCTGGCACTAACTTCTGTGCTGTCTGGAAGCTTTGGGCTGGATGGTAACTTGGTTCCCAAGACACATCTTCAAGAAAGGGCATAAAGACAATATCAGCTCAGTTGTCAGGGGAATGGAGCTGCTGCTGCATAGCAGAATTTTCTCAAGTTTTTTTTTCAGGGTAAGACAACAGAACAGCAAAAACTCCTCACAGAGACACAGCCCTGGTATGGACTTCACCATGCCAAGGCTGCAGGGGCTGTACCCCATTTCTGCAATTCCACGTTGTGGTTCAGTTGCAGATCTGCTTCTTTGTTAGGACTTAGGTTGTAAAATCTGGTGAGATTTATCCACAGGAATTTTGTTTTTTGCAGCAAACGGATGTAGAGGCTTTCCTGCCTCTTGGGGAGGCTCAGTGGCAGCAGTGGGTGTCAACGAGCAGGTTACCGGTCTCTTGCAAAGCTATCCAGCGTTAATCTCGTTGGATATATCTGTATTTAGAATTAATTGTTCCTGCTGATACTGGCTCACATAAGAACTATGTTTGTATACCTAGTCATTTGCATGTTAATGGGGTTCTCCAGGGCTTTTCCTTGATCTTTAACAAGAAGAAAGCCTAGCTAATTGAAATTTATTTGAAAAGGGTTAATTTGCCTCTTGGGCTGGGGACAATAGACAACAACGGCTGAGGAAGGCTGCAATGGTCATGTTAGCAGAGTTAGATTTTAATGCCTGGGCATTCCTATGCTGTCAGGATAAACTGATAGAGGCAGTGAAGAGTGCACACTAATCCTTTTCCTGCTAACCACCCTAAATTGGTTTTCGTCCAGCCTGTTGTTGTAGTAGCTGTTTCCCAGCTGCTGAGCTGGGAGCTCTTGTTTAGAGGAACAAAGGACCTGCATGTAAAGCTTTTCATGTCCTTTTGTACACTTCTAACTGTTGAATCTGTCTCCAGAGTGTAGCAGTGACAGCCCACAAAGACCTGTCCCAGTTACCACCACTAACCCCTGACCATCTGGACTATCCTTAAACACCACACATCACACCCTGGCTTTGTGTATTCTAGCAGCTTTGGTTTTCCAAACCCTTCATTCCACTGGGAGTGGAGCAAGACTCCTTTGCTTTGGGTCTTAGGGGGTCTTGCAAGCAGCCCCTTGCTTTGTGTGTGCCCCTTGTCCAGTGGAGCTGCTGAGGTGTGGCAGTTGCTGTAGCAGATCAAGGTACTCTGGGAATTACCTCCAGGCTGAGAAGATTGTGATGGCTCAATTCATCAGCTGCCCCCTTGGCCAGCACCATCAGTCTCGCTATAGCTGGAAGTCAGGATTTCAGCGTGGAAATAGCATTTTGGGTGAATGATGATGATTATTTGCTAGGGGGGAAGGGTTGAATGTTTTTACTGCTCATCATCTGTGGCCTGTGTTTCTAGCTGACTGCATGAGAGCTGTCCTGGTGCATCTTCTGGGGTGCTTTGGTTTTAACCCAAATACCGGAGTTTCTTTCTATCTAGTTAGTCACCACATAACACTGCAGGAGATGATTAACACTTGTCTAATCTCTGTGGTTTAGAACATGGCTATGATTTGGTGGTCTCAGTCCATTTCTTTCCAAATATTTAATTGCTGGGTCTTATGTTGAGGTTTTTGATTATGAAGAGTTCATTATGGGACACCAATTCTGAATAATTTAGAAGACCTATGCATATTGCTGATTTAGCTGAAAAGATAAGCTTTGCTGAAATCAGTTAAAACTTAGAGAATGGTTAAAGAGAGACCGGATTTTAGATAAGCTATCCCAGATCTAATAACTCATTGCTTGTCAACTTTATGTTTGTGTGAAGCTTCCTTGTAATTTGAAAAAGAAGCTAATCAATACCCCAGGAATACAAAACTATTGCAAACCTCCTGTTTTCAGAAACAACCTATTGAAATAGGCCTGGAAAACAGGAAACAGGGAGTCCTACCAAGGATGCATTAATCACATACAGCAAAAAGGTTGAAAGGCTAGAACGAGGAAGACTAATTTTACTTCCTCTTTTCTAGTGACCCCCCCCCCAGAACAGACCCTCAACTCATTTCAGGGAACAAACTACGCATGCTTAATAGGCTTTTTGTCAATTAACATACGAAGCGCAGGAGGTGACAAGGGTATAAATATGCATTTGTATTTTGTGTTTTCAACACTTTTGTGGATAAAAGGCTTTGTAATCACCTGTGATTTTTGTAGTGTGCATTAGGGAAATATCCCAGCACTGCCCAGCATCGTAATAAACATACACTTTCTAACTTAAACTGTTAGAGAGTCTTTTGTCTGTCACAGTTGGGTATTCGACATTAGATCGATATTCATATTTTAATAAATCAATTAGAAGGCAGACAGCACATTTCCTAGTACAGAACAGCGTATAATCACGGCTGAAATACAAAATAGAATGAACACAAAGTGAAGCTATTGCTTTAGCTTGCTTATAGACTCATTAACTCTGAAAACTTCACACACCAGAGTGGTTCTTCCTGATCATATGTAGTAAGAATGGGCTACTATGCTGCTGTGACCAAAGTCCAACTGGATTTTGTCTTGCTGTCCTGAGACAGAGCTGATGGATGTTTTGAAGAAAGCCTGTGATCTTCTTGGCCAGGGAAATACAAATGTAACAAAGAGAGGATGTTTTAAATAAGATATTAATTCACGTTTTTTAGCAGCCTTCAATGTATGTATCAAAGTTAAATGTATTCCTCAGTGTACCCCCCCATGCAGCAATCTGTTCATGGGTGGGGAGAAATACCATCCCCCAAGCAGACATTAACGATGGCACAACGATAACAATGGAGGGTGGACCAACAAACCACCAGGACAACGACAATAATGACCCAGTCATCACACCCAGATAAGCATCATGCCTGACCATCAGGGGCATCCACACCTATGCCCCGACCAGGAAAATTCAATCAAAACTGTACACACGTCCAGGAACCCATTTCAACACACCTACCAAAATAAAGAAAACCCCATCTGCATTTCCAAAAACTGGACTGAACAATGGACTGCCTCAAGGCACAAAACCAGTATAAAATACGGCTCTGGAAAGGCACTGGCATGAGCCGTGGGGGGACATTGGTCCGGTGAGGCTGTGTCCCAAGTTCACCCAGTTCTGACCCCAGGCTCAGACCTGTCCTTTTGATTGTGGACTCTGTCTCATTTTGCTCTTCATTTTTCCATTTTTCCAATAAATCCTTCAAACGGAATATTGGAGAACTGTCATTTATAATAGAGGACAAGACTGCCAAAGGAGACCAGAGTTTGGAGGGATGACTGGATGCCAGGTGGCATAGAGATGTAGAGGTGTCCTGGTGACAGTTTTTTGTGGGGCAGAGGAGGAGTGGGTGAGGTCTGTTCTCAAGGCAGCCTTTGTGTTCAGCTCTGATAAACCATTTAGCAGCAAAGTGCAAGCAGAGCTGTTTGTACCATCCAAGCAGCTTTCCTGAGGAATAATTTAGCATCTTCTTGGTTTTGAAGACTCTGAGAGTTCAGGGTAGGATTGGATGATACCAGCCTTCCATGGTTTATATTCCTCCTTGTCTCCTGAGTCTGTGAGTCATTGATTTTATTTCTGCAGTAGAGATAAAGGTGCAAAGGCTCTACCAGAGTGCACAGGTGTGGAATTTTGTGGAGCTTTTTGTAAAAGCAATGGAGAGCTGGAAAAGACTGGGAGTCACTTTGTTGGCCATATCTCTCTTGAAAGGGAAAAGGAGACCCACAGTATATAGGGTTTGTGCCTCACATGGATGCAACTGGTGTATTCAGCTAATTGCTTGTTACGACCTGCTCAAATGAGCTAAGTTCGTAGAGATCTCAGAGTACAAAGGAGGCAAAAAATGCTGTTTTAACCAAAATCAGTATACTTTATTCAATATCAGTGTACCCACCAAAACTGATATGCTTTATTTAATATACCCACCAAAATGATATGCAATAACAAGAGAAAGAGACTGAAGAAAGAAAGTTATATAGATGAAAGCAAGAGAGAAAAGGAGAGATAGGACAGATAGGATAATTACCACAGTGAGAGAGATGGAATCCTCGCAGCTGTCCAATAGGTCCGCCTTCGCAATCCTCGTGGCTCCTGGCCAATAGATTTGACGCCACAGGACCGTCGTGGAGCTGATAGATACCATCTTCTGTGGGGAGGTCCTCAAAAGGGGTCTCTTCTGAGGCCAAATATATAGTCCTTTTGGAGGCGAGAGGCAATCAGCCAGAGTGGGGGAGAAATCTCGTGAGTCTAGGCCCAATGCACAAGGAAAGGGGGGAGAAGTCCCGTGATGGAGTCCAGGCCCATGCACAATGGGGAAGAAGCGGGGCAAGCTGGCCTCTTTGATGCAGGTGAGATTGTTTCACCTGAGAGAAGGCAATGCTTCGTGATTCCATTGTTTTGAACAGGATGCAAAATCCGGCTTTACACATTCCCAAGTAAACACCTGGGCAGATGTAGTTCCTGTTAACACCAAGAGTCCAAAACCCCCATTTTTCCCCCAAAGTCATCTTCCATGATGAACAAGCATGAGACATTGTAGAAGGGTCTTCGGGCCGACTTTCACATTGCTCCGTCATTTTTTGGTGACTTTTTGGCTATTTATAATCTCCCCTTTTGATTGTCCTTGAACAAATACGAGCTTTTATATCTAAATTATTAACCTTTAACATGCCTAGGGCAAATGACGGAACAGATGACCCTTCCTTTCTACTGTTATTTATGAAATCTCCCTATCTAAAAACAAGAAATTATTTAAGTGCATGCATATTACCTTGTATGTAAAGGGGTTTTTCCTTGTCCCTTTCTTATTTTTCCTCAGATTTCTCGAATTTTCTTCTGTACAAAGTTCCTTATTGTAGGTGTAGAAGAAAGGATTACAGGGGACCTCTCCCCTGACAAGTCACAGTTGTACTAATTACTAGAGAAGAGGAACAGCCTTGGCCTTAATGGGTTGCAGCTGTGACTAATAAGGATGTGTGTTAAAAGGGGTGGGTTAGCTGGTCAGAGGGAGCACTTTGAAGGAGGATCTGGAGGAAGAAAGAACAATCCAGAGAAACACAAAGAAGAACGAAAGAAGGAAGAGAGTTGCTGCTGTAAAAGGTCTTCTGTGAGGTCAGTCTGGGTCTGATGGAGTTAAGAGCCTGCAGTCAGCTGAGGTAGGTAAAAGGCTGTGGTCAGTGGTGATAAGGAAATACTTGCTGTCATATTCCAGCAGAAAATAACCAGCAGTCAGAGTCTGCAGCTGGACCCTACAGCAGGAGCTTGCTGCAGCCAGAGTCAGTGAATAGTTGGAGTCAGGATAACGGAATTATAACAAGGAATAAACCAGGACCCTTTTCATGTTGTTAAATGAGAGCCTGTGTCTTGGCTCATTTCTACCCCTAATGAAGGGTCTGCTGCAACAGCTTATAAGTAGCTATATACGTTTCAAGCATTGAATGCCATAAGTACTGCTTAAGGAAAACTGGAAATTCCTTACTAAATGTTTCCATTTGTAATCTGGACATTTGAAAATTTTTGATGCACATCTCCTCCTGTGTCTGTTCAAGGACTATTGTTTGCTATGAACGAAGAGGGGAGAGCATTCACAAGTCCTGCCTTTAATTCAGATTTCTGACAGTTGCTCTGTTTGGAGTGGCCTGCACCCCTGTCATGGGTTAATACAGCTTGTTTTTTTCCCTGTAAGCACCTTGGAATTCTTTTGGAAAAGACAGGTGTTATAAATGACAATTCTCCAATCTTTCGATTAGGAAATTTATTGGAAAATGACAAAGTGAAAAATCAAGCAGAGCCACAATCAAAGGACAGTTCTGACCCCTGGGTATCAGAGCTGGGTGAACCACAGACACAGCCTCTCCTGGACTAATGTCCCCCCCAGTTCACACCAGCAGTTTCCCAAAGCTGGGTTTTATACAGATTTTGTGCCCTGAGGCTGTCCATTGTTTAGTCCAGCTTTTTGGATCTGTGGATAGGTTTTCTTCAGGTGTGTATGATGAACAGAGTTTAGGGAAAGCATAATGTCATGATTGCATCTTCTCTGGGCTGGGTAGGGGGATGAATATCCCTGATGAGCAGATAGGATGCTTATCTGTTGTGATGGCCAAGTCGCTGATGTCGTCTGGCTCCTTTGGAGCCCTGTATTGTATTGTGGAATCACCTTATTGTTTTGGCTTGGAGGAAGAATATCGTTCCAGCTCATTCATCTGTGAACTGATTTTGTACAGGGGGGTATTTTGGAGATACAGTTTGTTTCATATATATATACAAGGCTGCTTTAATAAAATGCGAATTAACCATACATTTATAACACAGGGACCTATCAGAAGCCAATTCCTAGATACTGACATATCGTTTAACCGCTGAGGAAGCTGGATGTGATTTTGGGAATACATATGTAAAGCCCTGACTGTGTCTGAGCTGGCTCCTTTCCCTTCTGGCTCACCAGCAGGTAACACTGGCCTCCTGGGGCCGCTCCAAGGGAGCAGCCCAGGCTGGCCAGGCCTCCTGCCACTCCCCCCTGCTGGGGGAGAGCCAGCCTGGCCTGGCCATGCTCCCGGAGGGGAAACGGGAGGCTACAGCTTAGCATCTAGCTAACTTTAAAGCCTACCTGCCCCCCCACGCTGGGCCCCAGGGAGCAGCTCTCCCCGCTGGGCTCACCCCATGAGACTGAGGGGTGGGGGGTGAGGCATCCACCAGCCTAGCACCTGTGATCCTGGGCGCAGCTCCTGAGCCTCCCGCATCAGCATTGCTTTGAGCTTCCTCAGTTGTGCAGCCAGAGCTGCAGCTTAGCAGAGATCACATGACCACCGCAGGCCCTGGGCAAGATATTAACTCTTTCTTTGCACAGGTGAAACTTCCAAAGCCCTAATCCTTTTCTGAGCGAGAGGAAAGGGACAGAGTGAACATAGAGAAGACACAGCATGAGATGGAAGTAAGTGAAGAGAGAGTGTAAGACTAATTAGGAGAAGGGAATTGAGGAGTTGCCATTTTAGGCTGGACTTCTCTTATTAGCCATGGTAATGAACTGTAATATATTAGAATATCCCTTTAAACCATGGGAAAAATATGCATTTTGGGGAGACAGTTATTCAGATTTGTGGATTTGAGCAAAGGTATCTGTGATTGACTGAGCAGATATTGAACTAGTAGCTGTGATCTTGTGATCCCATGAGATGTTTGAACAGAGAGAGAGATAAGAAGCCCTCTGCACTAGTGAAGAAGTGAGAAGACATCTGTTACCTGAGAAGAATATCCTTTGCCTTTGGAGTTGTTTATCTTTAAAATTACACCCCAAAGTGTCCCTGACCTATATGCAGCTTAGGAAAGCTGTTAATGGGAGGGGAATTCAGTTTGCAGAATTTTTTCCAGGTGGCTGCAGATTCATGACGTGGGAGCCACCAGAGGACTGTTCTTCTTGTGGCAATGTCTCCATAGGAGTTCTAAAAGAGACTCCTCTCCCAAAGAACTGACAAAAGATTATTTTTTAAATGGTTAAACTGACTGAAAATCACAGGTTTGGTCTCTCCCACTCTGTTGTTAGTGGGAAAGTGAAGACTTGTGGGGGGAGTAGGAGTGTTTTGAAAGTTTCATTTTGATATTCTTTTAGTGTGTGTTAATAAATATATCTTTGTATCCTTTAAGTCTGGGCCAGCTTTGCTTTTCTCCTAATCCTACCTCACAGCAGAAAAATACCCACTCAGACCACTGCACTAAATTTGGCAAACAGAGACAGGCAAATGTGAAACCATTACAACCCCAGATGGCTCTCACTCACAGGTTCTTAAGGATGATTGATCAAGCCTATTACAACATAAATTATTTATTGGGTAGGCCAAGGAAATAGACATAAGACTCTAAACTGATTATATAGTATCCAGGATAAACACTGGATAAAAAAAGAAACACTGCTAGTAGATAACATAGGTTAAGGTACCTATATTAGAGCAAACAAAGAAACATAGATAAGGATTCAATGTAACTTACCACTTCACTAATGATGGGGTACAATTCCAATTCTTCCTCTCAATTCCCTGGAAGAGTATCCACAGAATTCACATCCAAACTCATAGGAGAAGTCTCTGCACATTTCCAGGGTGTGTGTAGAGGGCTTCTACCTCCATGGAATTTTGTGTTGCTTTTATAGTTGCAGAAGTAGTATTTTCAGTCAGAAATTGCCAACTCTCCACATCTGTCCTCATGCCCTGTTGCTTATTGGGAGTTCCACTCCTGGCGTCAGCGGAAGAAATAACTACCTGGCTCGTGACAATGGGCTGGCCTGGGTTATCTCATCACTTCATGAGGGAGGAGGGAGAGAATGTCCAGAGCTGTCATATCAGCTGCAGATAAGCTCTTCTGTGGTAGGAGGAAAGTCCTACCATGTTATTTCACAGGTGGTGTTATATGTGGGAAGGAAATTTTAAATAAAATTTAGAGATTGTGGTATGAAATACAAAAGCAAAGAGTTAAATTCTATGTTGACTTCTTGGTTTGACCTTGTAAATACAGCATTACTGCTCACAAATAATGATAAATCAGGGTCATCAGTCTGACGGAATCTGAACTCTTACTTGAGAAAACATTAGATGCAACTTTGTTTGGATTTTTTCCAAATGTTCATGGTATAAAGAGCAAAAAAGGAATTTGCATCTGGAATGGCACCATCCTTGTCTCATACTGAGCTAATTACAGAGTAACTTGATTGCTCTCTCTAACAGGTGAGCTTGGATTTCCAAAACATCCTGCATGAAGTGGTGGGAAAATTACATGGCTGAGAAGAACTCACAGCTTTGGTCAAAATTAATATGAATTACCAGGTACCAAGAATTTCCAAAATGCATAAGTTCTCTGGTAGGAAGCATCTGACTGGATCATTAGCTGTTGTAGCTCCTTGTGTAAGATATGCTGAACTGACACAAAAAAGCAAATTCCAAACTGATCCCCAGGCTCTTGTGCATCACAGGAGAAACCATCCAGTTGTAATAAGTATAATAGATAAATTCGTGTGGATTTAAGCTACTAATAAAAAGCTACCCGAGAATGCCTCCAAGATTCCAAAGTTCCCAAACACATTTACAACTGTAACAACAAGGCAGAGCAAGAAGATGGCCCGGCCATTAAGGGTGGACCCTCACTTCACAGCTCTTCAACATCCGATACCGATCTTGGTGGAGATCCTGGACGATCAAGATCACCCCTCCCAAGATGAACTTCGGAAAAGAAAACCATCAAGGAACCTCTTCATGCAGACAGGACTCTTTTAGAAACAAAGCATATTTAGACTTTCAACAAGCTTAGCCTTAGGGTAAAAAAACTGTATAAAACCCACGGGCTGAAACATAGCAGTGTGGCAGAATTCGGAGGGTACCTTTGTACCACCACTCTGTCCACCCAACTCTCGATCGATTGTTGTCCCGTTTTTATTGTGGCTTTAATTTGGTGTTAGAAATTTCGCTAATAAACCCTGTTATTTTTAAATTAGCTTATACTCATTTATAACACAGTGCACAGAGGAGAACCAAGTGCAATCCTTGAGGCAGGATGGGCTATAGTTACCAAAATTTGAGGCTCTGCTCTCCTCTTTCTTTTCCACGTGTGATGTGTAGAACAGAATGAGAACTGAGCAAATGAAAAAGTAAATTCCTACTGATGAGGAACAGTGACCAGATGTATTTGAATTCAATCAGTTTATTGGCATCTGCCTCTGAGGACAGATCTCTTTAGCCAAACACAGAATGGCCTGCAAAGAGGAGGGGGGAAAAAAGGTCATTTTCTGAGATTGTCCAGATAACTGCACACTTCTGCTTCAGGCTGGCTACAGGGCTTCATTCTCAACAGCCATTTCTTTAATTTTGTCAATACATCACTGCTAATGTCATGTCAATCTTTGCAAAAATATTTAACAGAGGAAGCTCAGGCTTGCCACACCTGAGAGCAGCAGTAGCAAAGTAAGGCATGAGAGTGTCTTAAATGCTCTCCAGGTATAAACACGCTGTGCACATGAGCAAAGCTGAGTCTTCAGCAAGGAAACACTAAAGAATGTTCTGAGATGTGTTTTTTTTACTTTTGCTTATCTCCACATCTGTTTGATGGGTGTTTTTGCTGTTGACTGGAAATGATGTTAAAATAAGCAGCAGATGTACCTCCCAAGATATACTGAGATACTCTGAGATCAATCTTTGTTCTGAAAGTCTTTGGGAAAGCTAACAGAAAAAAATAGAATATTAATAGCCAAATGGGTTGGTAAACTCTACAAGTATTTTAGAAGCACCCTTCAAAGAAAGGATGTGGTAAATTTTAAATTTAGGGACCTACACAGGACCATTACCAAATAGAGCATTTAAAGTGTGTCACGAATATATATTTTTGTCTCACCAGCTGGTAAACCTCTTCAGCATTTAGTTAATCGTATCCTTTATGATGTTTATTCCTACTCAAATGGAAGAATAAACCAAGATTAATACTACAAAGAAAATATTTCCCTTTAAAACAGAATTTTAACTAAGTATTGGGAGAAAACCCCATGGGCTAAACTAATTCTACTTGCCTGGAGTAATCTGGAAGCTGAAATGAATTTATTGTTTCTTGTCTCCATATATTAGGATTAAATGGAGGACTGAAAGCAACAGGAGTCCTTCATACAAGCATTTCAGAAGCCTAAAAAGGGAGTTTCAGTGGCATATCTTGCTGCCAATTTTACCTTAAGTGTGTTTACATCTATTTCAACAGTTGACTTTTACTGTATGTTAGAGTTCATTTATTAAGCAGTGGTTATGAATATTTGTACATGGCAGACAGCAAAATAGGATGTTTGACAGGTTTGCTGTGACTGATTAAATTTTCTCCACTTCAATTAGGGTTTTAAATCTCACCTTGAAAATCTCATCCACACCCTTGATGTGATTTTTAAATTACATTTATGATGTGTGTATGAAACACGGCAACTTCTGCAAGCTCTGTATTTAATAATGAGCCTGAGAAAGTTCTTGCAGGGAGTCTCTGGGAAATGATAATTGTTGGGGGTTAGGTTTTTTTCTTGTTTTGGTGGGGTTTTTTTGGTTTTTTGGTTTTTTTTTTTTTACGTGTGGAATTTTTTTCCCAGGAGTTGCTGGGCAACTAACTACTGGCTACTTATGGGTACTCAGGTAGGACAAAAGGATGGAGCAATAGGACCTGGCTACACTTTTTTTCTTTTGTCTCTCAGAATTTCTCTCAGAGGGGAAAGGTGATGCGAGGTTTTAGGGGCAGGAAACAGACGGGGCTGGGGGACAGCTAGCGCTCTTGCTCTCGGCATCGGGGAAAGGACAGTCAGGTTGCTGCTTGCTGCGGGAGGAGTTTTTCACTGGCACCATCAGGTCGGAAAGCCATCATCATCTGCTCGTGTGCCCAGGAAAAATCCGGAGCTCTCCTCTTGCTGCCCTGCTGGAGCTGGCCCAGCCCTGTCCCACCGCCGCTGCTTTCTCGGTGCTGCTTTGAGGCTTTTCTGCTACGCCGCAGCCCTGCACTGCCCTCCCAGTGACCACTGACCAAGCTCCGGATTTTATCCGATCCACCAGCCCGGGATCCCTCACCGTTCCAGCTTGGTGCTTTTACAGACTCCCAAGAGATCAAACTGCCCCGAGTTTTGTGAAACAAAGCCCCTTCAAAGTCCCTGGTTCTGTTCACTATTAATGCTGTAGTTGTTGTTGTTTGTTTTGCCTTGTTATACATATTAGTAAAGAACTGTTATTCCTATGTTATGTTTTAATTCTCTAAATTATAATAATTTGAGGGGAAGGGATCTGAATTATCCATTCCAAGAGAGGCCCTGCCCCTCTTTAGCAGATACCTGTCTTTTCAAAACCAAGACAATAATGAATTTTTCAGCAGAAGCATCTAACGCTGTCAGGCACTGGTGGTGGGTCTACTCACTTTTCTGTATTCCTGTGAGCAGCAAGTCCTGTTTCAGCAGGATTGTAAACTGGAAAAGGCACCTATTCTCAAAGCCATCTCATGGTGTCACATGATTGAGTCAGCCTTTCTGGCTGAGCTCCTAGAGGAAGCAAAAATAACAAAACAAAGAAATATATGTATTTGCCTGCAAATCCACTCAAAATCAAAGTCAGAGACAAGGACAGGAACACAGCACAACCAGAAAGCAGAGATTCTCTGGGGAAACACTGAGGAGAAGTTGCCAGGAATTTCACACAGACAATGGTGACAAAGCCTCATCCTTTGTCAGCTGATGAAGCTCTCCTGGTTTCTGTACAGAATTTGGCCATATAGTTGCTTGTGGAAGGGAGACTCTCTCTGAGTGGCTCTAGCAGGACATCTACACATCAAAAGCCAATGTCCTCGGTCTTCTAGAATGTCTCTCCCTAAAGGCAGCCTCAAATTTTTGTTTTAATTAGGACATATTCTGGTTGCATGAGAGCCAGTGTCTTTTCACCTGCTGGATGCTCCTGGATGTAGGAGAGCAAAGTTTCTCTCTCTCTCAATAAGGGCTGGGTGTGCTGGGTCAAAGGCAACGGTTATTTGTGGGTTTTAATACAAAAATGCTCTGTAATAGCTCCAGATCACCCATGGATAGTAGTTGCAGTATGTTTATCATCACAGGATCTTAGTTGTGCATGATGTCTGTTGGTAACAGAACAAAAACTGTAGAATCCAGGAACAAGAACAGGAAGTGGAGTATCTTTTAATGTATCTATAATTCACCTTTCCCACCCTCTGCTTTTCAGAGAACTTCTAACCAAAGTACTGCATTTGATGGGTTCAGGCTTAACTTTTGTATATTTAGCTGCTTTTGAGAAAAATTTTGTTACTGACTGATAGGTCAGTTGGTTCTCCCATGTCCCATGACAACACATTCGAATAAAAGGTAAACCTCTGCTCTCTGTAAGATTTGAAGTGGGAGAAAATGCTGATGTTGTGTTTATTTCCAGTACTTTTTAACTCCTGTTCAGGAAGACAGGCAAACACAGCACTGTGCAAAATGTGCCTAAAGCTACAGTTCTTTCACTTCCCTGCATGGTGCCCATAAGAAGAATTATTAAACATGGTTCTCACAAGGCAGGCATTTGTTTTTTATATGAGGATTGGAAGATACAGTGGAGCTTAGGAGATTTATATGCTAATGCTTCTTATAATTGTTTCTGTAAAGGGATGTGAGAGTTCAATCACTTAGCATCATTTGCTTGGCTGGAAAAAAGCAAGGCATTTAAATTGAGCTTATTTTCATATCCAGGCAGATGATCTGTTGTTCTTGAGAACACCTTGGTGTTAAGGTTTATTACTGCATGTTTATTGCTGCCTTTTCCATGGGAAAGAGGAAAAAAATATACAAACAGCAGCTCATGCAATCAAAATTCTGGGATATGTTTGAAAATATGCATTCTCCATATGTGAGTGAGATTTATTTTCACAGAGGCTGTTCATATCCTTAGATTTTCTGGATTTTGCTAGCTCAGTTGATTTCACTGGTTCCAATTTACCTGGCACCAACTGTGAAAATCAGGATCCTGGATGTCTGTACTCCAAAGACAACATTTTCTTGTTGAATATTCTGTAAACAAAACTGGAGGTGTCTATGTTCATACTACAAAGTTTGCAATTCCTAGTTTAGCCATTTTATTGTCTTGCAACCATTTTTCCATATACATAGCATACTGTTACAAATTAAAGATGTGATTTTACTTCCAACACAGAATTAAATTTTATTTTAAGGACCCTTAGTGCAGTCAATGTCAGGTTTTTTGCAAGTAAAGATAAATAATTTTTTTAAAAAATTGATATTTGGATTTATTCACAATTTTCCCTGTAAAAGGGAATTAGTTTGAGATACTGAGAAAAATACATTATTCATAATTTCACGTAAGAAATAAGATTTGAGGATATTTGGCTTGGATCACAAAATCTCATTAGCAGCAGTGTTCTGAAACAACATAAGAGGAGAAATATTTTTAGTCAGACCAGATTATTTCATCGTAGTATTACAGAGTAACCTATTCCCTCCTGATTATTTTGTAGGACTTAAGGTATTAGTTTATTTTACTCATTAATTTTCCCTTTTAAAATTAATATTTAGTGAACAAGGTCCAGAATAAGTCCCCAAGAGTGGTTTGAGAATTGAAAATATTGAGTAAGCAGGACTTTTTCTATATTAGTTTTTGCTCTGCTGTTGTCCTGGACTGAAGGAGAATACTCTGTCCTAGTGCAGCTGAGAGTCATGACAGGTTTTTCCTTAATAAAGTTCTTGAAGAAATTTTCCATCCTTGTTTCCAGACAAAGTAGCTTTTATTGCAAGCAGGTCTGCAATGTTTGAAATGTTCCAGTTGCTGTCCTTGGGGCCTGCAGGTACTTCTCTAGCAGGGAGATAAAGATATTAAGATGCAGCGTTACAGTACTCCTGTAATCTCACAGTAAAATAATTAAGTATTATTAAGTAAGATAATTAAGTAATTAAAATAGTAGCTGGATACAGGGCAAAATGTCTGTTTGAAGAATAGGGTGTCCCTAATTACTTTTTGTGATTGAATGTACTGATAGTCCAATGCAGAATCAAAGGGCAGTAGTCTGTCAGTGAACTGTGCTCCTGGCAGCAAAACCTCCCTTTATTTCCATGAGCCCAGAATTAACAGACTTGGGCAGGTACATGCTCTCCTTTGGCAGGAATCTGTTGCTCTAGAGTAAATGGCTGGATAAGCCCACAAGACTTGAAACTAATAAAATGCACTGGTAGTCCTAGGTGAAAACTAGAAGAGAAGTTGATATTGAAGTGTGACTGCAGTGAACAAGATTGGAGCTTCTCAGCTGAGGTGATCATAACTCTTGGCCGTTAACCTCCCTGGCTTTTCCTAGCAATATAAACCAATACATTTTCAATGCTATCAATATTAGTTTAATATCAGTGTTTTCACTAATGTTCATGCTCCTTGAATTCCCCTGCACATTCTGCAGTGATGGTGTCATCCAGGACACCAGGATTTCAGCAGAAATTTCTCTGTTGCTGCCTGAACTTGGTTTGACCTCTCAAACTGCAGTATTGCAAAAGACAACTGTGTAATGAAGTACTAAAAAATATATTTACTTTTAGCTGCATTTTGCTCCAGAGGCTTGTTTTCCAAAGTCAAGCCTTTGGTTTGGTAAAATGCTGAGAGGATAGCCATCAGTTCAACCTGTGCCACAAAAAGAGTTTAAAAGGCTTCATTTATACAAAAATACCTTCAGAAGTTGCTTATGTATTAATCCTTATTTAAAATATTAATTTTAGACTACATCAGGTAATTTCCATTTATTTTTTTCAATAGATTGTTTACTCTAAGAGCTTTCTGTAGCATGGGGTTCACGGCAATACGGGTGTTTCTGGTAAATTCTTGGAGATTCTGTTCTAAAATAAATCCAACACTCACTGAAGTCTAATGTTTGAACACTACTTTTGCCTTGTGTTACAGTTTTGACCTTTTTTCCTGTTATTTTGACTTTTCTTTGCTTCTTTCTTGTTTACATCTTGTAGCTTCTCGTAAAAGGTTTCATATAATGGCCATTAAGATCAACAAGAGGCATTGCAGATAAACATGATAATGTTCATTCATTCATTCTTATAAATCCAGGTTATTTTTAAAGGGAAGAATTCGCCAACCTCATTAGGCTAAGGACTGGGACATTTCACCTGGGGAGATGTGGTTTCACTCCAGTGATGTATTGGACTAATTAAATGTGTTGTCTATAGCACAGCAGGCATATTATCTATTTTATTATACTTGTAATATCCAGCTTAAATATTTTGGAGAACCATTTTGAAGACCCAGAATTATCTAAGTGGAAGTTTTTCAAATGATAGGAGGAGATACCTCAGAAATGCAATTCAGTTTTGACATGCTCTTGTTGTTCAGGTCTTCTCTAGGGCTACAGAAATAATTTTGACTCAAATGTTCCGTGCAGGTCAGGTTGTTCAGGAGCTGTAAATGAGACATGAAGGATTTTTCAGGTAGGTTAAAAGGATTTAATTAAACTGTAGTTGACTAAAGACCCAACAGCAGCATCACAGAAGAGGAAAAACTAGAGATTTTAAAACAAATCTGTTCTTAGTCTCCAGCGGGGGTCCCAAAGAAGCGTCATGTGCTGTTTCGTGCCATGGAAATGTCAAGAAAGTGGGGAATTACAATTTAAGGAAACAGGTTACTGCATTTGTTCCTCAACACAGGTGCATAAAGAACATCTGATTTCTTAACAGTTTAGTCTAGCAACCTCAGTTAAAAAAAAAAGAGATAATAATAAACGTATATGTAGACAAACACATATAAATCCAGCTAGAAAATCAGCTGAAATTTACACATTACATTCAGAGAAAAGCACGTACTGTTTCTCTTGCAGGACAGTCTGGTGATGTGAAATATTTTGTATTTATAAATTTTGACAGGTTCCCTTTC
The DNA here is from genome assembly GCA_910950805.1 of Acrocephalus scirpaceus scirpaceus. Classification (NCBI taxonomy): domain Eukaryota; kingdom Metazoa; phylum Chordata; class Aves; order Passeriformes; family Sylviidae; genus Acrocephalus; species Acrocephalus scirpaceus. The sequence continues at coordinate 7,282,063 of OU383789.1, forward strand.
TCTCTGAGAGAAACAGAAATACCATATGCAAAAATACAATATGCACTAAAAAAGAAAATGGAAAAAATGAAAATGAAAAGGTTGGGAGGGTCAAAAGAATTTTTTCCATTTGGAGAAATCTGTAACTCGGGGAATCCACAGGTAGCTGGTTAAGGCTGCTCTGTGCTTCTGGGGAGTCGTGGGAGTATGATCTGTTATTACTACCATATAAATCTGAGACATAAAGCCTTGTTTCTGGAAGATGTAGGTATCAATCTCATTATTCAATCATTCTTATCTTTAAACAGAGGTAACTATTTCAGAGGTTGGTGGTTTGTTGGTTTTTTTCCCCCTTCTTTTGCTGATCTGGAGTTTGTAGCCTGTTAACATTTGTATTTAACTGACAGTGAAATGCCAGGCTGTCGAAACCAAAATAATTATTTAGATAAGCTGTGTCCTCAAAACACTTTTTTTCCTTCTACTGAGAAAGCAATTATTTGAATAGTGCCGTGTTCCTGCCTGCCACATCCCTTTCAGCAACTTGTTCAGAGTACAGAAGAGTAAAACCAGAGCAGCATTTTGGCCATTTTTCATCATTGATAATGCAGCTAAACCTTCATGAAAGCTCTGTCTGCAGAAGAGCAGGTGCCTGACAGAGGAGCTGCTCCCAACTATAAGGAAGAAAATTGCTTTTTCAGAGCTGGGGACTTCTATTAGGTTGAAAATTTAATTTCCAGATGTTTGCTGAGAGATCCTTTGTAGCCCTTCCACTGCTCAGTGGCCATAAAGAAGGCTGTAGTAAAACAGCAAAAGTGATGCCTGTGATTGGCAACCACTATCACCCTACCTTTTAATTAAGGATGCTGGAATAGGATTCCTGTATGTGCTGTTGCTTAAGAGTTGTTCTTTCACAAGAACATGTACAATTTATGAACCAAGGGAATTAAAAAGCAGAAAGGAACGTAAGTCATATTCTGCTCTTTGAATGCAGAAAAGCTTTCCCAACCTTTCAGGAACACAGGTGTTGGGTCTGGAAGTGGAGTCAGACAGAAAAGGGAATCTGTGGGCATGCACAGCAAGGATCCAGTGTGGACCTGGTGCACATCAGCTACCAGTGCTTACAGAAATTTTCACATATCTTCAAGGATCATAAATCTATTTTATCCCAAAATGCAGGGTCACAAATCCTTGTTTAATTCTGTAGGGTCACTTTGAAAGAAATTGCTTTCCTGGTACATTTGGGCTTGTAGTTTTAATATATGAGCTGTGACAGAGGAAGGGACAAGGCTGGACCAGCACAAATCTGGTGGCAGAAGTAACAACAGTGCTGTCCATGATCGTGAGACCAGTGTCTCCTTAGCAGTAAGCACACTCAGCACCTCTCATGAGCAGACCCTTTTATTGTCACTGGAGTTTATAGGATTTGCCCCACTGAACTATATCAAAAGCTACAAGTTACAGCCCTGTAAAATTATAAATGCCCTTCTCAGGTTGCTGAAGGCATTCAGTTCCCATTGACCTCCAGATGAACTAAATAAAAGCTGATGTCAAAGGGACACTCAAAACATTTCCTTCTCTTTGGGAAAGTGATGAGCATTAAGAAAAACTATTACATCAGATATCTAGTCTGGATTTTCTTTTTCTGCTTGTTTCCATATGTATGTGAATATATTATATTCATGGATCTTACAGGTATGTGTAAAATACAGGAGAAATAATGCTTATCATAAAAACGAATAAATGTAGAAAAATCATAGCTGATGTAAAGTTGCTGTTTTTATAGGGGAATTGCTCCTTGTAAATTACATATTCCTCTCTTAGAAGTTTTAAATTATGTGTAGATACTGATTTTTCTCATGAGTCACAGATCTATAACCTAAATAAAAATCTTTTTGTGTTCAGCAGTATTGTTGAGTTAGGAGTTTCCTTGAGTAACTGTGAACTTACAGACTTCCATAAAAGCAGCCTGTTGCTGCAGACAGGGACTGTTCTGCCTCTGACTCCTTGAGGTGACTGATGTCCAGTCTGAATGCAGATGGTGTCCTTGAGTTTGTGTGTGCACCAGTGAGGATGCTCTGATGTGCTTTGCTGGGGAATGACTGTGCTGGATAACAGCTGTAATGGATAATGTGCTCAAACCCGCAGAGATTAGCCCTGACAAGATATATGCTTGTCAGGGTTTATAAGATTAAGTTATCCAGAGGTGACCTCAAGCTGTGGTTACCACCCCAAAGTTGAAAGCAAAGCAGACTTTGATTAATGAACCTCACCAGGCACTTGTTTCTCTATCGCTTGAGTTCTAACCCCCAGAGAGGCTCATCTTCTGAGCCCAGGAATCCTGAGGTGCAATGATACAGGTGCTGAGGAATTTGCTCTGTATGGCCTCATGACGAAAACTGCTGTGGGAATCCCCTGAGAACAGTTTGTCTCAAGACATTTTCACTTTCATGCCTCCCACTGCCACCTGTTACTCAGTTTGATGAGACTGGCTCTCTGCAGGAAAGTCCTTTCTTCCCAAGGGGGGTTTTAGGGCTTTTGGTTGATTCATGGGCATCTTGAATCGTGTACAAAATGTCCTTAAGCCCTGATTGTTTAATTTGCCCACTGATTTATTCTCTTCTTCTTGCAGCATGTGGTGTTATTTTTTAAAAATTTTCTTTCAATCCCAAGTAATTATCAGCCCCCACACACATATTACAAAGGGTACATTTTGGAGTTCATGATTCCAGAATACATTACCACCCCCGGAATCTGTGAAAAACCAAGAGTAAGATTGAAATGTAGTTTTATTTGGAAAAATATACTCTGCTTTCTACTTCATAGTTGTTCAGTTGTACTTCACAGTACAATTACAGCTTGGACAGTGCTGAGGTAGATGCTCCCAGGAGTTTCTTCAGGGTCTGCTGCTACAAATGCAAAACAAAAGGCACAAAAATAACCACACTTGATGGGCACTAAGAACAAAACCATTCCCGCAGTAGCACAGAACTAAGGGTTTGTGTTAAATGTCCTAAATAGTTTTTTCTGAGATGGAAGTGCATTTCTGAAGTCAAGGAAGCTTTATGGGGTGGAAGAAAAGAAACCATACCAGGGCAAAAATTTGTGAACATATTCCAATTAATGTGTTAAACAAACTTTTTTTTTTTTTTTAATTGTTACACAGAGTGTCTTTTACTGATAATCCAATTCACTCTCTGAATATACATAGGTTTTAAATGTTTTGCAGGAGTTGTTTCAGATAATTCTTTATCAGCAGAAATTGCTTGAGGAGATACACGGGAAAGTCTTCATTCACTGATAACTTCAGACATTTAAGAAAGTGAGAAATAAGATTATTTGATAAAATCACTCCTCCTCCTCCAGTTAAAGGTTTTAAAGGAATTGAATAATTTCAAGGGAAAATAAAAACCTTCAAGATGTCATTTTTCCAGAATAACCCACAAGTATGACTGAAATTGATTTGCCTTGGGATCTGAGGAAATTTTCATTTTTTAGCATGGTTTTAGTTAGGAAAAGCAGTTCATGGGAACACACTTTTCATCCTTGAGGGATGTTGAAAACAATTATTTTTCATGATGAGATAGAGTGAATATATGGTACTTGCATGTGTAGTAAAGTGAATTTTTATATGCCGTTAATTATCAGTTTCTGAAAGAAGATGAAGAATGGTTAAGATGCTCAGATGATCTGTCTGGGATACCTTGGTCTGCAGTGCTGGGTATGATTTATCTCCTGTCAGCCAGAGAACAAGTCTCTCTTACAGATTAGAACTTAAATTTTACTGTAGATTCTGACAAGAAACTAGCTACATTCCCCATTTCTATTGTGTCCCTTTGCATTCTGCAGTGCCCTCTTAAGGTGTGACAGAAATATTGCTCAGCATGGTGCTTTACAGCCATAATTCTTTTAAAATGTTTCACTTTGAGCACACAAAAAAACAAGCATCAAAGGAAAGTGATGTTTCAAAGGTGATTAAAAATTAAGGTGTATTTTACATAATAAAGAAACCTTCTTTGTCACCTCATGTATGATCTTTGAGACAGCAGTGAGCTACCACCTTTTCTTCTGTTCAAAATCCCATTTCAATTCCAGCCATGCAAAATTAATGTATTTCATTCAATCTCATTGAAGGCTTTACTCCACAGCACATGTTCTCCCTAAAATACATGGGGTTATTGCCTTCCAGAGCTGATGGAGCCAAGGTTTTGGGATGAGATCAGCAATATTAATGCAGGTCCAACAAATCAATGCAGCCACGGGCCCTGAGCACCAGCGGAGTAAACAGTTGGCTCTCATCTGACATGCAGCAGTGTCGGTTCCTACTTGGGCACAGTTCCTGCAATTTGTTTTCGTTTGTGTTGAACCACCAGAGTCTTTTGTGCTGCCATTAGCACTTTGGATGCATTAGGGAGCAAAGTGAGATGGATTCCAATCCATAGATGTTCAAAATCAAACTAATCTTTTGTAGCTGAAAGTGAAACACTGATAAGATCAGAATTCCTCAGTCATTTCTCCAAATTCATTGCAGAAATCATCAAAGCACTGTTTTTCTGCTTTATCTTAGTCTGAAAAGAAAGTTATTTCTCCTGACTAGACAGTATATTTTATATTCCAAATACAACCCAGCGCCTGCTCAAAAGGAGCCCTCGTTTTTTCTTCAGAATACATTGCCTACAAAATTACTATAGAAAATAGTATCTGTGGTAGAATAGAATGTAGCCAGCAAAACTATCATTTGAAGCTTACCAAACAAAAATAATTAAATATCATTTCTTTTAAATAAACAGTTTTTCTTTGGAGTTAGCAGGGAAACCCACACAATTCTCTGTCCTATTTTGCTTTCTGTGCATGCTGTCAAGCTTGGTAAATTTTTTAGCAGCTGTCAAATTAAATTTATTGCCAAAGAGGTCTATGTTCTTGTGCAATCCAGAAGGGAAAAACCCTGCTGACTTGGTTTTGCTTCAGCTTTTGTCTTTACTACACTAAAAGCCTCATATAGTTAAGATTCATGAACAGCACTAGTTAAACAAAATTTTTTATCTGCTAAAGTAGAGCGTGTTTGTGTGTAAAATGTGAGTGTTTATATTTAAAAACAATTGAATAATAGCCCACTTTTTAAAAATTCTGCTTTGATCGCATAGTCTGCTAAGAATGCAAGTGTTAAACTAATGGAATGGAATTTGAGAGCTGGGGTGGACACAGCACAATTGGAGGTGCTCTGAATCAAGGGAATTTCTGATGATGTTTGGCTGAGGGAGCCTGAAGTTGTGTGAGGGAGGAAAGCTGCCAGATCCAGGACTGAGGGGTCTGAGGATGTGTCCCCAATGCTGTGCAATGAGATGTCATCCTAAATGTCAGCACTGCAAAGAAACCTCTTAAAGAACCATGGAGAATATGGCAAAAAAAGGTATAAAATCTAAGGGGAAAAAAAAGTATGTTACAATATGTTGAAGTTTATTAAATATTCCAAATATCCTGATTTTTTTTTTTTTGACAGAAAACTTGAACTAAACTTCATTCATGGAGCTGGTTGCTCAGCAGCAGTCTGGACTGTGCATTACCTCCCGCTCTCCCTTCTGCTGCAGAAAAGCTGCACTACCTTGTTCTGACATGCAACCATCTGGTCCAAGTCTGTGAAGTGAATTCTTTACTGCTCTGCAAGTCAGGGTCACTGGCAAAGCACTTCTGTGTTGTCACTCCTGAGAAACTTAAGTTCATTGAGTCTTTCTCCACACTTTTGGGGAGCAGTTAGGGCTCTGAGTTACAGTGATGAACAGCAAGAGGTAGGAGGATATTTGATTTATTTTCAATTCATTTCTGCAGAAATATGCATAACTCTGCTCCCAACAACCTCCATTTAGATAAGCGTGACTGTGCTACTAACAATTTCCACTCAAACAAAAAAGCTTGGAGTTCACCTAAATTAAAGAAAATATGCTCTGAAAAACAACAATAAAACAAACAAACAACCTACTGACCCCCCCCAAAAAACCACCACACATGGAAATAGAGCAATTTGGACTCCCAAGAGTGATGTTTCTTAGATTTTTGGGGAATGAAAAGCATTGCTGATCCACTTAGCAGAAGAGATGAGGAGGAGTGAGCAGTCAAGCACCTCAGTTTCAGTACTGTCTTGGACCTATGCTGACCTTGACTGGAGCCTTTTATTGTATGATCCCTCTCAAACACCTGGATTCCCTTTCTTAGCATTATTTACATTTTATTGATCAACTTCAGCTTTTTTCACACATGAGACCCCACTCCTTGAATCAATGCCCATCTGATGATCATACCAGGATAACCTGAGCTTTGCCACTTTACCTTTACAGCAATTTTAATTTAACTCAAAGTCAATAGGATCAATCTGCCTCAAACCAATTTTTGTTTTTCCTCAGCAGGAGGAATAAATGATATAACTCAACATGAAAAGTTGTATCATTTGCTACCCAGGTCTGCTAATGAGAGTATAATTTTTATCAGTTTTCTTCTATTTACTACCTCAGTTCTTTATGAGGACTGGATTAATATGGCTTCAGGTTAAGTTTTATAGTTGTTACATTTTGGGGGAAATTATTATTTGCATAATATCCATATTATCCTTTATTCTTTGCCTGTGTTTTTCAAATTTGCCTTGTCTTGCATAACTGATATTACTAATGTGAGTGATTGACCTAAATTTGCTAAAAATATCACCTTGGTTCAGTCTTTAGTGTATATTCTGTGTTTGCAAAATGTTTAATTTTGTTGGGGAATGTAAGAACAGAAAGTTGCCCCTTTTGGCAGTCTCTAAAAGAATTCCAGAGTCCTTAAAAAAAAATATTGTAGTACAGTTTTGCGAAGGTCTCAATATATTTACTCTGAATATTTTGATTTTTAAATTTTTTTATGCAGTAAGGTTGTAATTTGTAAAGACTTCAGCAGTGAGCCAACTCTGTTCCTCCTGAAGTCAGAGAAAAACAGTGATTGATTTCAGCAGGACCAGAGTGAGCCAAGAGCAGGTAATTATGGAAATCATACCCAAGTGGGAGTAGACCTAGGTTAAATATTGAAAAGTGCTTTGTTGACTGAGGACTGTGAGTGCTATTGATTTTTATTATGGGTGAATTTCTCACCTGTAACTCCACATACCTCCAGCTCCAAGAGTGGAATGCATTTTGGGGTTTTTTGGACTTGGGTTGCCTTTCAGGTTAGGAACTGTCCCCTTGCTCAGTGTTCAGTGGTCACACACTGACCCATCCATAAATTTGGTCATGGCTGCAGAGGTCCCAGTGATTTAGAGATCCCCCTGGTTGTTATCCACACTCAGGCAGTGACACTTGCCATGGAAGTGCTGCTCCAGATGAGTGAGGGTGTCAAGGTAATTAGTGTTGCTGCTTTTCACACTGCAGTTATCTGGAAGCAGAAGGCAAAGTACCACATAAAAGCTGATAAAAATACATTTCTGCATCAGCTGGAGCCATAGCCTCAAATCTTCTAATCTGCCAGGCTGAAACCTGCAATTTGTTCTCATTCAAAATTCCCAGGGAAGTCATGGGCTTATTTCAGCTCTTGATCAACTCCTCCAGTGTTGTCATTATGGTTGTTCATTTCCAAACAGAAATCTGAGCTGCTATTTCTAATTGCATGAAACCTCTGTACATGGTCTGACTGTTTTAAGGCTTGGAATCAGGATCTATAACATTCACTTGAGTCTTTTTACATAGGAAGGAGAATGGGAAGGACAAGGCATGAATAAGAATCCACCATTCTGATCACAGTTTGGGGATTTTGTTCATATAGCTCCTACTGTAAATTTAATCCTCTGTTGTAATTTTGTGGTATTTGACTTCGTTTCTGTAGTGTTCTCTGTTATCTTGTTATCCTTAGGATCTGTATGTGAAACTTGCAGAACCACTGCTAGTGAGTTTCTCTAAACATTACTGATTTTGGCTGTGTTCTGACTTCAGCCCTTCCCTTACCTGCCTTTGGTTCCACTTTTGCACCATCAGCAAATTTCATTCCTCTACTTTATATAATCTGGTTTTGAGTAAATGATCCAGGAACTGTGCATGTGTTGGGGGCCTTGATTATCCCACTGATATCAAGCAGGCAGCTCTGTGAATCTCAAATTTTTCTATTCCAGATACCTTGTTCAAGTCAAACTATGAGAATTTGGAGTGGGAGATGTCGGATTGTTTTTCTTTTTCTTTTAAAAGGCTCAGTTCCTCCTTAAGTTAGATGTGTATTTGTGCAATATTCCTTTTGCCTTAGGCAGAGTTCTTGTGGACATTAGTTCAATTGCATATTAGTCTTGTAAAGTAAATAAAATATTATCTTCACATATAAAAAAAACTGAGGACAAGCAGCTAAGATTTTCCAGGATACTGCTGGAAATCTGTGTGCATCTAGGATTTGAACTTTTTATTCAGATCACATTACTTCCTTCATTAGGACACCATGTAATCATAGATATCCAGTATATCAACCCAGCAGGACTTAGTTAAAGAGAGAATGGTGATTTATTATGGCTTTCCATTAGTATCTACTTTTAATACATTAGATTCCTGCAGAACTTTTAAGATGTGTTTGTTTCCACTCAAGTTGTATTTTTAGGAGCTGTATAATGTTACCTTATGGTAATAAGCATCAGTAATAATTACCATATTTTTGTTAATTTAATCATGCAAATATACTTAATGTAGACAGCTATGGCATCTCTTATAGGGATGCCAGGTAAAACACTCCCTAGTGTTGCTTGGGAAGAGCTCACAGGTAGGATAAGGGGTTGCTCAGGACTTCGTGGATACAGCCTGTTATGAGTTCAGTTATAAGTTTTTCCTTGGGTAGAGTGATATAAATCGGGATAATTGTGTGAAGTGGTATTGCAGTGGTAATAAACTGCTCTAAAAAGAGTCAGATTTATTTATTGTTTGAAGTTTGGTTGTGAGATTTCCTGAGTGAATTCCTAGCTCCTTGAAGCCAATAGCAAAACTTCCTCTGCCTTCAAATGTAACATCATTTTACCTCATATCTATTTGCCTGAGAACATTCAGAATGTTTTCAGACACCATCATCACTAAAACATTCTCATAGTGCCAATGGGACCAATTTAATGACTACCTTCAGCAAATAGTATTTTGTCAATCTGTCATATTATTTAATGCCATAAAACAATCCTCATTATAGGTTCTCTTCTATCTTACATAATATTACTATCTGATTTTTATTTCAGCCCACTTAGACCTCTGTATCCTGTTAAGACTTTAATCACTTCAATACCAAAATACCTTTTTGACAGAATTTTTCCTTCAAGGCCATATTTTTTCCTCTATGTATGCTACCACATATATTTGGAAAAAAAGTCTGTTGCCTGTTAAGTAGAATGGAGATACTCTATTCTTTAAAACCTTAAATGTACCTTTATTTACTTGATACTCTGCTGTTCAATATCCAGGATTTATTGTTCAGCTTTCTGATTGTTTTATATAGAATAGAGAGTAGATGTTATCTCTGACAAACCAGGGGATCTCAGGAGGAGAATGGATGAGGATTTTAAGGGTGAAGGATCTTCCACTTTTCCAGGCAGCTTAACAAACTTGTTTTTAACATGACCAGGAACTTAATATCAAATACTGAAAGGGAACAATGCATAGGATAGAAATTAAGTAGTAAAACCTCAAGAGAAATGCAGAGAGATTCAGCAAAATGCAGTGATGGAAGATGCAGATTGGGAATTCTGCAAAATGCACACTAGGGAGATGCTCAGCCAATCCTTGTGTGCCCAGTTGGTAAAGAAAGTTACTCTGTGGCTCTCGCTTTATTTTTAATTTAGATTTTGATTATTTTTATGCCTGAGTGTTGTCAATATTCTTTTAAAATTTGTAACTTGCAGAAGTAGAAAAGGCTGTTAAGAAGTGGGGATCAAATCCATAACTTAACACTTCCCAACCTGATGAAAGTTTGGTGCCCAATATATGATGTGTAAAGCACCATGACACATACAGAGAAAAAACAGCTTTGTTTTTCCTTGGTTGAATCATCACTGTGGTTTCACTTGAGTTTATGGTGACCTGTATAGGCTTAAGATCTGTGATTCTATGATGTTAAGTGAAGATGAAAGAAATTTGCAGTTTTAAATGAGAATGCAAATTTTTTTCACTGTTTTTTCCCCTAGAAAATAAGTCTTTATTACCATTAGCCACTGAAGAGATATGTACACAAATCATATTCTAGCTGCAGAAGTCTACAGAGCTAATGTAAAGAATTTAAAGAAATTCTGATTTTAATCTGTGATATTTTAGCAATTTCTCCCTATTCCCACTGCAGCAGGGTTTGATTTTCCTAGGACTGTACCATCTGTACAAACAATTTGTAAATAGCGAAATAGCAAAATTAATCAAATAAATTATTCCCAAAGGAATTAATGGCTCAGTTCAAGTATTTCCTTTAAACAAACCTAGTTTTCAACTTATATGCCTGATGTAGCGGTGCGTGAGCTGTGCTCACAAGTTTTGGGTTTATATAATTAATGTTATTTATGTTGGGAAAAAGGTCTATTCCAAACCCCTCTGTTTATAGCTGCATTTGCAGTGGTTTGTCCCCTCCCCCGGAGCCTGCCAGTCATCCAGGAAAAGCCTCTCCCCCTTCTGGAAATCTCGGGGAGACCCGGCTTCTGATTGGAACAGGTTCTGGGAATCCCCTCCCCCCCCCCCAGGGATTGGCCCTTTTGTGTGTCAATCTACCCCCCAACTCCTCCCTTTCTATCCCCCTATTGGTGTAAGGTTTTTGTACACACCCCTTGGTACCTGTCCTCTTAAGCGGGGATCTGGGGGCTTTCTCTCTCTCTCACCCACCATCTATGAGGAAGGACAGGTAATAAACATCTCCTGTTGTACCTCAGAAGAGAGCCTTCCTTTTCCTTCCACCGCCATAGCCGCTAATTCACATCTAGTGCTAGCCAGCCAGAAAGCCCACCGCGTGGGTGTTCTGCAGATCTGTCCAGTGGGCCCTACCGACTGCTGCCAGAGGCCGGGCAAGGCAAGGGATCACTGAAAAGTGACCCACGGAGGGCAAAAACGCCATACCTTGTTACAAGAATCAAAATTGGTTTATTTAGAAGAGCTTTCTATAACAAAAAAGGCACAAAGGAAAACAATCTGAAGTGCAGATTATGCTGGTTGTCAGCTAGTTTGGGGTATCAGCTTTTAAAAAACAGAACAATACACAAATGTACACCATCAGGGGATCCAAATTCCATTGTCTCTCTCATCTCTGTTGAGAATATTCAGTCATAAAATTTTCAGAAGTGGCTAAATGAGTTAAAAATGTTTGTTTCTTTGAGAGGAGAGCTCGTTAAGTAGCTTTGGTGAAGTTAAACATAGTGATCTCACAGGGTAGCTGATATTTCCCTACAGTGCTACATGGTGGTTTTATTTGAAATATAAGGGTAAAAACTTTTTTATATAAAAAAGTTGAATGAAAATTTGAAAAACAAGCATCTAGAAAATGTAAGCAGTGAGATTTTTTAATAAATATTCCATATTAAAATGTAAATAGAACTTTCATTTTTATTGTAATGGCTTTTAAGATTGAAAGATAATAAAGTGCAAGTATTTTTATGATAATTTTGTTCTTCAGAAGTGTAGCACTTCTGATTTTGGATTTATGTATGACTCCTTGATTATGGAATTTTGATTAGTCTATTAACTTGAAAAATAATGAGCTGAGCTATCTTAACATGAAGCATAGTCCTCAAAATGAAAAAGCTGTGTTCCCAGCTTTCCTTGAGAATATTGGGCATCACACCTGCTACCCTGACACACATTTTTCTCACTTTCTCTCATATTGATGGGTAGGGTTCTCATGTTGAAACTTGTTTGCTCACAGTTTGTTGTGAGATAAAGCCTTTCAGTGGAGGGGAAATGTTAGATTTATTAATTCTGAGGAGTTCCAACATGTCAGATGCTGAGGGTGAATCAAAAACAAGACTGAGCAGCAAAGTGTACAAACAGTCAATGGCGTGAGGACAGCATTTCATTTTGGGGACTGATTTGAGCCCCACTGCTCCAGAATGGGTAGTTTTGTCTTTGTTTTTGGTTTTTTTTTTCCCTGATTTGTATATTCTTAATAGCAAATAGTCAACAGTGTTTCTGTATCCTGCCACTATTTGCCTTCACTTATGTCTTTATTAAGTAGCCTGGTCTAGTAGGATAAAAAAGGTATGGGATGTGTCCTGGACCCAAATCTGATGTATCAAATACTGCAGACATTTCAGTTGCAGGATTGTCATGGAATCACAGGTTTGGTTGGAAGGACCTTAAAGCTCATCTCATTCCTGCCATGGCAGCGACAGCTTCCGCTACCCAAGTTGCTCCAAGCCCTGTCCAACCTGGTCTTGAACACTTCCAGGAATGGGGAATCTACAATTTATCTGGTCAACCAGGTCCTTACCACCCTCACCAGGAAGGAATTCCTCCCAATATCTAATCTGTACCCACCCTCTTTCACGGCATTAGGACTACAATGCCTCTGTAGTTGCTGCATAATTTTGAGAAACCTAAAGAAGTTAAAGATTAGACTTTTTAAAGTAGAATAATTGAAGGTAGATTAAAAATTGCTAGTTCTGGGAATGAGTTTATATGCAGGGGATGGATTTGGTCAAAGAGCTGATTTTGGAGGAAGGCAAGATAAGTATGTGACAGTTTGGTGCTCCTGTGTGCAGAGAAGCTCACACTGAGTGTAAGAATGATGCTGCTGATTTGACATCAGGAAGGAGTTGCAGTTCAGGTGTCTGGTCTGAACTCTTGCCGTGGATCAATACCAGATACAGAAAACAGAGCTTAAAAACCTGGAGAATTGGCTGCTGGAGTATGGAGTGGCCCTAAATCAGAGGTGGAGAGTGGAGTTAATAGCAGGTCACATGGGGTGCTGGCAGAGGCAGTAACTGTGAGCAGACACCAAATGAGCCCCTCACAACCTATTGCCCAGGACCCTCATTTGTTTTTCCAGAGAAGCATTTTTGCAGCCTGTGGAAAGCTGCATCTCTTGTCAGGATGAGGCATAGGGCAGGCTTTGCTCTGCAATTTGTACTGCTAGAACAGCCTTTAAAAACCACAGGCTGGTTTTATATGTGAAACACTGAGCTTGTAGAGCTCCAAAGAGGTTGGATTCTGTAGGTATGGGGAAAAGGATATGCATAGTGAGAAGCAATGAGTCTCAGCAGGTATCCCTCTGCTTGTGAGAGCTGAAGCAAGGCTGGCACTGATGTAGCCATTTCTTGACAAAATGAGCTGTGGGGATTTCATGAATGAGAAAGTGTCTCTCCATCAAATGCACTATCACTCTAAACCAGGCCAAATTAAGTAGAATGATCTCATTTGTTTGCTTTCTCATTTTGCTTTCTCATTGCAGCTTTGCAATTCCTCAGTAGTTCTGCCTTCAATTCAACTAAGACATAAACTTTGGTTTGGCACAGCAAAATCCTTAAGAATCAGAGCCTCTGTGTGCAGTTTCTGTCTACAAATGAGCATTAATTTGTGAATTCTCTTTAAGAATTCTAGGGGGTTTGCTTATCAGCTTTGGATCCTTTTTTTCTGAAAGAGCTTTTTTGGGGTTTCACAGCTGAACATATCTGTGCCTCCAGGAACACTGGAGAACTGATAAAGTGGGGCTGAAAGAAAAATGTGACATTGGTAACTACTCTTTTTTTAAAAGGAAGGAAGGGATTGTTAAAAAAGACAGATTCTGTTTTGACAAAATCCTAAACAGCTTTATGAGGACAGGGGTGTTTCTGCAATGAAATGATTAATTAAAAAGAAAAAAATTCATCAAAAAAAGTAGCTTTGACAATTAGATTTGTCCCATTCCTTGTTACTTCTTGTCAGTGTCAGGAAAAGAGATGGTATTTCGTTATGTTGTCTCTCTTACTTCCAGGTGGTTTTGTTTGGTTTTCCTTCTTGCTTTCCTCCCTGCTGTTTTCCCACAGCTTAGACCCTCAGGTAGTATTTTTTCCGGCACAAAAATTGTTTCCTAAGAGCAGAAGCTGACATCCATATAGCTCCACCATAGCATTTGTGTTGTACACAACTCCTGGCATTTATTTTTGTGTGTTTAACTTGTGTATAGCTAGGAATAACCGTCTTTGAAGTTCTGTAAATACCAGATGTTAATCTGACTGAAGCATCCTCATCCTCAGGAGGAGATTTGTATTTTCATCAGTTTATCTTTTGGGCATTGGGGGCAAGGCATAAAGCCCCTGCAAAGATGATTGCTAGGTAGAAAATATGAATTTCTGTCTATATCCAGTTTAATCATATACATTAAAGCCTGAATATATCCTCTTGAAACAGAAAGATTTGTACCTGCCATCCTAAACTCACTGGTTATCCTATGAAACAAACCTGAGCAGTGTTAATTGAGCAGTAAAATAAAATATTCTTTGTTTCATGCTGTGGGCACACTGGTGTCATATGTTTTGAAAGGATGCTGGTGAAGGAGATCATAATATTCCAAATTCATTTCTGAAACTGCCTATTCGAACACATTGCTAGAAATTCAGTACAAACAACTAGATATATTAGTTCCAGTTTTCCTTTTATTTCTTTTGACTTGCCCCAGTGCATCATCCCTAATTAAAGGGGCTTAAAGCTTTTTAAGGTTGCACACAAAAATATATAGAAACATCATTAGTGAAGTGCTCAATTTTTATGGACTTCCCTGTGGGGTGCATTCCCTCAGCTGATCACAGAAGCATTCACAGATGCAGGATGTAACTGTTATATCTAAATCCCCTGCTAATGGATCTTAAATTTTTCTACAGCACCCATTCACCATTCCATGTGAGGTCTAAACGCAGGCTTCCCAAAAACACCTTATTGTGTTTGATGGTTGCAGAGTTCTTGATGGAACTTAATGGCTTCTGTGCCATACCTACTTTACCACATAAAAATGTTTCATTATATGGAAATATTGCTGTTGGTTCTTCCAGTCTTAATGATGCACATCTGCGGAAGCAGATGATACCTGGGAAAAAAGCTGCACACAAAGGGACCAACTTGCTGTAAGAAGAAAAGAGCATCTCTGAGACTGCAAAGCAGGTTCAGCACTTGCTGCTTCTGCTGGGAGGAACTTTCAGCTTGTGTGAAAACCTGGGTGTCTGGATTTGAAAGACAGGTATCTGCTAGGGAGGGCAGGACCTCCCTTGGAATGGAGAATTCAATTCCCCTCCCTCCAAATTATTGTAATTTAGAAAATTAAAGGGGACTTCCAGGCAGAGATATGGGGATAGGAATATCAGTTCCTTACTAGTATATATAATAAGACAAACAAACAACAAGAACTACAGCATTAATAGTGAACAGAGACAGAGACCCTGAGGGACTTTGTGAAACAAAGCCCAGGGCAGTCTGATCTCTTGGGACTTTGAGAGCACCAGGCTGGAACGGTGGAAAATCCCGGGCTGGTGGATGAGATCAGAAACTCCGCCGATGGTAGCTGGAACAGCAGGGATGTCCTGGCAGGGCAGGGCAGTGCAGGGCCACAGCGTAGCAAAAAGCCTCAAAGCAGTGCCAAAGAAGCGGCAGCTTCCAGTTCCAGTGGGACAGGGCCAGCCCAGCTCCAGCAGGGCAGGAGGAGGAGAGCTCAGAATTCCTGGGCACACAAGCAGAATGATGGTGGATTTCTCAGGACCGGGCTTTGGTGGTGACAGTGAAAACTCCTCCCGCAGCAAGGAGCAGCCTGACGGTCTTCTCTCCGATGCCGAGAGCAAGAGAGCAAAGCTGTCCCCAGCCCCGTCCTTTGCCTGCCCCCAATACTCCCGTTATCTCCCCCCACTCTGAGAGAAACTCCGAGACAAAAGAAGTGTAGCCAGGTGCTACAATTCCTATCCTTTGGCCACTTTTGTCCTGCTTGAGTATCTATAAGTACCCAGTAATTAGTCTCCTAGCAACTCTCAGGGAAAAAATTCTATAGGTAAAAAAAAGAAAAACAAACCTAACCCCCAACAAAGGGTTAGAAGAAATATTGTTTTCAAAAGTTTGGGTTTGTTTTTCCTGTAAATAGAAATACTACTGAGCTTTCGACCAGTTCATGTTTCAGATAGAAGTGGCATTAAAAGAAAACTGAGCAAAAGATGTCCTCTATAAAGGCAAAAGAAACCCTAATTGAAGTTTATGAGGGATGTTGCAAGTAGGATATGGTGGAAAAGGAAGCATGTGGACGTAGAGTGGTTTTTCACATTTCTTTAGCACACAGTTTTGGTTTTGGTGGATTGTTTTTCGGTTTGGTTTGGGTTTAAATGGGATCTATATAGTTTTTATGAGGGGTTTGGAGCTTTTTTGCTCAGGCACTTCTCATCACCGCATCATTAGAAAATGCAGCCATTTCAAGGAATTGTTTGTGGTCACATACCTTATTATTCACTGTTTTTAGAGGTTTTAGGTATTTTCCCAAACCACAGAGGATTCACAAGACTAAGCTACAGCAATATTGACATTGGCAATGCTCTCTTGTCGGAGCACAGTCACTGCAACTTAGAGGTTGGCTCTTAATGTTTTGAAAATTTTATGAGACTCTTCATTTTCTTACCTTTAAAAATGTATTTTTAGTCTATTAAAGGAGTATGAGAACTCATTAGAGTCAAGATCTGTTCTTCTTGAGGTATTTAAACATAGATGTCTAAGTCTATAGGCAGCACATCCTAATCCCGCTTCACATTTCCATGTGTTTTTCTTTGCCTTCTGTGGCATCTCTCTGAATATCTGCTGCTGGGATGCATGGGGTGTTTGTGTGGGGAGTTAATTTGTAATCAATATAAATTCAAGATCTTTTGAGGAATTGCTCTTCTCTGATTATATTTTCTTCTGTTTTCAAGATGTTTATACTTGTATGATCTTTTTGCTCATTAGAGATCTCAAGAGGAAAATATATTTGAAACAAAGAGAAAATTCTTCAGTCAGTTCTAAGGTTTCTATTTCCCATATTGTTGGAAGTTTTTCTTTTCATCATCCACCTGACAATTCCTGCTTCTATTGACTTTTCAGGGCCCTCTCCTTGCTAAGGGTCAGCTAAATAATCCATGAGGATCAGTCAGCAGACAGCTACTATAGGTTTTTAATTGTTCATATTTTTGCCTTGCAGTATTAGTTTACAGGCAGTGTTCATAGTTTTTGTTCTTTTTAACAACAACACTCTTCTGCATGGAACTGTCATTGAAAGGAAAGGTTCTGACTCTTTTCCTAACCCTGCTTTTCCTTTTGCAGTTGTGGAAGCTGATGCTTGAGCAATATAAACACTGCTTGTGTGAGTGAGGGAAGAATTTTCCTTTTCTAGAAACTGCACAAAGAAAATGGCTGAAAGCAAATGAAAATACGTGTTCCAACCTTTGCTCTGGTCTAAAGAGATTTTTCAATTTTTTATACCTTTTTAATCTGATTTTGAGACAGAAGGAAGTGACATTCAAAAAAAATATGGAACTATCCTGGCACAATCACTCATTTTTAAAATAAAGGTGCAGGTATTCATGTTGCAGGTAAGCCTTGCTTTAAATAGCTTAAAAGGAGCTTCTCAGGTGGCAAAAGCTTCCTATAGCTTTGAGCATTGTCTTGAATGAGAAAAGGGGCATGTTGTTTTCTAATATTAGGCCTTCCACTAGCAAGAAAAAATACCCTGAAAGAAATATGCAATTTATAAAGATGACATGCCAGGTGTTGTGAAATCACTTTTTTTTTTTTCTCTGAATATAAATAGTATTTTACTAAAACTTCTTTCAAGGGTTATCCCTGTTTATCATCCAGTTCTTCATGGAGTTATCAATTGGAACTTGAGTCATAGATACCAGGGGCCTTGAACATGGTTTGTGCTTCTTGATATTGTCCTTGAAGAAACCCAGGCCGCCTCTGGCTTGATGAGGATGGTTTGGGGAGAATGGAGATCCTGAGGTATCTACATTTCTACAATGCTGCTACCCCTTGCCAGAGCTGTTTGTCACATCCATCTTCCTAATCAGCAGCACAAACCCAACCTCAGTTTTTCCTAGGATGGCTGGACAACAGCCCAAATCTCTCCTGCCTCATGTATTATGACTTTTTACTACCAGGTCCAGACTCCACCTGGCAAGAGGCACAGCTGTGCTCATGGATACCTACAGATCCCCAATGAAGCTGTCAAAGGCCACGAACTCACTTCTTCTCTCAAAATTTCTGATGAACTGATGGAGAAGAGACTTGAAATACATGAAAGCAGTACTCCAAGTGTGATCAATTAATACAATCCTGTCTTTAAATTTTCCTATGAAAACTACAGGATAAAAGGTAGAGGGCTTTGGTTTTTTCTTTCCCTTTTCTCTCCACAACAGCAATTCTTTGACTTTAGGAAGTGACACTCAAACTTATTTTATACATTGCTTTCATCATCTGTGTAGCAGCAGTAATTTTAAATATGCTAGATTTACATCTCATGTAAATGCATGAAAATAGGGGACTAAATCCAGAACTAGACATAGAAATTATATTTCTTAGAAATGAACGTAGATAATTTTTTTTCAAAAGGGTTGGACACAAAGTGATACTGACATTCTTATCTCAGTAATTTAACAAGTTATCTTTTCCATACCCTCTCTGTTGCAGTAACCCCCTCACTGATTCTCAGGATGTGATTACTCTTGGATCAGAGCTCTGGAACTGGGACTGTGCGAACACCACTTCTCCAAAGAGAGGAATGTCACTTGGAATGTCCAAAGCTTATTGATTGCTGCAAAGCAATGGGTAAAAGAGAATGCACCACTAAAATTTCTTTTGCCTTAAGGCTCTGTCTAAGCACCAAATGCGTATGGGAGACTCTGCTCCAAAAAAGCATCCACTCCCTTTTGGTGTTGTTTTTAGTGGCCATTGATCAGGCCTGAAATCCCACAGCAAAGAAATTACTTTTTTTTTTTCGATATCAAAAGGCTAATTCCATCTCTACAACATTATTTACACACCAGCCCTGAGCACCTCAGGCACGAGAGCAGCGCCCACAATAAGGTGAAGTTGGGATTGTAGCTGCAGGGCTTTGGCAGGGGAGCACAGCACACGAGTTGGTGTTCCCTGGTGTTATTTGGGATACAGAAACAATCTCAGGTGACTGTGCTTATTCTTCTCATGGACACATCATGTCCAGCTAATGGTTTTTTGGGAAATGTGAAAAGATGGTGAAGAAACGGTTTAAACCTTATATTGTGCATGCTGCATTCAAGGAAATTGTGACAAGATTATAACTTAATTGGTACAAGTTTTGGAAACCAAAAGGAACAGTGATGAAAATTCAAATTCGAGTCAAATGCCAACACCTCCACTCCCAGTTGTAAAAAATAGCCAGCTCCTCAAACTTGTTTCTCTGCCTAAGGATTTGCATATATCCAATTAGCCAGAGACAGATATTTTTGGTTTAGTCCTAAGCTGAGAAAGACAACATATTTTATTCCATTAGGTCTCCTCAATATTCAAAACCAGTGCACTAATTTCTAGGAAGATTCCTGTTGGTTTATGGAGCTCTGTGATGTGTTAATTCTTCCCATCAGGTATTAAACACAGACTATATAACTGCTTTATAACTTTATCCAGACAACCTTATTTGTGACACAGTACTGGGGGTGTACCCAAAAAAACAGTACAGAACTCTCACCTAATATGTGGATGTAGAGAAAAAGATTTCAGAGATGTACAATTGTCTTTGTTTGTTATTTGTAGTTTGGGGGGGAGATAGGATGGAATAGAGCTGCAGACTGTGGGACACAACTGCAGAATGCCATGGCAGCATACAGAAGCACACGGTGGCACAGAGTGGCACACGGCAGCACAGAGTGGCACATGGCAGCACCGAGAGGCACACAGAAGCACATGGTTGGCACAGAGAAGCACACAGCAGCACAGAGAGTTTGTTTCAACCTAGCCTTGGGGGTAGGAGGTGCCATGTGGCAGAGCCCTGCAGAGAGGAGCCTGCTGGAAGCTGACAGGCACCTGAACAGGGTGTGATCACCCCATAGAAGGAAATTAAGACAG
This sequence comes from Acrocephalus scirpaceus scirpaceus, assembly GCA_910950805.1. Lineage (NCBI taxonomy): Eukaryota > Metazoa > Chordata > Aves > Passeriformes > Sylviidae > Acrocephalus > Acrocephalus scirpaceus. Next base: position 7,302,057 of record OU383789.1, read on the forward strand.
ACAGTGTGTTGCTGTAGGAATGTGTGATAGGTTGCCTAGTGAGAACTACCATATAAGGAAATACTGTGTATTGAAGGAATGTACAAAAGCAGTTCGTTTCTTTGAATAAATTAGTCAGATTCCCTGCCAGTCTGGGTCTGTGCCTCTGTCATTACAAATGGTGCCCAAACTGGGACTTGATAGGCAACTGGTGGTTGCACTGGTGACAGTGCTCAGCTGAACTTTACAGGGGGCTGAAATAAAGCTGGGGAGCTGAAATGAAGCTCGTGGTGCCGATTGATCTTTCCACAGAACGGAGGGTAGCAGCCAAAAACTGTGGGGAATGGCATATACAGGGAACAAAGAACATCACAGAGATGTTGCAACAGATTTTGAGAAAACATGGTAGGAAAGTTGAATCTACAGATTTGAACAGACTCTTGTTCTGGGCAAAAGACTATGATTCAACTTTAGAGAGTACCAATGTTTTCAACCCTTGGACATGGGATGCTTTTGGGATGTGTTGTGGGACTGAGTTACATGCAGCGATGCAGCGCTGACAAAGTTTTTGTGTCCTGGAGGACTGTGTGCGAGGGGCTCAGGGTGCATGCAGCACCCACAGACCAGACAAAGAAGGGTGCTTGTGCCACCACGGCAGCCATGGCGACCCCTCCTGCGCCACCATTGAGCAAAACTCAAGACTCTGACCATAAGTCTGTCAGGGCTGAGGGAGGAGAAGCAGACCATGGCCCCGGGTCCCCTGATAAGTTTGATCTGGGGGGAAGCCTGAGGGTATTGTAGAAGAGCTCGTTCTGCCCTGGGCCATGTGAGATCAGCTGGAGCAGTGCTGGGGTGAGTGGCTGGAGCTGGGGGACCCTTCCCAGCAGCATGTTCCTTTTCTGCCTGCCCTCTGCAAGAGCGTAGTGACAGTGGCAGAGGTGGCAGGAGGGGAGCATGTGGGGCCACAGGGCTAAGGACAGGGTAGCAAGCACATGGCAGGGCTGCGCAGTGCCAGCAAACCCATGGCACAACCGGGGGGTGGTGGAGAACGCCGCAGCAGTGACACAGTGAGTCCCATGGACAAGCATGGCTCTCTGTGTGGGCAGTGAGGAAGCTACCCAAGGAGCCCTCTGGCAGTGCTGTGTCCCTGCTCCCCGCATGTGGCAGGGTGTACTAGGGGAGGCATGGCCACCATCTTGTGCACCGGCGGAGCCCTGTGAGCCGCCCCGGTGCAGCCCCTAACCCATGCTGCTCCTGCTGCAGCCAGGGCTCCCATCTGCTGCGGACCCTTGTGACCTGACAGTGTGCTGGAGAAAGGACCTGCATGGATGGGTGGCCTCTTCCTTAGAAGAGGCTGCAGCATTCACATTGCCTTGTGTGCAGGCATCTGTGGCTTGGGCATGTCGCTCTTGCAGCTGGTCCTAGGAACTCTCCTGTTTTTGTTATTCAGAGGGCGATTGCCGCATGGTCTTGGTGGGGTTGGTAACGTTACTGAGCTTACGGGGGCCCTACAGCCAAGGCTCCTACAGCGTTGCCACTATCCTATACTCTCACTGTGTTTTTTACCATACCACATTGTGATCCCCTGCATTGCTCCTGGAATAATTCTAATTTGTAAGCTGAAAGGATAGAACCAGTAGTTCTTTTATATATTGCGTATTTTCAGTTCTTGTCTGCAGGCAGAAATGTTTCTGCGTGTAATCTTCTGGGTATCCCACTTTTTATTCTGTGATCAAGGTGGCCTTCATGGGCAAAATAACAGTCTTCCCTCTAAACCTCATATTGTCCATAAAATGAAGGAGAAAGTTGTTCTGTTGTTTTAAGTCTTTGAATGCAGATAAAAGTGTTCTAATTCAGAAAATCCTGGAGTCCTGGTATGGAACTTGTTTCTCTAGAAATCAAAATAAAAGCTTATTGGGAGGAGGAACTTGTTCTTGCTGAGAGAGAATCAGTTCTGAGTTTTGGGCTAATATATTGACAAGTGAGAGCAAGGCAGAATAACACCATGAGATAGGAAAAGTGTATGTTATTCCTATGGGATGTCTTGCAGACAACAAGGCTTTGGAAGGTTTACTTCTCACTTTTAAAGACTCTCTGTTTTGGCTCTTTCTAGAGTTAATAGGAGACCAGAGAATGCAAACTGCCAATAGACCACATCCTACTGGGATTAAAACAGAATTCAGAGACAAAAACCACAGGGTGGGCAGAATCCCAGCAGATGATAATATGGGAGCTATTTGGGGATAGAGGTAATCAAGTCATTCATGTTCACCTACTCTTCCACAGGTGATGCAAACACCTTGGGGATTTTATAATGTAATATTTGTAATAACTTCAGTCAGCCAGAACAACCTTCCAACAGCAACAAATCTAATTCTGTTCACTCTTCACAAACAATGGTCTCATAAAGTTATTGTGGAATATGGATTTCTATCTTCTATGACATGGTTGAGAATTGCTGCCTTTTGCAGTAACTCTTCCTCCAGCCTGGCAAGGTCTGAGTTTTGGGGCCAAATTGCAAATGATTGTGTCCTCTAGAGAAAACTGGAGAGGGGGGAGAAATTTCTGAGGCTTATACTACAAGAATAACATCATGTCATTTAGAATAACATTGCAATGTATCTTAATGCTGAGGGACCCATCCAAAACTCCAAACAAACATTGCACGTTAACAGCACAGCACTATTAAATAAATTAAATTTTCACAGAGAACCTTGGAAAAGAGTTTCCTCTGAATGCTAGTTGGTAAATACGCTTCTATCCTGAGTTTTCTTCCTGGAAACGTCTATACTGCTGGGAAAGGTCCCTTGTGATCTGAAACATCTGTGCTCTGTGTCTGGTACTCTTCATGTTATGGAAGTTTCTGCAGCTTGTGACTTTTGTCTAAAATTTGCCACCTTCCTGGGGAGGAAGAAGCAAATATTTCTCTTGTGAAGAACTTGTCCTTTTTGTATGAGTTCCATCCTGGACTGAAAACTTCAGACTTGCTTTAGACTGGCAGTGTTGCAAGCAATAGAAGCCACCTAAAAAGAGACAGAGAGACTATTCTGATTTAAGTAAAATACATTGTCTGAAAAGTAATTCTGTTATAAAGGGCTCAATATGTTTTATTGCATCTTTCATTTGATTACTGTTTAAACCTCAGCATGTAGGTTTATATATATATTCTGTCCTGGTTTTCACACAAGCAGATGGTGTATGTCTGCCAATCGATCTGTCCTGAAGTGGCAGAGTAAAGCACTTTCATTATAGCAAAAATAATTTAGAAAATTCCTGAGCTCACTCCTTTGTGTACAAAATTGACTTCTGGTGCAAAGCAAGTTTTATCACTGCTCAAACTGGTATTGATCAAACTATCTAAAATTGTGTTATGGTTTCAACAGCCCTTCTGGAAACACCTACAAGAATAAGGTTTTCTGTTTAAATTCTAAAATCAAACTTGATCCTGTGAAATATAATTTTTAAACGAATTTTAAATTTGATTACAGTTCTTGATCTTCTATAAGAGAAAATGATAACTTGAAGTAATGCTGTCTCTTTTTTTTCCCCATTTCCTCCTCTGAAAATAATTAATTTAAATATTGGTAGTCTTTTTAAATACATTCAGGCCAGTTTTAATTTTGAGATTTAAGATACTGCTGAAAACTCCAGTTATGAAGGAAATTCTGAAGAGTAAATGAAGGGCATGCTTAACTTTGAGCTATTAGTAAAATTCTCTATAAAAATCTAGATACAGAGGAATGTTAGGATACTGCGTATTTTAGAAATGTAATATAACAACTAAAAGAAAAAATATAACCATCCTAAAAATGTCATAGCTTCAGAAAATGGAACTATTTTAATCTACCTTCAGGTCACAGAAAGAAAACACTATATTACCATTCTGGGAAATAATGTTAAAGATTTTTTTTTTTTCCGCACTACTCTTAATGACTTTTTATCTGCACATGTAGGTAACTCCCCTAGGACTTGAATTTCCATTATCCAAACTAATTCATTATCTAGGAGTACTGAACTCCACTGGTGAGAGTTTGGGCTCTAAATGTGTTAATTGGTTTTGAAAACTGCACTTGGGCCTTTTGCCTTCTTAAGCCAGGAAGAGGAACCTCTTTCATACTGAAGTATGCCAGCAAAAAATAGCTTTTGCACCCAGCTGCGTTATCTTTCTCCACCTTGATGGTTTCCAAGGCTTCTTAGTCCATCAAATGCATAAATGTAGTGGTAGAAAAATGTTGGCATTAAAAAAACACCCAAACAGAAACCTGAAACTGGAGCAATTTTGCTCTCAAAAACAGTAGTGCCCCCTTGGTCCTGCTTGAGCATCAGGAGCTGGTTTGCAGAATAACCCTTGGGTGGAAGCTTTTATTCCTAAAACAGATCCAGACTCTGAATATGCGACACATATCAGGAAATGGTTTTTTGCAAGAAGCTGTTTTGATTTTAGGGGAACTCTCCTTCTCTATTTATAATCAATTACTCTCACAATCAAATATGAAATAAAGGAAATGAGGAAAAAGTAATGTACGGATGTATATCCTGCCTAGAACTCCCTGCAGCAGCTGACATGTTTTCTACTACAATAGGAATGATAAAATCATTGCATGTTAAAAAGAAAACTCTGGCTTTTTGGAGTGAGAAATCTCAGTACTGACATGTGTCTTGTGGTTTTAGTAGAGGTCTGGAGAGCTGTTAGGCTTGAATCTCTGAGGTACGCTCTAGCAAGGCTGATTTCCATAAGGAAGTGGGAAGAAGGGAAGAAGGAGATACTAATTACACCTAAAATCTTTGGAGAACTATTCTCTAAATCTAGATATAACAGTGTAAGAAAAGAAGTGAGATGAACATGATATTCAATTCATCAGGTTGCAAGGTTGATTTTTATTAAATTAATGTCATCAGGCAAATTGAAAGAGCAGCGATCTAACATTTGGAGCATTGTTGTTAGGATTTGTTTTTAATATTATCAGTCTTATCAGTGATGTTATCTTGAAGCAACAGGTTCACAGTTCTGCTATTGGTACAATCTAACCTGTGCATCTTCTCTGGTAACCCTTGAGGTACTGGGAAATAACGATTTTGTCCACATAAATTTGAAATATTTAGGTCTATTCATTATTAAAGTATGTGTTTCTTGTAACATTTATTGGGTGTACACAAGTCTGTGTAAGTAAAATGGTATCCGGATGAGTGAGAAGCTATTTTGTAATTTTTCCAAACAGTTCCTCTGATTTTCTGCAATTGCTGACTTGCAGAGCAGGTGGGATGGAAATTAGCAGGCACATGTTGTATCTTAATTGTGGAGCTGAAATGTAAGTCTGTAGGTCCCCAAAACTAAGGGAAGCTGAAAGTATAACATGGTTTTTAAAGGCCCATTAATGACTGATGTGTGTGCGGGAATGTTTGTCCTGTTTCAAGTGGCCACGTGCCAGCACCAATTGCACCAAATTTGCTTCAGAAAATGGAGACCCTCTGCAATGGACCTGTGCTGTGCTTTCCTTGAGAAAAGGCTGAGTCACAGTGGTAAACCTTGAGCTCCTCAATACATTAAAAAAAAAAATCTTCCTTGATTCAGTACAATTTTATGATGCAAGAGCTGTAGAGAGTTTCTGTGTAAATATTGCCATAAATTAACCAGTGCAATTTCAGCACTTGATTAATGGAGTGAGTAAGCTACTGGGATGTGTTAATGTTCACAGACGTAGTAGACCTTAAAACGGGAAATGAAATATAGATTATCCAGATGAAATTAGAGGGGGAAATTCATGTAAGAGAATTGTGTAAAAGCAGCGGGGAGCTCATGTAGCCTGCATGAGAATTCCCTTTTATCCCTCACAGGAAGTGTAGACACCTAGCTTCTCACATGTAAAGGGATAAGTAGGGAATTACGCTAGGGAGTGCCAGATGGAGATCTGCCCCAGAATTTTAGTTCCAGAAGAAGATAATTGAACTAAAACAAACATGTTTATTGTTCAGGGGGAAATATCTGTGGTTAATGTAGCAGGCACAACTTCCACCCTTGTGTTCAACTTGATGCAAAAGGTGTGAGCAAAGAGCCCAGAGTGGATCACTGGGTGTGTCATCAGGGAGGTTGTTCCACTGAATTTACATCCCAGCAACCTGGAAAACAACTCTCTTGTCCATCTCTATCTCTTTTTCCAGACAGGTCTGTAAACTCCAGATTTAGTAAGGGAAAAGAGCAAATGTTTGTCAAGGGGAACAAATGTGTTCTCTGTTTATTTTCCATAATAAATTGAATTTGCTGAAGATTTAATAGAGCAAATCATCACCTGGCAGTTTAATATTACATTAGTATCAGTCATGCAGAGTCGGGACCCTGGTTAATGACAAGGTTGCTGCTTGCCTGTGCTTGAAAATTGGGATGAGATAGTTTTGCTCTGGGCTTTGCTACCTCTGTGGTTTGGTAATAACCTCCTCATTTGGATTGGTATTAAGATGTTGAATGTAGGGTGTGACTGACAAGTAGAAGAAGGTTAGGCTTGTACAGCATTTGTTCCTATGTTCTGAGTTCTGCAAAGTTATTTTACTTTATGGTGTTTCGCTGCAAATTTCCTTTAGCTCTCTATTTCTGAGAAGAGACACATTTTCTTAAGTTAAATCATCCCTAGTTATAACTGTTGAAATGCACAGACTTTTTTTTTCTTTGATTCAATAGTGAAAGTATAATTATGACTCTGATCTCAGTGATAACCTCAATGACATGGTAGAAGTAATTCATGAATATATAAAGACTAATAAGTTACCTATCAAAAAAGGAATTCACATGCAAGTTGTTTGATGGAATGGTATTATAAAGTCAGAGAGTAAAACTATGTATAAAAGCTTGAAAAGATAGCTAAATGTTGGGAATGAAATAAAATGAGAAATCTTATAATTTTTATTTGCATTTTGTTTCAGATGCAAAATTTATCATAAATTACAGCTGGATCACACAGCTGTAATTTACTGTTTCTGGAAGTCAGGAGCAATGCCAAAAGCAGAGGGATGCTGTGAGTGTGCTGTCTGTAGAGATGATGCAGTGAGGCTCATGTTAAATGCTGCCGAGGAAGGTTAAAAAAAAAAAAATGGAATATTCAGCTTTACAAATGGCTTCTTCCTTCTGAGGAGGAAGTTTGTCAGAGAGCTCCAAAAGTGAACAGAAGTCTCACATTCTGAGAAGCAAATTCAAGATGACGCAGCTCTTATAAAATGTGCAGGTGTTGTCACTGCCTTTTTAGATGGAAAATTATTTTACTTCTTTTTCTTTACATTACTCCTCACTTGGTCCCACTTAATTTTCTTCTGTTATGAAGCTCCATTCAGAAGTTTTCTGAGATTTGTCTTGTTGAAATGAGAATTCACTGCATCACTGGCTATTTTCATAACAGTTGAATCATCTAATGTGTCGTGGGTGATCTTTTTCAGCACTTTGGACTGAAGGAGAAGGCATTTGGTACTGTAGGACTCATAACATCTTCCAGGTATCCCAAATTTGTGTTTGGAACAGCATCTGTTTAAGGTGTAATGATTGTCTTGTTACATTCCTAAGGCTTGTCAGTTGTTTTTGTGATGCAAAGTCTCAGTGCTAGGGCATGTCACAGAACAAGCATAAGGCCTGATTACAGGGAGGCTGTAGAATGTTATGAGTTTCAGTCAATTTTAAAGATTGCACTCTATTGTACTTTATCTATTTATTGCCGTCTACAGCAATAAAGTTACCTATTGTCCCAGAGAATATGGTCATCCAAGTAAGCAGAAGGGTGTTCCAGCGTCATGAAATATTAATTAATTTCATTTTTAAAACCTGTGGGTTTATGCTCAGGTAGTTTCCTTGCTCATCAAAACATTCAAATGCAATGAGACCTGTAACTTTTATTCATACAGTGCTTTAAGGACAGAATTTACTCTTTTGAACTCATCACTCTCAGCCAGTATTAGAAATGGTTAGGGATTAGGGTTATCTTTTGTACAGAGATTAGCCCCATGTGAAACGCTGAAGTCCTTGTTTAACCCAACCTGGCAACTCTGTAGCAAATCTCATTTTTTTTCCAGTTTGCAAATAGCCTAACTTTTATGTTATACATACATATAGAACACACAGGTTTGAGTAAAATACTCATTTTTGTTCAGCATTCCTTGCCAAAATAGTCTGTCTTCAGGTCAACTTAGTCAAATTTGGCTCCATGCTGTAATTTTAGCTACAAGTACATGGTTAACAATACAGGTGAAATGTAGTAAGAAACTTGATATTCAGTCATCACCACTGGTTTGTTGAATCTCTAAAGGGTTGTTTTACTGTTAGACCTCATTAATACAACAAAATCTCTTCTTTGGGACATCCCTGAAATCAGTGTAAAGTAATTAAAATGGAGGAGTGGGATCTCTTCACACCTGGAAAAGCAGACCATTGCTGAAGGAAACCCAAACTTCTTTGCCTTCTGTTGATAATTCCATTCATTGAGCTGTGTGTGTTTGATCAAAAATTACATTAGTGGTCAAATGCTGAAGGAGAGCCCTGAAAGTGGTACCTGTCTGGATAATAGTGAAAAATGGTGTTAGAGGATTTTCTTGGAGTTTTTTTCTGTTTATTTCACTAGAGAATAAATGGTTTTACGGTAGAAATTCTTGATCTTAGAATGTTTGGCTTCAATTTCTCTTTCCTTTATTGAACTTTTACAGTTAGAAACACCTGTATACAAATAATTATATTTTGACACATATTTAGTGCCTGTATGTGAATTTTGTTTGTTATATTTTTTAAAGTTCCTATGCACAAAACTTTACTTCCATGCAGATTACAGTCTTAAATAAACTTGAAATTCCCACTAATTTAATAGGGTGTTAAGTTCTTAAAGGTTTTTAGAAGTGTTATCTTGAGTCCTAAAGTAGATCTGTAAATCAATAATTAAGCAGTTAACAACAAAATTCCTGAAGGAGCTTTCCCCTGTAGCCTTTACTAAAATTTAAGTCTCAGGTGCTTTGGAGCTCCTGTTTAATCAGGCTCAGGTTCAGGTCTGTACATTTACAAGCAAGCTGTATAACTGCAGTTTCTGCTTCTTCCCTGGAGAAGGGAAGCGTCAGTGATTTTTGATTCCATTCTGCTAAGTTGCAACCACTGAGGCCTCAAACCATGTGAAACTGAGATATTTACTACATTTGAAATGTGATATTAGTGGATTATTCCTGTGCTTAATTCGAGCAAATTCTTCAGTGCACAGTTCCTGTAGTATTTTGTCATGATCAAACCCTTAGCATATTAGAGTATTAATCACTAGCAGAAAGATTTATCAGGAAATAAGTTTTTAGCTGCAAATTCTTCTGTTAACATTTCAGTCTTCTAAAAGCTTTCTAAGCAAATCCAACAAAAACAAATAAGCCATCAAAACCAGAGGAAATCATGCTCCTTTTAGCCAGTTTCTCTGTTCTTACATCACATTACCAGTAAGTGGTGATCTTTAATGTGTTCATTTACTTCTGCTCCACTGGAAAGCCCTGAGCCCTTGGAATGCAGCCCCTGGGCAGAGTTGGTACCCACGGCTGAGCTCCTCACTTGGGGCTGGAGGTTTTCCCAACCTTGTCAGAATCATACACAAAAATCAAACTTGATGATTGAAATACAGAAAAGGAAAAAATAAACACCAAAGCCTCAGGAGGACCTAGAATAAATTGCAATTTTTAATTACCAACAAGTTAATAAAGGCAGTGAAGTAACAAAGAATTGTTTCCAAGTCTGACTTAAAGTGCTAAACTTGAATTTCTGAAATATTAGTTAAGAGCAAGAAGTGAATGCCTTGTCCTTTAAAAAGTATGCATAGAAGTCTAAAAATATTTTATTTCTGGTTTCTGTATTCTAACCCAAACTCTGCCATAGGGATGTTGTATAATCCATATCTGGGGGAGGGGGGAGGAGAGGGGGAGGGAAGGATGAAGAACAATCCAAAGTATTTATTTATACATAATGATTATAATTTAGTTTCTTTATAGACTGTTTAAACTCCCTTTCTTCTTAAACCATTCCTCTGGTTTCTGGTTTAGGCTTAGAGGAATTAATTTTTATTTCTCTGTGATGCTTTTGCTTCATCTGGAATTTTAAGATGAAACTGCTGTTTGCTTGTATAAGAATTCTGGGGTTTGCCTCTAACCCCAGCCTATGTTGGCCAAATGCACTGGAGGTTTGAGTTCCTCAAGCTTGGCCACAACTTCTGCCCACAAATTCTGTTGTTATTCCCTGTCTCCCAGAAGATACTTCACCTACCTTTTCAATTTTTGTCTTGATTCAACTTGTCCCTGAACATTAGGTGGGTTTAATTGTAAAACAAGGCAAAGATTTAACAAGACCAGAAGTTAAGGTTTTGTTGGCAAGGCTGGAAGCAGAAGATCACAAGTAAGCTCAACATAAACCACAACCCTAGCTTACATTGACAATATTTCTTCCAGCCTGTTCTTGTCTCTCTCATCTGGAATTCTCTGCCACAGCCTCTTCATGAGCACTGAGCTTCCAAGTTCAGCAAGTCATTTTCCTTCCCTGAGGACTGAACACCTGCTCTCCTAAACTCTACTCCCTTGCACTGCAGAGAAGTTAGGGATGAATACAAATGCAAAGCCCTTGATGTCTCAGGGACCAAAGGTCTCTGGGGCACCCCATGGTGGTTCCCGCATCCCTGCTTTTCCCCACATCCCCCATCCCTGCTCTTTATATCAGAATGAGCTATAAAAGCTTCTGTTTCTGTTCCTAAACCTCCCATTTCTGTATTCCTCATTCCTCAACAGCTTTGTCCTTGGTGCCATTGGAACAGTTTGTCACCTCCCCAGGCCTGTTGAGAGTAGTGTTACATTAAAATTAAATATTAATATTGTTTAATTCATACTTATATGTACAGTCTGTGAGGCTCATAGTATTTTTTTAGGTTACTAACTTTGAAGTGAGCCCACATATATTTGTTTTTATGGTCTGTACACAAAGCACATATTTAAGGTCACATTGAAAAAAACCTGCTGGATCTTCTAAATTCTATCCAAGAAAGTTTAGAAGAGATTACAGATATGTGTTACAGATTTTCTGAGTTACTGATTTAGAAAGTTTAGTTTGCTAGAAAAGTAGCAAGGAGTAAGATCAGTATTTGGAAAAGAAGGAAGCCTCTAAATTTCATTTTTCTCTTAATGGCACTTATGAAAACTTTGAAAAAACTAATTTCTAAGCCAAAGTACTGATTCAAACTGTGACATCAGCAGCTTTGGGCTGCATCCTCCCCCAGCAGAAATATTTGACAAATTTTCACTGTCTGCAAGTTTTCCTTTGAATTCAGCTGGAGCCTCCCTGACAGTGAGCTATAGTTGAAGTTCTAGGGCAGCTTAAACTCATCTAAATTATAGCTGCTCTGTTCATGCCTTGAGTGACAATCTCAGCATGCTCAGTTCTGTCCCTGCTGCCTTCTGGCACTGCTGAGCATGTGGTTAACTGGTTGAGGAAGCTGATTGAGACAAAAAAAAAAAAAAAAAAAAAAAAAAAAAAAAAAAAAAAAAAAAAAAAAAAAAATATATATATATATATATATATATATAACCCTACAAAGGGGAGAGAACAGAGTTTAACTCTATCAGGCCCTGCCCATCCTGTTACCCACACTGTGCTGGTGGGACTCTCCCCCAGAGAGAAGGGGGAACCAATATTGCATGGACTTCAGCTGATTTTGGAATGGCATCCTAAAATGGGAGATGTGGAAGTGGAAGAATAAGGATTCACTTACTGATTAATGTTGTCTCAGAGAATCTCAGCTTGCACTGGCCTTTCCTGCCACATAGTTTTGTGACCAGTTGCCAGCAGTAGTGTAGCTGTAGCCATCACAAGGCACCTCCACGAGATCTCTCCAGCTGCCTTCAAAGCTTAACTCTGTGATGTTCCAGGCTAAAGCTTTGCCTATTGTAGGGAAAAAAAAAAAAAAAAAAAAAGCTGATTTTACTGCTATTTCCCTCTGTGTCTGCTCCACTGAATCACAGCCTGGGACAGTAGGAAAAGTCTGGCAGAGCAAAGCTCTGTCTGTGGTAATTTACCCTGCTTATGGGTGCTCTGACCTCCCCATCCACTTACCCTGTTTACTTTTGAAATGACCAATTTAATGGGGCACACGTACAACACACGGATGGGTGTATGAATATCTAAATATATGAGAGAGGGAATTTCAGACGTTTTATCTTTCATTAGCTAATAAGAGCAGTAATGACCTCAGCAGTACAGGATGTCTTCTGCAAAATTAATAACCACATGAGGGTTAATGGCCCGAGGCGATGAACTCTCTCAGACAATCTTTAATCTACCTTGATGATTATCGCTTCATTACTGAACACTGAAACCTCCTTGTGTGGCAGTAAATGCTTGATTTCAGCCCTCCCCACTGATGTGCACAATCTTTTCTTTCTTCTGGGCAGGCAGGAGAGCAGGAGAAAGCTCTGAGATGCAAATAAATGTAAGAATTGTGAGAGGCATGAAGCTCATTTAAACATTAAGTTGGAGAACATGTTTCCCCAATGATTGTCTGCTTTCTACATACATATTAAATAGAGCTTTAAGGTTATTTTTTGTTTATATTTTTAAGTAACTGTATTCTGGGAAACAATATGATGGCTTATGAAGCAAAGGGTCTCTGAGGTGGTTATGTATATAGACTGTTTAATTGCTTGGGCTGTGTATTTAGATAGTGTGCATTAGTGCAGAGTCTTTGTTTCCTTCCCAGGAATAATAATGTCCTGCAGCTGAAAATGTTTCCCATTCAGTGCAGCTATTGATCTGAATTTAGACCTGCAGACTCAGTGTGAAGAAAACGGAACTGAGACATCCAGAACAAAACTGCATCAGGTTATTTACCACAACCAGCCCCTGCAACAGACTGAATTTTTTATGGCATCTTCCTGTCTGTCTGGAATAGTCTAGTTTTTTGGAGTAAGGCCAGTATCTCCAGAAGAAAAGGGCTCTGAAAGCATATCATCTTGCTGGCTGTGGAATATAGAAACTTGCACCACCCCACGTCCAGTCTTTTTCTCCTTGTCAGCCTATGACAGCTGTGCACATTAACCTTCAGAACCTTTTTTTTTTTTCCTGCTTTATCATCTCTGCTCCTAGGATTAGTATTAGTTGGACAATGATTAATATAGAGGGAGTGCTGCATAACCAGTTCAAATTTGGATAGGTAATTAGGACCTCTAACCACCAGCTCAAAGTTAGGAACAACTGTCATTCATTTGGATTTTGCAGCAGCATATAAGACCTGGAATATAATTTTGTAGGTTCTCTGCCTTACTGAGTTACAAAATATAAACTGTTAACTCTTTTTTTGCTTTGTTTTCTGCTTTTGTTTGTGGAATGTGGGAGGTGTAGCTGAGAATTATTGATGTAAAGAAAGTGCAGTCATCAACTGTGATGATTGGAGGTGATTTATTAGGGATGGGAGAGCTCTGTAAGACTCTCCAGGAGCAGTCTGATACTGCGCAAGGGCAGCCTGCCAATATTAGGGGAGCTGAACAAAACACTGATGTGCCTGAATCTCAGACATGAACTGGGGATTGGGAAGTGACAGTTGGGAAAATTCATAACCTCAGCTTGTAAAGTGTCTGTCCTGTACTCTCTGATAGATGGAGTTAATGGAAAACTTCCGAGCAAGTTCCTCATCCACACAGTACCCAAACTGTAAAAGGGATTTCCCAACAATAACCAGGAAAAGCAAAGTGTACCAGGAACAGTAATGATGACACCAGTAATTATTCCATTCAGCACATGGCTTTGTAGAGGCCTTGTGATCCTTGCTTTTCATGGAGACTGGTCCATGCTAGCAGCCTGGACCTCCTGTCTCACTCCTCTGTCTCCCACAGGATCTATGGGTGCTCAGCAGCAGATCTGATGGGAAATTTTCCATGCTGTGCTCTCCAGTGAGCACTCACCATGTGTTTGACAGTTCAAGAACCTCATTCCATTGTACAACTAATTTACAGCTGGGGAAATGATAAACAAGGTGATGATTGAATGTAATTCATGGCCCATGTAATGATAGAGCTGTGAAACAATTCCTGCAGCTCAATTGGTTTTTGAGTTTGGTGAGTTTTTGTTCTTATCATTTTTTAACAGATCAGGCTTGGGCTTTTTTTTCTGGTCTACTGAGTTTGTTAATTGTTCACAGCTGAATTTTGGTGGTTTTTTTTCAAGTACAAGGTCACCAACCTGGTTGTAGCCAGCTGTAATTAACAACAGAACGGATGGGAAATTTTCCCTATTGGTTCTGAAATAACCTGAGGTAAATGAAAAAAGAAGTTTTGTCTACTGGTCAATGAAGAAGAGCACTTCAATTCTGTGAAAAACAGCCAGGATGCTACATTAGTAAATACATAAAAAAAAAAACCCGAACAACAAAACCTGTCAAAACTGTTGCTTTTAGATACAAAGATACCCTGTCCACAGCTGGTTGGAAATACAGCCATATACATAATATAAACAGTAAATCAGAATGAAAATACTGAACAGTTGCTTTTGATAGGATTATTGATTGCATATGCATAATTTTATGATGGATTAAGCAAAAAAAATTGTAGAGACCTGCTTGGAATTGCTCTTCCACAAGCACAGAACTAGTGGGGAAAAGTCAGAGTAGAACTGTATCTCTTCTGTTTGAAAATTCCCAAGTACACTTTTGAAATGGTGGTAAATGAATCATATTAACCAGTGCAATCCAGTAAAGAATGGAACAGCACAGCACACAACTCTGCTTAATAAACAACTAAATAAACAGACTTCTGTTTAAAATCAGTGGGGTCTTGTCAAATTATTATTTTTATTCTTTGTCTATTCAGGTTGCCAGACTGTGGAAACAAGGAGGCCTAGCAGATAGGTCCTGTGTCTCTCTGACCTTCGATTTCCCCCACTGTCAAGGGGAAAAATGAACCAACCAGTCGCCAAAAATTCAGCCACTGCCACGTGCCTGAAAGGCTGCTGCTGATGTTGTAGGAGCAGCTGACAAATACAACTTCCAGACTTGAATTGCTTTGTCTTTAATGCAAGTGCAAGAGGGGAAAATAATTCTCTTGCTTTTATATCTATATCTGGCTCCTGCCAATGTCTGTTTTATTAACTGAGGATTTGACTTGTGTTTCTAAGTTTGGGGTCAAACAGCTGTAAAAGGACTTGAATACAAACTTCTGCTTGAATTAAAAAAAGAAAAAACCAAGTGCTTGACAAGCACTTATGTAATTACCTAAGTCTTTGAAAATATAGACAAATATAATTTCAATATTCTGACTACAGAGCTATGTCTTTATTTCAGAAGGCTGAGGAGAAACAGAAGTCTATGATACTTTATTCTGACACTTGTAAAGCCCGTTATGTAAAAATGTCAGTAGGAGAGAACATAAACGTTTCTTAAAGAAAAAGTTAACAACATTTCTGGGTTAATTGCACTGACTGCAGATGGAACTGCAGAAAAAGTTTTTCTTGTGCAGTTGTGGTCCCAGAGATAGAAATTGTGTGTTCAGTAGGTGAGTGAATTTTTCTGATTAAACTGATCTGTACAGGTGGTCACTGTCTGTGATCTCTGTGTCAGCATAAAAAACAAGGGAAACTTAGGAGAAGAGATAAAAGGAAAAATACTAGAATTGAAAGGAAACTGAGACTCTATTAATGCACAAAGTCTTCTCTACCTCTGGTGGATTTACCCCTCGAATCTTCCCCAGGCAAGGCTGGGTATCAGTGCCCTGTATGAGTATAAGGCAGTGCATTAATGAAGCAATTAGCTTTCTGCTTTAGTACTGCTTCTTACAGCAAATCTGTGATCATTTTTAAGTACTCTGGATGCACGTCAAATTTTGAAGGTTGTCTTTGATTTTGGAAACAGCTTCTGTGTTGCAGTGAATGCAAACTGCAGACCATGTCACAAAGCTGGAATTGTTGAGAGTTCCACCAATTATCTGGAGCACAGTCTGAATGATCAAGGATCTCTGTGTCTCAATAGGAATAAAATATTGGAAAGTTACTGTGTCTTAGCAAGGTAACCTTTGTTTTGCTATTCATCAGGCTACATCAATAAGTTTAATTTTCTGAAAGGAATTTTAAAGGGCAAAACCATGTTTGCTTTAAGAATCCCTGCCATACTGGCAAGGTTCTGCATTTGCTTTCCTTCTAAGAGAGAAAAAAAATCTGATTTGATGATTGCTTCTGTATGCAGAATGTTTTAGTGCTTTCAGCCTAGTGTAGGCTGCTGGTGCAGACTGGGATTTCTCACCACGTTGCCCCTCAGTGCATTGGCATCTGTTGTCCATCCATGCAAGGGTAACTTTTTCTCAAGGGGCAAAAAGTTCATCTTGTTTCTATCAGCAATGTTCCTCTGAAGTTGCTCTTGCATGTCAATAATGCGAGGCTTCTTTAACTTCAGGCTAATTGTCAGGGATAGTTCCATATGTCACATGTCAGGGGAGGAAATAAGAACATTTGTCACCTGTTCACAAGAAGCTTCTGGCAGTGCCCCACACATTATTTCTTTGGTTCACCTGGTACTTAACTCATTAATACTGTGTTGAATCAATTTTGGCTGCCATGCCTGCAAAAGTATCACAAACTAAATCAAGATTTCAACAAAAGTATTGATCATCACCTTATTGCTCACCTTATTGTTAATACATGTTTTTATGTTCATGTGTGAGTATAACCCTCTCCAACTAAACCACTGTAGGCATGATGCCTTAGCTTTTATATTTTCAGATTCTGTGTGTGCTACCTCGTATTAAGAACTGTACTGTGCTCCCTCTACGGAGCAGGTAGACAAAACAAATCCATTTCTGATGGAAGACCAAGGACAACTTTCAGGCCAGGAACACAAACAACGATGGACTGAGGGGTGGGACGGGAAGGATGGGACCTCATGGCCTGGAGCTGTGGTTGGACAGTTGGACCCCGGTATGCAGATGGACCTAGACCTATAAAATGTCAAAATCTTGTGACTCGGTGTGGCCATCTTTGTCACCACTTGCAGACCACCCTGGGTGCAGCCTTGCGTAGGCTTCTGTAATGCCCAGGGTGGATTTTGGGAACCTTTTAATAAATCCTAATTTTACTCTTTAGTTTTGCCTAGCCTCTGTTTCAGGTCAGCTCTCACAAGGCAACAGGCATCCATCCCTATCAGTTGCGCCCCAGATGCATTTAACCATCTCAAGATTGTTTTTTTTATTGTGTTGGACTCTGATTTATTCATTTGGCTTGAGCTGTTCTCTGCTCCCTGGAATTTTTCTGCCTTTTCCTGAGCCCTGTCAATGAAGTGAGCAACACCAGTGCATAGGAGGGCAGTGACACAATGTGTCTGTAAATCCTATTATCATTGCAGAATTAACAGGGTGAATCTTTGCTGGCTTTTGGGAGGTTTTTGTTGTAGTTGTTGGTTTTGGGTTTTTTTTTGGGGGGGGGGGGCGGGGAGGGGGTTTGGGGGTTTTCTTTAAAGAATAGGTAGGTAGGTGTTTACAGCTCAGTTCAGTGTTTAGGCTCAATGACCTTGATTCTGCTCCCAAAATTGACATACCATGATTTCATATTAACATCCCATCTGACCTAATCTTTCCTCCCTTCCAGCCTACCTGCTCAGAGGACGTTAAATACTGACTTCAGGAAGTGTTTCAGTGGGGAGTTTTAAAATTAGGTTGTGAAACAATCAACCTTTTAAATAAACACTTGTTAGTGTGCTTGGCTTCTCTGGCTTCCTCCCGAGGCAGAAGGATCACACTCTGATTTCTCATCTCTTATTCTCCCTTCTCCCCCCTTTCTAGCCCTAATACTGGCTAGCAGGGATTGAAGTTTTATTGAGAAAGGCCTTTTGATGTGTTGCGTTAGCTGATGAGAAAGATGGCAGAAGGTCAAGCAAAACAGATTTATCTGCTGGCATGTCCTGCCAGACAGTCACTGTTCCAGTATAAAGGAGCAATGTGTTAAGGGTTTTGTGTATGGAGTGATATTTGCAACATCTTTTGAACACCAGTGTCCAAATCTCAGGCCATCAGCAGCGCTTGTCACCTCACAGCAGGCCCCAGTTTCCATCAATAAAATCTGGGAGCCATCAGTCACAGTAATGACCTGAACATGTATTTGGGTGCTCTGGGCACAGAAATATGTAAAGTAGAATTGGATGGTGTTACCATAAAATCGCTTTGTTAAATAGCTGGTATGAACTGTGCAGACTGCATCACTCATTTTTAATGCAATTCCTTTGACAGTAGCCTGATACATTTGGCTGTAGAGTAGCTGCATGTCTCACTCTGCAGTCTGTTATACCAGATCTCTTCTTTTTTCTTTATTTCAATATGACAGTCTACTTCTCATAATATTTTGGATTCAAATCTGTTAATCATGTGAGTAATCCCCTTAACTGGCTGAATGAAGACCATTTACTTGAATAAGAGTGAAAAATAATAGCTGTGAAGGCTTTTCTTCCGTCTAGACATTGTAATAGATTCTTCTGGAACAATCATTTAGCAGAACACAAAGGATGGAGTTTAGTCCCAGGAGAAGCTGTCTGAGCTTCTGGTTTTATGTGTAAGGAATAAGCTTGAAATTATTTCTTAATGTTTTTTGAAACATGTCCACTCCACTTTCATTTATTATACAAGTTTGGTGAGACTGCTGGAGTCACAGAATGGGTCTGGCAGGTCAGAGGGGTGAGAACAATCTTGAATTCTTGAGAATGCAAATTTTCCATCCCTGCCCTTCTGGGAAGGAGTTCCTGCAGAAGGGAAGTAAGCACTTGCTGTCCAGTGCAAACATTTGCTGTCACTTCTTCCTTCTCACTGTAGAAAAATGAGCTGCTGCTGACTTTGCCTTTGCCAACATATCCTTCATGAGAATACAAAAGCATTCAATAACTGAAAGGAAAAAAATGCTCTAAATACTCACTTGCCTTAAAATCGGTGAATGGTTGAAGGACAATTTCATCTTCTAAACACATTGATTCTATGATTATTGTTTGAGACGCTGCAGCAAGCATTTTCTGTTCTAAATAAACAGACTTTGACAGCCTCGTGTTTTCATAGTACTAGAAAGATATAGTTAATACATTGATGTGGGCTGAATGGGTACAGGAGCATAATTTATTCTAAGAAATGATGATTTGGAAGTCAATAATGAGAGGTTATGTAGTATAGTACAAGTCAAAGCTAAAATCTGTGGGCAACTGTAACTAAAGGCATCTCAGTTTTCCTGATTCATCTTAAAAATGGAAGATGATTCCTGTTCACAATTCCCAGTTTGCAGAAATGTCTTACAAGAGCTCATGTTCCATTTAGTTTTTCTATTGTGGTTGTACAACCTGCATAAACCTTCTTCCAATTTCCTGCAGAGGCTTTAGCAATTATAAATTTTTCTGGTTGGCAAGTAGAAATAGTGGTTTCAGTTTTCAACTGAACAGAGTATTTTCAAGGAATTATGAAATCACTGCATTTTCAGTGAATTAATAAATGCACTGTTTTATTGAGTGATACATAAGTTTGAAATTGTGAACCACTCTTGGGTAAAATGGCCACTTTGGAACCAAAAAAAGGTTGATATTTCAGTGAAGGACTTATTCTTTCTCTTTCTGAAATATATCAGCTTATAATTTATTAATTTTTTTACCCTGGAAGTACCTTTTTATAAGGCAAACTTGCTACTCATTAGAAAGCTGCTTTTTTTTTTTTTTTTTTTTTTTTTTTTTGGCTCTGTGCAACTGTGCATTTTACTGTTTGGTGGTAGGATTTATTAGGGAAATACCTCTTCTGTCCTCTCAATTCAGTGCAACTTGAAACTCTTATGCTTTCTGCGACTGTAATTTGCAGGGAGAAAATAAGCTAAAAATAATTGGAGGTTTTATATAATAGAACTTCAGTAAGAACAAGGGTTGTTAAAAGAGGAACAGGCAGCTGTGAAGAGGTGAGAGCTCTATGAGGTTTTAAAACTAAGCCCCAGTACTCAGGTCAGTAAATTTTAGGCATTTGGGAAGTTTTTATGGCTTTTCTCCCCACTGAGCCCCTGTTGGGGGTTAGATTTCTTTCTTTTTGGCTTATAGAATCTTTTCCCAGAAGTTGCTAGGAAACTAACCACTGGGTACTTATGGGTACTTAAGCAAAACAAAAGAAGTGGTCAAAGTCTGGACAGGAGTAGTGTAGCATCTGGCTACACTTCTTTTGTCTCTGGGAGTTTATCTTTGAGGGGGGAAGATACTGAGAGTTTTGGGGGCAGGTAAAGATGGGTCTGGGGGTGGCTGCACTCTCTTGCTCTCAACATAGGAAGGGAGTCAAGTGGTTGCTGACTGCGGGGACAATACACTGTTACCACTAGAGCCCAGTCCTAGGGACCTACTGCCTGTGTGACCAGAAATTCTGAGCTCACCTCCTCCTGTCCTGCTGGGGCGGGGTTTCTGCTCTCTACTCACCGCGGCTTCTTCGGCACTGCCCCTTTTGCTACACTGTGACCTCGTACCCCCTGCCCTCCTGCGACATCTCACTGCAGTTCCAGCTACCACCAAGGGAGCTTCTGATCCATCTCCTCCACCAGCCCGGGATCTCTGCTCACCCCTGCTTCTGATACATCTTGTCCACCAGCCTCGAATTTTTGCTCATTCCTGCTATTCCAGCTTGGTGCTCTGTTGCAGTATGTATCCATGTTTTCATTTTATGGTTTAACCCCGCACACCCCTGCTTTTCCCCAGCTTTTGGTCCAACCCAGGTGTTGCAATCCTTCCCTTGCTCAATTCCACCCATGTTATTTCCCCTAATTCCCCTCTCAAGCTCTGCTGTCATTGGCCATCACCTGACTCCAACCCCAACCCCTCCTACCCTCAGTCTGCATAAAAGCCATCTGCACGTGGCAGATAATGGTCTTGGATTCCACTATGCGTTGAATAAACCACCTCTGTTCAACTCCCAAGACCCGTGCTGCTGTTCCATCTGTCTCTGTGCTGAAGATTCGATAACCAGGACCCGCAGAACTCGCAAGGGGGGTTTGTCACACCCTGTTCTGTGCGGCTTAACCGAGACCACCCCTGGGGTACAGAGGTACCTTAAGGAAACTCTACAGTGCTCCTCAGAGTCCTGCAGGGGCACCGGGATCAGACTGCCCCAAGGTTTTGTGAAGCAAAGCCTCTCTTCCATCCCCTTTCTGTCTTGGCCAAGAAGGCTGTCACGAAGTTCCTGGTTCTGTTTTTGTTGTTAATGCTATAGTTATTGTTGTTTGTTTGCCTTGTTATACATACTAGTAAAGAAATTATTCCTATCTTCATATCTTTGCCCAAGAGCCCCTTAATTTAGAAATTATAATAATTTGGAGGGAGGGGGTTTTATTCTCCATTCCAAAGGAGCCTCCTGCCCTCCCTAGCAGACACCTGTATCAAACCAAGACGGCCCCAGCTTTCCTCCCACAATTATATTAGGTGCCATTTTCAAACATGGAGAGTTTGCCTGTTACTTTGTTGCCTGAGAAGGTGTTATTTTCAGGATGTTTAGGAAAAAAAGGAAAGAGATTATATCCTTACTGCAGCAGTTGATAAAGAGATGTTACAAATTATCCTGAGTTTAGATCAGAAAGAGCAGGTGACATGACAGTATAATAACATAGAGTATCATTGTGCACCAGCAATCTAATGCAATTATTCCATTATGTCATGATGGATTTTGTATTGGTGAAGCTTCAGTGTCACAGCACTGGGAAAATGTCTGGAGAAAAAAAAATCCATGGAAACAATCAAAAAGTTGCTTGTGGTACTTATGCACACATTAATCACAAAATAAAGAGAAGGGAAAGAGAATATTATCAAGATTTTCTCAAGTGGTTGAAATAGCCCTAGGAAACTGGAATATGAATGTTCCAGTTTGATCTGTACAGATCTCAGCATACGCGCAGCCACATAATGTCTCTCCTCTCATGACCTGTATCATTCCTGGTACACCTTCATGCACACAGGCTTTTGGGTTTTGTTTGGTCGGGTTTTTTTGTGGGTTTTTTTTCAGGAAATATTGATTAGTCTAAACAAAATCAGATATTCTCTGGTGCAACAGCAAAATTGTGTACATGATGTTCTCCAGAGAACAAAAATTTGATGCCATCGTAGGCTGGAAAAATCAATCATGTATGCCTATTTTCCCTCCCTGAAACTCAAGTTATTGATGTGAAAAATGGCTGAGAATTGTCTGGGTGTTGGAGGAGTTCAGACTAGGAGGTCTCTTTGGCTCAAGAATGTGTCACTTATTTTTTTCCTGGCAGAGAATTTTAATTAAATAAGTGGTACGAGGTAGTTTGTAGCTGCAGAGAGGGACTGAAGTTATTGTTTGTGTACGTCACACCCACAGAAACACTGAGAGGAGGCTTTTTTGGCTGTGAGTTTTGTGGAGGATTTTTTTTGGTTATCGATTCAAGACTATTATCTTGGATGATGATATCTAGAGTTTCACTGCTTTGAATATCTAAAAGGCACGTTTAAGTTACTTGGGGAAAATTACTGAGACAATTATGGGATTGTAATATGAAGTACCATAATTACACTTTAATGCTTCTTATCGATCAGTGAGCTTTGCTCTTCACCATAGAATAAAACACTGAACATGTTTCTTTGCCCACCCAGAAACTTAATCCATTTTAC
The DNA here is from genome assembly GCA_910950805.1 of Acrocephalus scirpaceus scirpaceus. Lineage (NCBI taxonomy): Eukaryota > Metazoa > Chordata > Aves > Passeriformes > Sylviidae > Acrocephalus > Acrocephalus scirpaceus. Next base: position 7,324,658 of record OU383789.1, read on the forward strand.
AATGAGAGTTTTTCAAACTCAGCAAGCAGGAAATTCTGAGATGAAAAATATATACAATATTTATATGGTTTTAAACAGAGATTTGGCTTAGATGGGATATTAGGAAGGAATTGTTCCCTGTTAGGGTGGTGAGGCCTGGCACATGTTGCCCAGACCAGCTGCTCCATCTCTAGAAGTGTCCAAGGCCAGATTGGATGGGGCTTGGAGTGACCTGGGATAGTGGAAGCTGTCCCTGACCATGGCAGGGGGCGGAATGAGATGGGCTTTGAGATCCTTCCAACTCAAACCATTCTATGACTCTATGATGATTCTATGAATACACACATACGTATGTATATATTTATCATGATTTGAAAGTCACATGTCAGTATATCATCAGGCAAAGGCAGATTCTGAACAGCTCCTCATAAATCAAAGAAAGGAATTTCAAAGCAGTTTTACTATTTCCAGGTGATGTGCAAAATAAACTGTACAACGAACACAGGCAAAAAGGTTTTGGCTTTTTGACTTCATTATTCTTCATCTGTATCTCTTGCATCTATTTCAAAGACTTGTTGAATAAAGTTCTCACTGTAATAATTAATAAAAAGAAAAATGTTCAAAAATTCCTTATCACTCCTGTGTTTTCAGTAGATGCTCATGCTGTTTGTCTGTCTCTCCCCAAGCTGTCACTTTTGAGTGTGCTATTCTTGGACAGTAAATGCTTGTGGTGAAGATAAAAGGAGCTAAAGCTTTACACCCAGTCTCACAGGCAGGAATTTTATTCCCTCTTGTTCCAGGTATCAGGGAGTTCTCAGTTACCTCATTGTGCTCCCTCAGCTCTCTGCCTGACTGTTCTCTTTGCTTTGGTACCTCCAGGCACTTGGTAATGCCCAGTGCCAACTGACAGATGCCCTTGTCACTGCTGTCCTTCCTGCTGCCAACTTCTCTATGGTTTGTTAGTGAATGTGACCAATTTAATGTTCTTTGTTTTACAGGAATTTGGATGGTGAAAGTTATTACACATGAGTGTGTCTCAGGTTTGTTTTTAGTTCATGATCATTTTTATCTATAAAATTATGAGCAACATGGGAAACATTCTCTCAGGCCCCTCATGAGAGGCATAAACAAGGTCTGAACGTTTGCATTTACTGTCCCTTCCCCCACAAACCTGATTGTTTCCCACCAGCTGCCTTGGGGCCTCAGGAGGCTCCTGTGACTTTTGGATTAAGCTCTGCAATAACAATCTTGACTGAAGTATCTTCCTGGTCAAAGTAGCAAGGCTGTCCTATTCTGTAAATACTTTATAATCGTGTTGTTATTATCTTACATTTTAGACCCTTCTGATGGAAAGTGGAATTCTTTTTCACTTGTATATGAGGCACATGGCCTTTTCTTTATCTGCCAGATGCTCTTTCCTGTGTGCCATGTTCACCTTCCTGTCGAGGTAGCTGGGATCATGCTGCCATCTCATGGCAGGCCACAGTTTAATTAGAAATGACAAACAGCACAGGACAGATTAATTTTGTTATGTGAATTCACGAAGATAAGTAAAACCCATAGCAATTCATTCTGTGTTTTAAAGCTAAGAACATTCCCTGCTCTCCATGTAAGAGTTAATGAGTCTGTAAGGGGCAGAATTGCAGCTGAACCTACTGTATATCCTTCTATAGGTATATTTTTGGGCGTTTTAGAAAAATAAAGGACCTTGACCACCCAGTATTAACATTAAAGATGTCTGGGATACTGCAGCAAATCCCAATGAACATTGCTGTCAGTACAGCTCACTCCCCAGGAAAATATCTTTCTCTGCTTCCAGCACCAGGTATTAGTATACATGGTAGAGGAAACAATACTTAAATCTATTAAGGTGACTTGTTACAGGGCACAAATATCTGAATGCTTGACATAAAAAGGAAATATATTTTCTTTCTCTTCTGAGGGTAGATAACCCTGTGTCTTTCAATTCTTATTTAAGAATTCTCAGTCTGTGAGTCTGTTCAACCATCTGACATTTTAGTGTTCAGCTGGGATTTCATCCTGCGCCCAGCTTTAGGATATCTACCTGCCATCACGATAGATTACTCTTAAAAATCATGATCCCTCTGAGCCTTCAGTTATAATCAAGGGTATTTTAGCACAGGACCTGAGGGGGAAAAAAGATGGTGTTGTATTTGATGTTTTGTTTTTGAGATGTTTATTTCAAGATGGTGATTTGATCAGGTCTTCCTAATGGCACTGCTCAGCTAATCTGGAATTTGGGGAGTCACCCAGTGTCCTTCCAGCAGCAGCCATGGGTGGTATGGCTGGGTTGGTAGCAGCCCTAGAAAATGTCTAACCAGCTCCTTTCTGCTTTTGGGATGTGGTGCCAGCTGGGGAGCTCCTTCTGCTTTTTCAATCTAACATTTGTAGGACTTTGATCTCCCAAACTCTTGACCACTGATTGGGCTCCCAGATAGCAAGTGACAGGATGAGAGGAAGGGACCTCAGTTTGTGCCATGGTAGGTTTAGACTGGGTGTTAGGAAAACATTTTTCATGGAAAGGTTTGTAAAGCATTGGAACAGGCTGCACTGGGAAGTGGGGGAGTTCACCATCCCTGGAAATGTTCAAAAACCATGTGGATAGGGCACTTGAGGACATAGTTTGGTGGGGAACATGGTCATGATGTTGTGTTGATGGTTGGACTTGATCTTAAAGGTCCTTTCCAACCTCTGTGATTATATAATTATCTGTAGTGTGTATCTACTGACCAGAGAAAGGGGAAAGAACTACTTGTGTTTCACAGTAGTCATTTTTATGAATTTGTTTGGTATAGCGCACATTCTTCTTAAAGAGTTAGTAGATGGAGTATGAGATATTAAAATTAAATAAATTAACAACTGAAACCTCCTTAACCTTCCTGAAGTTTAATTACTGAATGTATTGGCCAGCTGTGTTTCTGACTTGGAATATAACCTTGGTGTAGTCTTTCAGTCAAACATTTTACTCTTCTTAGGAATATAAATTTAGACTCTGATATGTTTGCAGCTAAGAGCATATTTTCTGAAAAGGGGGTTCACTTTGCTAACTCCAACTTATAAAATGGCCTTACTATGGCCATGGCCATTCAGCGAATAAATTGGAAGGAGAACTTCTAGTCTCCCAATTCACACATCTGCAGTTTTTTGTGTGTTGTTTTGGTGTAAAGAGCAGGAGAAAATTTAATATAACCTTTTTCTTCTCAGCCATCTTCATGCTTTGAGAATTTCTCTGGGCTGATTCAGGTCCTTTACACACAGCAAACAGAGCAGGATGTGACTGCCAGTGGACCTTTCTGAGCTGGATGTCTATGTTGAGATCAAGAGAATGCTGGGCAGGCTGACATCATATTACTGAGTCCAATCCATGAAATAAATTTTAAACCCCTCTGAGTTTTGACAACTTAAGTCTAAAAGGCACAGTTTTTTCTTTTACCTAAACACCAAGTCTGTCAAAATCCAAGACTGCCACCTATTCATAAATGACTAGTGGGAACTGACTTTTATTTTCCATATTTAATATCCCACCATCCAGTCACTTGGATTACAACCAGTGACATTACTAAAGGAAAACACAACCCAAATGCTGCCTATCACCCTAAGCCTTGAGTGCTCTTGATTTCTTCCAAAATGCTCACAGCAAAAGTACCAGCCCCCTTTCTACCTCCCTCAAAATGAAAAGCAAAAGTTACAGCTCTGAATGCTTGCAGATGACTTGTATGTGTTTGGTATCTGTAGTTCTTTTCATTACTGTTTTATTTGCTTTGCTTTTCTCAGAAATTTGTCTTTTTAGTTGTCTGGTAACTCTTCTGTTTCTGGACAAACTCAGAGAAAACAACATTATTCAAAATAAGAGTGAAATTTTTGGTGATCAAAGGAGTGAACAGGTTCAAACCACAAGAATAAGCAGAACAATGAATCCTAGTTTTGGATGTTCTTGACTTAGGAGCCTGGTGACATTAATGCCTTGGAGTAGCTACCTCGAACAGAGGTTAGACAGAGTTAAGAGAACAAAGTGGATATTTATAACAATTCAACAGATACACCATGGCCAGTCAAAAGCCTTCCAGAGGCTACACCCAAGATGGACGATGGTCATGAGTTTTTCAGACAGAAATAAGTCTGGTCTATTTGCATATTAGGGGTTAGTTCTCCAATTATAGCTTCAGGCAAGGAAGTCATATTCCCCCAGTTTGCTCTCCCCCAGCCCCCCCATTCACTTTTGTTTATACTTTTCAGGGCCTGAGGCAGAGGGTGTCCTTGGTTCTCAGGCTTGGAAGCATTGTTTTTTTGACCAAAACATGAAGAGAGCTCACTAACACTCTGTATGAAGTTCAGAGTTATACACTAATGCAGTACAGGATCTGAAAAATATAAAAGTTAGAAACTTGATGTCTGTCAATCTAGGATTGACTAATACTGTTTTTCTCCTTAAATTTTTGTTCTCCTTTTGTTCAACATGATATTCTTCCTTCCCTCCTGTCTTGGTTTTGAAAGAAGACGGGTATCTGCTAAAGAGAGGCAGGGCCTCTCTTGGAATGGATTATTCAAATCCCCTTCCCTCAAATTATTATAATTTAGAAAATTAAAACGGCTCTCAGGCAGAGATATGGGGATAGGAATAACAGTTCTTTAGTAATAGGTATAACAGGGCAAACAAACAACAACAACTACAGCAATTAATAGCGAAAACAGAACCAGGGACCTTGACGGAGCTTGGTCCCACAAAACTCGGGGCAGTCTGGTCTCTGGGGACTCTAAAAAAAAGGTACTAAGCTGGAACGGTGGGGTATCTCGGGCTGGTGGATCGGATGAAGTTCGGAGCTCCGTCGGCGGTCACTGGAGGGCAGGGATGTTTGGCAGGGAGGGCAGTGCGGGCCCGCGGTGCAGAGCAGCTCTAAAACAGCGCCGAGGCAGTGGGACAGGGCTGAGCCAGCAGGGCAGTAAAAGGAGAGAGATCAGGATCTTCCTGGACACACAAGCAGATGATAGCAGCTCTCTTCAGGACCAGATCCCGGTGGTGCCAGTGAGAAGCTCACGCAGCAACGGCAGCCCCCTCTTCTCCCGATGCAGACCACACCAAAAGTGAAGCTGCCCTCCAGCCCCATCTTTCTCCCCTCCTCGAGAGAAACTCCCAGAGACAAAAGGGTGTAGCCAAATGCCAGGGTCCATCTTTTTTGTTTCAGCTGAGCACTGATAAGTACCCAGCCATTAGCTGCCAAGCAACCCTTGGGAAAAAGTTCTATAGGTGAAAAAGAAAGAAACCTAACCCCCAACACCTCCATGTTCCTATTTTTATTGCCAGTCTGGCGCAGTCTGCCCTGTAGCTCAAAAGTGATAAACAAGCTTTACACTCCCCTTTCCTATGCAGAACATTGGTTTTAAGACTGTTTGTGTTCATCCCATGGCACCTAAATGTCTTTTTCATATTCCAGTATTGTCTGAAACACACAACATAAATGGCATTTTCTGATTGCACATGCATGATTTTTTTATCATCTTTCAATGACTGCTCAGAGGTCACAATGGTATCATTCACTGCAGAGTGGACTTGATGTAGACAGTGATTGTTCTAAATAGTTTTTCCTTGCCATAAGCCTCTTTTTATCAATTTTAGGGGATCACACTCTCACAGTCATTCAAAAAGAATCTTCCTGCAACTTCACTTAGTCTTTTTATACTTCCTACAACAAAAATTGTAAGGGGTTTTTCATTCTAGCTGAGGAGAAGAGAATGCATTGCAGAATATGGTGGTTGTTCCCCCAGGATGCTGCCTTATGAATAAAAGATTGAGGTGCATTTCCATATGCTACTTTGTCTTTTTGTTAGATACTTAAAAAGAAAATCCATTCAGACTCTGATAGACTGAATGAGAATGAAGATGTTGGCATTTCCCAATCCAGCTGGAGGGCTGAGGAGCAGCAGTTGTTAATGGCTTTGCTGTCAGGGTTGTTGGCTCTGCTGTATCTTCACCCTGGCCTGGTGCTGTAATTGTGGCTCAGATGTAGGAGATCAGAGATTGCAGCAGATTCATGGCCTTTATTGCTGCACGATTATCCACAGTGATTCAGCAGATACTGGGAAGACCTGTACATCAATTCTTTTAATAGATGCCAGCTCTTTCTCCAAATCTCTGCTTGGCCTAACTGGAAAAAATAAAAAAGAGAAAAAATTAGTATTGGGAGGCTTTTTTTCTGCTGAGCCATTCTGGAACTAGATTGCCCTGCATGTAGAGCTCAGTGTTGTTAGGATATTAGGATATTCAAGATTTCTTTCAATGACTGACATCAGTGGAATATACTAGATAGCAAGAATGGTGCCATGGCAGTGGGACAGTGTACACTGGGACTGGTCTTCATTCCAGTCCCTCCCTAATTGTGTTGTTACACCCTTGTGTTGACTCAAACATAAACCGGCTCAGAACCTTTTACTCATCCGACTTCCTAATCTACTTTTTATTAAATGGGATTTCAAGAATTTAGTGAGGTAGAGGCTCTCAGGGCCTCTGGGAGCTGGAAGCCAAAGCTCTAGGGAAAAGTGTTACAACAAATTTTAAAAAGGAAGACAGATGTTGCTTCCTTGTGAAACCCTTTTATTAGAAATATAATCCATCCTATTAGAACACAAGGCTTTAAGAGTTCTGAAGCAGCACATAACATTTGAAAAAATTGGATAAATGCTGTCATTATTATATTCCTGACACTTCCAGTTTCTTTGTGTGGGAAGGACTATACAAAAATAAATGGAGTACAATTCAGTTTACTCTTTTCCACTCTTTGGAGACTGTTTTGTCCTACTTAGAAAATGGATGTGTAACAGAATTACTAAAATGAATACAGGCCAAGGTGTGGGGTATTGTAAAAATGTGGAGAAAGTGGGAACTTACCTTAAACATTGTTTTATCCACAGGACTGATTCTTACCTCTTTCTAAAACAGTGTATTTTGCTTTGTGAACAATTCTGATCACTGATGTTATGTCTGGGGAAGACTTTTCTTTTCTAGAGGTAAGGAACATGTTTTGAACAAAGCTGTCACAAGAAGTTTTTTCATGTGTAATAGTAATTTGGGAAAACATAGGTATGCAGATCTCTCCACCCCTCTTCTTTCTTTTTTTAAAAAATTATTTAGTTGCAGTCCTGGCTGTAGGGTTACATATGGTAAACAAGACAGGTTGACCTGTCAATGACCAAACTCTTACTGATTCCATTATGGTAATAATTTCAACTGAGATGTTACTGTAATACTGCTGAGTTCTTCTCTTTCCTGCTGACCTTGGTTGGATCTTTTTTGATGTTTTGAGGACTGATTTGTGTGTTCTTGAGCTACAGCACAGGATATTGAAGTGTGCTGTAGTTGAAAATCCCCTTCCTAAACACAGGATGGAAAAGATATTAGTGAATGAGACAAATTTTAAAATTCTCTGTAGTTTTAGATAAAAAACTTGGGAAGTTGTCAAAAAAAAATGGCTGAGATGCTAGGGGTCTTCCTTCTTCACCTTCCCTCAGTGAAGCCAACTGGGTTTATAGAGTCACCCCCTTGCTGGGTGCCAGGATGGAGCAAGAGAGGACTGCAGAACAGCTCTTAGTGTGCTGACATCAAGGCAAATAATGCTTTGACAATTATTGAAGACTCTTGGGTTGTAATTCTTTAGTTGAGTGTATATTCATGTCAGGCTAATGGCATCAGGATACTAGCTCTATGGAAATATTCCCACTGACTTCAATACCAGTTGGGTGAATAAAAAGTGTAGCATTTTTGCTTCTAATTTCACCCATCTCCTACATTTGCTGCAATTTTTATAGTAAAAACAAACCTGCCTGAGGCCATCTTGCAGCTGAAAGTAATGGTGAGCAGTGCTGCATCCAGCTGGCAGCCAGTCACCAGTGGTGTCCCTCAGGGGTCTGTGCTGGGGCCAGTTCTGTTCAGTATTTTTATTGATGACATGGATGAGGGTTTTGAGTCTTTCATTAGTAAATTTGTGGATGACACTAAGCTGGAAGCATGTGTCGATCTGTTGGAAGGATGGAGGGCTCTGCAAAGAGACTTGGAATAGTTGGATAGATGGGTGGAGTCCAATAGGATGAAGTTTAATAAGTCCAAGTGCCAAGTTTCGCATTTTGGCCACAAAACCCCCCTGGAACCTCATAGCCTGGGGTCAGTGTGGCTGGACAGTGTTCAGGGAGAAAGGGACCTGGGGGTTCTGGTTGACAGCCAGCTGAACATGATCCAGCAATGTGCCCTGGTGGCCAAAAAGGCCAACGGCATCCTGGCCTCTATCACTACTAGTGTGGCCAGCAGGAACAGGGAGGTCATTCTTCCCCTGTACTTGGCACTGGTGAGGCTGCACTTGAGTGCTGTGTCCAGCTCTGGGGCCCTCAGTTTAGGAAGGACATTGAGATGCTTGAGCCCATCCAGTGGAGGGCAGCAAGGTTGGTGAGGGGCTTGGAACACAAGCCCTATGAGGAATGGCTGAGGGACCTGGGGTTGTTTAGCCTAGAGAAAAGAAGAATCAGAGGTGACCTTATCACTCTCTACAACTTCCTGAAAGGTGGCTGTAGTCAGGTGGGGGTTGGTCTCTTTCTTCAGGCAGCAAGTGACAGAATGAGAGGAAACAGTCTCAAGCTGTGCCAAAGGAAATATAGGTTGGATATTAGGAAAAAGTTTTTCACAGAAAGAATAAAAAAGTACTGGAATGATCTGCCCAGAGAGGTGGTGGAGCCACTATCCCTGGATGTGTTTAAAAGAAAGACTGGATGTGGCACCTGGTGCCATAGTCTAGCTGAGGTGTTAGGGCATGGGTTGGACTTGATGATCTTGGAGGTTTCTTCCAACGTAGTCATTCTGTGATTCTGTGATTCTGTGAAGGGAAGATGCTGATAATTCACCCACAGCTGAAAATGTTCAAATTCTGTCCTGACCTTGTCCAACAACTATCACACAAATTATTCCTTTCCTGGAGCTCTGGTTGTGAGAGGAGCTCATTGTAGTTGCTCTCAGCAACCTGAGCCTTTCCAGTGCCTGACTCCACTTCTGGTAACACCTACTTCTCTGTGTCAGAGTTTGTCCTCACAATCCTCACATTTTCAAACTTGTCTCCCTAACATCTTTTCTATTAAATTTATTGAAATAAATAACCAATCCATTCATCTTGCTCTCTTTTTTCAGTTATTTAGTTACTTTATTAAAGAGTGAAAAATATTATTCGTTACTTGTGGTGGACCACTGATCCCAGTGCAGGTTGGTAATGAAATTGTATATGTGGTTGTGGCTTGGGCAAGAGAGTCAAATGGGTAAATTTGCAGCATTTCAGTTAATTCTTAACTCAGTACCCAATTTACCACAAATAAAGCATTTGCCCTCTGTAAGTATTTACCTGGCAGTGTTTAGTCATCCCTGATGGGGTTTCTTCAGTTTCATGCAGCCCTGTCTGGGAAAATCTAGCAATCTATGGCATTGCCATGTTTTTTAAGGCTGTGAAGTCTTCAACAAACTCTTCCCTTTTATTCCACTTTCCCCCGTAAGAACAACAGGCTAGCAGTCTTTCTTCTCTTTTACCGCTAAAGGAAAAAATGCTGATACATATGTATTTGGAATCAATTATCCACCAACTTCTGCTGATGGTGCAATTTTCCAATTGACAACAATTAGTCCTAAAATTTCTGTTTCCCCTGACACTTCTCTCCTATAAATATTGGTCATAAATTCTGAATAAACACTGCTTAAATCCCCTGGATAATAAGAGGGATTAATAGCAGCAAAACCCAAATTACTGTTATGTGCCTTATAAATTAACACACAGGTTAAAGATAGATGAAAATTGCTTATTTTTGCACTGGGGCTGGTTCTCCACTGTTTAGCAACTTACGTCAGTTACAACTGCCCTATACATTCATCTAGTGTTGTAATGTAAACCTGAATTGTCTATTTTCCAGCTGTACAATTTGTTAATTAGTATCAGGACCCCACTGTGTGGATGCTTCATGGGGAGCAGCCCAAATTACAAAGAACTTTAGTTGAATATTAAAAGAATTCTAAGCAGAGACAGGAAGAATTATTTCGTCAAAGTCATGTGTCAGATCAGTAACAGAGTTGTGGGAAAAGTCTGTTCACTGCTGTCTGTAATGGAGGCTCAAGGCATAAAATTTTGTTATCTTTGGGCTTTTGGAAAGAGTTGTCTATAGTCATGGATGGAAAGCTTTCAAATTTCTATAGGAAGGAGCTTCTACAAAGCTATCTATTTCAAAGGAGTTTCTCAGAACTGGGTCCAATTGAGCAATGCTTGGTCAACCTTCGCTCTCTGTCTCTTTCAGATATTCATTTCACTAAGGAGTTATTTCAGGCATTCTTTAGTCAGAACATCAAGTGCCGTCATTTCATACAGAAAAGAATTTAGGTAGGGTTTTTTTTTAGTGATATGTGGAAGTCAAAGACTTTCTCCAAAATACTTTTTTTGATGAATGCTGTGTTCTCTAAATGACAAGATTTTTTTTCCTTATTTGACCATGTAGTGAGAAATTTTGCAATTGCTATGTCTAAGGATAATAGTGCATTATTCAAATATTGGTTTTATTAGAAAACCAACAAAGATCTACAAAATTTTCTCCAAATTAAATATTTGAGGAATGGGAACCCCACTACAAATAGCTTCTATGATATGCTGGGTTGAAGAAAGATAATGTAGGGGAAAATAATTTTCCAATGTAGTTGCCTGTGTGGATTCCTCTCCTGCCAGTTTAAAGACACCCATAGTCATATTTTCAGCTGATAAAAATTTTACATTGCTAATGGAATGTGGAATTGCTGCCTTAAGACTGAGCAAGCCCAAATTTCTGGTTTCTAAAGCCTTGTGAAAATGAACCTTAATGAAAATGTGCTGGCAGCAGCCATCCCCAGAGTCTCCATGAGAGAGATTGCTCTCTGCATCTTGGGAACAAAATTCATGTGGACTTCTCTGAGTTGTTGCGTTAGTAAAGCTCAACAGCTCTACTCTTACAAAGAACTCTCTCACACATTTTTCTCGTTTGCTATTCTCTTTTGCTGTTTATGAATAACTGTCTTTAATAATACTCTGAATTCATGATATGTACAAGTACTCCCTGGGGGCTCAGCTTTTCAGTCTGAGCCCTGCTTGTCTGAAAAAGTTACCCTAGTTACTGGTGTAGAGTAATATTTTGTGGGCTTGTGAAGACAATTTGTTCTGCTGAAGTTTGTAGTTCCATTTCTGGAAATGGTGAAGATTTTCCTGAATCTAAACAGAAACATCACTATTGATTTTGGAGGCAACATGTCAGCTGAGGCTAAGCCTTTGGGAATATTTCTCTGTCTCCTCCCAGACAGTCTGGTATTTCATTTTCCTTGCCTGAGACAGGTTCTTTACATAACATTTCTGCACTATCTCAGAGCACCTTGCAATCACTAATATCCCTCAAAAGGCTTCTGTTTGAAGCCTTTTTTTTTTTTTTACTTTCTTAGGCATAATAAAGGTACAGGATGATGATTTCTTTGCCAACCTGTTACAGATAGTTGTAGCAGGATTTCATTGAAACCAGGTTTTCTAGATGCAGGCTAAGTCACTGCATCATGCTTCTTCCCCAAAGACTGGCTCCAAAAATAACATTACTCCAGGATATTCTTTTCCTATGATACTTTCCCATTTCTAATGAAGGGAATCTTGCAGATCAATGCAGAGAATTGCATTACTTTAAAATATCTGGAGGGGATGTCACATTTGAAATAACATCATAATATTTAGTGTCTCTTTAAGCACTTCTTTTTTTTCTCTAAATTGAAGTCTTGGTGCTAGATCTGAAATAATTCCCTATAGTTGAAAGGAAGCATTGGATTCTCTGTTTTCTGTGGTGATTACCTAAAAAATATTAGCATGAAGGACTGACTGTTTCATATTAGAGCATGAAGTTAGGCTAGATGTCACACACCAACTATTGCTTCTTCTACTCAAACATGACTCTGAAGGCTTGACAGCACTGGATATTGTTCTTAGGTTGATATTTTGAAATAAGTGTGAAGTCTTCAGTTGCTGTATGAAGATTGATTCTCCATGGAGTGTTTTTCTTTCAGTCAGGATGCATAATTCATTTCTGAAACCCTTCTCTGCAAGAAATTTACAATCAATGAGCTCGTGGACTCTGTGTGAGACAGAGCTGCACACAGCAAAATTGTTGAGTTTGGTCCATGATGTCAAACTTCGCCTTTCAGACTAATTGTGAGCACTCACTCACTGCGCAGAAGCCTCTGGCTGCAGAGAGCACCCACACCCTTGGATTTCTCTCTCTGTAACCTGCTGCATTCTGTTGAAACAGCTTCCATCCTCTACTTCCCAGTGCTCTGAGGTACTGATGCCTTGGAAAGGCTGACCTGGAACAGAGATTGGACAGAGCTAAAGAATAAAGTAGGTATTTATTGAAGGGCCTTTAAAAGTACACCTTGGGCAGGACAAGAGCCTGACCAGGGCTACACCCAAGGTGGACTTAAAATGGTCACAAAATGGTCACAAAATGAATGACCGGTCACAAGGTCTCACACTTCTATAAGTTTTGGTCCATTTGCATATTGGGGTTTAGTTGTCCAATTACAGCTTCAGATTATGAAGTCCCATCCTTTTTGTTTCCTTTCTTCAGTCCACCGTTGTTTATGCTTTTGGGTTTGAAACTTGTACTTGTTTTACTCGTTCTTCAGCAGGAAAAGGATTTGTTTTGTCTACTTACTCTGTGAAGAGAGCTTACTAACACTTAATATGAGGCTTAGAACTATACCCCTAGGCAGCACAGAATCTGAAAAACATGGAAGTTAGAACTTAAGGCATCACTAGGGACAGTTTTTGTTTCTTTTTTTGCTCAGCTACCATAGTGTTCCTGTTCTTCTCTTTTGGAACACAGAGCATGGCCCACCAGAGCACTGTTATGGCAAAAGAACTGGAAGTTTTGAACACACAGACAAAGAGCTATGCTTTTCTCTTTTTGGCTCAGTCTGTGTTACATCATAAAGTATGTGTCCCGTGGCAAGGCTCTTCTATGACTTCAGAGTCTCTTGTGTAGCCTTGGGCTGAGCTAAAATAATCAATCAAACACTTAAAAAAGCCTCAGCTGCATCAGGCAATGTAATGGTTCCACATATAGAATGTCATGTTCCAGCCTCCCCCTTGCTGTGGAGAAGGACACACAGTTACTTGGTGTCTGTCATAACAGATTCTCCCGCATTGTGTGAAATGTGGGGTTGTGTTTCGTGTCAGGTAGAAAAAGATGGCCTTTGTAGTTATGGTTATGAAATGTGTGGAAAAGGCCATAGGGTAATTATAAAAACATCTGTTTAATGAACAAAACGGAAAAAGCATGGAAAGGGGCTTTGGAAGTAATATTTTGCTTGCTTATAAGTGAATCATGTGAGCCTATAAGGTTTTTAATAGAAGGTTTGAACTACACCTTTAGCATATATATATATATATATAAAGGATTGTAATCACCGAAATAGAAGGAAGTGAGCTATTCCAAACTAAAATTAATGATCCTGGGAAGAGGAGATGGACCACCACCTGGAAGCTGGACGGCACCAACAAGACTGATTTATAGACTTGAAGAGGAAGACCGAATCTCTCATCTTTGGTGTTTTTCTTCAGAAAAAGGAAATCTGGATGCCACCACCACTAATTTATGTCCTGGGAACCTCATCATCACAAGATGTTATTTCTGACTTCAATGATTTCATACCTTTTGAAATATAGAAAATTTAACATCACCAATAGAAATTGATCACAATAGGTATAGAAATTATATTTCAAAAATAGAAATTAGGAGGAAACTAGAAAAAAAGGTTGCTGAGAAGTGATTATGGAAAACCTCAATAAATACCAGCAGAAAATCAACGGTTGGTGTGCAGTTGGAGGGGAAACCCCCACTGTACCCAGTGCTGTTTGCTCACACTTTACCATTCTGTATTAATTAATAAATTGATTGCTGCTTGATATATTGGCTGAGTCAAGCTCTTTATTTATAACAATTGTGATTAACTGACATAAAACCAGAAGGTAGAAAAATATATTCTATTACTTCACAGTTTAGGTAATATTTTTGTCTGGAGTGTGTATGCTGCTTCTCTACTTCTGAGCTAAGTGATTGATACAGCTTTTTTAATGTGCATTTTCTTTGTTTTGGTGCTGTAGAAATAACGTGACTCTTCTTGTTATGGGAGATCCCAGGAACACAGAGAATGTTTTGCTACACAAGAAGTACTCTCAGATGTAATTTTATACCCTTTTATGCATGTCTGTCTGTGAATTTTTTTTTGAGGGATCACTTCACTCCTATGTGATGCACTTTGGGTGAATGACTTTGGTTTCAGTTGAAGTTGAGTAGGATGTTTTTCTGTTCTTCTATATTGAATACTTATAGCCATGTAAAGTTGGTGTGGTTTACATATAGTAATATTTTCAAATATTTAAATCTCCAAACTTCTGGAACATTCATTTTTCTGTAAATTCATATATAATGACCTGAAACATTTTTCTATGACATAAGAGGTAACAAGATGTAACTATGTATAGCTGAGCTCAGAATAGTTTTCCCATTGTCCATTGTACTAAAAATGTGAGTTCTTTTTCCCTTTGTCTACCTTCTTATTATTTTTTTTTATTTCTTGAATAAACTATTTTTATTATCTTTTTAAGATTTTTATCTAACCTTATTCAGTGGCTTTACTGTGCCCATTGCCTACTCTTTTCTAGGATTTATTTGTTTTCTGAAGTCTTTTGTTAATGCAGCAAATACGTATATTCTTTCATTCCTTCCCTTGGGTTGCATTTTTTCTTGCTGTCACCTTTTTCTTGTCTCCCACTCCTTGTGATAAATCCTGTTTTTGCATTCTGTTTGTGGATCCTGGCCTTCACAAAAGGCAAAGATACCCATTTGACATCACAAAGAGAATGTCAGTGTTTAAACATCAAGGGCTTCATTTTGTAAATGCTGAGAGTGCTTCTGGTCTCCAACAGTTTCACTCTGGGATATAGATGTTCACTTCTGCAAATTTGGTTTTATTTTCTGTCTTTCTTGCTGATTATAAATTGATAATAAATGCAGGACCTTGATGGATAAATATATTAACCATTGTACAAGTCTCCAAAACTTGAAAATACCAAATGAAATGTACAGATTAAAACTTTCATCGTTCTTGGCATTTATTTTCCCTGGATCAGGAATGACTCCTATGAAAATAAGTGCCACCATTTACTTTAAAGTGAAAGGATGTGGGCTGTGGATACCATGAGCACAATTGGTCTTTCTAGAATTACCAGTGTTACCTTCTCCTAACAAAGAAATGAGACAACTTTTCAAATTAGAGAAAATCCAGCATTTGTTTTCTGGGAATGTTGTTGGTGTCAGGTAGGTAGAATTTGTCTGGCTGTGAACACAGGGCTACTATGCCCTTGGAGTGAGAGTTGATTAAAACTCGGTCATGTAATCTGTTGACAGGAGTCATAATCACCCAGACCTGGACTTCAGTAACACAGCTGCAACTGCCTTTGTAAGGAACTCTTTTATATCATTTTACCTTTAACTGCTTTTGTCCTTAGTTATTTATTTTTTTATCCTGAAGTCGTGGATTTCTGACACTGCTCCAGCAATAGAGTTTAGCATATGCTGGGCTTCGGGTGTATCAGTGGAATTTGAAGAGATACCAGTGTGTACTCACCAGCCCTCAGAGCAAGGGCAGATTTTTTGTTGCAATACAGTAATTTCCAGTGTTACATTCTAGTAGGACCCATAACAAGGCCAAGACTCTGATAAATGTAAGTAGCATAATAGATATCAGCAGATGTCTGGGAGTTAGAGGGAATGGAGAACAGGGGTATTATCATTAAATATATCTTCAGCTTTATTCCCACTGAAATGTCTGCAATGGACATTTACTGTGGCAACCTCTGCAGCTGAGCTCTGCCAAAACCCTTTGTTCTCCTCCTCCTCAGTGCTCATGTTTTCCTCCCAGACCCGTGCATTTCCTGAGCAGAGTTATCAGTTATGTCAATAATAACACATCTGAAGCATTTTTTTTCCTCAGCCTCATAGGTCACTCTCAGGAGATGCTCCCATTCTGCATGGGGGTTTTGCTTAATCAAATGAAGGAGCTTTATTTATTTCTGAAATGACAGGTAGTAACTGTAAATCTGTCTGAAAATATTTTTTCTTTTTTTTTTCCACTCTTAATGATACCTGGATTGATGAAATACTTTTTTTGTGTATTTCTGACTTTGTAAATGCATTAGCAGTTGAGGGTTTTTCCTCAGATTCCCTGTCATACACTCCATTAATTCCACGCATCACATTCTTTCCAGCTTTATTTTAAATTGCTGTATCATTTACTCAGGTAAGTTTAGTTGTCACAGAAGCTCTGTGAGGTGTTTGGTTTTTTCTTACCCTTTGGCAGCATAGTTTTGATTTTTAAATAACAGCTTCCTTTTCTCCTCTATTCTCTGTCTCCTCTTCTGATAGATCAGCTTGAACAAGTTGTCATGAAGTGAATAGGTATTTTTTCCTGCTGAGACATGTGGAGGTGTAGAGCAGGCCCAGTCTGAGACTACCTAGTAGTGGCTTCTAGGGTCAAGTAGTAAGGGGGAAATAGGATTTGCAAGCACATGGAGTTTAAAAAATTAATTTTCCCCGGTCCACTCCTTAATCTGTTTAACCTATTCTCTACAGTTATTAAAATAATGATATTTTTATCTGTTGACAGAAAAGAAATCTTGTAAATATTTGAGCAAATAAGATTACATGAAGATTTAAATAGCCATCTTTCTGGGCTTTTTGATTTTCAGTCTTCTTGTTTCAAAAGGTTTTCCATCTGTTAAGCTCTGCTTCAGAAAAGCACTTAAGCACATACTTAAATCCATCAGTACAAGGAAGACCTGTAAGCCTGGATTTAACTAGATGAATATTTCTAAATCAAGGCATTAAGCTCTTTGCTCAACATGCAGAAAATTCCTTTTTTTTTTTAATCACAGAGCCAGTATGCTTCCCTGCTAAAATGCACCACCACATATGAATATTTATTATTGAAGGAGCTGTAGTGCAGATGGGAAGGTATTATTTTCTTCACGGAAAGCATCAATTTGGAATTGATTGGAGGGATGGAACACCTCTCCTATGAGGAAAGGCTGAGAGAATTGGGATTGTTCAGCCTGGAAAAGAGATGGCTTTGAGGTGACCTAATTTTAGCCTTTCAGTACCTGAAGGGACTACGAGATGGGGAGAGGCCCTTTACAGGGGCTTGAAGTGTCAGGATGAAGGGGAAAGGCTTCCCACTGCCAGAGGGCAGAGTTAGATGGGATATTGGGGAAGAGTTGCTCCCTGTGAGGGTGGGGAGGCCCTGGAACAGGTTGTCAAGAGGAGCTGTAACTGCCCCTGGATCCCCGTAGGTGTCCAAGGCTGGGTTGGACAAGGCTTGGAGCACCTTGGGATAGGAGGCAAGAGAAAGACTTGGGGCCTAACCTTACTGTCCCGGAGCCGTGCTTGCTTATACAGGATGAAACACCCACCATGGCCTGGTTGCTACTGGAATTAAAAGGCATGGATTGCACCAGATTTATTGGGAGCCACAAGGCAGTCTAGGGCCAGATTGTGGGTGGTTTTGCTTTTATAAGAGGATTAGTGGGAACTGGGAGCTGCTGGACCTAGAGCTGAGATTTGACAACCTCATCAATTTTAGGTGGCAATTCTTCCCAGCTCCCCTGTGAGTTACCCATGTCACAGATCATGCTGGGACTATTTCAGACATTCGACATCAGGCATGAATCAGGTCCTTGCCCCTTTACTCTTGGAAATATGCACTGTCTATCTGGGGAAGATTTACTGGTTCAGCTGATAGGATCAGGAATTTTGCCTGTTCGAGTCTAATACAAAAGAGGGTTGATGTGCCACTGCCTTGCCACTGCTCTAACTCAAATAAAAACAAACACATTAAATAATATTTCCAGATTTATTTTACTAAGTTTCACCGGTAAAAAAATCAGAAAAGAAGGGAAGGAGAAATAGAAGTCCTTTATTGAAGAATAATATAATGGTTTGGGTTAGAACGGATCTTTAAGACCTTGTTCCAACCCCTGCCATGGGCTGGGACACCTTCCACTAGACCAGATTACTCAGTGACCCATCCAACCCTGAAAAAGGCTTTTGGTTTTGTCTCTTTTTAAATAATGAGTAATTAGCCCAAGAAATTCCTGTGAGCCTAAAATGAAAGATTGCTTATATCTTTAAGTAATTTTTGAAATGACGTAGTAAGTAAATTCTGAAATTTATTCACAAGTCTGATATCTTCTAAATGCTTCCCTGTAAAACATATTTTACTGTGGAACCTTATAAATATTAGAACAAAAGGCTTTGCAGAACAAACAGATCTGAAAGCACAGAAATGCACAACAATTCGTTTCTTGTATCAGTCATTCAATACATTATTAACTTCCCTGTGAGCAGGGAGAGCAGCACTGTATCTGTGCCTGAGGAGCAAAAGTCAAAATATTCCCAGAACAGCACAGAGGAATGTATTTTCCAGGTATTGGTATTGCCTTTATTTGCAATGTGCCTAAATGGAGAAAGCTGAATGCATCTATATTCAAATCTGGAATTAGACCCAACAATACATCCTATCTCGTTTTCCTGTGAGGTTACTGAAGACTCATGTTATGGCTTAGCAGCTTTATTGAGTGTTTGCAGTGTGAGCCCAAGAGGAGTCATCACAAAGCCCCACCAACCTGGAATGGCAGGGCAGCAAGATATTTATTTTTTCATTATGAATAGGGGAAATTGTTTCTAATAATCCACTGTATGCTCAACTCCTTTTATTTTTATTTTTTAAATTGAGCATGGAGCTCAAAAAAACCCAACTGTGTAGCAGTTTAATGATGCAATTCAGTCCTCCATGTACTTCTATAGGATCAATTAGCATCTAAACAACATTTTTTTTTCTTGTTGCAGCCCTAAGCTTAGCTTTTATAGAGCCAATTATATCTCTGCATTTCAGTCTGTTGCAAGCTCTTGGCACAGTAGTGTTCCCAGGGAGGTCAGCAATGGTAATAAGCTGTTCTTAAGGACTTTTTCCACTATTTGCATTTTGATGGTTGTTGTGCATGGTATTTATGCTGACAGGTCCCGTCAGCATCCACAGATATTAAACCACCTGTGTCCTTATTTTGCCTGTGCTTCATTGGCATTCCTGGGGACCTGTGTAAGT
Source organism: Acrocephalus scirpaceus scirpaceus (assembly GCA_910950805.1). NCBI lineage: Eukaryota > Metazoa > Chordata > Aves > Passeriformes > Sylviidae > Acrocephalus > Acrocephalus scirpaceus. The sequence goes on from OU383789.1 coordinate 7,343,889, forward strand.
AAAAGCACAGGTACTTATAGTAGTACTAAATAAGTGTAGGATTCATTTAAATCAGGTAATGTTGTTCTTAGTTTACCTCAGCAGAAACACAATGCAAAGCTCAAGTCCAGGAACACTTGAGGAAAAACTACTGCTCTAAAGGAAGCTCAGTTTTGTAATGTGCAGTTAGTATTTGATATTAGATTGGTTGGTGTTAATGTGCAAATAAAACCAACCAAAGGTGGGCTATGAATGACATTCTGATTTTAAAACTCTGACACAATAATATATCTTGCCTCTATGTTCTTCATCTCTGAAAGCATCCACTGTATGAACTAGGCTGGGGTAAGGCTTATGCTACCTTCTCACCCATATATCTCTAAAACATAGTGATGGTTCTGTTTCTTGCAAACTGTAGTGTGTCCCTAAGTGATTTAGAAGTTCCATTAGAGATTACAAGAAATACCAATTTTAGTGGTGACTTAAAGAAATCTGCAGGCATGGGTGAGATGGATATTTGGTAAAGGAATCATTGAGTAGTTGGAGAACTTGAAGGACATTCTGTAGAGCAATGGTCTGAGTGAAGAAATCATTTATTTAGGGTGAGGAAGTTCAGAACATGGGATGATGCACATCCTTACTGTATACACCTTTAATAATAAATTCCACTTTAAGTGATCATCAATAATTATGCTAAATGTGAATTTTTTCCACTCTTTAGTTATGTCACTTTTTTGCCAGATACCACCTTTAATTACAAACAAGTTAACTATTCCCCAGTCATGACTTATTGTGGCTACTGGTTGCTATTTCCACTTGATTGCTGTCATGTATCAGGATGACAAATGAAATATTATGCTTCAAGTTGGATGGGAAAGAGAATTTCAGTTTAAAATTCAAACCTGGAAGAGCATAGTTCCTTAGGAAACTCCAGAATGGAAAGGCTGGAGAAAAATTTCACAATCTGTGCACCCCTCACCTCCCACCATTCTGGTGTGCAACTGAAACTGCACTAATTATCAAACCCATGAATCCATATTTTTACACCCCCTGACCTGTCTGTTTCATATCAAGCTACTGCATCTTGTCATAAATTATGAATTCCCTGAAACAGAGTCTACATTTGAGTCAATCCTTACAATGGCAGCATCACTCTCAAGTGCAGAGACAGTTAGTCAGAAACTGCTCTTGGGCCTCTTTCACCATAGCCAGAGTCCCAGTTTTAGACACCCCTACCTCTGGGACAGATAAAAATGCTTCTGGAAAACACTTCTGAAAAGTGTTTAGTAGTCCACACTAAAATTCTGGTTGTTCTTCATTTATTATGCCAATTCCTTCAGCTTTTTTACATATTTATGTGGCCCTTCAGATTCTGGTTTATTCTGGTCTTTCCTTTTTTGCATCCTGCAAAAAAACTTGAGCTGTTTCTTTTCATTTTCCTTCTTGATGGATCATTGTTAGAATCAGCCTGTGTTAGAGTAAAAATTGGGAAAATGTTGGCAGACATTTGTTGTCTCATCAGAATTTTGCAGTTACGAGAGATTTGTCCAGTGAGACTGTTTGAGTACCAGCCTGTTTGACTTACTCTCTCCTCACTAGGTTTCTTGAGAATTATTTTGAAAAGTTATTAATAAGAATGTCAGTTCCAGCCATCACTGAAGATAACAATGACAAAAATGTGTCATAAAAAAAGCTGAAAACTCACTTCACCTTGAGATTCATAAGAACATTTACGCACATGTTCCCTCTTTGAAAACAGACTATGAATTTCATCTTCCAAATTTGCTCTCCCTGCACTCAAGCATTCAGGGGGAAAATGTTCATATTGGAACAACTTGGGCATATTTCATATCAAGAAAAGAAGTTGTATCTCATTAATCACTGAAAAATGAAGTCAATTAGAGAAGTGCATCTCATTAGGTATCTGCTCAGATTCTACTCAATGGCTCATTACTTGTAGGCAAGCAATCTGACGCCATTTATGGTGCCATGTGAAATAGTAAGAAGGAAAAGCATATGAGAGAGCAAACTGTACTGTCATTAAGTTTCATTTTCTGTTTGCTTTTCATGCTATTGGTAAAATAAGTACCTTCTAATATGAAACTGTATTTAATCTGTCCTATATCACTATTTCTGCCAACAGATGACATGAATACTCTCTACTATGTTTGGCTAAGGATGTAGGATGTCAGGTTTCAAGAGCCTTGTCTGATTGCTTAATAGTGATCACTCCCTCAATTAATTCCTTGTTCCTTCAGTGATTTCAAACTCATTAAATAGAGAGAGGGCCATCTGTGAATAAAGACTACATTGGTGCTTTAAGGATTCCTGTCTCTTGGGGAAGGAGCATAAGTCACAGAGTGATTGGATGTTGGTGTGAGGAAGAGTGGGTTTTCATTCCTCTGCAGGCACAACTCAGGGATTCAATTGTTACAGTGTCCCACTCTGGGTGATTGCTGCCTTGTGTGCTCAGGCAGGGCTGAGCAGGCAAAGGACAGTGCCTTGTTCAGTGGTTATTGCTGGCTATTGACCCTGCAGGGATCCCACTGTTATTAAATCCTTTTGTTTCCCTTTATCAGTGCCTCCATCCCCTCCTCCCCAGCTGCTGCAGGACTTCGGCCCCTTTAGGTTTTGTTGGGATTTGCAAGGAGCTGAGTGGTGAGTAGGCAGATCCTGACCTGCAGCCAGCCCTACCTTCAGGACGAAGGCATGGGAATCCCAGGAAAGGTGTCTCTGGACAGATGCAATGAACACTGCAGAGACAGTGAACTGGACCCCAGTTAACAGCTGGATTTTTAAAATCTTCTTGAGCTCCCTCTCATACATAACAGATTTGAATTCCAGGTATTAAGATGTGAAGCTTGGTCAACTCTACCAGGATTTGAGCTCTGTGATTAGGGTGCAGTGCTCACAGCCACTCCTGTAAAAGAACTCAGTGCTGTAAGAAGGATATGAGGCTCTAAAATGAATGGCTGCTTACAAGAGTAATCCTATATCAGGATAATGTTTTATACACAAGACTTTTTTTTGTACAATGCCTCTATAGTAAATGAACCTATTCTGATAACATTGAACAAGCATCACAATTTTCCAGGTGGGCAACTTCAATTAGACATTGGTCTTTTTTTTTGGGAACAGAAAGTTCTGCTTAACAGCACATTGTGCTAAATTATTTAGCACATTGAATTTAAAATATGATAATTCTTCTTTAAAAATACTTGTCTTTCTCCTGTAAGTCCAGAAAGGCAATTAAAAAAAATCTCCTTTGGAGCAGGGTTATAAATACCTAAATACCTAAGTAATCTGTCAAAATGCTGTCTTCTCCAGCACTGTAAAATTGAGAACATTGCAAATTTTTGAGATTTATCTGGGATGTAAACATACATGGTTAGTGTCACTTTTCTCACCTTTTTTATTGAATTCAAGTCATTGGGGTTTTTTTCAGTTTTAGAGCAAATGCAGCTCAGAGGTGTGATATTTTGACCTGAAAGCCATGAGATCTGTTAGTTCTAGTGCTGTTTTCTCTGACTTTGCTCATGGTGAAAAAGCTGTGTTGCTGGATATGAGTCTTACGTTTGGAACAGACACCTTCCATCCTTCGGGATAAGCCATTGTTGTGACATGCAGGTACAGCTACTTCAGTGTGTCCATAAACACAACAAAACTCATGCTGGGATCTAAATTCAAGATGAGTCATTTGATTTTGGCTCAAGTGTGTTTGGGGAGCCATGGCTTTTAAAAATAATGTGGAACATTTGCAGCCAAGGCATGCTTAAATGAAGACACTGTAGAGTGCAGGGAAATGAAAGGATGAAATATAAGAATATGTATTTTTCAGTTCATGTTTGAAAATATCTTGCCATTTTCTTCAACAGTCACATAATCATGTTATTTGATAAAACTATGTTCAGCAGTAAATTATAGGGACTAGCATGAGCAGGATCAAGGCCACAGAGGATCAGCAGTGACAGCTGGGCAGGTGGATCTGCCAGAGGTAAGCATCATTTGCAAGAACCTGCTTATTATATGCACTCTCATTTTAATTACAGATACTCTCAAGCTCAAATTTATCATCTTAGTTTCCTTAGTTTTGCTCCTCTTTATGTATTATAATTTTCGTGGTTCAAGCTATAAGATTTTTCCTTCCTGAATTAGCAACTGAATTTGACACTTTTCTTGATAACAAATAGGTTGTGCTATGATGAAAGTATCCAGGAAGGCTGCATTACATTGTCTGGCAATTTATTTTAAAGACATGTAAATTGTGTCCTTCTTCCCAGGCAGAGCTGATGCTACTCTATATAGCACATCTCAGGGCTTTTAAATCCTCAGGGAAATTATCTTTTAAATTACTTAAGGGGAGAAAAATAAAAAGGCAGCAGGGCTTGACACCAAGGATTAACTGCTCCTACATACATTAATTGGGTTTAAAGATGTGATACCTTCTTGATATTGATTTGGATATTTTAGTTCTATAACTCCTAAATTGTAGGCAGACTTGGCACATTAAGAAGATACCTGACTGGATTTTAAAATTTTAAAAGCATTTATGAAATAATTGCCAAAGTCATAAATGCTCTGATATTCTCAATTTTTAAAAAAATTCAAAAACAGAATAATACAAGAGAAATGGGAAATAAATCCATTTCTAGAAATACCAGCATCATCTGTGAAAGCAAACAAACCAATCCCACAGTTGGGGGACACCATCTGTGACTCTGTCTCTTTGTGCATGTTACACTCAGTTTCCTACCACTGATTCCAAAGAGACATGGGGATATTTGGCATGTAGGAAGTTGAAATCTGTGGGATATTCAGCTGCAGGGAAGTAAAATAAAAGGCTTTCATCTCTTGTAGAAACATTGTTAGTAACCCTTGATGCATTTTTTTTTCCATAAAAGACTTTTTTTTAACGTGCCGTTCACTGGAAAGAGTATGCATTTTCAACAGATAAACAGGGACTGGGAATGAGCAAAGTACATTGGCAAAGTGTAATGGCACACAATTAACACTAATGGGGGCCATACAGTGAGACATGCTGCAAATAAGTGGAGATGTATAGGACAGGTTTTAGGATAAATAGTCATTTTTTTTTACCAGCAACGGAACTGAGTAATCTGAGGTTTTCTATAGTTATTAGTCTGTGTGGTTACTCTCACTTCCTTCTGCTTCATTCCTTTGCCACTTTTGTTACAGTTCTCCTATTTTGATCAGTTGTAGTCTTTTTTAGACTTATGTAGTTGTAGTTTTATTTAGAAAAAATCCGTTGATCACTTTTCCTTTGTCCTCCAAAAAGGTAGAGCTGATGGTGTGCTTTTGTAAAGGTTTCACATTTCAGACCACTTTTCTGCTTTTTGGGTTTTTTTAATTGTCATGTGCATAAATTACTATTGATCTCCTTTAATTTGCAGATCTTTGCCCTGGAGTGATGTAGTCTCCTACTGACATTTTTTGTTGCTTAGTTTTGAAACACCTGCCACTTTTGCAGGAATTATTTCAATGTGTCTCAATTGTTGGGGTTTTTTTCTACTTCTACGAAATGAATGCAGCTTTCTATTTATTTTGAGAGTAATTATTTTTCTGTCTCAGTGTCACTCCCTTTCTTTTGCTGAAATGATTATGTCATAAGAATTCCTTTCAAATAAGTCATAAGGGCTTGGCATGTATTTTGAGTGATGTACAGTGACATACAGATTGTGAATTTATAGGACAGTGATAATAAATTTCTTGCTTCTCGTTTTCTCCTTTAACTCCACAGTATTATGTAAATAATTGTCAAAGATTCAGGTATTTTCTAGGTGCAGTGATTTTATTTCTTTAAAAATAAAATATTGTAATATAGTATCTTTTAAATTATTGTAAGAGGATAGTATAAATGGATCATGTTCAATTTTCCGGATTTTGTTGGTTGACATGTTTCTAAACCAAAATTTAAAGCAATGCTCAAATCCATAATATAGATCATTATTTGTTCTCAGTAATTACAAAAACTGACAAGTTTTTACTGCTTGTCTTTTTAAGTCCAGTCGTCTATGTAATCAAACATGTAACAAAGATACATAAAAGTTTGTAAAATATGAAATAAGCTCTTTAAGTGGCTGTAATCTCTCCAGCACAGCACATCCTGCACTGTAGGACTTAAAGTACTACCCTAAATTGTACAGAGAAAATGAAACCTTTTTGCAGAAGTGGATATAGTGGATAGTGAAGGGGAACCTGGAGGCACTTATGCATTTCAGCTCTGACCTCTGCTCAGATCGGCAGGGTTTGGAGTCTTTGGAGTGATGATCTGGGCTCTTTTCTCCCATGAAGGAGATGGAAAGATAAAATAATAGCTGATATCAACCACGTTAGTCAATGCACAGTTCAATAATATGCACTAAGCTGATGAACATGGAGTATTTTTCTCTATAGAATAAAATCTATTATAAGTCCAATGTTTTAATTAAGTAAAAATTTGATTCCCTTGTGAATTAGTGATTAGGGCTGCTTCAAATGACATTGATCCAAGGCTAGAAATGACATCTTTCACCTTCATTTTATGCTTACATTTCTTCCAGCTATATTTCATTATTCTCATCAGGAATTTACTTAAGAAAGAACTAATGTACAGAAAATCTTTTGCTTCAATATGTATTTATTTTCTCACTTGGTTTCATCTCCTTTTAAGATCTTATTTGCAAAGTTCTTGATGTAACTGCTAATACGTCTAAATGTCTGGTGGGTTTTCTGAATTCCCACACATTCAGGACCTTAATGATCCTTCCCACATACCCAGAGCAGGCACACATCTATCAGCATTTCATTTTCTGTTGTCTGTGCGCTCAAATATTTTGAAACAGATATTTTCTTTTTAATAATTCTATTGTTGTATTCTATTATCTTCTTCCTAAAATGATTAACTTCTATTTTAATTGATATTGTTCCCACTTAGGCTGGTTTAAGTAGGTGCCCAACACTTTACTTTCAAAGGCTCCTTTGTTGCCTCACTAAAGAAATGTTGGCATGTTCCCTGAAATAGCTCAACTGATTTGGATTTTTAATTCTTTTCTTCCCTGCAGTCCTATTCATTCACTTTCAAGTTTATAGTTTCTTGTCTCTCTTCAATAATTACACCTTCATCTCCCAAACCTTCCTTTTTATTAAATAACCTCAGACCAATGAAATGCTGCCATGAAATTCAGCTGGTTCCCATATTTGTGTCTATTCCCATTTTTGTGTATTCTATATGAATTTCTTTTCAAGGTAGCTGGTGTGACAGATCTTTTCTCAATGCTTTGCAGTGGCCATTTTTCCCCCTCAAATGTGAGGCCCTTGACATTTTTATTCACTTTGAGGAGGAAAATTACATTGTTCAGAACACCAAACCCCATGCTAGAACACCCAATAGCCCAGTTTGGACCATTCATCTTAAAAACAGAATTTTCAAATCAACCTTCAGGTTGGCAACTTTGTCCTCTAATAATTTAATGATTTCATTTTTGATTGTTGGTTTGAGCATCAGATCTATAGAAAAGACAAAACCTCCAGATTGCCTTCATCCTGTTGTATCTTAAAAACAGAAATGCTTTTCTCCTCACAACTGGCTTGAATGCCCATGGTACCTGGGAAACCTCAGGTAGTTTTGCAGGCTTGTGTGATTATACACTGAAATGTCCTCTTGACCTCGGCAAATCTCCTGCAGTGTCAGCAGCATTCTGAGAAAAGCTAAATTAATTCTGAAGGACTTCTTTAGGTCTTGGTGACTGGTGGATACAAGAAGTTCAAATTGCTGAACTGTAGTTGTGCTTTTAATAATTATTACTTTACGTATTTTTTAATAGTTATACTTTGGATTGGCCCATCAGTATTAGTAAAAAATAATACAAAGCAAATAAACCAAACAACTATATATAATTACCTGTCTTCTAGTTCTTAATATTTCTTAAATGATTGTTCTACGGTTTCTGTTTCCCAGGGAGCAGGACAATTGAAGGGAAATACATGCAAATTCTCTGATATTAAATTTGAGGAGCCAGTTATTAACATTATTTATTGGGGTCACTGAACTACCCCAGTAGGGAGCTGTGGGAAGGAGGATCTGGATATGGTAACTCCCACTCTCTGAGAAAGAAGAACACTTTCCTGTGTCTTCTTATTTACTAATAGAATCCACCCTGTCTTGCATAGAAGAATACAAAATACAGAAGTAATAGAAAAGCAATATAAATGTCTACAGTGACACCACTGATAACACTGCCTGTAAAATTTAAATATACTGAGAATGGCTTTAAATTAACAGCTCTTGGAACTGTACCTTGTAAAACTCACTCATACGTGACAATTTTATTACATTCCTGTTGCACATACAGCACTGGAATTACACATGTGAAGAACATCCATCATGGAAAAACAAATTTTTGTGTGTTTAACAGGTAAGATTACAGTGGTTAAACATTGTAATTATGATAATCATGGTTATAGGAGGCTGTGAATCCATTGCTGCCAATGCTTTGGATTTTGTTGGAATGCTTTTCCATGAAAGCTGTCAGGAGCAGAGAGGAAGAGGTGGGGAAAGTGGAAGAGGAGAGGCGCTGACATTGATGAGGTGCATTTCTCATTAATGCAAGTACACTAACATGGAGACTTTGCACATTCTCAAGCTGCAAATTGAACAGCCAAGGAAGATAAACAAATATTTAACCCAACAAGGAGCTGGACTACTCCTTTAGCAAGTTCAGGAGTCCTTGCAATGAACAATTATCTCAGGACAAGCTCTTAAACCTCATTTAATTAGGGTATGACCTGGCCTGTTTTCTTTGAGAAAACATTTGGCTTCTACTTCCTGAATAAGATTGTGTGACCCAAAAGTATTCTTACTTGTTTAACAATAGTAATTCTACCCCTGAAGGTCTATCCACCCTTGACTAAAATTTTATGGTAAGAGTTGCTTAAGTATCAATGGTGCCTTCATCAAATGGCAAGATTTTTTTCACAACATGGATTATTTTAAAAAAAGAGGAGATATATTGAAAATATCCCTCGAGCCCGGCTGGAAAGTGGCTTCCAGCTGCTCCCGGCTAGCCCTGGCTCGGGATACTTCCAAACTCGGTTGGTAGCAGCAGGCGGACCGGCTACCACCCCTCGGTGGGTCAGAGCTGCAAGAGAGATGTCGGTGAGGCTTGATGAAGGTAGGAAGCGAGGAGGCTACTTTGTGGCTAGATGGTTTTTATTGTCACCTGCCTTTCGCAGGGGAGCCACGCTTCTCTCTGAGCCTCTCTCAAGAGTGTCCACCTGAGGCGTGGCAACAGCTTATATGGGGTTGGGAGAAGGGGGTAGACACAAGAGGGAAAGCCAGTCAGGGAGATAGGGCTGTCATACAGACAGCGAATGGGAAACGAGGGGTGGGGGTTCCCCAGCCTGCTCCAATCTGGGACCGAGTCTCTCTGAACATTCTGGAAGGAGAGGAAAGGCTTCCCAGAGAGTGACAGGCTGTGGAGAACAAAGACAAGGGAAAACCAAATGGGGAAGAATACAGGGGGGAACTAGCGAGAAACCATTACAGAACAAATTAATATTAACAATAAATAAAAAGATAGAAAACACGCCGCTACAATATATATTTTGGAGACCCACAGTGTTCAGGTTTGAGTATCAGTTTATTTAATTTGAAAGGCTTTTTGATTTCACTTCACGCACCAAAAATTTTGCAAGACATATTGACTGCAGCTTTTGCTCTGCAGAAGCAGCTGGAAGGCTCTTATTTATAAGGAAACACTTGATAAAAACTCACATATAACCTCAATAGATTAAAATTCCAAAATCTAGTGGATCTTGTTTTCTCTAGGAGTTAATTGGGTGGGAAAGAATAATTTTTTTCAGGATTTGGGTTTTTTTGGGGGTAGTGTGTGTGTAAAATGCTGTGCAGCAGAAACACAGAATTTTAATCTTTTTTCCCAGTCACATAGTGTCAGATGCCAGTCTCTGCCAGGCTCCTTGGGAATGCAGTTCCTGACTGAGTGGTCAGACAGAGATGCAGGAATACCTGGCTGGATGGCTCTGCTGGCCACAGCATCTCCTAGGACCTCATTAGTTCTTTGGAAGGAGAAAACTTTCCATCCTCTCTCTGCTCTCTGTTGGTTGCTTTAATCTCTCTCTCTTTCTATCTTGTTCTCTCTCTCTTTCTCTCATTTTACTTCCAAAATGACTATATTAGGTATTGTGGAGATTGTTTCCACCACCACATTATCAACATCCAGAGTACATGGATGTCAAAGACAGAGTGAAGCACTGATTATCTCTTTGGAAAATCCTAAGAACGTTAACAGGGCTCACTCTCTGAGTGAGTGGGAGATATTTTTCCCTTTTCTCTTTTCCTGTGGCACCATTTTTGTATAATAGCCCTAATCTTTATTGCTTTATGGTATATATTTCTTGCCATTAATGGCCATCAGGATTGATTAAATGCCTGAGCCTCAATGTGCCTCCCTTGAATGGTTATCAGGATTGATTAAGTGCCTCAGCTTCAATATTTAATCAAACTCACCAGCTGTTGATTGCTGTACACTACAAAATCATCAGATTATTCCTTAAATGTGATGCAAGAAGGATTTTCCTACTGCTCCTAGAATCTCATTGCCTCAAGGGAGCTCATGAGAAGAGTTTTTCATTATGTTCATGTTGTTAACATATAGATAACAACAATGGAACCAGTTGAAAGGAAGTACTACACTCAGCATTTATATTTACTAATAATAATAGGGACAAGGAATATCACACAAAACAATTTAGATGAGATAATACAAGTTGTTTGCGTTAAAAAGAATTTTTAAAAGGAGTTAGATTATTTGTAAATGTACTCTGTATGTTTGGGGTTGTTTTTTAATCCACATCACTGTCAGGAAATTAGACTGCATTGATTTTTACAAGAATTACTCTATGTAGTTGATGTTACCATATGAATAAATTACTAAGTATTCATTCTTTATTTAGATTTCACTGTATTACAAATGAATTCTTAGCTCAAAATTTGCACTTTCTGCAAGTACCTTGTGGTTGAGTGTCAAAATACATTCAGCAAATCCTCCAGGCTAATTGGTAAACAGGAAAAACTAATTGTAGTTTATAGGAACATAATTAGGCTGCGAGGAGAACCATGATCCCTGAATTAGGTGTAAAATAAATGCCTGCATGGCCCTCCAGTCAATTTGTCTCTGGGAGAACCAGGAGCCTGGGGGACCATGTGATACCTAAATGAGTGGGAAACAACAATATCTATGCATATGTCCTGCTTGCCTGATGTGCTGAGGCTCCTTCCAAGGTTAAATCCGCATATGGGTGTTAGTTGTGACAGAATAAACACTATATAGGTAGTAATTCATATCTGAAAATAATTATGGGATAATGAAAAAATAAGATAAAGAAAACTGTAAGTGAACAAAGAAGAAAATTAGTATGAGTTGCTTAATTCTAAACTAGCAGATTTCTGGAATAAATCCTAGAATAATGGAGTACTTGGTGAGATTGGAAGAATGTGTATCTAAATTGTAGGAGTGGAATTCAGTATGATGTGTACTTTTAAGCTGAAATTGGAATATCTTAGCAAGACACCAGGGATTGAAGCTGTAAATGACAGAATAGTTCAAATGCCTTGATAATTGGGTAGCTCTAATCTCAGCTAATAACTGTACCCCCATTAGGGAATTGCTAAATTCAAACAAAAGTCATCCTGATTAATTGACATTCTGTTGTAGTGGAGATCACAGAATCACAGAATTAACTAGATTGGAAAACACCTTTGAGATCATCCAGTCCAACGTATGACCTAACACAACCTTGTTAACTAAACCATGACACAGGTTGCCATGTCCAGTCTTTTTTAAAAAACCCTTAGTGTTGGTGACTCCACTACCTCCATGGGCAGACAATTCCAGTGCCCAATGACTCCTTCAGTGAAATTTTTTTTCCTAATCTCTGACCTAAACTTTCCTTGGCACAGCTTAAGGCTGAGTCCTCTCATTTTGTCCATGGTTGCCCTGGAGAAGAGACTGACCCCCACCTGGCTACAGCCACCTTTCAGGCAGTTGTAGAGAGTGATAAGGTCATCTCTGAGCCTCCTTTTCTCCAGGCTAAACAACCCCAGCTCCTTCAGCCATTCCTCACAGGGTTTGTGTTCCAAGCCCCTCCCTATTCTTGTTGCCCTCCACTGGATGTGTTCAAGCATCTCAATGTCCTTCCTAAACTGAGGGCCCCAGAACTGGACACAGCACTCAAGGTGTGGCCTCATCAGTGCCAAGTACAGGAAAAGAAACACTGCCCTGGTCCTTCTGGCCACACTATTCCTGATCCAGGCCGGGGCCATTTGCCTTCTTGGCCACCAGGGCACATTGCTGACTCACTCCTGTCCAGCCTGCTGTCTATTGGTCCCCCCAGGTACCTTTCACTTAGCCACTGTCTAGCCACTCTGTCCCCAGCCTGTAGCAGGGGTTGTTGTGGCTGAAGTGCAGAACTCAGCACTTGGACTTGTTGAAGCTCATTTTGTTGGACTTGGCCCATCCATCCAACCTGTCCAGGTTCCTTCGCAGAGCCCTCCTACCCTCCAGCACATTGACACATGCTCCCATCTTGGTGTCATCTGCAAATTTACTAATGCTGGACACCATCCCCTCATCCAGATCATCAATGAAGATATTAAACAGGATTGATCAGTGCCCCAGCACAGACCCCTGAAGAACACCACTAGTGACTGGCCACCAGCTGGATGCAGTACCGTTCACCATCACTCTCTGGGCCTGGCCAAACAGCCAGTTCCTAACCCAGCAAAGAGTGCTTCCGTCCAAGCCACAGGCTGCCAGTTTATCTAGGAGTACGCTGTAGGAGACAGTGTCAAAGGCCTTGCTGAAGTCCAAATAAACATCCACAGCCTTTCCCGCATCCATCAGGTGGGTCACTTGGTTGTAAAAGGAGATCAGGTTGGTCAAACATGACCTACCCCTCCTAAACCCATGATGGCTGGGTCTGATACCCTGGCCGTCTTGCAAGTTCTGCGTGATGGCACTCAAGATGATTTGTTCCATAATCTTGCAGTCACTGAGGTCAGGCTGGCTGTAGTTTCCCAGATCATCCTTCCTGCCCTTCTTGTGGATAGGTGTCACATTGGTCAGCTTCCAGTCATCTGGGATATCCCTGCTGAGCCAAGACTGTTGGTAAAAGATGGAGAGCAGCTTTGCAATCTCATCTGTCAGGTCCTTCATCACCCTAGGGTGGATCCTATCTGGGCCCATAGATTTGTGAGCATCTAAGTGTCTCAGCAGCTCTCTGACTGCTTCCTCCTGGATAACAGGGGGACCATTCTGCTCCCTGTTCCCATCTACCAACCCAGGAGGACAGTCGTCCTGAGAACAACCTGTCTTTCAGTTGAAAATTGGGGCAAAGAAGGTGTTAAGTTCCTGTGCCTTTTCCTCATCTTCAGCTACTAAATTCCCTCCCACATCTAATAGAGAATGGAGGTTGTCCTTGCCCTTTCTTTTGCCATTAATGTATTTGTAAAAATATTTTTATTGTTCTTTACAGAAGTGGCCAGATTGAGCTCTAACTGGGCTTTTGCCTCTCTTAATTTTTTTCCTACATGACTTAGCAACTCCCTTAAACATCATTTCCTGAGATACCTGACCCTGCTTCCAAAGGTGATACACCCTCTTTTTTCCCCTCAATTCCTTCAAAAGCTTCTTGCCCATCCAGGCTGGTCGTTTTCCTTGTCAACTCATCTTTTGGCACAAAGGGACAGTCTGTTCCTGTGCCTTCAAGATATCTGTTTTGAAGCATGCCAATCCTTCCTGGACTCCTTTGTTTTTAAGGGCTGCTTGCCAAGGAACTCTGAATAAGTTTCTTGACTAGGCCAAAGTCTGCCCCCCCAGAAGTCCAGAGTGCAAGTTTTATTGATGCCTCTCCTTGTTTCACCAATGGCCTCCAGCCACCATATCTCCCGACAGCCCTTCTCTGTTTGCAAACAGCAGGTAAAGTGTAGTCCCTCCCCTGGTAGGCTCACTCACCAGCTGCAACAAGTTCTCCTTCATACACTCTAAGAACCTCTTGGACTTCCTCTTCTCTGCTGTGTTAAGTTCCCAGCAGACATCTGGCGAGTTAGTCTCCCACAAGAACAAGGGCTGGTGATCCTGAAACATCCTCTAGCTACTTATAGAATACTACATCCACCTCTTCATCCTGGTTGGGTGGTCTATAACAGACTCCCACCATGTTGTTAGCCTTCCCCCTAATTCTTACCCATAGGCACCTAACCTTACCATCATTAACCTCAATTTCCATGGTGTCAACAGCCTCCCTAATTGTAGTGGGTTTAGTGCTGGCCAAATGCCCATGCACCCACTAGATTTATTTACTCATTTTATACTGCGAGATAGGATTAGAAGAGCAAAGCAGGCTCAAAACTTTAAAAGGTATAGAGAAAACTTTACTAACAGAACTAAAAGGAGAATAATAAGGATCAGAATAAACTTTTAAAGCACTATTCCTCCTCCCCAACTCTCTTTCCCGCTGACCATGTAAAGAGACAAACCTGGTGTTTTCAGTCAGTTTACCACCACTATAATAGTCTTTCTTCAGTTCACTTAGGGAGAGGAATCTCTCTTGCCATGCTATGGAGAATTCTCTACAAGAAACAGTTCTCTCATGGCTTTAAAGTCACAGCAAATCAGCCGCCCAGGAGAATGGAAATCTGATCACTGTATAAAAGTCCCTCTCCTTGACTTACAGCTTTCCCCACAACTGTTTTTGAGGGCTCAATCTTTAGCTAATCGGTACAATTTTAAGGATGAGCTGTTCAGAATCAAAGATTCTCTTCATCTATCTCTGAGATCATCTTCATCTCTGGGAACAGAGGTCTTCATCTTCTTTCCCTATGGGCAAAAGGTCTTCATCAGTCTTATCTCTCTCTGTTCATACTTCTCATTTGGATCACAGCTACTCCAACATCTGCTTTGCTTCAGCATAGATGCCCTTGCTCATGTGTTGCTTCACGCCCTGCACGCCTTCCAGATGGTCAGCGGCATGCAGGAGGGGCCCTCCCGGCAAGAGCCCCTGGGGATGCAACACTACTCCCTTCAGCCCTGAGATTACTTGAGCTACTCACCTGATGGTTGACACTTGAAAAGAGCAGAGAGGGCCTCACTTGCAGCCTGAGAACCCAAGTTTATTGAGGAAACATAAAACGAGACCTAACCCAAACTATATGCAGAGGCAAGCGACGACCCCTGGTCCGGCTTGTGCAGGGGGTTTTAAGGGAGGGAGACAAGGGAGGAGTCTGGGATTAGGATCCAATGATAGACCTATCTGGGAGGAGTCTGGGATGGGGTGACACAGCACAAGCCAGCCAGGGATGAGAAGTGGATACAAATACAACTAAACCAATGATACATCAAATAACACAGAACCTTCACAGAACCAGGCTCGGGGCAGAGCCTGGGCAAGATTGACATAAAAGGTGTAGGAGAAGAGAACGAGGACTAAACTAATGCTTAACTGTAACAAACTGTAGGGGGATTGGGACAAACCATCAGAGATGTTGCAAATATTACAAAATTAATTAACATAAGCAAAAACACGTTGCTACACTCATGCCTACAGATTGAACACCCCCATGCTTTTTCATGAATCACAGGGATATTCTAGTGTATCATAGTCCATCACCATGGCCTCACAAAAGAATTTCAGCCCAAGAGGTAAGGCATCTCCTCACTCTCCTCCCATCTGAGATTTGACTCCTTCTTCACTTACCTTGGTATCTCCATGTTGTTTCTCTATGTGTCTTCACTCTGTCCTTTTCTCTCACTCAAGAAAGGATTGAAGGTCTGCAATCTCATCTGTTTTGGAGAGTGTTACGGCACTGAAAGAGTTAATCTTGCCCGGGCCTGGAGATGGTCATGTGATTTCTGCCAGGTGCAGCCAGAGGACTCACGATGATGTATTTCAGGCTGCACTGGGGGGCTGTGTCAGAATCTCAGGGCATCTGGGCCAGAACAGCGGCAGCTACTCTGGCTGCATGGCTGTTTTCCAACCCTTGCTGCTTTCAATTACCAGCCATGCGGCTGCTTTCTGCATGGGCCACAGACCCACCTCCAGTTTTTTTTCTGGCGGCCACACTGCAAGGGAGCAGAACTGGCTAGGATCTCATCAGCCAGGCTAGGGTTCAGCTGCAGCATGCAGGGGCCGATGGCCTCCCCTCCCCCTGCCCAGCAGCCCGGCCCTGCCCCCACCAGGCTGAGAAAGCCGTGGTGGAATGGGCCTGGCATGGGCTGTGTCTCGTTACCTGTTCAAGGCTGGAAGAAAAAGAGATTCCCTGTCTTTGTTCATTTTTATATGTGTATTCACAGAGACGCGTTTAGCTTTTTTAGTGGTTTAACAATGTGTCAATATTCAGAGTTAGCCAGCTCTGTTAGGTCCAGAGGAAGCTGTCAGCAGTCGTCACAGAGAATCACTTCTGTAACTGATAGATTTTTCTCTTTAATCGAAAACCAAGCTATGTTAAACCACGACACTAATATACAGAGCCGCCCCTCCACCTCTTCATCACCTGTCTCTTCTGAAGAGCTTGTAGCCATCCACTGGAGGACTCCAGTCATGACAGTCATCCCACTATGTTTCCATGATGGAGACTACATCATAGCTTTCCTGCTGTACAGTGGCTTCCAGCTCCTCTTTGTTATAAATACGTATTATAATATTGGCTTTCCGCAAATATTAAAATGGATGTTATATGTTAAAGTAATTTTGCTATAAAAATGTAGATTTTATTTCTGCTATTAACTAAACTTAGATGTAGTAGTGTCCACCTGCCGTCTGAAGAAAGTATGGACCAAAACCCAAGCTGGAAGTGATAGTAATGATGGACTAAAACCACAGCCAAGAAGTGTGCATGCTCTAAAAAGGCAGACCTGAGGAGGTGCCATGCTAAACAGTTCTTGGAACATGTAAACTTGTTTGGGGAAAAGTTTAAATATGCATAATTGTTTATGAATATGCAATAGATTGATGCAACAGAAAAGGTGTAAAAAGGGTGTCTCTGAAATAGCAGGTGTGTTCTTGGCTGAATGTCAAGCACCTGACCATTAAAAACTTCACTTTATTGTCTTTCTCTCCTATTGTCCTTTATCAAACTTTTAAATTTGACCAGGAGAGTGAACTTTGTTTTTCACATCTTGTTTGTTATCCATGCTGCATGCATTGGTGTACATGCACTTCAGCCGGGCTGCTGATTTCACCTGACTCTAGCTTACCATTCTTGGGCTTGTTTCTAGAGAGCCTGATTTCATCCCCTTACCCCTTTAAACCTAGTTTAAAGCCCTCTCAATCAGCCCTGCCAATTCATGGGCTAGAATTCTTTTGTCCTTGAGATGAGATAAGGAGTAGAGAAAAATGAAGACTATGTTATCTTTAAGTTAAAAAATGGAACTGAAAAATACCCTGAAAGATTTTTCTTTCAGGGAGAAATGCAATTCCTTCTACTTCTTCCAGGGGAAATGGGCAGACAGGGTGCCATACATCAGGAGAAAGGAAGGGCTTCCTCAGGGTGAGCATGAAAATCCTACAAACAAAAAACATGGTGAATAAAATGTGTTAACTTAATCCACATGCCAAGTCAGTGTTGGAGCCAGGATTAATGCTCTGGATTTAAAACGAAACTGTGCTCCCACAGTTCGTGTATGAAGCAGATAAGAAAAATCTTACTGAAAAAGGGCCTTATAGGCCTGTCTTCACTTCTGTTCACTTCTGCTGCTTCTGCTCACCAGGAAGCACTCTGGGGAAGCTTCAGCTACCAGGATAGCAAAAGCCAAGTTATATAACCAGAAAACAGTTATGTAATTGCCTGTGGATGCTGCATGACCGAAAAAAAATTGGTTAAAAGTAACCATGAACAGCAACACAGGTAGTGGCAAGCAGCCAATGAATGTTTGTTTCAGTTTGCAAAAATGCCAACAAATACAATTTTAGCCAGAGTATTCTTTACACAGTATAAAAGCTTGGTATCGTAGTACAATATGTAAGGTCTTGCATTATGGCAATAAAGTTGATTCTCTTTAGAAGAAGAACCAAGAGGGTCCATGTCTCATTGCTACACATGTACAAACCCCAAAGATTCAGTAGTTGTTAATAAGGTAATTCCTTTCCCTGGCTCATCCCATGATACCCCACATTTGTTAAAGTCCTGGCAGGCACTGGCCCCATAAGTTCTCAAGGAGTGGAGGGTAAAAAACAAGCTGAAGCTCATATTTTTCCTGTTACAAAGAACCATGGTATGTTTTTGGGTACCTGGATCCTAAAGACCTGTGAGTACCTAAACATATCTACAAAAATACACCTTCATAGTTGTGTGACTGCATTCTGTTTCTAATTACCGTCTACACCTTCATCTGACTGTATTTCAAAGCCCTCTGTCTTATTTTTTCTGTAATGCACCACGGTGAGTATCTGATAAATATTAGCAAAATACAATTTAGCATTAGGAGAGACTGCTATTTACTATGTTTTGTGATGGTCTTTCCTCCTTGAAATATTTTGTGTCACAAACAGATTTTTGCCTGATGCAGAGAGTGAACAGAAGTACCTTTTGTTTTAAGACACTTAATACATAAATACTTCCCAATTAAGCTGGCACTATAAATGCTTTTAGAGCTATTTTTCTTCTTTTAAACTTACAGGCTTAGTTAAGCAATGCAGACACAGTTTATTCTGAGTATTAATTATGTGTTCTTTGGGCAGGGCTTAGTTTTACTTCTTTTGTGTGAAAAACAAGCAGGTTGCTTGTATTACAATCTAGAAAAAAAAAGAACCTAAAGTAACATTTAGTAATGTGCCTTTCTATGCCTGGTTCTTCTCAGGGAAAAGGCTGGTGAAGATCAAACCTGTTTTTCTGAAAATTTTAAGGAATATAAAAGCATCATTTGATTGAATATATATCACCAGTATATATATATATTCAAGGACTCATCTTCTTAAGAAATAAAAACTTTCTCTGTTGCTTTTTTTTTCCCTTGTGGAAATGAAAGTTTAAAGGAAAGTAAAGGAAGTACAGGCAGCATTTAAGGTTTTGTGTTATTTTAGCTGCTTTAAGCCATTGTTGAGTTTTCCCTAGACCTGTTGACAGATAGGTGAATGTCTGAGGTAAACACATAAATTATCTCCACTCTGCAGTGAATCTTAGGTAAGAGAAATATACACAAACCTTATGGTAGAGGATATAATATATTACATTTATCAGTATATGGTTAGATCCAATCTGGGGAACAGGAGGAAAATGGAGTTTAACAGCCTCTTTTTATTAATCCTAAATTCAACAATATATTTTTATTCATCTAAAATCAGTGTGTGGTGTTTGAAGGCCGAGCTATAAATCCTGAACTTTCTCTGGGTAAAACTATGTCTGGCTGTGACATAATATCCTAAAATACCCTGGTTCTTACCAAAGGCCTTAAACTCACTCAGCCCTAAAATAGCTGTGGCATTCCATCACCTTCTAGATTATAATGATTTTTTAAAAAAGATTGCTAAAAGGTATCTATGTCACTATAAAAGTCTGACTAAAAAAAATACCTGAATAACTGTTCAGCCTTAAAAGTGGTTTATTATTGTTTAGTTTAAGATGGATTTTACTTTATTTCATTACTTTGTTGCTTTCCAAATCCAAAAGCTCATTAGGTGTAGCCCCCTGCTGCTTCCAAGCGAAACACTGCAAATAAAATAATTTAGCAGAAATTGCTGACTAGTTTTGCTGAGCAAACAGGATTAATCTCTCCATGTTTATTAGTAAAAGAACCAAAACAAATGAACAAAAACCAAACAAAACCAAAAAAAAGTTGAGATACATTTAATTCAAAAATGTGCAGCATCATTCAGCAAATCTTTTTCAAAATTCCATGGATGAACTGTATATCTGAAGGTACTGTAAAGTGGAGAAAGCTACTTTCCACATCATGTGTTCATAGAGATAATAATTTTCTTTGCTATTACATTTCCCCACTATAATTTCATTACATTTGGGGCTTTTTAAATAACACTTATCTTCAGATATTAAACTGAGCATGACACAGCTTTTGCTGCTGGAGTGCAGTCTGCCATCAGTGCTTGGAAAACTCCAAACAGTAGGAGCACGTCCCCTTTCCTCAATGAACTCATTGAGCATCATAATTGCTTTTTCTACAAATACCAAGGCAAAGAAAAAGGGACTGTCTAACACTTCTTATCTATAAAAAGATGGGAGAATCCTTACATCCTAGGGGATAGTTGCTCTTAGCTGTTTACAGCTAATGGGGTGAATGTTAATGTAGTCCTTCTGCCAGTGTTGTGAAGTGTCTTCTCCATTATAGCTGGGAAACCATAAAAGAGAAAATTGATTATTTAATAAAAATTGAATAATTTACCCAGCTTAGGAAACAGCTGAGCAAAGAATGATTCTTGAGTTCCTAAATTTTATGTCAAAAAGGCACTTGATTTTGGCATTAACATCACTAATACTACAAATATTTAAAGCAATTAGGTTGGATTTGAGCCAGCATTAATTAATATTACTTCATAGGTCACACTATGTAGGCAACATCCACTTGACTGTGAAGGTTTGGATGCTACCAGAGCTTGCTGCAATATTAAAGGTGTGTAGGAGCACAGATCCATGCTCCATTGGGCAGATTCCTGCTGTCGCAGTAGGACACGGAATGAAGAGAAAGAGCTAGTCTCATCAGATCAGAAGGCTGAAACTGAAGCTTTATTATACAATTTTCTTCTTCCCTTTATAGCATGCCCTGCTAAAAGGGCCTTGATTGGTCAGAAGGACTGATGTTTCTTCCCCTTTGGTAAACACCAGGTGAAGAAGAGTGTTTTGGGAAAAACCCTGAGAAGAGTCTGCAGCCCACATAGAATGTTTAGAAAAACAGGGAAGGGTGTTTTGGAAAAGAGGAAAACTGTTGAAAGTTTTCCGTTGGGAAAGAGCTTACATGTTAGCAAGCTGAATTCCCGAAGGCCCAGAAAATATCAAGCCCGCATCCTGCTAAAACTAGTAAGTTATTTCCACATAAGAAAACATGCATAAAACCAATTGCACACATATGTTTTGAGTCTGACATGCTCTAGATGTGTCAGATTCTGCAAACACTGAAACCAAATTGTTTGTGCAGAAAAATATCAGATCTGTGGTAGCAGAATTTGAGTCTATCCAATTATAATTGCAAGTTTATTTAAAAATCTGGGGACCACGGAGTTATTTTTGTGAAAAAATATTTTTACAAAGATATTTAGACCATAACTGCATTAGGCCGTGAAGTGGCAAAGCCTGGGATGATTTAGCTCAAAAGATTTTACCCATTCCCCTCACTTAATGGATCCAGAGGGGTTTTTTAATAATGCAAAATGGATACAGGTTTAGGGTTCTAAAACATGGCACCTTTTGGAATTTGTCTTTATAATGTTTATTCTAGATATTTCATGTTGATTACCTTTTTGTTGATGAACATATTACCTTATTAATTATGATGGCACCAGATCAATTAATTTGGATGAGTCTTTGAAGTTCACCTGTTGTGTTTTGCACAGTTAACCTCAAGGGGTGACTAGTTCTACAGCTTTACTGAGAATTATTGGGGCTAGGATGTGCACCCAACTAAAAAGAGATAAATGGACTTTTTTAAAGTTCTGAAAACCTGAAGGGTTGAGTTTGCCAAGGGATACACAGAATCCCTTATCTCTAGTGTAGTTCCCCTCACCCCAGCTGTTTACCCAAGAGTATCTGTTGAAATATGAAATTTAAACATTATTAAAGTGTTTTTCTTTATAAGGTGTCGCAGTTGAGACAGACATGACACAATACTCCAAAGTTCATGCAGCAATAGCAAACTTTATTGAATGCAGCTTCCTTTTATAAGATTTTCAAAAAAATCACAGTTGACCTCAACTGGCTAAATTCGTTTGCCACCCAGCTCACTGGCCAATAGCTGCCCACGTCTATGCTTGTCAGGGATTGGCTAGCATTTGAAATTAAATCTCCTGGCTTCTCAATGCCTTCCTCCTAGGGATTTTTACTTCTTTTCCCTAATGGCATAGACTGGTCGAGTTATAATTAGGGTTATCTATGACTGTGAGGCTTCCAGGCCAGCTGTTAGGTGCCACAATAAGGTGTTTTGGCATATTATTAGTTTAGAGCTCAATTTCTCCTCTGAACCTACAACTTATGGAACATCGCAGCATTATTACAGCCTGGTCTGTTTGCATGTGATAGTTGGATCCTTGAAATTCCCAGTCTAGAGTGGTTCCTCACTGATCTCTTTTCCCAGTTTGATGTGGAATTGCCTATATCTCCTTTCTTCATCAAGCTTTTCTTCTTCCGTCCCTCTTGGAAAGCATTCTTCCTTTAATGAGGGCAGGAAGGCAGCTGCTCCCTGCTTTTAGTGAGCTGCCTTCCCTGTGGGCCTCCTTAAGCACAGTCATGCGTAGAATTTAATTAATGGGCTGAAAGTAAAAAGAATAATTTATATGTTCCAAATACAAATTTGGAACATATAAATTCTTCCAGGACTGGAAGAATCCCTGGTAAAACTCCTTCCTTTCTCCTTTCTATCCTTTTTTACCAGTCCTGTGGCAAAGCAGATCTGAATGCCTGGGGACAGTGATGCCTCAGCAGCTCCAGAGAAAAGGTGTTATCACATGCAGTATCCCATCCCCACCTGTCCTGTGGGGAGGTGTTGGGAAAGAGGGATACGAGTGGACTCTGCCTGGAAATGACAGTTTTAAGTCATTTAAGTTTTTCCACTTAAATTACTGTGTTTAATAATGTTTTTGCATCCTCATTTAAAATTAGGAATAATGGAGGCATTTCCCAAGCTCTGTAAATAATGTAATTTCTCTGAGGAGTGCATAACACGACTGGTATGTGTGTATTTTCTTATAATTGAATCTTGGCTATATAGAGAAATACGCAGATAAATAATTTAAGTTTCTTTTGTTTTCTTCCTTTTCTTCTCACTAATGAGAGAAGTTGTAGACAAGGGAAGAGTTCCCTCAGTTAACTGGTAATTTTCTAGCTGACAGTCACACCAAAGTCCCTGGTGTGAAATGCAGGGAGAAAAGAATCCTGAGTGAAAAGTAGAGAAATTTTAATAGTAGAAATTAACTGTATTTTGCTGGAAAACTTGGCACTAGGATTTAGGGTATCCAGTTTGTGGCTTAAAAAAAAAAAAATCAAGTAATTAAGGAGTATCTTGAATAAAAAACTGGAAAGAGAAAAGGGTGCCACAGGACAACTTCTGCCAGTTTTCCCAGGGAAAGGCAAAGGAAAATAAACCTTTTGGACAAGTCCAGAACCAAATCATCAGATCACACTGCTTTATGTAATCAGTTTAACCTCCAGGCATCTCTAGTGGGGTAAATATTTTGCCTTTTTGCTCTGTAAGCTGTTGAATTTTCAGATTTTTCCTGTTCCCTGAAACATCATCAGTTTGGAATCCACCCAGTAAACCAAGAAACATCTTTCTGAGTGAGTTTGGAGGAGTTCCCAGTTCACACTTAAATTATGGCAAATGGTGTAAAGAAAAAAGGATTAGACACAGCAAGTTTCATGAGCACTGTATGGTTGTGGAGATGTTTTTATTTTCACTGCTAAAAATCCCACTTCCTATTCTGAGATCTATTAAGTGTTTTTCTCTATTTGCAGCTAACTTTAGTATGTTAATATGACTTTGGATGATGGAGGTTAAAGACAACATAATGCAGCTTGTACTTGTAGGACAGCTGTTTTTATTGAGGTATAAAATGTCCTGACTCCACAGTCTTGAAACTGGTAAACTTAATAATCAGGGACTGAATTTTCTTTCTTCAGCTGAAATGTCACCTCCAGACCCTCACACAATGGCTTATTGCTATCTTTAAAATTCTAGAATCTAATGTTACCCTTGCTTTTCCACCACCTTCCCTTTAAATTCACACATGGATTAAAGTGTTTGAAATTCAGTACAAATTTTCCCCCCTGAGATTGAATTGAGTGGTGATGTTCAGTTACTGTACCTTGATGTCAGCCTGACTTTGGGGGAATCTGCTCCCTCTCCATGCTCTGAATGCCCAACTCAGCTGTTTCCATGAGGATCTGAGGGGGAAATTTTGCCTCGCATGCCTGGCTGCTGCTGCGATTTCTCAGGAAATCTATAATACATGACGCAAGTTGCTGCAGTTTTTCCCCTCTCCTTTCAGTTAATAGCTTTAATCCTTCTGCCTGGACTTCTGCAGCACAAATACCCACAAAAAACCCTGTGTATCAGCTCTTGGTAATTGCTAATGAATGAGTTATTTTTTAATTTTGTGGTGGAGGGGCTGTGATGAAAACATAATTTACAGTCCTGTATATAAATGACCAGTTATAATGGGATTTTGACCATTGGACAAATGTAGTCACAGAGATTCAGCCTGCTGTGAGCAGCTAATTAGAGTCTAGAAACCATAATAAAGTATTTATTGAGTATTCTTTGAGCAAGCCATAGCACTTAAACAGCAGTTCACACTTGGAAAGGACACTGCATAATTTCATTCAATGAATAAAATCCGGATTATGCTTTGGAAATGATAGCTCAAATTTTTCTGATTATAAATCAAATTTTGTACACCTCAAGACAGCAAAATTAAATATCTTTCAACAAAAGATTAATTGCCATTTTTATGCAGTCACAGACCTGATGGATGTCATGCTCCAGGTATAAGAGTTCCAGAACCAGGATTCTCCTCTACTGCATGGCTGGATAGGCTAAAGCCCAGCTGAGTTTATTTGAGAATTTTTTTGTGAACCTCAGAGTAAAGGCTCCAGAAAATAAACTGTCAGTATGTTCTACACTACCTCTGTAGCACTGGAGAGCTTGTTCTGGTATTTCTGTGGAAGTCCACATTGGAGTTCCTTGCTCCTGGATAGAGAGGTAACAGGATAAAAGATGGTTTTTAACTTATTTCTGTCTTAACTTGGAGCAGAAACTGGTAGTCACTTAAAAAACCCCAAGAAATTAGCATCAATAATGACAAAATTGAGTCAGATTTTTGTAATATTCAAAGTCTGAACATATTTCAGGATAAAATGCTACATAAGGAAGAATTGTCTGGAAAGTAACATCAAGATTTCCAGTCTACAAATGTGATACCGGTAGGGAATAACCTCATTCCTGTCCAAAAAGAAGAAAAAAAAGCCCTTAGGCTTTTTTGAGTACATCTTCCTCAATAAAGTAAATAACACTACTTAATATCCAGGTGCCTTGTAGTGGTGCATTCTTTTACTAGTCATATTTACATTTATATTGTTCATGTTGTTTAGTTGGACTGTTCCATGTAAACCCCCCCCCCCCCCCCCCCCCCTTTTATCCCCAGTTTGGTCTTTCCCTGAGTTGTTTACTGGGTTTCTGTTAACCGTCTCTCAATTATTCCCCTGCCCCCAGGTCCTGTCACTCTCAGTGAGGCCTCTTCCCGGTTCCAGAAGGTTCTGGGAGGATTGGCCCGTGATAGGATCAGACTCGAGGGGGCTCCCTCCCCCTTGGTATGATTTGTCCTTTGGACTGTCCCCCATCCCTCCAACCTCCCACCCCGCCCCAATCCCCAGTGATTGGCCCCCTGCTCCCTGCTTGGTCCTTCCCTCGACTCCACCCCTGCTTAAAACAGGCCCCCCCCCCGAAGAGATCTTCACTCTGTTGAGGCAGGCTCTCAAGTGTGAAGGCAACTTTAATAAAGGCTCCTGTGGCACCTCACCAGTCCTCCCTTCTTTCTTCACTGTGGTTTCCTGTACCACTGCCAGGCTTGGGAAAGCTCTTGACCCACCGGGTGGATCTTGTTGGCCAGCCTACAGGAATCCTACTGAGGCCTGTGAAGGTTCTGCCATGGTAGCTGGGAAAGGCTTTGGAGCCACCAGAAAGGCAGGAAACCACGACACTGCCTTAACTCCGGTCCATTTTTCTATGCTGAAATTAACCAAATTTCAGATACTGAGACGACTCCAGGTGCATTTTTTAAGCACATGGTGATGTGCCTGTGAAGGCAGGACCTGAGTGAGGGAACTGCTCTACCTGCTCAAATGCTGCCAAGCTGGGCATCTGACTTGGCAAGGCTTTAAATTCTTTAAAAATTTATTTAAACTCATTATTCCTTTGTGAAATTAAATTTTTTTTTCAGAATTTCAGGGTGGACTTGAGTCCAAAGGTGGTAGTAAGGTAAATTAAACTCTGAGATTTTAAGCATGAGGTTAAGTATTCCCAGCACAGCTTAAATAAAGTAGGCCTGGGAATTCTGTTGAGAATTGATGCTGAAACACACTTTGTGTGATTTTAGTCTGTGACACTTAGTGATTTTCGTCTGAAGGATTTTTTGGTTGTTGATACGCCCTGGGAGTTGTGGTGTTATGGTTAGGTTTTTATTGTGAACACCAGGGAGCCATGCAATTTTTAGGGTTTTATTTAAATGTTAGTAAATATAATAGAGGGATTTTCCAAACCTGCTGTAAGGTAGTCGAATGGACAGGAGATTCCCCAGCTTTTGCTTCAGTCAAGTCTCGTATGTGAAAACCAAGATTTCCCCCGTTGAGTCTGATTTGGAAAACCTATTAGGTGTGTAGAAGGAGGTGTGGAGGTAACAGGCAGGATTTTGATAAACTGAAAGACATCAAGATGATCTTTAAGGTCCTTCTCAGCCCAAATCACTCTATAGGATAAGGGATTTTTTCTTTTACTACAGAATCAAATGGGCTGGAAAACGAACAAACTGTAAATCATGAGCTGTGTGGGATAGCCAGATATACAAGTGCTGTAGGGATATTAATTATGACTTACGAATCCTGCTCAAAAATCAACACTATCATTTTAGAATTAAGAATTTTAGACAGGAGATGTCTCAGGTAAAGTCTTGCAAAGGTTGTGCTGAGATTCTTGGGGAAAAAAGCAGCTTGGAGCGAAGCTGAAGGGAGTGAGAGTGAGTCTTGAATTTGCCTTGAAGCTTTTTGTAGAACTCAGAATAGATTTGTGTAAATGTTTGGTAGAATATTTATTTTTAAAGGATATTTAAATATTTGGTTTTCATGCTGACAGCTGCTAATTTTTGCACTTCAAATTTCTCAAAAGAAGCCCAAAATGAGGAACTGTTTTTTAAAGCACTGACTAATGTTTTCCTTACATAAAATCTGAAGAGCTAAATGTTGTTATTAAGTGCCTACAAGCTGACAACTTCAGTAGCTGAAACCAGGGGCTTATAAAATAAAACAGACATTTAATACTGAAAGGGAGGACGAGGGGCCTATTTGGAAAATGCCAAGTCATATTGCTTCACATGCTGGCCAAATAAATAAGCGGCATCAAAACTGGGTGTGAGCACTCAGTAGGTGTCTGATGGAGTGGTTGTGATGCCTTTTTTGGGCTTACCTAAAAAGACAGGCCAGACGAAATGAATAAAAGCATTTATATTGAAGCACCTTCAGGTACATTAAGGGCAGACAAAGCCCCTCCAGGGGCTACACCCAAAACTGGACGATGGGTCACAGCTTTTCATACTTTTATAAGTTTGCTCCATTGGCATATTGGGGGTTAATCTTAACTTCAGATAATGAAGTGATTTACCCCAAGTTGTCTCCCTGCCAACACACTTTTGTTTACATTTCTTGCAGCCTGATACAGTGAAGTGTCCTTGATTCCCAGGCCTAGAGAGGAATTGTTTTGTCTGGCCAAAATGAGAAGACAGTAACTAGAACTGTATATGGAGCTTAAACTTACACACTTTAAAGAATTACAGGATTACAAATACATGAAAAATACAAAAGCTAAAATCCTAAGACATCAGTTGCTGCTTTCCATAGAGGTTTATCTCGACTGATGGGATGTTCTTTGGCTGCTGCCTCTGGTCACGGGAGTGTGACAGCCACAGACTGGTAAGTTTCCTGATCATAACTACAAATATAGTTCACCTGCAGTGAATCCAGGTGAGCCAGCTCTGGCCTGGGGTGATGAATTATTATTATTTTGTCTCACAGATTTCAGAAATTTGCTTGAGTAAAAAACCATAAGTTCTGCAGTCTCTTGCTGCCTCCTTAGGAGCTCAAGTAGCTGAAAATTCTTCAGCTCTTCGGGTATCTTGTTCAACCCCAAGTTGCTGGTCAGCTTTGCATACAGGGGAAGTTCTTGGGTTTAGTTTGAACTGCTTCTGGTTGAGCAAATAGCAAGAGTTCCGGTGCCTGTGTGTCTTCCTCATCCCTCCCATGTCTTCTTGAGAGAGAAAGGAGAGGGGGTCCTGAAAGTCAAAGCAAATGTGAATGACTCTGACTGAAACCTTCAGACTAGGATTTGATGCATGAAACCAATTCACAAGTGAATATTCTTGTCTGTGATGAAAGAGGCAACCAAGTGTTGCACTTGTTCTTTCACACCTACAGCTCCTGTTTCTGCCAAGATATGTTTCCTTCATTTGTGCCCTTATTTAGCATGCTGTCCACCTACTATCTTCGTTTCCATTATGTATTTTAAATGAGCAATAAAATAACCATTTACATAATGAATACACTTATATTGATATTATGTTATATAATTTAGAGATGGTGCTTAATTATGACTTGTTTATAATTAGGTTTCTTGCTATGCCAACTAGCTTTTATGTTATTTATAAAGCTCCAGGAACATAGAAAAATGCATATTTGAATGTGAAAATAATCTTTGATATTGTTTAACCCTTTTGTGACCATTTCCATTTATCTTGGGGCTCCTCTTCTGCTGGGGAGAGTATTCATGGCAAACAGAGTATTTTTCTGTGAGGATATAATGGCAAGAAACTGCTGCTTTTATCAATTTTAGTTTGGATTTAATTGTTTAGTTGTTTCAGAGCAGGAGGTTGGAATGATAGGAAAAGGGCAGTGAAGTGGAGGAAGAGTCTGGAGAATAAGTCCTATGAGGAGTGGCTGGGGGAGCTAGGGGGTCTCAGCCTGGAGAAAAGAGGCTCGGGGAGGACCTTGTGGCTCTGCACAGCTCCCTGACAGGAGGGGACAGCCAGCAACATTGGGCTCTGCTCCCAGGGAACAGGGACAGGAGGAGAGGGAATGGCCTCAGGCTGGGGCAGGAGAGGCTCAGGTTGGACACCAGGAGGAATTTCTCCATGGAAAGGGTGCTCAGGTCTTGGCAGGGGCTGTCCTGCCAAGGTTTGGAGTTCCCATCCCTGGAGGTGTCTGAGGAAGGCCTGGACATGGCACTCAGTGCTCTGGGCTGGGGACAAGGTGGGAATGGGTTACAGGTTGGACTTGTTGATCCTGGAGGTCTTTTCCAACCTTAATGATTCTATGAATGTTTCAGGTATTTTGGTTTGGTTTGGTGTGAGTAAAAAAAGTAACACAATTTTACTTCAAAAAACTTAAGACTGAAGTCTTAAGACTTGGAACATGTGTTCCAAAGAGATTTGGGTATCCAAGTATCTTCAAGTTATTTTGACAATCTAGTTCATTTATTTTATGACATCAATGATTGTCATCTTAAAAAGTCTTTCTTGTGGTACATCAAAATGGGTAGAGACCAGACTGTCATGGATGAATAGGGATAGTCTTCAAATGGAGATTTAGGCTCTAGAGAACACCAGTACATTTGAATATCTCACTGTTTTAAGGACTCACTCAAGACCTTTGAAGGGTGGTCTTCAACCACAAACTGTGGTGGGAAGGGCAGTGGTTTTGGTAAATATCAGAAAAGATGTTGGTGGTCCCATATTGGGAGTCTGAGCTCCCCTGCTCCACCTGTGGCTGTGGTGAAGATGGTTCCTGTAAGATGTGCTCATTCACAGGAAGTTGATTTTGGGCTTGCATGGGTAAGTTTAGACCATTTTTGAAAAGCTCATAAACACAATCAACAATGAGAAATAAAGCACACCTTCAGGAGCTGTTATCAATGAAAAATGGCACTTTTTTTAAAACTAGGAGGCAGCCACTTTGCACTGAAAAGGTGAATTCAGTTTGCTTTGTCATGTGAGGTTCATTCCCTTGGGAAAAATGGCAATTCAGAAAACATATTTTGGAATTAATAGTGATCTGGCTCGGTAACTCCTCTAAAGTTCAATAAAGCAGGCTGGTCCCTCCAGGGTTCCTTTGGGACAGCTAAGACACTAAAATATGCAGTGTAATGTCTCTAACTTCTCTTACAAGTTCTGTTCCTGCAAAGACAGACTAGGGGTGACACAGCTTGGAGAGTACCTACCCATCTTGAGAGCATGTTTCAGAATGGAGATGGAAACATTTGGAAAGGTTTGCTCTCTGCATTAATTTTAGGTTAAAAATAATTCATGTTGGATAATCATGGAAGAATTTTTAGAGATCTTACAGAATGGTCAATGGGCCTCCCTGTTTTAACAATCTCAAAAAACAGCAGATATATATTAATGAATCAGGGCAGGATGAAACAACTGAAGCAGCAGATTGCTCTAATTCCTAAAGAATTTTTCTTTACTTCTAATTCCAAGTAATTAATTGGCTTTTGGATTATCCCAGATAGTTTTCTGCTCCAATGCAGAGCTGTATTTCAGAAAAGTCTGGGCTCCTCATGTGGTACAGACTGTCCTTTTCCTTCCATTATGTAATGTTTAACTTGTTTGTTATAGCAACATAAATGCTTTTCTAATTTTGGGGTTTTTTGTTGCTGTCTTTCTTTGAATAGAACAGGTTTCACATTATTTATTTTTAATTACTGTTAATTTTCTACTAGGATGAGTCTTCAGACTGTCCTTTATTTGTTAATTGATTGCTTTCACAAATATTCCTTCTTGAAAAAGACGAACTTCTGTCTTTCTTTCTTGTTTGTTTGTTTTTAAAACCATATTAATGAAACAGAATAAGAAAACAGAATAATGAAAGGAAAATATATTTTGGGTTTTTGTTCTACTTTGATGCCCAGAATCAGAGGTGGTTGTAAGGGACCTCAGGAGGCCTCTTATCAAACCTCCTACTCCAAGGTGGACTTCCAGGTCAGCTAGGGGTTTGTCTAACAAGTCTTGTATTCCTGGAAGGGTGCAAGACATTCATAGCTGAAATTTTAAGGCTCTGAATATATTGTATTCTTTATATTTAGAGGTCTAGTTCAGTTCTTTTTGAAGTATATAAGTCCTAGTTGTTGCTTCTCTGCTTTTTCTACATAGAACTTGTTCAAAATCATTCACAGGAACAATGCAAGACTGAAAAGTTGTCTGTAAGCTTCTAGGGAAGGTTAGATTCCTGAATGCTACAGCAGAAAGACATTTTTATTCTTCTTGAATTGGAAAGAAAGAATTCCTTCAGTGTTAATTGTAGACCTGGATTTTGTTTCTAAGGCTTAAATTTGAATTTAAATTCAATAAAAATCAACTTCCTTCTCTGCACAAACGTGCTCTAGGGAATTACGACCAAAATCCACAGCTAAGATATGCCTAATTTGGCAGCTTATTTATTGCTTTATTGATTAACAGTCAGCCACAGTAGTGAAACACTCCCTTCAGTTTTCATCTCTTTACTCCTGTTTTTCTGTCTGTGGATTACCTTGTGTGTAATCAGTAGAAAATGTCAATCATTCTGATATCTGGTGCCTCAAGGAACAGAATCAAGATTTTAGGCTACTTAACTGTACTTCCATCTTACGTTTTCTATAA
Source organism: Acrocephalus scirpaceus scirpaceus (assembly GCA_910950805.1). NCBI lineage: Eukaryota > Metazoa > Chordata > Aves > Passeriformes > Sylviidae > Acrocephalus > Acrocephalus scirpaceus. Next base: position 7,375,500 of record OU383789.1, read on the forward strand.
TAATAACAACAACAACGACAACAAAAACCAACAACAGAGAAAAACAATCTTATTGTTTAGGTTTATTTGAAATTTTTTTATTGTTTTTATTCATATAAAATGTCAAGTGGATGGCACTCCAAAAAATAAAAGCATGAAATCAAACTGCTAGAAAAAAGTGCTGTTTTGAACAGACTGTAAAGTTCTGAGTTGGTGCAGTTACATTGCGGAGTCAGCAGATGTAAGAATTTGTGTAGGATATGTTCTCCATACAAGTAATTTACAAGAACAGAAGAGGGCATTTGTTAAAAGCTAATCACACTCTGCCTTGCATCCAGCAGTCCAGAAAAAGTTTAAGTAAGTGAAAGTGAGAAAGACAAATGCAGCTCTTTTGAGAAGTTTATAAAAAAGTGGGAACAGAATGGATTGGACTTGTGAGGTGGAATTGTCATTTTTGGTCTCTTCTCTGTAGAGCCATAATGCAACAAATTATATCTGGGTATCACATCTATCTATCGATATGGATATATAGCTATAAAATTGAAATTAAAATGTGCTACAGAGTCAAGTTTCTGCTGTCCTTATTGCTCCTGCCCTGCATGAGAGATCCAAACCCCAGATGCATTTTGTGCAATAAGTCAGGGGATTCTGTAGTAGCAGAATCTCTCCCTTTGGGAGAGATGTAGATGCCAAGATCACCATTTGAAATACAAGAAGGATAATCTATCTAGTATAACTCCTAAAGGCACAAATGCCACTTGTAGCTTTTGTGTAACTTGTGCAGGATCCAACCCCAGGTGAGTTCCATGAGTTGCCAGGTGACAACAAAAAGCAGTCACTGCCAGTAGCTGTGCAGGAGGTTCATGCTCATCCCAGGACCTCTTTTCTCCTGTTGATCACAATATGTTTAGTACTAATGAGAATGCAGAGCCTTTGCTTTTATGCTATGTTTCATGCCAGCCCTACAAAGCAGTTCCTGGACTTTCAGAAGTCTCTTCTAAGGGAGATTTCTGCAGAGCTGATTCTCATGCTCTGGTTCCTGTTCCATTTTGGGAAGATTCTGTAAACCTGAATGCTTTCAGCTGGATTGCCATGCTGGCTTTTTATAAGTGTGAGCATGAAACCAGGGAACTCATTACATAGGAAGCTGGACAGAGCAATGCAGAATACTATCAATATGGTTACATCATGCATTCTCCCTTTATCATCCTGAAATGGTGGGTTAAATACAGTTCCAAATAGTCTACAGTTACAAGTGTTTTCTAATTGGTATCAGATAGAAAAGAATGCAAACAATCTCAGCCTTAAGGTAGCTACCATGATCACACTATAACGATACTATCTAATGCCTAAACACACCTTCATCTAAATTTTTGCTGCGTCACAGGCTTATCCACTTCCACACAGGCCTGAATCTGAGGCCCAGCCTGGGATAGCTCAAATCTCATCCCAAAACACATCATGCCCTCGTTCCCTAAGAAATTCTGCTACATGAGCAACTAATGGCAGCACTGGAAAAGGCCTGGAATGTAGAAATAGATGTGTGAATAAGCACTCCAAGTCCTGTTAGCAGGAATGTCCAAATAACACAGAGTGCAACTCACTCTAACAGAGCAGGTGTTATATGGGACAAATCATACCTGTGCTTGGAAGGTGAGATGCTCTGTCACCCCCAGAGAGATGGGGGAAGATACAACCAGGCTATTATTGGTTAATGTGTCCCACAAGTGTTTAAACAGGAACACCAGAGGAAGCTTTCCTCATCATCCAAAACCTCTGGTGTGGAAGGAGAGAGATCAAAGTGTCTCACTGGCTTGTTTTAAAGGCTGTGAATTAGCTCTGGGCAAGGTGTTAATTAAAAAACAATCTGGAAGAAAGTTTCAGGATTTGCATTTTGCAACAGAACTTGGCTCAAGCCAATAGAGAAGTTTATCTCAGGTTAAGAGCATTTTCCCTTATGCCTGGTTTGGTGTGTATTTCAAATAATGCAAAACAGCTCTCAGCAAGGATCAATGCATTTGTCACATCAAAACTGCACCATGTGATTTACATTACCTGGGACTGGCAGTAGACTGATTATCAGAGTAGCCCCGATGTAAAAGCCTCATTCTGCTGTTCTATTTACAATTTTTATAAACTATCTGAGAAGAATATTTTGTGTGTCTTTCTCCCTGTCATACTGTCTTTTGAAAATACACAAAACACAAGACTAATAGACTGAATTTTCAGGAAAGCTTTAGGATCTGATGGGTCTTAATTTGATGGTATGTGTTCTGTCTGCTTTTTGTTGTTGGACTATTGAGTACGTGGAGTTCTCAGTTGTCAGCATGAATGGAGATATGCTTCAAGAAAACCTGTAAACTTTATTTGAAATCCATTGCCGTTTAATTAAAAGTGTTTTAATTTTAATCTGATCCAGTTATAGAAAATACTGCTAGTGTTCTCTGATGGCAAGAGGGGTATCTGGTTTTCACTGTGTTCCCCACAATTTTCCAGTGAGGTGTTTAAGTATTCTCTGGGTTCCTCCAGGCTGTGTTTCTCTCTAAGAAGATCCCCCTTTTCTTTTAATTCTATACCTTACTTCTAAAGCCCCTAGGAAATAGTTGAGAAGAGAAACAAGGAGGCACTGTGAGCTGGGTTTTTGAGACATTTATAATAAAGAACTTAAAAATGCTCAGAGTGTGGTGCAGTAAATACATTGGAAAAGACAACCTAATAAGGATTGCAGGTAATTAATGGAGTTGTGCTTTTAAACTGCTGTTTCTACAGTGTATCCATGCTGAACCTCACAGGAGGCACCTCTTCTCTATTAGCTGGATTTTTAACTTGCCCAGCTTCCCAGCACCCTCAGATTTATGATCTCATGTCTCTTCCAGGGTGTCTATAATTAAGCAAAGCTGAGGGCCAGATTTAGTCAAATGATGTTGAAATTAAACTCATTTCACATCTTCTGAAAGGCTCCAAACTTTGTTGATGCTGGGATATTGAATGTAAACTTGCTATATTTTAGTCTGGTTTATTTTTCCTTTAAGGCTGATGGAAAGGGGATTATTTTTAGCTCTTCTGATATGTAACAGATCCACAGCAGTAGAAACCAGCTCCCTGCAAATGAATCTCCTATGTATTATTTAGGATCCAGAGATGCTATTATATCTTTCCACCTATTGCTATGCTTATCTGAGCATGATATGAATGCATCTACTATAAAAGACAACAATGTAAAGCACTAGATAAACTTCAGAGCTGGTAATCTCCTGGCATGCCTTATTGCTTGGGTTTGAAGTGGCTCTAGAGTTTCTCTGCATGAGAAATCTGTTATTTTGCAACTTTTTTGGAGTGCAGGTTGGAGTCCTTTTCCCTGCTGCTTTGACATGTGAAATGGTTGCTGCTACTGCTGGGTTTATTGCCATCTTTAGCACTGTTAGGATAACAATGGTAGCTGATGAAAGAGAGCACATCACACCATTATGATGGGCTAAAAATTGGGCATTTTAGCAAATGAGTAAATGGGATTATTCATTCTTTCTCCTTTTGAAGCAAATGGGGAAAATGTCCTTTGCAAAGTGCTTTGAGAGCTGCAAATACAACATGAATTGTATGTGAAAATTGCTATTTATAAATATAAAAAATGCAGATAGCTGGGAGTTAAGTACAGGATTGCTGTAGATATTAGAATAAATCCCGCATTTCATTAAATGAGTCAGAAAATGAAAGTTCTGGAGGAGGCTAATCAGTCCACCAATACTAGCAAAGATATGTGAGTCACCACACACTGGAGAAGGATGTTTTAAAGTGCTGATGGGTGACATCATATTTTGGCACCAACTGGAAGGAGTTAACAGCAAAATTGTGGCTGGTCTTCTTGAGTGACCATTGTGGAGCTCACATTCTCACTATAATTAGGCGGTGGAATGTAATTCCTCAGATTGCCTTTGAAAAATCATGGTTTGTAAGTAAATATATTCCCCTTCTCAGGTATAGTTTTATTAATGCTGCCTTTATTTTTCCTTTTTATGTTGTTCTTCCTTATTAATTGTTCTGAGTGGCTCTGAAATACTATTTAGGCTTAGCAATTTTAGGGAAGTGCAGTTCTTGCGTGATGCTGAGGCCAGAATGTTACCAATAACTCACCAGCAAAAATGTGTAGCCATTTGGCAAACTTGGCTGTGGTAGAAAAATATTAAAAATAAGCACTATAGTAAACTGATTATCTTAGTTATCCCAGTACTAAGGTACTGCCCCTCTGAGGGTTACTTTTACTGCCACAGCAAGCAGCAAAGTTTGATTCTCTTCTTATGAAAAACTCGTGACCCTAAGTCTGAAACCAAATGGAGATCTTAATATGCTTTTCTTGGTTCAAGGAAGTTTCTGTGGTGGCTAAAAACTAGGGATTTCAGTCAAGGAACCCAAAAATATCACAAACCTGGTATGAATAATGCCTGGAAATAGCAGACAGGCTTGAGTCAGTGCAGAAGATCTGAATCCCTGGATTCAGGGCTCCTTGTGTCGTTCTGTTAAATCCGGTGGAGGTATCAAAGGGAGAGGGAGCAGAACAGTCCCCACCACCAGCAAATCTCAACTGCAGTGGATGCGAAGCGCCCACAGTTAACTGGGTACTTCAGCATCAGTTTTAAGTTCTGTGAGGACTCAGTTCTGTGTGTTTCAATAATTGTCTGCTACAAAAATAGTATCTATGATTGATCCAGTCTATCTGCTTCAAGGGAAAATGTGGGAGAGCAGGCCTCAGAAACAAAAAGAGCAGAGAACTTAGATACAGTAAACAAGGACATGAAACTATAGAGTTTGAGTCTTTAGGCTTGGCTAGAATAGACCTTAAGACTGCAAAAAAATATGGTTAGCAAGATAGAAGGTTTTAAGCTTAATAATGGAATATTGTGTATTGTTAATAGAAAGCATACAAGCAAGCATTGTTTGAAGCAGGTGTACGTCCTTTTAGTGATTGGCTAAAAGAATTGTCTGTAAGCTTTAGCAATGTGCTGTTGGCTTGAAAACTTTTTAAATGCCCTGTAACAAATAGATTTTTTTGGCTGCTGCTGGGAAGACGTGAGTTGTTTCCATCTCTTGTCTCAACCTGTTATGAGGCTGATGTCACAATAAAGCTCGGGGAACATCGCCCAGTGGTCTCATCCCATTTGTGCAAAATGCCAACATAGGAAAAGAAAAAGTGCCACCATCAGCATGTTTCAGTTACTGTGGCTCTGCATGGAATACCCTGATGGTTCTACCTTGGATGGGAGTTAGTTGATAAAATATAAAGACAGAAAAAAAAAGGAAAAAGAAAAAGGTAGATATTGAGAGCCATGGATATAAGTTAACCTAAGATTATCATCTGTATATCAAAACTGTGCAAGAGTTTTGAAACTAGACAATATGTGCCTGGAAACTTTCAACTCCACAGTTTAGTGGATTATGGAGCTGGTGAATAAAGGAAGCAGTGGCATTAAAGAATTCCAGTGCTGGCATGTGTCAATATTTCTGGATATGCCCAGATTGCTCTATTAATATTAGATGGGTGGGACTAATCATGGGACATTGCTCCCAGAACTGAGAAAACTCTTGCATCATTTTTCTTATTCTCCAGGATGATTCTGCAGCACAAGGTTTAAGAGGGACACACAACTGAAATTTCACTGCAGATTTTACAAGAGCAAAATCTTCAGTGAGGGGTTGTATCTTCCTTCAGTTGGGCATTTTATCTTTCTGTAAAAAAACAGGGTGTGTCAGGAAAAAAAAAGTGATTTTATGTTGTAATGACAGCCAGCAGTCCTAGGGAGGTTTGATGGGGCAGCAAGTTTTTCTTTCCTTCCCAACACTCCTTTTCTACTTTTGAGGGGGTCTGGGAGCTTAGAGAGTTCCTACAGAGCAGAGTGGGCTCTGTGTGAAGGAGTGGATGGGAGCAGGAATGTCCCATGTCCTGTCCCTGCCCCCACCACAGATTCCCATCCTGCTCAGAGTGGTTTCCATGCTCTGCAGCAACAGAAGGATGACTGTGTTAGTTTTAAAGTGATTATTGCCATGAACACCGTAATTGGAAAATCAGTTATCAGTTAACAGATGCAGACACTCACAGCACCGAACTGAATGGAAATAAAATTAACATCATAAACGTGATGTTTCCAGAATCATATAAAAATTACTTTATAACTTTCTGCACAATCTTCCATTCATTATTGTCCATGCAGTTGCCTCATTCTGTAGCACTGTATTGGGAAATCTCTGTCTTGAGGTGATGCTTCCTCAGGCTATTGGTCTCTGCCTCAAAAGTGGGCACGGTGGCAAGTAACAGCAGGGGAGCAGCTGAACTTTAAGAAAAACCACCCCAGCATCTGCCCCTGAAAGGGTAAGGGTAGAAAATTGCCTCTCTTTTGACCTGCTGCTGTCTGAAAGGCATTGAAAAACTGGAATGGACATCCTGATCATATAGGTAAGGAAAGCAATTTTACATGCAAGGGAAACACCATAAATGATTCATAGACCCCATATTTCTCACAGTTATTTCCTGTGGGTGTAGAGAAGCAGGGATTAGAAATGAATGGAACTGCTTACTGTTCATAAAGGGCTTGCCTGGAGGTGATTTTGCTTTTTTAAGCTTTAAAATTAACTCCGCAGATGCCAGTCCCCAGACCTAAAATCTGAAAACCCTCTGCAAGCTTCAGATGTCTGAGATAGAAAAGAAGCACCACAGGAGGGAATTGAACATGATGGGAAAGTATTTTGTCTTCCTTACTTCCATCTGCAGGATCAGGGCCATATACAAGTGATATTTATATCATTTGTGCAGGAACAGAAATTTTAAATTATTTTCCTTATAATGTTCTGTACAGTCTGACACTGCATTAAATCCCAAGCCTCCTGAGACCACTCATGCTCTTCAGACACAGGATGAGTCCTATTTCTCCGCAGTGTAAGTACAGTTTAGATGGAAAACAATACACATGGGGATGGGTGGAAACTCTGTCCTTAATTTTAATGGGGATTTATGTGGTGTAGTGTAGCTGATATTGGACTATCTCCTGAGGGAGAGGAAATACTGCCAAGAATAAAAATGTGCAATAAAAAGATCATAGATTCTATCAGTGGGCAATTAGGAGATTTGCAGCCTCTGTATGTCTTGCTTCTATATCTGAATGGGAAGTATATGATATATCAGTTATATCTGCCCAATCTCAATAATCTCTGGTGAGAGGGATGCTGCAACCCACTGTTCATTTAAAATATTTTGATGTCAACTTCCACTGTTTAAAAAAAAAGTCTCTCAAATAATGAGAAGGTATTGGGAAATATTGGAAAATGGGCTTCTTTTGATAATTTAATGTGTCAATGAGTTTGAAATTTGTAATCAAAACCTTTTCCAAAGGTTCTGTCATATCTCTCCTCCCCTTTATACTGTGACAGCACCAGAACCCCCCCAGTTCCTGTAGTATCACATCTCCAAAGGCCTCCCTATCCTCAGGAAGGTTTCAGCATTTTGTGCAGGATGTACATTCAGCAATCAGTATCTGTCACTTGCTCTTTACAGTAGCTTTCGTAATGTCTTAAAACTGTCCAACAAGCTGACATAAAGTATCTTTTATTGTGCTGAAGAGATTTGATTGCTATAATTCTCAGTAAAACCACTATTAGACAAGAATTACATTCTGATGCACCATGTTATGGTGGATGTGCTCATACACCATGAAGCCCCAAAGAATTTGTTGCATAAATGTTTATTGCTATTGTTATTATTATTATTATTATCATCAATATTATTATTATTATCATTCAGTAGAAACTTTAGCTCTAACTTCTCTCAGGCCTACATTTTCAAAAAGGATTTTTCTGACTCTGGATAGCTCTCTCCCATTTAGAAATACCTCGAGTTCAGGCAGGCCCAAGATGTCAATATGTTTAATGTTTGGTTAGTCACAAAGCAGATTAGGTTGCCGTTAATGTCTCATTCAAATTTTGGATGCTGAGCAGCTGCTGAGCTGCTCCACAATGGTTGCACATCACTATCAATGTGCTGCAAAAAGAGGGATTATATGTGTTTATAAAATATCCTCATTCTATCTGTTGCACAGGCACTGTAGCACTGGAAAACACATCTCAAAGCAAACCTTAAAGCTGAAATCCTTCTCTGTAGAAAAAGGAAATAAATTATTCCTTTTGATATCTCCTTATGCTGTTATAATTCTTGACAAAATTGCCTTCTTTAGCAAATTGATTTTTAACAGAATGAACTATACTGCTTTTCTTGTAATTGTAGGAAATGTGTTTTAAGTATGACTTAACACTTCAGAGCACTTGCCCATGTGAAATTCTAGTCTCTACTTTTTTTACATTCTGGTAGGCCATGGTATTTTCTCCTGGACAATAGGGACAAGAAATTAGACCAGTTCAAATATTTGGGTTTATTATCAAATGTTCAGTGGTTGCTGATTAAAATGTTATTTAATGGTTTGTAGTGTAGCATGGTCATTTCAAGAATTCTGAGAGCACTGCCTAAATAATTAGAGCACTGCTGGAGTATCTCTGTAGGTGGATATTATCCTCTCATTTGTGTTATCTAGAACCTGCAGGCAGCTCTGAATGACGTCACTGTCTGTTGGTCCTATAGGGAAACAAATATGGGCTTGCTCGGGACACCTCTGTATCCATAAGTCATATTTACAGTTAATGAAGGGTATCTGGGTGAAATTCCTGTTCCGGAAAAATTTGTCCTAGGATCTTTAATAACCACAAAGAACTGAGTTCTCTTTTTGGACTTCAATGCATTTCCTTTAGGAAAGACGGGGGGGGGGGTTTGTTTTCTGGGGGTGGGTTTTTTGTTGGTTTGTTTGTTTGTTTGTTTGGGGTTTTTGTTTTTGTTTGTTTGGGGTTTTGTTTTTTTGGTTTTTTGGGTTTTTTTGTAAGATTGATTGGGTAAAAGATTGTTTTATCTTATGTCAATATAATTGTAATACCATGGCTAATGGTGGTTGTTCCACATGATATTTTAACTGGTGCATTTAAATAAACAGATATCAACTTATTTTTAAGGGGCTTTCCCCAGCATGGGAGAGTCTTGTGTAAAAGAAGTCATGGAGTGATTTGATCCAATGAAGAAACCCTGAATGAAACCACACATTCCCCTGAGTCTGTTTTCATCTTTGTAGACCTTGATCTTAAAAAGGCTTAACTTCACATGCTGTGCTGGTACTCAAATATAAATAATCCTGTGATTTACTGTGCTTATTTACGTGCTTAGACTCTGGAAAATTAGGGCATTAATGGTAACATATGCTTGAGATAGGATTTAATCAAAGAGCTGGAGTTATGTACCAGAAGAAAATTTTCCAAAATCACAACAGTTGCAGGCAGAGGAGAACGTGTATTTCCTTTTCTTTGTAGCTCTTGCCAGACAGGAACATCATCTGCAAAACTTTATTTTGTTTAGTGCCACACTTTTCCTTCCTTTCTGATTTATATTTTTACACGTGTATATATATATATATATATATATTCAAAAAAAAAAAAAAAAAGTCTTTACCTTGCAGTTGAAAAAAAGAAAGACTGGTTTAGGTGTAGAGCCCCCAGGGCTGGAGTACTCAGTCACCCATAGAGAAGTCATGAAGTTTGAGATTGTTATATGCAAATATATAAAACTGCTTTGGCCTTCCTTCAATTGCTGGGCTTTTCTGTCTTCTAACACAGGTTATCTGTGGTCATTCAGAAACCACAGGAGATATTTTTGAATACCTGAAAGTGACAATAGAAATGACTGCAAAGAAGTCCAGATGTTCATAAATTGCATCTTGCTGGGACTGACACTTTCGAGCTAATAGACATATCATTCATGGCAGTTGTCAGGATGGGTTTTATTTAGGGAAATTGGGATTTCTGAAATCTGTTGCCTTTTCCATTTCTGCTGTACTCAAACTTCACCAACACCCCCCCCCACCCCCGCCCACCCTGTACTAAAAAGAAACCAAGTAGTTTTTCCTTTAGGACAGTGGTCATGTACACTTATGTCAACTGGTTGATCCTGCTCCAAAATCAGAGATCTCCCTTTTCTCTTTCCTGTTTTCTATCTCTGTCAGAGCACAGTTTCTGTTCCTGGCTCATCCTCAGTCTGGAAAAAGACTTTGCTTTGTGATTTGATTCTGTCTTTGATTTAGACTCAGGATAGCAGATCTTCTCAGGCCAGTTGAGATTTTTTCCCTTAGATTAAAACATCACTTGCTTGAATTGTGAGATCTAAAATAGCATCTAAAATAAAAGTAATGAACAGTTTACTTGTATTTGTAGGGAATGTGTTTTAAGTACGACTTAAAAACCTTACAAACCTTTCTTAACCCTCATTGAATTACTCTGATTTTGGATTCCAGTACTGTATTTACAGTCTTTGTCTAATTATATTTTAAGGGCGTAAACAGCTCAAGGGGAAACACACAGCTAAGAAAGGAGATACCTATGAAATATCCTCCTCAGTAATGAAATTCAATGGAATATTTCTGGCAATGAGTTTTATTTTTAAATCCATTTGCCATGTTTAACTGCATTTGTTTAGCTTTTCAATATCTTATCCTAACCAGCATTTGCTCTTTCTTTTTTTTTTGGTGGTGTCATTATTCTGTGCAAACAGAATAGAACTCTGAAAGTCTTTGGAATTTATATCCATGTGTACTGTAAGAATAACAACTTGTCCATTCTTCAGCTGAATAATCCATTGAAATTGCAAAGGCTTTTCAAATGATCTAGCTGAATCTCCAGATGTTCCTCTGATGGCATGCAGAAAAGCTATATTCAGCCACATCTAAATCTCAAAGCTCATTTGAGAAGCTTAGGTAATTTATTAATTTACCTGAATTGTTTCTTCCACCTCTGAATTTAATCTGATGGAAGCTCATCTATTTTAAACGTGCCTTTATTTTCATCCTCTAGGAAAACAAATATTTGTCTGTACAGAAAAGCTGCACTTAGCTGTGGTAAGTGGCTTCTTTGATTCACGGACAGAAGCTTTATGGGACTCCTTGTGATTCCACAGAAGTCTTATTTTCATTTACTGCCCTACATATCATAAAAAGTTGGCAGTCACTGGGCAGCAAAGTGACAAATGTCATTTAGCGTTCTTCACACCAGGGCAAGAAACACATTGCTTAGATTCAAAATGCCATTAGAATCACTATTCAGATAATAACAGTGGGAGATTTAGCTGAGATACTCGGAGGAAGCTTTGTTTCTGTGTGTACATGAGGACTTGCACAAATAATGCAGAGGGCCTGTTATGTTATTTATTCTGGAGTTTTTAGAAAGAGGTTGGATAAATACTAGAGAAAAGGGTAGAGCTGGCCTGGTTTTCTGGTAGCAGTAAGAGCCAGGATGAGTTCTGGGAGCCCTGTGCAGGTGCGTGTTTGTGTGGTTCAATGCTGGGTGAGACACAGATCCAGAAAATGAAGACACAAGCACTTATGATGCTACAGTGCTCAAACCTGACCAATTTTATGTCATGGACTGCCCTGGCTCATTTCTTCTGTCAGTGCCAGTGCACCTACAGCTTCCTCAGGTGCTGATACTGCAATAGGATGACATTTATGTACAACACACACCTCAGAGTGCTCATAATAATCAAATCACCTCAAGACTCAGAAATGACAACTCAAAACTCAGACATCCCTTCTGCTGGCACTGTGCTGTGGGTACAAGATGTTTATAGAGTGGTACAAACCTTCTTAGTCATGTGAACTTGGGTTTAAAACATTCAGGAACAATTGAGACTATTTACATGCTTGTTCCATGGGTTTACAACAGAACAATTTTTACCTTGCCTGTTTTATGGTGCTGACATGTACAGTACAAGCACACTCAGTTTAATTCACTTGCCCTCAAGAGGAGCATAAACACTGGTATATTGAGAAACTGAATTTGAAGTGCTCTCTATCCAAAAATCCCTGATCCTTTATGCTTAAGTATAACACTGATGTGCATTCAGCAACAATATTGCAATTTCAGTTGCATCTAAACAGAATAAACCCCTGGAAACCATTACAGACATAACAATTACTTTTCTCTGCTTTCTGACTTGTAATAAGCAGTGGTTATTGAGAATTAAAGCTGTGGGTAGTGGTGCTTTCAGTAACAATAACTTCTGCTCTAGGTAATGTATTTTCTGATCATTTATCTTTAGAAAAAACCCAAACAACAAAACCTCAGAGCATTATTTTGAGAGGCAAAACCAAAACTAAATCTGTTGATTCCAATCCGAAATTACCAACTCTAATTGTGTTGCAGAGGAAATTAGCCATGAACCTGTATTCTAAAAAGGAGATTTTCAGCCCATGGAAACACAAAATATTCAGACAAGATTTTTAGATAGGATTCTAGGAGCCAATAGAAGCAGACAGGTATGTAATTAAGGCTAAAGATGCTTCAAGCAGCTTTGGAAAGAGAGAATGTTGCTGAGATCCCAATAAAAAAAGTAAATCTCTGTTTCAAAAATAACCTCTCCTAGCTCCACTTGACCAGCAAAGTATCCAGATTGGAGCCTTGGTGCTCCTGAGAAAGCTGTCTCTGTAAATAAGGGAAATGCATGAAGTTTTCTCACAGAATTTAAAGGAATGATGAGATACACTCTTAATCATTATTTTTATGTCATTGCCGTGATTATTTTTAAAGAGAGCTTATCTAAAATTACCCTTAAATCTGAAATGGCCTTATCAGAAGATAGTACAGGTGAAGAGGTGATGGCGTGGGCAAAATCTATTTTTATTACAACCAGTGTATATTATTTAGTCAGTAATTTGTAGCAATTGGAGATAGGATTTTAAGGTACTTTCAATATAATATATTCTTTGGCATATTGCTGCTAGTCCGTTTTTCTCATTACAAAAGGTTTGTTAAAAAAAAGTCAAGATAATGAAATACCAGCTAAAGGGACTGTATTTAAATCAGTCTATATTTAGCATTGCTACATTTCAGAATGGCATTAGAGAAGCAAGGACAGTTACCTGCTGACATTTTGTTTGACATAAAAATGGAAAAAAAGATAAAGAAAAAAAGTAGTCTGTGCTGCTCAGAGCTGATATAGGAGTCACTGGGGGCTTTGGATGTGTGTGAGAAGGATAAGAGAACACAAATAGGATGAATTTGGGGTCCTCAGGGCAGCCACCAGAACATGGATGCAATGGGGAAATGTTGCTGATGTTGGAGACAGGAATGCAACAAGAACACACCAAGTTCATGCAGCAACAGCTAACTTTTAGTGTTGGGTGCCCCCTTTTATAGGGGCTTCAAATTTCCTGTGCTTATACACGATTGGATAAAGGTCTTAACTCCACCCAGGACACTGCCCAATGATATGGGTGCATTCCTGGTTCAAAGGGATTGGCTGAGGTTCCTTGTTTGAACTTGAATCTGATGTATCATTATCATGTCAGGAAACTTGTTTACTTTGATTCTCTAATGAGCTAGGCTGGTCAAGCTGGTGTCTGTTAGGGCTAATTTTATCTATGCAGCTATAAAGAGGGAAAGAGGTGACAAACACAAGTTCAGTCACAAGGAGTTGCCTTTTTGTCACATTCAGCATCACCTTCTACTGAGTTATTAGGGTGAAATAGTCACAATGCCATAGAATCTCCAAGAGAGGGAGACAGGGAAGGGAATCAGCTTTTTGGTGAGTGTAGGCCAGCAATGGGCAGCTGGGCTGGGTATGGAACTGCTGAGTCTCAGGACTCAGGGTTGTCACAGGGGTGCTTGTGGCCCATGAGCTGTCACTGGCCATGGAGAGAGTCCCAGATCATTGTGAACAGTGTAATGCCATTAGCACCTTTTTTTTACTTGAAAATCCATATTATATTAAGGCAGGTAGATTTATATTGGTGTTACCTCACTGTGGATAACAACAGTGGGAAAACTTGAAGAGAAATTAGCAGAAGTAGCAGAAGGTGGTGGTTGTGCTGTGAAGTGACCTGGGTTAAATGGAGCTGATCTGCTGGGATTGCACTTGGACCTGAGGCTGCAGCTGCACTGTTTTACAGGCTAGAGTGTCTGTTTTGCCCACCTGGACAGTCACCTGTAATCAGCCATCCTGCAGAGCTGAGTGATGTGGCACATGGACTTTTAGAAATCTCCTGTAGGTGTTTGATGGTTTGTATTGCATAGAGGGTATTCAACAATCAGAGGATTCTCCCTACCAGCTCTCATGTGCTTCGCTCATACTGGATTTCAGTGAAATAGGTGCACAGGACTAGGAGGAATGGCTTCAAACTGAAAGAGGGCAGGTCTAGATGGGATATTAGGAAGAATTGTTTCCTATGAGGGTGGTGGGGACCTAGAACAGGTTGCCCAGAGAAGCTGTGGCTGCCCCATTCCTGGAAGCGTCCAAGGCCTGGGTAGATGGGGCTTGGAGCAACCTGGATTGTGGAAGGTGTCCCAGGACAGGAGGTTGGAACTGCATGAGCTTTAAGATCCCTTGCAGCCCAAACCCTTCTGTGACTGATCCCAGCTTTCAGCAGAACTGGGTGTAGCTCTAGTGCTGCTCCAGTGCTGCCAGGTCTGTCTCTCTGCCCTGGCAGAGGTGTGGATGTTCCTGCCCAAGGCAATAACAGCACCTTTTTTTGCTGGTCTCACATTGTATCATTGTTGCAATGTTGTAGACAGGTAGAAGAATTATAAAGAAAGGCCTCATAAAATGAGGCCTGCTGTATTAAATTAATAGCTAGCCTGTTGTCTCTCCTAAGTGTAGTTAAGCAATTTGCAAGTTGCCATGCGAAAACAATCTTGGTATGAAAACTCATTAGCATAACAACCTATTCTTGGGCTGAAAAGCAAATGTACCTGCAATAACAAGGGATTTGTCCCATGAGAATCAGTACAGAAAATACTGAATCTCTCTATTCAGTACAAGAATAGAAAGATTTGATAGACAAGTAAAATACCTTTTACTAACCAATAGAGTAATTGGCAAGAAAGCTATTAAACAATTAAAATTGCACACGAGGTCTGTAAAAACTGTATAAAATGTGTTGTGAAAATAATTGGCTTTTCCTGCATGAAAAAAATGGGGTCTCAGCTGACTTATTTCAACAGATGCAGGGCTTCTCCCTTTCTTGGTTCAATTATCACATCTTTGGCTCTTAGCCC
The DNA here is from genome assembly GCA_910950805.1 of Acrocephalus scirpaceus scirpaceus. Classification (NCBI taxonomy): domain Eukaryota; kingdom Metazoa; phylum Chordata; class Aves; order Passeriformes; family Sylviidae; genus Acrocephalus; species Acrocephalus scirpaceus. The sequence goes on from OU383789.1 coordinate 7,390,599, forward strand.
AAAGACTTTCATCATAGTTTGAATAAGTATAATCTTAGGACTTTAGGGTGTATGAACTAACCTGAGTCAGAAATGAGCTAAATATCCCTTTGCAACCAGTTTGATCTCTCTGGCTAATGCACAGGTTTCACTGCTCCCCAAACACAAGGCAGGACAGATGGCAGGCAGGAAAAGCACCATGGAACACCCCAACAGTGCCACCCCTGCAGAGTCTTGCACGGCCACATCCCTACATGTTTGCCTCTTGAACACTGGGTCACCAAATCTGTTTGTGCAGGATATGACAGATCTGATGTGTCTCTTTATTTTTTTTTTCAGTAGTTGGTGATTTTATTCTCCAAAGCACCAATCATTTTAAGTAACTTTCTCCATAGGCCCCCTGAGATCTGTGTCCTTTCCAAGTCATGATCTTGTTATATTTCAATGAACGTTATCTATCCCATATGTTATAGGTTTTCAGAAATATGTTCTTGAAGTCCATAGTATGTTATCAGTTGTGAAACAGATCTTTCAAAAGACAATACCTCTTACTGTACAGTTGCCAATTTGAAATTAAAAACTTCAATAGTCTATAAATTTCACACCAGAAACATGCTGACATATTTTCCTCATACTCATCATTACTTGTCAAGCTTCAAGGTCTGAGATCTATAATAATAATAATGTATTTCAGTATTACTTGGCATGTGCCATAAATTACTAAGAAATTAGATCTTGGCTTCAATAGGGAATTGATTAATAGATTATTTATATCATGAGAGTTCACATCTACTGATGAGTGACATGTTTCAGACTGGGAAAAAAAGCCTACTGTTTAAATAATGTAAATAAACACATTGTTCATAGGTTAACTGGAAAATAAAATCAGGATTAACTTTATTCTGATGTATTTTTGTTTGAATACAGTATGACATATCCTTCCATGTCATGCATTGAAAAAGGCACTGTTCAGCATTATATGAATCAGCTTTTTGAGGAAAAGCTGTGTTTGACAATTATTTGTCCTGAATTTTTGTTCCTTTCTCTCTTTCTGTGCTCTATCATATTTTTCACTGCTAATAGAAATGTAGGGGAAAGAGTCAGGAAAGGTGTTGTTGAAGAACACTTTGGTTGTTTATAAAACTCAAAACTATTTGTTTCCAAACCTAACATGAAATGGGGAAGACAAGACAATGAGCCTTATTTACAGGGATTTGCAGGGCTAAACTGTACATGCACGGCTCATATGCATTGGAGTCATCATGTGTATTTTGAATACATTTTTTTGTTAGAAGCCCAGGATATTTAAAAGCAAATTTGTAGTCCTTTAAAGACAGTGGTTTCACCTTAGAGCCTGGGTCTGCCAGCATATATCCCATACAATGCTTGCCCTGAATTTGGGGATTTATATTTTATTTTCTTTAACAACTTGCACACTGCAAGCACTGCAGATATGCACTGTGCAAAAGGAAGAAGTTAGACAAATTATTTTGATGTCTCCCTATATGGTTATAATTCTTGACAGAATAACTATTTGTCAGCAAATGAATTCCTAAAGGAGAAGCAGCATATTGAATTTCTCTGCATTTTATCTTTCATGGAATATAGCAGAATCATCAGTATACACATCAGTGGAAAGCAGGGAGAGCCTTAGTGAACCAATGCTTGGACTTGGGCAGCAAAAGCCCATCTATTTGTAAATAAAAGGTTTAAAAGTTTTTAAAAGCCATTCTACTTGTTTTTCCTAAAGAAGCTGATAGATTCTGTTGCATGTGGAAGATGTCTGTCTAAAGAAAGTTACTGGGAATAAATGTGCTAAAATAAAGTTGAGACCTGTGTTAGTAATGACACCTTAAGAACATGTTATTTCAAAAAATCTTCCCATTACATATAAAGATTTTTTTTGGAGTATAATACTTATTTCAGATTTTTCATATGGACACAGGCTTATTCACAAAGTATCTCCCTTATTTTTTTCATGGGCAGAGGAATTCAACTCTGTGTGTGCTAGGCTTGTGCCCTTTGGTGTGTCTGGGAATATCCAGGTGTATGACTTGAATCTGCAGCTGCCTTGTGGTTTGAGCACATTCAGAGGCCTGAAAGTCCTGATACTTGGAAGTATTTCCAGAAAATTCTTGCCTAGGACAAACAGGGGGCATGCCAGAAGCATTGTAGCCCTGTGCCAATTGGATTCGTCCTTTGGAGAAAAAAATCTTTCTCCCTTGTGTGGTGGAGTTGTGCCTTCATAAGGAACTGTCTGTGCTGAGGTTGAATGAAATGCTGGATGTATTCAACTGAAATATCACTAACAAAACATCTCCAACACACTTCAAAATGCTGACATTTTTCTGGGAAGGAAGGCTGCTAGGAATTTAGGATAAAGTAGGTTTCTGGAGCTTTGAAAACTCGTTTGTTTGTCTTGTACAGTCAAGCCTCTGAGAAAAGAAAAATCCTCTTGTGCCTATGTTGGGCTGCTGTGATTTTGTGCATAGTCAGAAGTGGAATCAGAGTGTGAGAAATGACGCTCACTTTTGAAGTTTAAAAGGTTTCTTAAACCTTCACAAAATATAACAAAAGACTGAATAAGGAGAAAGAGCAGCGCTGGGAGCCTCCGTGATCAGCAGCCACGTGCTCATCTACAAAATTGATGTTCTGCTTTTTTATAACCTTGGCCCCTCCCAAAGTCTTGTCAGTCAACCCCTTTTCTGCTGTCTACTGGTGATCTATTTCTTACAACTGGATTGGAGGTCAGATGTTGCCATGCTGGGCCTCCAGGTAATGATCCTCCCCTCCTCCAAATGCCCCGACCAGTGACAACAATAGGATGGGGAAGGGAAAGAGGACTATGGGGAGAACATACAAAAATAACATAACTATACATCTATAAAACTTGTCTTAACACACACATAATATTCATCCCTTAATTGTGAGAGCCAACAATCTCATTGCTCATCTAAAACAAGAGTAATTAAAGTTTGAATGTTCCATGAATATACCATTTTGAAACACTGTCAAGGAAAATAGAAGCACAAGGAACTTTTGCAACATTTTATGATACTGGCAAATTTAAAGTAGCTGGATGGTTTAGAAACTATTGTCCTGCAGTTATAAAATAGTAATTTCAGTGGTGGTCAGGCTCCACACCAAGAGAAATCTGACCATTGGTCAGTTAGTTTGTTTCCTTAACTTCTGTCTATAACCAAACCCAAAGTTACTAGGAGCTCAAATCTGAGTACTCATCCCACCCCGAAAAATCCCCAGCCAAACAAAACAAACACAAAGAAACACAGAATCTGTAGGAGGCAAGGTTGGGCTAGATAGAACCACAAAAAGAAATAAAAATTGGAGGAATGGAGTTCATGCTGAGTCAAAACAGGACAGTGAAGAAAGCTGCTGGGGAGAAAAAAAGGCATTACTCTTTCTGCTATCTGTCAGGAAGATAAATCTTTCCATTTCAGGCAGCACAGGAGCCCAGTGCACCCCTCTCTGTCCTCATTAGAGGCACAAAGCTTCCACTCATTGCTCAGTACATCCCTTCCCCATCCTCGGCAACAGTTCGCTTCAGGTTAGAGCCACGACAGCACTTGGATATAAACAGTAAAGTCTGGAAGTCTTAGCACAGGTTCCCTGTTCAGTTTCATCCTAAGCCTGAGCCCATCCAGGGCCGGGGGACTCAGAAATGCAGGCAGCCATTCTCTGCCTGCATCCAGAGCTCATTTTCCCTGCTTGTGGCTTCTTTTCATGTGCTTCCCTGATTTATATCAAGCTGCTGCTTGCATATATTTATTGCCTCTTTTTCACATGTATTTTATGAGAGAGAAAGCTTTCAGTTTTCCCAAACAGGAACAGTTGCTCTGGCAATAAGTGCAGGGAATCAGCATCAAAGCACCTTTTACTGAGTCAGCGTGATTTTTATTCCCTGCAAAACTGCAAATGTGTATTTCAGGTTTACTTTTTGGATAGCTTTCCTAATGTGCATTGCAGATGCACAATATATTTGTAGTGGCTCTTGCACATGCTGATACACACCTACATCTGTGATGGAAGTTAATAAATGCCTCTGTGTCCCATGCAATTAAAAATGAATGGCCATGTAAAAAAGAGAGCGGGGTTGTTTCCATATGATGATGACATCCATAAAAAATAGATCATTGCACCGTAAATTATCAGTTTGTAGAGGCAGGGAGGATTTTCAGCTTCAAAATACCAGTTTGCTGAAGCGCATTCCCACCTCTACCAGCTGCTTGAGTTATTGTTATGGGGTTTTTTCTTAATACTGAACTAACATTGAGATATGAATTTATTCTTTGAAGTTCTGGCACTTGCAGGCTGTTATGTGTCTGCATGGGTGTCTGTAGGTGGGCATTGCTGTGCAGCTGCTGAATTCCCTCATTCAAATAGTAAGAGGCAAGTCCTGGCTGCACTAAAAGAAAAGCAAAATTGCCATTACCTCAAAATTCATTCCAGAGCCAGTGGAATGAGCAGGTGAGGCATCTTTGACTCATTTCACTATCATTTTTTTTTCTTAATTGATAGCAATTGTCTGCCATAATAATGCACTGGTAGTGCTTTCATAGGGAGTTAATTTTTTTCAAGAAGCAAGATCTATCTGTATCTGGCTGTGGCTATGTAGACAAGCTGGATATTCTCAGATTTTTATCCAAGGGCTATATCAACCATAAAACTTCAAATTTGCAAAATATTTCTTTAGAAATAGACTCAAAGTATTGGATGCACTGAGACTCTCTAAGTCTTGCAGGAATGTTTTAGGACGCCAGGAAGATCCAGTAACAAATTTAACATGATTTTTTTACAAAATGACAGGCTAAATCAGTATTCAAATTTAGTCTGATTTATTCTCTGGCCACAAGGAGTTTCTTGTTGAATAAACACCTCAAGAAGGTTTTGGAAGAAAAGTACAGTTGATTGAGGATAAGTATTCCCAGAATTTGTCTCATTCAGTGATGCTTATTTAGTATTTTAAAACAAACTCAACAGCAACATTAGCTAGGGAAAAATATCTGTATGGTACTGTTGAACTGGCTGACATTAAGAACCGTTAACAGCGCACACTGGGTGGGATGCTGGTGATTCCCAGGAAAGTTGTTATGAAAGGGACTGGGCTTCTCCTGCTGCTCCTCTGTGAGCAGAGAGAATTCTGCTCCTCAATGGGAGAAGTGTGGTGTAAGCAGCATGTTAAGCCTCAGTTCCGTGAGGCAGCTGTTTCTCTCCCAGTCTGTGCTGGGCTTGATGTGTGCGTGTGCGCTCATGTGTATAAATAGTGAGTGAATATCTTAGGAAGAAACAAACAAAAATTATCTTTTTCCTGTCTGTGCTCTGATGCTTTCTCTCTTATTTGTCTGGGGTTTGGCAGTGCTAGTGTTTATTTTGTCACATTTAATTGCTCAAAGGACAGGGCCACTAATAGAAGGCAACACAATAGGTTCCAGTTTTATTGTTTGATGCTCCTCAGTTGCCAGTGCTATTTCCAGCAGGAAAATGTTTTGAGCTCTGTGAAACAGCAAATCACTTAATTGCATGGTTGGACATGAGCAGTTTCACCTGTTTGAAAATGTCACACACAGTGCATAGAGAGAGTCACTATTCTTTTAAGGAAAGAGCCATGGAAGCTCCATGATGCTGGAGCAAGATATAGATGTTCATGCCTTTAAAATGTCCCATCAGTGAGGTGTTGTGGCATAATTATAAATGTTACAGAATAGAAAGTTCAGCATTGCAAGTGAGGCTAAAATGTCAGAACTGCACACTTATCCCCAAGAAGATAAATCATGTCAGCAGTTCTAACAAGTCTGCTCCTGTAGCAATGGGAACATAGAGACACAGACCTCCTTATGCATCTGAAGGAGATCACTTTATTGTAGAGCTCCCTCCCCTTTTATACATTTAATCTCAACGAGGCAAACTCAAAACTTAACAGAAGGGCACCCATTGGCTGCTCAGCTGCAGTGCTGCTGTTCACCAGTCATAACTATCTCTCACCCCCCAACTGACTTCCAACCATCCAGCCTGCACCTGTGCCTTTCCACAGGGTCTTCTGGTGAACATAAGCCTTAACAGCTTTAACAATTATAACCCCATATCCCACATGCTCCCCCTGTAAACAGAAGTTTATCCACTGATAGCATGGATTTCCAATAATATAAAATGAAAATATTTTATGTCTAAATTATTTTTCTCCATGCATTAACATTTTATTTTCACTCAACTTTCATTGGAGGGTTCAGTGAGTAGAAGGTTACGCATTATTCAAGGACGTAAATGTGTGTTCATATGGTTGCTTAATTATTCACAGCTTTTGCTACACCTCTGGTGCTGGATTCACTGTAGGCATAATTGCAGTGATGAGCGGATTCCTGTTAGAAGACAGCATTGTATGTTTGTAAAGTGATCTATTTGTGCTTGGTTATGTTGGTGTGCAAAAAAAGGTTGTTCTTCCTGCCTTTGTGTGTAGTTCCTGATTTGTCCTCTAACAGTGACAGGCACAGATTCCAGGAGGATTTTATCCTTATTTTTGCATTCCATAGAAATATAAATTTGCCAACACCCCCCTCCCTGTGCATCATCACAAAGGTGGAAATGATACTAAATCCTTTACTGATGATTTGACTATGTCCTTTGGATTTTTTTCTGCAAAGATCTTAAAATTAGCTCTTCATTAAGCTGATTACAACATTCTCATTAGAAACAATCATATTATCATAAGGTTTTGTTAAGAAAAGCTGTTTCATTTTGAGAGATATGTTAACTTTTTCTCCTCCTGTCATTTGCAGCATACTTTGATCCTTATCTGCTCTAGCAAATCAAAGGTCTGGTTTTCACAAAGAGTTCATGTTTTCTTTCTTTTTTTTCCTCCCTGAAGCCTTTAGCAAGCCATGCTAGAGGTAACCTTCTCTTGTTTTTTACTTTATATTTTTCAGGAAGTCAAATATGGCCAAGTAGTCCCCATTCTCTGAGAATATGACACTCTGAATCACTTCGTGTTTGGGTGGGCTCAGTCACAAGATTCAAGTTCTCAGGCATGTATTGAAGGGCTCTGAAAGTTTGGACTTACACACTCTGTTCTTGTTTTTTCTGAATCCATTATTATATACAGTAGACTCTGACTTGTCAGATTTTGGATGAGACTCTTGGTGTTAGAAATGGGAAAAACAATGGCTCTTGTTGGACATTATCATGAGGTTGCATACATTGATGTGAACACTGGAGAACCACAGAGAAAAACCATGGCCCTGTGTCACCTTCATTAGTTCATCTGGTAACAAAACATGATTCTTTAATCATAGAAATGGTGATTAGAATGTACTTCTGGAGGGCTGTGCTCCAGCCTCTTGCTTTAAATGGGGCTGGCTGTGCTGCATCAGGCCAGTTTGTCCATTTCAAATTAGTGAATTTGCAGATGACACTAAGCTGGGAGCGTGTCTTGATCTGTTGGAAGGGAGGAGGGCTCTGCAGAGAGACCTGGATCGGTTGAATAGATGGGTGAAGTCCAATAGGATGAAGTTTAATAAGTCCAGGTGCTACGTCCTGCATTTTGGCCACAATAACGCTCTGCAACCTCATAGCCTGGGGTCGGTGTGGCTGGACAGTGCCCAGGCAGAAAGGGACCTGGGGGTTCTGGTTGACAGCCAGCTGAACATGATCCAGCAGTCTGCCCTGGTGGCCAAAAGGGCCAATGGCATCCTGGCCTCTATCAGGACTAGTGTGACCAGCAGGAGCAGGGAGATCATTCTTCCCCTGTACTTGGCACTGGTGAGGCTGCACTTGAGTGCTGTGTCCAGTTCTGGGGCCCTCAGTTTAGGAAGGACATTGAGATGCTTGAGCCCATCCAGTGGAGGGCAGCAAGGTTGGTGAGGGGCTTGGAACACAAGCTCTATGAGGAATGGCTGAGGGTCCTGGGGTTGTTTAGCCTGGAGAAAAGGAGACTCAGAGGTGACCTTATCACTCTCTACAACTTCCTGAAGGGTGGTTGTAGTCAGATGGGGGTTGGTCTCTTTCTCCAGGCAGCAAGTGACAGAATGAGAGGACACAGTCTCAAGCTGTGCCAAGGGAAATATAGGTTGGATATTAGGAAAAAGTTTTTTACATAAAGGGTGATAAAGTATTGGAATGGTCTACCTGGGAAGGTGGTGGAGTCATCATCCCTGGATGTGTTTAATAAAAGACTAGATGTGGCACTTAATGCCATAGTTTAGTTGAGGCTAGGGCTGGGTTGGACTTGATGATCTTGAAGGTCTCTTCCAACATAATGATTCTGTGATTCTGTGAATCTTCAAAACCCCTGATGATACCATTTCTACAGCTTCTCCCCTGACCTTCTCTAAGGCTGTGCTACCCCCATGGTGAAATCCTCTGCAGCTTATTTCTCCTGTTCAGAGACAGGAGGGCGCTCCTGAAAAGTGAGCTTTGATTATGGAGGATCTCTCTCCACGCAGCCTCACAGGCACCTCTCAAACAAAGGGATTTCCAAATCCCCCCGTTGTTTTTGACAATTGTTGAACTAGGAACATTAGGCAGGAGAGCTTAACACAAACAGGGATGGCTAATACAGGGGGCCTATTTGCTGAAAAAGCAGCTTAGAGTCATTGCTTCTCAACAGCTGATAAATTCTGTAGTGCTCCTTAGGAAAGCTCGCCGCAGAAAATCACAAGATTTTTGTTGCCCATTACATCACTGCTATAGCAATGTATTATTTAGCAAACAGACTTTCATGTGCAGTTTGTTTACTATTATCATCATACTCCTTAGTTCAGCTTTGAGGGGTCCTTTTTTCTTGTTTGGATTTTTTTTCCCCTTCCTTATTTAAACCTGGTATCTGGCAGTGAATTCTGCAGCTATTTGTAAACAGATTTGCAAGCACAGTTAAAGGGTGACTTTTTTATACAGAGGCACAGCACGAGTTTTTGCCAGAAGTTTCAGCCTACAGTGGGGAGCATTGATTTCCCACTGTGGCAGATTCAGACATGCAGAGAATAACCCCTTCCTGGATCCAGAATTCAAAAGCTCTTTGATACAGAGGAGACTGGCTTGACTTGCCCCATTTTTAGAGAGTGTGTTTGAAATGTCTGAAGCAAATGGAGTAAGGCATGGCTTTGGTATTGCAAGATCTGTTTATTCATTGTGTTAGTCATGCTGAGGAGGTCAAAACACGAATATATGTGGCTGATTGATGTTTGCTACAGAATGTACAGAGACCAAATTGCTGTAATAAGATACAGATATGGGCAAAGAGCAAATGTGGGGGTTTTTATTGCCTAGAGTCTTGCTGTGCCAATGGTTTGAACAGTAGTTGTTCCTCTGGATGCAGCAGTTCTCAGTATATCCTGAATGCAAATAATATTTATTATTGGAAGAGCTCAGAAGAAACAGTGAGGACCTGAGTTTGAGATGCAGATACATTTTTTTAAAGAATGGGTCTAGAAGAATCCCTTAGGCTTACTTAGTTTTAAAGGAGGCAGTGATTAAGCTAGATCAGCTTTCTGTGTGGTGTGCTAATCTCCTTGAGCCAGATAAGTTCAAAAAAGAAAAAAAAAATGAAAACCACCAAAAGACACCTCCCAAAAAAATAAACACAACCAAGCAAAAAAACCCCACAAACATTTCAGTGTAAAGACATCATGTGTTTGCAGACACACTATCAGAGCTGCTGGGCATGACCAGCACTGTCACACCTGTTTTACCTAACCAGGACTGTGTTAATGCTGTTCCTGATGAGGAAACCTGGTTTCTGTATCCACAGAAAATAAACCTTTCAGAAGTTAGAGACAAAGTGAAGTATTTAGGACAAAAAAAATCCCATAATTTGAAAGCAATTAATCATGGCTCATGTGACAGTATGGCTTTGTTCATTGGTTGCCTTGCAGGTTTATTTCACTGCTTTGCAAGGATTGATCATGACCTGCTTTTGCTCTTTGCCTAGCAGGATCCTTTGTGCAGTGTTTTATTGGGAAGGTGTTTCTGTGGCAGAGGTGACAGGCAGTGTCTGCTGACAAGGATTACAGTAATCGTTATCTGTAATGTCAAAGCCAATTAGTACAGACTTGTTGGGTGAGGAAATTTCCATTCTGCTCTTTATTGCAGCAAGATAATAATTGTTGCATTTCAGAGCATGACAGGATTTTCTCCAAGTATCAGTTATCTGTGCAGAAATCTCTTGGGTGCCACTTGAGTGAACTTACTTTGTATTTAAATTGTATTACTACTGTGCTTAGTTTGGAGAAATAAATTAAACAATGCAGCACATTGCTCTGCTTTGTTCCATTTTAATTTTGACTCGAGTGTTCTGTATATCTGTGGCCACAAACAAACTGCAAGCAGTATATTGTGATTGAGTAACTCAGCTGTCTCAAAGCAATTTCAGCTTGACAGATATGACAAGCCTGGGATTTTGACTTCTCCAGATATATTCTGGAGGGAGCTGAAAAATGAGAAATATAAGGCCTCATTTCTGAAGACAAATCACAGTGGGAACTGGTGTGTTCTTGTTAGAACTGGTAAATGTGGGCTGAGGTCCGGACATGAGAAAGAAACCTGTTGCGGTGTGTTTTTATCTAATGATTTAAGTGTAGTTTTCCTTCTGTTTTGTAAAAGCTTATTTAATGGTTCATTCTATGTTTCCCCCTATTCCTTTCCCCACTTGGTATAGTCCCCGCCTCTGGAAATCCCCTTGAGTTGTTTACCCCGAGTCTGTTATATGTCAATTATGTGCTGCTCCCCTTCCAGAGACTGAAATCCTCCACCCCTCAGTTCTCATTTGATATTGTATGTACCACCCCTTTCCTGTGATTGGGTTTTCCTCGTGTGACCACTTCTTCTGTCTGTCCCTGAAAACCCTTCACGCTGCCCCTGCTCCGGGCTTCTCCTGGGGCTGCGTGAGAGGACCCCATAAACGTCATCTCATGGCACCCCAGGGAAGACTCCTTCGCCGTAGCCGCCCCTCCACCGCCCATGCAGCTATGCACTTACCCACTGGGTGGGTCCTGCCAGTTCTCCTGCAGGTCCCTACCGAGGCTGACACGGTTCCCCGCCAGGGCAGCCGGGCCCAGCTGGGAAGCTGCTTGATAGCGGGCAAGGGAACACGCGTCAGAAACCCAGACTAACATTTCAGATTAGATTTTCTTTTGCTCTGAATACCTCACTCTGGGAAATTTTGTAGAAAGGAATAATGTTTCTTGAAATGGAGATGAATGTTTGACATTTATCTGGACCTAGAAGTTTTCACCCTAAATATTTAAGGAGACTTCTTGTAAGGAAAATTATACCAAAATCAGAAAAATCTATTTCTATTCCTGGTTTGTGCAGGCTGCTTAGGAACCATTTTCTCCATAGCTCTGACTTGCTGGAGTTTAGGGCTGGCAAATACACTGGTGCTAAAGCAACAGATCATATTTCTTTCAAAATAACTATCCTGTATTTGATATTATCTAAATAATAACGATTGTGAGCACAATCTGTCCTTTTCTAGTCACTTGGACTCTTCTAGAAAATCCAAGATTAGCACAGGGCACCAGCTCTGGCTCTGTTGTGGTGACAGTTCCTTGTTGTGCTTCATTTACTTCGGTTGTATTTGATTTACTTCTCAAGCTTCTAAAGCATAAACTGTAAATCTATTTGCTGACTGATTTTGATGCCCTCCTGAACCTCAACCCTTCCCCAACAAGGAGAATTGTTGAATTTCGACCCAGATAAAGTGATTTTATTATGTTTCTTTTCCTTCCAACCTGTATAATTTAAGTTTCCATGAAAACTCTAAAACACATTAAGAAGAGATGTTTGTAGATGTATATTGAAGGAATATTTTCTAGCTGGAAGAAATATTTTCTTTGTAGTGCCAGTGCAATGAGAAATATTAGTATTACTTACCGTCTGTTTCTTTTTCCCCTTGGGTTTAAGTATCTCATTATTAACGCCAGGCCTTTCAGTCCTTCCAGTCTCAATATGAAAACAGATGCATTTCCAAGGTCTTGGAAGAGATAAGATGTATTATTTCTTGGAACTTGTGATAATGTCCATCACTTGTCTTTGATGATAAAGGAAAATAAAGGACAGGTTTTCATGATATTCGGTGATGGTCATTTGGCCTGTGGTTTACTCTGAGATCTTGCCATTACACTCAACTCCTCATTGGAACTGTTCCTGTAATTTTGCACCTTCCTGTATGCAAGTATGATCATATACAAATATGTGTGCATATAAATACACAGAATCTTCCCTTATTTGTTAAAGAAAAATGTATAAAATAGGTGCATGGTCAAAATGGTTTCTAGTTATAAGGAAGAGATGAGTCAAATGACAAGATTACACATCTAAGCATGGATAGATAATTAAACAGGGCTCTTAAGAAAGAGCTCATCTTAACTGGAGGCCTGAAGATGTTTCTCCTGCTGGATATCACTAGACTGTTGCAGTGTGCTTTATATTTTGTTTTACTATTAATGTTCATGGATTTGCTGTTTTATTCTGTAATGGTTTCTTCCAAGTTCCCCCTATGTTCGTCCCCATTTAGTACATCTCCCGCCCTGGAAATCCCCTACCTTGTTCTCCCCAGATACTGTTATGTGTCAATCATCAGTTGCTCCCCTCTCAGAGCCTGCCAGTCTCAGGAGGCCTCTCCCCTCTTTCCAGAGAGTTTGGAGAGACTCGGCCCTGGATTGGAGCAGGCCTGGGAAATCCCCCACCCCTTAAATTTGATTTGCTTTCTGTATGCCTTTCCCTTTACCCTAATTGGTCCCCTGACACAAAGCCACTCCCTTTCCCCTTCCCTTTTAACCCCCTGCACAGCTCTGTCAGCAGGCCTTTGGTCTGGGCTGCTGCAGAGCGACAATAAACTGCTCTCTGTTGCACCCTCACTGAAGCCTCCCTCTCGCTCTCTCGCCATCGCCTCGCTCACCAGCGCTCCGTTGCCGGATGGCCTTACCCACTGGGGGGAAGCTGCCGGTCCACCTGTGGCTTCCTAACCAAGGCTGGGACGGTTCCCTGCCAGGGCTGCCGGGTTAGCTGGGAAGCCGTGCCCCAGCAGTTCAGGGAACACGCCTCACTAGACCAAGAAGCCCTCATGTGCCAAAGTGAATTTTCCAAGCATAGAATGAACAATTTCTAGCTAACATTTTGTTTGAGGCTGTATTTTGTTTGAGCCTATCTGTTAATAGGCTGGGTTTTTTTGGTTTTTTTTTTTTTTTTTTTTTTTTTTTTTTTTTTGCTATTGAAAAGAAAACATCTGTAGGAGTGCTCTAATCTCTTGTGGCATTCTATACAAATATTTTTAATCTTAATCTATTTGCTTTGAGCAGGTATTACCATTTTCAGTGACTGCAGCTTCAATGAGAGGTCTGAGGGCTCTCTGTTCACCCCATGCTGCACAGAGCAATTGCCTCACCAGATTAATATGTGCTTGTCATTTTTCTCTTTATTTTCCTTCTCGAAACATGAAAGCAAACAATTCTGGGAAAGAAGGACATGTTCCTTTGTCAGAAGCTGTGGTAATTAACACAAATAAACAGAGCCAGGCTCTCCTTGTTTGATAAGAATGAGTTTATAGGCAGGGTGTTTGCTCCCTCAGGAAAAACTTCCTGGCTCTCTGTGGAGTTCCTGCAGTGGCAAAGTGAGGCAAAGGGGGGGTAATTCCTTTAGTTGGGAGGTTGGCTGTTTTTTTCCCTGCACTTAATGTAGACTGCCCATGGAGTGGGGAGTGCTGCTCAGCTAATCCTCCAGAGGGAACAGAGATGAAAAAGGGAGAAAAATACAGTGGAGGAGAGGAAAAAGGAGGAGTTTTGCCTTTGCTGTACTGGTCAGAAATTACCTGTGAGCAGGCAAGTCATGCCCTTCTGCCATTCAGTACCTCTTTGGGGATCTAAAGTTTCACATGATCTTCCAGGTTTATATGAGCTTTTCCTCCACCACCCACCTGTTATTTCATTTTATGTTTATTCTCTTTGAGTTTATAATGGGTTATGTCCTCGCTGGCTTTGCTATGTGACTGACACCAGCCTGGTTTTGTGACCTTTCCTGCCAGACTGGGCTTTTTGAGAAGGTAGGGCAGAAAACTGTAGCCTGGTTGACTGGCCCGTGCCTGTGGGTGGTCCTGTTTTATCCATTTTTGTCTTTTAAAAAACTTCCGTTGTGTGAGTGGGAAAAAGCTACACCTTGTGCAATTCACTGATGGTGCAGCTGTTGAATTAAAAATATATATTTAATTATATGACTGAAAGGAAGGAAAAATCCAGATGCTTCCTGTATGATCAGTAGGGGATGAAATTGAGGAAGAGCAGAGCTGAGCCAGGCTGAACTTTGGAATAGGAGGAGATTTAAGGTAGGAGTCTAGACATTATCACAAGAATATTAAAAAAAATAATGCTTTGTCCTATATGGTTGTGTTATCAAATATCACACCTGCCCTGAATGATGTGGAGGGGTTTTTGAAGCTCAGGTGCTGTTCTCAAACAGGATGCCCCCATTTTCAGCCTGGGAAGGAGCAAGTGATTTCCCTGTGCAAATTTCTGCCTCTCTGCTTTCCTGAACACACTTCCCAAGTGCTGAGGAGCTCCTGAAAATACTCCTGCAAAGTCAGCTTTATTTCATCTAGGCAGTAGGTGTTTGGGGAATTTTACATTGCTTCTTTTTTTTCAATCATTATTTATGCATTTTACTGTCTGCACATTTTATAACTTTTGTCCTAATAAACCCATCTAATTTAGCAACTATTAATCTGAGCGTTTTGAAACCACTGTGGATATTTCCCATTTGCTGTTGAACACTTTAGGAATCATCAATGTGACATGATGTAAATCTGTAAATGAAATATTGCTTTTCTCATAAAATCTACATCGATTTTTTTGCCTTGGTTATTTTATAGTCTGGTCTCTGTGGTTATTTTTGAATCATCAATGTCTTTATCCCTGCCTCTCAAATATAAAAAATTCTACTAATTATTGAACAGTCTTTGTAAGTTAAGCCAAATGAGGACTTAATGACTTCTCAGATTCAAGACTTCATCCATCTAATATTTCATACACATATTTTAAATGCTGTTCATTTAGCTGAGATATCCTGAGAATGGCCATAGATTGATGTCTTTTTTCCTTCCCATCTGTAATGGGAACAGAAAAAAATAAATTACCCTGGTTTTTTCTGTTTCATTAAAACAGTAAAGAATAGGTATTTCCGCCCTCTCTCCTCTCAAGTACCAACATCCTTTAGCACGAGAGGTCTTTTTAAGTTGTGATAACCTTATTTCACCTCTGATTATTATGCTGAGTAAACTCCAAGAAGTTTAAAACTTGAGATGAACACAGATTGCTGCTGGTGTTTCATCTAAAATATTTGAGTCTAGGCAAGATTTTTAAGATGTTTTTGTCTTAGCCACAAATTTCATAGCAGGAATTTTCTGGGTGGGATAATTAATTTTACAAATTAGATAAATAGAACAATTTAGAAGCTTCTATTAGTTTTGAGAGGGGAGTAAAAAAATTTAGAAAGACTTTTGATTTTTTTCTTCTTTGTATCTACTTTTGAAGTTCTTGGAGGAGGAACAAGATAACATAGATCACCCCAAAATGTGGAAATGTCTGGGACAGAGGCCATGATTCAGTTTACCTCCTGTATCTCAAAGAATGATGATTGATGGACTGAGCACAGAGATCTTTCATCATAGTAAATCGGGAACTGCAAATATCTGGCTTGGCAGGGACTCTGCCAGGCTCTAGAACAGGAGCTAACAGAATCATAAGACAGCTGGGATGAATGGACACAAGTAAAATGAAAATAGAGTTTGTCTGTGTACTTCCAAAAGACAAACCAAATTATTTTCTGTTAGTGTTTCCTACAAGTCTCCCAGTCTTTTTAGTGTTGTAGCAAATTATCAAAAGAATTTGCACAGTGAAAATAGCTGTCATCTGATTATTTGATGACATGCCAACAATGTTTCTGATCAAAGTAAATGGTAGTGTCCCTCACAGTGTCTTTTAAAAAAGGTCAGCAAAATCTTTAATATCCTAAATAATCTAAAAATTATTTTGGCTTTACTGGGTAGCAGGATACAAACTGACCATTTCTAGGTCAACTTTATGCCTCATGTGACATCTGCACATAAATGCATTGCATGAATCACAGAATGATTAGGTTTGAAGAGACCTCCAAGATCATCAAGTCCAACCCAGCCCTAACACCTCAACTAAACTATGGCACCAAGTATCACATCCAATCTTTTTTTAAACACATCCAGGGATGATGACTCCACCCCCTCCCTGTGCAGACAATTATGGTACTTTATCACTCTTTCCGTGAAAAACTTTTTCCTAATATCCAACCTATATTTCCCTTGGCACAGCTTGAGACTGTGTCCTCTCATTCTGTCACTTGCTGCCTGGAGAAAGAGACCAACCCCCATCTGACTACAGCCACCTTTCAGGAAGTTGTAGAGAGTGATAAGGTCACCTCTGAGTCTCCTTTTCTCCAGGCTAAACAACCCCAGGTCCCTCAACCATTCCTCATAGGGCTTGTGTTCCAAGCCCCTCACCAACCTTGCTGCCCTCCACTGGATGGGCTCAAGCATCTCAATGTCCTTCCTAAACTGAGGGCCCCAGAGCTGGACACAATACTCAAGATGTGGCTCACTGGTGCTGAGTACAGGGGAAGAATGATCTCCCTGCTCCTGCTGGTCACACTAGTCCTGATAGAGGCCAGGATGCCATTGGCCCTTTTGGCCACCAGGGCAGACTGCTGGATCATGTTCAGCTGGCTGTCAACCAGAACCCCCAGGTCCCTTTCTGCCTGGGCACTGTCCAGCCACACCGACCCCAGGCTATGAGGTTGCAGAGCGTTATTGTGGCCAAAATGCAGGACTCAGCACTTGGACTTACTAAACTTCATCCTATTGGACTCCACCCATCTATCCAACTGATCCAGGTCTCTCTGCAGAGCCCTCCTCCCTTCCAACAGATCAACACATGCTCCCAGCTTAGTGTTGTCCACAAATTTACTAATGAAAGACTCAAAACCCTCATCCATGTCATCAATAAAAATACTGAACAGAACTGGCCCCAGCACAGACCCCTGAGAAACACCACTGGTGACTGGCCACCAGCTGGATGCAGCACCGTTCACCACCGCTCTCTGGGCCTGGCCATCCAGCCAGTTCATAACCCAGCAAGAGTGCTCCTGTCCAAGCCGTGGGCTGCCAGCTTTTCCAGGAGTACGCTGTAGGAGACAGTGTCAAAGGCCTTGCTGAAGTCCAAATAAACAACATCCACAGCCTTACATCCACAGCCTTTCCTGCATCCACCAGGCAGGACATCCACCACTTAGTCATAAAAGGAGATCAGGTTAGTCAAACACAACCTACCCCTCCTAAACCCATTCTGGCTGGGTCTGATACCCTGGCCATCCTGTACATGGTGCATGATGGCACTCAATATAAACTGTTCCATTACCTTACTGGCTACTGAGGTCAGGCTAACAGGCATATAATTACCAGGATCCTCTTTCCTACCATTTTTGTGAATGGGCCTCACATTGGCCAGCTTCCAGTCATCTAGAACCTCACCAATGAGCCAGGACTGTTGGTAAATGATGGAGAGTGGCTCCACAAGCTCATCTGCCAGCTCCCTCACTACCCTGCAATGGATCCCATTTGTGCCCATAGATTTATGAACATCCAAGTGTCTCAGCAGTTCTCTGACTGCCTCCTCATGGATAACATGAGATGGTATCAGGGACCATTCTGCTCCCTGATACCATCTACCAACCCAGGACGACAATTGTCCTGAGAACAAGCTGTCTTCCTACTAAAGACTGAGGCAAAGACGGCGTTAAGCACTTCCACATTCTCCTCATCTGCAGTTACTAAGTTCCCTCCCTTGTCCAATAAAGAACAAAGGTTGGTCTAACCCTTCCTTTTCCTGTTAATATATTTGTAAAAACATTTTTTATTATCCTTTACACAAGTTGCCAACCTTAGTTCGAACTGAGCTTTGGCCTTCCTAATTCTTTTCCTACATGCCCTAGCAGCCCCCTTAAATACTTCCTGTGTGACCTGACCCTCCTTCCAAAGATGATACATCCTCTTTTTATTTCTAGGTTCCTTCAAAACCTCCTTGCCCATGCAGGCTGGATGTTTGCCTCGTCGACTCATCTTTTGGCACACAGGGACAGTCTATTCCTGTGCCCTCAAGATCTCTGTTTTGAAGCATGCCCATCTTTCCTGAACTCCTTTGTTCTTAAGGGCTGCTTCCCAAGGAACTCTCTAAATAAGTCTCCTAAATAGGCCAAAGTCTGCCCTCTGAAAGACCAATGTAAAAGCCTTATTGATGTTCCTCCTGATATCTCTAAATATCGAGAATTCTATAAAATCATGATCACTGTGTCCCAAGTGGCCTCCAACCACCACATCTCCCAGCAGCCCATCTCTATTTGCAAACAACAGGTCTAACATAGTCCCTCTCCTGGTGGGCTCACTCACCAGCTGCAACAAAAAGTTATCCTCCAATGGAAATGGAAATTCTAGCAGGGTTGTGAGGCCTTGGACTGTTCTTTTCAAGAGCTGTTGTGACACAGTGGGTATATTGTGCTGCAGGATCATCCCGGGATCAGGAGCAAGATTGGAACACCCCTGACTGAGCACAACCTGCCCAGGTTGCCTTGCAGCCACCCTAGGAAATGATTCTGTGGTTGGGACACAGTAGATGTTGAGGAACATAAGCCTCACCAAAACTTTTTCAAACCCTAAACCACCTTGCCCCTCAATGGAAACAGGGAAAACAGGGAATTACAGCAGGCTGCAAACAGAATCCATTTGAGGTGATAGAAAAAATAAGGTGAAAAGTAAAAGAACTGGTCAGTAATCAAGTATGTTAAGAATCATATAATACTTTAAACGATAAAAAGATGAGTTGGCATTTCTCTTTATTTGTACTATAACTCACTAACAGATGCACATCTTTTAAGTCCTGTTAGATTATTTTGACAAGCCATTATAACAGTATTTTTTATTAATCTTTAGATTGGAGACAATTCAATAATATCACTATCAAAATGAAAAAGTTAATTAAGACAACTCTGGAGCTAGCATATGGAGTCTTAAGAAGAATAAGAGCTTAAGGAGGAAATGAGCATCTATTCAAATTCAAATTCATAGAAGCATAGAATCATTGAGGTTGGAAAAGACCTCTGAGATCAAGTCCAAACTTTGTCTGATTTGCCACCCTGTTAACAGGACCAGAGCACTGAGTGCCACATCCAGTTATTTCTTCAATAGCTCCAAAATAGCTTAGCAAGGTTTTTATAATCTTCATTAACAATAATTAAAGCAGCCTGACCCTCAGTACTTGTTCCATTTTATGACTGAAATGTTGATTGTATTACAGAATAAGTGATTTTTTTAACCCTACTCCTAATATATTTTAGGACATCCAAAAAAAGAACATGACTGTTAGTGGCAAAACCTACTGCAGGAAATGGGCAGGACCTGGCCATTTCACAGCACTGAGGTTGCATCCAAACTCCTTTGCAAGTAACCAAACCCCAAGGCTTTACTTCCATCCTTCCCAGTGGGACCTCAGGAAAGGAATGGGTTTCATGTTGTGTTGTTCTGGCTGATGAAAGGATGCAGTGTCCACCTCAGTGATACATGGCACAGAAATTATGAGTACATGGACATGGTCAGCTTCTGCAGAGCTTTAATTGCAGCAAATTTAGACTATTTCCTACTCTCTAAACAATGTTTTGCTTTTCTCTTGGTTTGCTGTCTTGTTATGACTAGGGATTTGGTTACTCAGGGCTGTAATGACCAAAAATTTAAAAAATGTAATTTTTGATGCTGGAAATATGTTCTAATTGAAAGGTAAATGTAGGTGAGCTCTCTTGGAAAATCTTGCTCTGGTGTGAGCTGAACAAATTTGATGTGTGTACAGAACTTCTGTCTTGCTGCTTTTATGTTCTTTGAAGGGTTTTTTCTCTCTGTACTTCATCATCAGAGCTGTGCTCCCTGAGTGCTCCTGAGCTTGCTGCTCTGTAGGTAAAAAGAAAGGCACAGTAGGGGGCATTCTCTGCTCAGAACAGGGTGATTTTTATGCTGAGCCCAGATATACATTTAACACAGTGATTTCTTTTTTAAAGTATGTTTTTCTCTAAGCTGCCTTAGAGTAAATTTCTTCTAATGCCACTTAAAATACAAATAAGTATGCATTGGCATGATTGGAGCTGAATATTTGTTACTGTCTGCCTTCCTGGGATATCAAAGGCATGAGAGGAAAGTGTGTGGCACAGAGGAAGCCAGGACAAGGAAGAAGGGATGAAAAGACATCAAATTAAGTGCAACTTTGTGAAATTAAATCCTGCAGGTCAAATTAGAAATGTATCTGTGAAGGTATTCTTATCACATATCAAACAGCTAATTTAAATACCATTATAAAAAGTTAATTAAGCATAATCTGCAAAAACCTGAAGTATGAACTAAAGGACTAAGATTAATAGTGCAAGAATGAGATTAATTCAGTTTTAAACTAATGGTTTTTACATGATATCTCCTAATAAAGCATAGGCTCATCGGGGGACTGCAGGATAGTAAATTTTTATCAGGATTTAATTTTGTTTAATTTAGACCAGAGTTCTATAATAACATTTACCAGAGAATACTCAAATTAAGTTAATTATGCATGTCAATTTTTGTTCATAAATCATTCTTAAAAATAGACTTGGGACTCAAGGTGGGTAACACTACATTAGTGCTAATGTGGTTTAGAGTGCTGGTTTTATTTGGATGCAGCAGAAACTGATGGTGCTGCTCATTATATATTTGTGAAGACCATAAAGTCATGAGTGGAAACAATCTGAGATTTTATGAGATGTCCCAGGATTCAGCAGGGCAGGTTGTCCTGGATGACAGTGGACCGAACCCATGCAGGAATTAAGTGCCCCTTGGAAGTGATGTCTGGAACATGACCTGACTGTTCTTCACAGTGATGGCACAGAACTTTTGTAGGAAAACCATCATCAGTCATTTGGTTTCACCTTTGCAAACCATTTCCAAGAGTGTGGGCATTGCAGGCAATGTCCTTCAACAAGTGGATGACAAAAGTGGACCCTTTTGAGCTGCAGATATCCCCTGGAGGGACTGAGTTTTCTCATTAGTGGTCCACAGTGCCTTTGGAAAATTAATCCATCCACCCAAACACTCTTTCATTGGAAGATGTTTCTTTTCCTTACTGACACAGAATGTACTTCATTCTTCACTGGAGGGGTGTGCAGACATCCTCCTCCTCTCTTCCAAGTAGATAACCTTGTTTTTAAACACAGTGCAGATGCCAAGTGATTGCAGTGCACTTATCTGCCACATTATTTACAAATCTCAAGAACTTAACTGCTAGAAAATGATTAGTTAAAGGACATCATAAATCTTGACACAGCCCACACAGTGAGTGTGCTGGCTGTAATCCAATCCTTGCAGCTGGGAAACACATTTTTAATGTGATCCAGGAAAAGAGAATTTAAATGGCTTTTATGTTCTCTCAGTGGGGAAGAGTCACCAGTTCTACCCATGGAGTAGCCTGGGATGTGTTCAGAGTACCCCACAGCTTGTGGCCTCAGGGGCTGCTCCAGAAGACAAGAAACCCACTGATATGCTGGTCAAACAGCAGCTTTGACAGATTTGGAGGGCTGGGGCATGACCAAGCTGGCAGTGTTTCACCAGAGAATAAACTCATCCTGATAAACAAGTCAGCAAGATTGAGAAAAAGGGGTAATAAAGCCAATTTAATGACCTGTAGTTGGAGCAAGAGATCTGATATATATTTCTGATTCAACATAAAGGAATATTTATTTCCTCATAGAACCTTCTCTGGCCTGCAGTTGCAGAGGTGAGGTGTGATGTTTGTCAATATGATTTCTGTAGTGGAGAGTATTCTGTCCAAGGGTAGCATTAAAGTAGGTGCCTCTGGATTGGGATCCAGCAGTGCTGGCAATTAATTTTGGGGTAACTTTGTCAGATATGGCAGCTTCTGAGAAATCTCCTAGGCACATTCAAATTCTAACAGAAGAAGCTCAGTGGATCCTCAGACAGTAAATCTGGTATCTGACTTATTCATCTCTCTATTGACTTATCTGTCTTGTTTATCTACTCAGCTTTATCACCTGATTTTTTAAAAATCTAATTTTATTTAACCAACCTATGTTTTTTCTAGCAATCCCACAGCTGTGTTATTTTAGTGGGGAAGCTGGAATCAATAATGAAATGGCAAAAAGAAAGAAAGATTTTTTAAATATTATTTCATTTTTTTTCATTTCACGTTTCCTTTTATTCTTTGTCTTTTACATTTTTCTATTCTTAGAACAGTAGGGACAGCTTGTTTATTTTTAATTTCTTTTTCTTCTACATAAATCTGCAGTTGATAAATGCTTATACTTAATGAGACAATTGCCAACACCCAGCAGAGGCCTGATTTGTCTGTGCTTTATGGTAACTCCATTAACTGCAATGATTTTGCAACACCCCATTACAAATTATGGCTCTAAGTGAAACATGCTTTTGGGGATGCTCAGAGAATAAAGATTTGCCTGGGATGGACAACAAGCAGAGCACACATGGATAAAAACATGCACATGCACAGAGACAAATCAATGTTTTCAGGGGGTGAATGGGCACAGTATAAAATAAAGAGGGAAAAACAGGATGGGTGCTGCTGTGACTGCAGCAGGATGAGCTCTGGTGCTGGTGGATGAGCCCATGGGAATACAGGGACCCCACCAGTTCAGGATGGGAAGCCACAGCAGTGGGAACTTGTGTCCTATTCACAGGATCACAGAATGAATGAGGTTGGAAAGGGCCTTTGAGATCATCCAATCCAACTTGTGACCCAACACCACCCTGTCACCCCGCCCATGGCACTGAGTGCAATATCCAATCTGTCCTTACACACCTCCAGGGACGGTAACACTTCCCTGGGCAGCCTATGCCCAACCACTCATTCTGTGAAGAATTTCTTCCTAATGTCCAACCTGAAGCTCCCCTGGCATAGCCTGAGGCTGTGTCCTCTTGTTCTGTTGCTGCTCCCTGGGAGCAGAGCTTGACCCTCACCTGGCTGCACCCTCCTGTCAGGGAGTTGCAGAGAGTGATGAGGTCTCCTCTGAGCCTCCTTTTCTCCAGAACAAACAACCCCAGCTCCCTCAGGTTTGTCACAGCCTGGTCTTGCCAGCTCCAATCTGTCAGAGCCGTGCTGGGCTGGGGATGAGGAGGAAGAGGACTTCCCTCACTGGCAGAGCGTTTGCACGCACAGTGAGGAGTTGTTCAGCATTCAGCAAAACAGAACCTGCTCCCTCTCTGAGGACTGCCCAGGGTTTTTTGCTTCCCCACCTCCCAGGCAGGACATCTGTACATCCCTGAAACACCATGTTACCACCTGGGCCCAGGTTGTGCTGTGGCACACTGGTTAATGTGGCCACTCTTGGTTGATTCTGAATAGGATGATTTTCTGTACTGCTTTGGTTCTCAAATGATCTGAGAGTCAGTGAAGTGCAGGTGGAAAGCTCTGTTGGGGTAAGGCTGAAATTTAGAGATGGGATTGTCAGGGGCAATCACTCAGACTTCACTCTGGCTAAGAGTAGGGGAGATTGACTTTCACCTGCAATTCACCTAGAGAGGTTGTTCAGTTCCTGCCCAACTCTCTGTTGCTGTTATTTTCTGAACTGGTTCATTTGGAATCCATGCCTACACACCCTGCACATACTGCCAGGCTCCAAGGAAGAGCTGCTCAATGATGTTTACTCCTCTCAAAGACTCTTCAATTTATCCAGAAATGGCGTAACATGATCCAGTCTCTGAAAATGAGAGCTAAAAGTATTCAAATTGGATATAAAAGGCCAGCTTTTCAACAGTGGGGGTAATTAATCATTGGCATCCAAATAGTATTTTCTATTTTCATGGAGCTGTTTGAGAAAGGTGAGTAATTCTCATTTAAAATATGGGAATGTCTCAATAATAAAACTCCTGTGTAGTAAAGGAGCTCTTCCAGCTATCTAAGGAACCTCAGGCCTGTATTCCATTTGAGCAGTCATCCTCAGGGCTCTGTGCAGGGTGCACACAGAGTTGAACGTGCCCTGTGTCAGGCCAGAAGATGGGCCAGATTCTGCTCTTTGTCCCTTTTTGGTTTTTCACAAACAAGTAGTAGGTCCTTTGCAAGTGCTGGCAAGATATGCAGTTGTGTTTTCATCCTTCAAAATCCCACTCTCAGGACTTTTGTGCAGAATCCCTCAAACCCTACCCTTTGCTGAAGCTTTTGTTGTGGGAAACAAGGAGGTGTGTGCTCCTCTTTGCTTTTGCCATCACAGATTTATGTTTGTGTTTATTGAAAAGCTCTACACTAATAAGGATTGAAGGATGTAGTATAAAAGAAGAATCCAGCACCAAAATTTTCTGCCTTCCTAATGCCACTTCAGAACTGACGCATTATTGTATTTACTTAAGAAACAGATCACTATGATTTTTCTCACCTTTCCTCACCCAAATCTTTCTATTTTTCATTTATTCTCTCCTCCTGTAGCCCAATGCTGGCTGTTTGTCAGGTACAAGGATTCACTGCTGAAATAATACACTATTCATTGCTGGAAGCCTGATAATGGGTAAGAGATCAGCTCTGGCTGAAAGTGGGTTTGGCCTTGGAGAGTTGAGGTGTTCTCTAATGAATGTGTTTTATGTTATTTTTGCAGAAAGGGGGAAAATTAATGTCTTGGTTTAGGAAGAGAAGTGTCTGCCAGGGAAAGCCAGAGCTTCCCTTGCAATGGAGAATGTAAATCCCCTTCCTCCAATTATTATAATTTTGAAATAAGGAGCTTTCAGGCAAAGATACGGGAATATAAATAACAGTTCTTTACTAGGAATATTAAAAATACAAATGTAGTAGTACAAAAAAGCAAACAAACAAGAAAGAAAACACTGAAAGAGTCAGAATACAGCCCAACACCCTGTTGGTCAAGGTGTTGGTAACAGTCTAATTAAGTCCTCTTGGAGTGCCAGATGTGGCTCTGTTGAAGCAATGATCCTGTAGAAGGCTGTAGTTTTCCTCTGAAGGTCTAGTGGTGGTGAGATGGGTCCGGTCTTTCTCTGGGAATGCAAGGCAAACAGGCTGTCCTGGTGTTCCAAATCTCAGATTTTATCCAGGTAGGAACGCTTGACTCCTCCCCCTGGGTGGAGCATGTCACAATTGGAAGATGTAACTTTAGCAGTCATGCAGTGAGACTCAAAGGCACATTAACAGAAGATGTCACCCTGGAGGGAGGATGGGTCATGGAAGAGATAAAGAAAAACACCTCCCCAGACGGTTTCAACAGATGGCAATAGAATACATATTGTTGGTTACATCTTGCATTGCAACCCAAGACAATTAATTTGAAGAAAAATATTCCTTGGATATTGCTTATGTGTTTTCTGGAGGACATAAACTCTGGAACAATGCTGAAAACCAAAGCAGAATCTCCAGAGATTCTGTGCAGCTGCTGTTCTCTTCCTCCCTACCACCCTTTGTTGTCACTCACATTGGAAGTCCTTATTCAGCCTTCTCTGAACTCTGCCCATGTTTCACATTGGCTTTTTGCTCTTACTTTTTCAGTAACCTGCTCACCATTCTCTTATATTTTTATTTTTGGGCTGGTTTCCAAACTGTTCCTAACTTTTGTAAAGTAAACATAATTACACCTAAATTTGTTGCTTTCTCCCTCACAATACTTTCCATTTACTTTCCTCACAATAGTTCATATTTGTGTTTTGTGCCTACCAAGAAAAACTAGATTTTATCTTCTTAGGATCAGCCTTTGGGTAGTTCATTTGTATTCATTGCATGCAAAATTCTGGTGTTCTATAGAAAGCAGTGGATAATATTTATTAATTGGATTATGTGGTGCAACTCATTTCACTTCCAAATCTCAGGGGAGGCAGCTTCAGTGAAGACAAAATTCTGCTGCCCTCAGGGGCAGGAGAATAAAATCCCAGTCTATCTTAACCCAGGCTGGGACTCCACCTTTGTTATCAGCTTCCTATGTTTTTAACTGGTGGTGAAAGTAACTTTTTGAGAACACCTACATGTGAACAGTATTAGCCTAGGAGACTCAGGAAAAAGTTTTCCATTTAGAAGTAGATCCAAGTAATGCAAAAGTAATGAGATCAATTTGTTCTGGTCATTCACTGACTTTCTGGTTACTTTTAGCTCTGGTGAGAATCCAGCATGGGTAATTAAATTCTTCCTACCTAATTCTCCCAGTAGTTTCAGTTGCATATGACATTCTTTGGCTTCTGTTGGTTTTTTTGTTGTTGGTAACTACTAAACTGTTCTACATTTCTCCTCAGAGTTGGCTGCAGTTCAAAAGCTCATGAAGTGTTTCACATCTTCTATTGTTTATAAGGCACCTTGAGACTAGTGTGGATTAAAGGTCCCACCTGAATTGAAGAATATATTACTCAGTTCCCTGGCATAATTCATAACTCATAGGTTTTAGAATCTTACTAAATATCTCTACATAGGATTAGTGAGGTTGGAAAGGAGCTCTGGAGACCAAGTAGTCCTTGCTTGGAGCAGGGTCAGCTGTGGTAGGATGCTCAGGATTATGCTGGGTTTTGCATATTTCCAAGAATGGAGACTTCATACTCTCCCTCAATCTCCTGTTGCAGGGTTTGACCCCTTGTGAGCACTTGTTAGATCTCTGGCAGGACACAGAAAGTGTTTTGAATATGCAGGCAGTTTTCATTTTGAGTCGTCTTGTATCCTCTGTTCCACAGCTGTTCCTGTGGTCTCACTCCCAGTTCCTGTCATGCATGGTATTCCCTTCTGCAGGAAGCTATTTTGTATCCCATTGGTGACTATTAAAACAGTGTTGTCATTGACAGTCATAACTTTAATAATTTAGTTTAGTTCACTAGGCCACTGATCTGGAAGCAAATTTCCAATGGAGAGATCCTGTAAATATCTTGGAAAGACGCAGTTGATGGGCTCTGTCTGATCAAGACCTGGACCTTTCACCTGGTTTCACTTTATTAAGTACATCAAGTTTGTGTGAATGACAATCATAACTCTGTTTGTATTAAGGTCCAGCCAAGCTCAGGTCCTCACCTTGGTAGCATTGTAACAAATGTGCAGCAGGGTCTGAGGAATGATGAGTCCTCTCCAAATGTTTGCAGTGGGAGCTGAGTTGTAGTGGGATCTTACTTCGAACATTGCACAGAGCTTTAAGACAAAGTGTCATTTAACTGAGTTCACAAACTAAAAAAAATGTAATTTTTGTCAATTTTTAGCCAATGTTTGGACATTTACTGGGAGTGGAGAGACTCATTAACATTCTGCAACAGAAGAAACACAAAATTTAGCATTGCAATGTAGTACTTCAATACCATCAGAGAATCATAGAATAAAATCAGAGGAAGGGTTGGGTTGGAAGGGACCTTACAACCATCTAGTTCCAACCCCCTGCCATGGACACGAACATCTGCCACTGGACCAGGTTGCTCAGAGCCCCATCCAGCCTAGCCCTGTCAAAGGAGAGTGCTCCAGTTGACAATGTAAGAGTGTTAAGGCTTTGCAAAAAATAAATTCTATTTCTTGTTTTAAAACCTCAGATGGTCTCAGAATTAGTAAAAACCCCGCTTTACCCTAGCAGTGCTCTGAGTGACAAGCTGAAACTGCTTTTTGAATGAAATCTCAGTGTGAGGTGTGAGTTTTTCTCTCCAGAAGTTCAAAGTCCTTAAACTCCTATGTGCACCACATTTTTTACCCTCCAGAAAAAAACCCCAGAAAACCACTTCCTGGCTGTTTGGCTAAGACAGGCACTTCACCTACCTTGCCAAGCTAATGGCACTGTGCGAGTGGTGGCCTCATTCCTCATGAGTGGTAATGGCTGGAGAAAGCAGTTACTGCCTTTGGATACCCGCCATTTGCCAGGGAATGTTACCCATTGCCATGCTGTCTTTATCTCCTGCCTGGACCCTGGAGATTTAGGCTGGTTTCTTAATAGCTTTGTTGTAATCCACACTTGTCATTGTGATATGTGTCTGGAAGGCAGGTATTAAGTATTAATAAACCTGCTATTTAGCCTGGGTTTGCAAGGTAAGGAAGATTGAGACCCTTATTTGTCAAGGTATTTAAAAGCGTGTTAAAAGTCCCATTAAAATCAGTTCAACTTCTCACATGCATAGAGATAAGGCTTTATCTAGACTAATACCAGCACTAAGGGCTTGACAGAATATAACCCTAAATATATTGTCTCTGTATTTCCGCATGTTCTAGATCTGCACATGAAATAAATCAGTTATCCTTACAAGATCACAGATTGTAATAAAGAATTTAGTATAAAAAAGTGTTAACTTTCTTATCTTGTACATGCATCCTGAAAATCTAAATTTATTAGGTAACTAAAAAATAGTTTATGTTGCTTATGTATGGCATAGAATGCCTGTGGTCTGTGGGTATGTATTTCTACATCTCTTACTGACAAAATACAACATGTATTTGGATCTGGAAAATGTTATTTCATCCCTTTTTCCATCCAGGAAAAAAAAGAGAACTCAGAAAATAATGATACAATTCAACAAGACAATTCAAAGAACAAGTAGCTATTGCTGCAGAAGTGCTCAGTTATTTTGTAAAGTGACATTGTGCTTTTCCCATGCAACAGGAGATCATCAGTCATTAAGAATTACACTAGTACCTGTTTGTTCTTTCCTTTTTAAAAAAAATGCATTACAGGCCAACAGAAATAAATGTGAGCCAAGATTTGATGGAACACTCCCCCACTAGCTTGTGTGAAAGATTTACAGAAGTCCTCTCACTTACTCAGGTGTAGATCTGATGGATCCTGTTCCAAGGTTGGAGTCATCAACAAGGCAGGCACTTGAACATGATGCAAACACAGCTCATAGGTCTGCAGCTGGGCTGGGAAATTCAGAAAGTCACATGAAATGCCCCAGAACAGCTGCCTAAGCAGATATTTCAAATCCCATAAATTGTGCAGGGAAAAAGATGAACCATTGCTGATGGGATTTAAGTTGCTGATTCATTTCCTTGTGTGTAGCACTGCTTTGGGTTTGGATTTCTATTTATTTTATTTGCTTATGCATTTTGAATGCAATCCCTCCAGATAATTTTCCCACACAGCCCATGATTTGGGTTTTGAACCAAATTTTCCCAAGATTGTGATCTTAGGGTCCCACTTGAGGGAGATCATTAATTTAAACATTAGATTTGTCCTTGAACACTGATGTTAAATTAGAGTTTCCTGGAAAGTGCCACAAAAAGACTGAAGCCTGAAAAATAAAGTAAATTAATCGAAAGGAAAACTGATTTCTCTTAAAGCAGAAAAATTTCTTTGCTTCATTCATACCTTGTTCTTATAATTTTAATTTCCTGCTTTCCAAACAAACTGTGTTATCAGAGTTTTGAGTCTACTGTGCTTGGTTGTTTGTGATGAAGATAACACTTCCTGACCATACACTTGACTGCGACAAAATAACTAAAGCAAATAAATTTCAATAAGGAGAAAATTAATGATGTTATTTACTGCTTCTCATTAAGGGCATTAAAACAGTTGTGCATCAAGGAAAAAAAGATTAATTAATAGAGGCCAACAAGTGCAACATTTAAAATTAAAGCAATTTTAAAATGGCTTAGTTGCAAATAGCTCATAACGGAATATTTAATTTAAAAAAGCAACCAATTAAAAAAGCATGGAAAAAAATTAAATTAAATTACAATCAACCTGATGACTTCCAGCAATTAAAAGCCTAAACTGTAGGTCCCATCTGCTTAATAAATATTCCATCAGAGCAGTGTGGGGCAATAATTTAAATGTTGTGGGTTTAAGAATTCAGCCATCAGCTTCCTGGCTCTTTCCCAATGCTCCTCATAAGAAGGTATGATCCTTTAAAAAAAAACCAAAAAATCTGTTTATTCTAGTTGAATGGCTTTTTTTTAAACAAGAAAGGTTTCAGGTCTCTGGTAGATGCTGGGGTGGTTTTAGGGAAGATATTGATCTCTACCTTTTTAAGAATAACTTTCATGAGAGAAGTAGAATGAAGTCAAGCCATGGAATAGGTGAGTCTGCAGTGACCTTTTGATAGGTGGTAATCCATAATGTGAAAAAGTTGGTAGTATGCAGGCAGTTGATGCAATGGAATTGGGCTGGAGGAGCTGTTTATAGCCCATACTTGAGAAGTAAAAGGAACAGCAACTCTTCCATGAGTTCCATGAGACCTACATTAGTTGTGGAAATCCATTTCTTCCTGAGGGTAAGCCTCCAATATAATGAGTAAGTTTCAGGCTATTTCACTCAAAGTTTTCTGTTTATGTTTTCCTCCCCTCTTCCCTGACCTTGGACAGGAGGTTGGAGTCAATAAAGTGTATCCCTCTTTTTCAGTGTGAATCTTTCAGTGTTGAGAAAATTTGGTTTGGTTGAGGTTTTCAAAACTTTTTGGTTGCATTTTTCAACTTTTCATTCCATGCGTGTTTTCTGATTTGACCTGGAAAAATCATGGCATTAAAATTTCCACAATGAGAGAGTTTTTGATATGGCAATTATAAAATCTTTATTAGTGAAAGTTTATACTTAAGAAATTTGTACTGGAAAATGCTCCTCCAGGTAAAGCATGTCCCTACTTTTCTGTTGTTATCTCTGTAATAATTAAATATTAGCTGACTCTGTTAGGCAGTAACATTGGGAGTGCTGCCTGGAACACATCAATGCCAGAGGACAGCCCATCACTTATTCTGTGAGCTGTAACAAAATCCCAGGTTTGGGAGAGCATCCTTGTCCGTGCAGGCATCAAGAGTGGGTTTGCATTTAACCACAGAAAAATCGTTTAATTTACCATGTCTGAGACTTCCCTCTACATCAGACTCTCACAAGTTATTATTTGGCTGAATTTTGGCTCTAGTGAAGGACAGAAGTGCTGGAGGTTTCCGTGGTGCACAGCCAGCCAGGTAACAGCTGTTGAAGGTGACAGCAGAAGGGTGATGTGCTGCTTGAGACTGTCTCAGTGAATTCCTGCTGGTGTCAAAACCACCACCACATCTTTCCTTTGCAGTTTCAGCCAGAATGAAACAAACCTCCAAGTCCTGGAGTGTATCTGTAGCTTATTTCTTCTTATTGGGGTAGGAATAAACACTTTGAAGGAGTTGTTTTGACAGGCAAGGTAACACCAGTGAACAATGGTGTAAGGGAGTTGATGGCTGGAGTTTGTTTTCATTATCTTTCTTGGGAAGAATAGGGAGAGAGGTTAGGAGAAACTAGGGAGCTTTTAAAAATAACATCTAATATGTGATTCAGTATCCAGCCTCAAATTCTCACTATAGATATAGATATAGATTAGATATAGATACAGATATAGATATAGATATTTTCAAAGTAAACAAAACTGACATGATTCACAGTGTTCAATAACTGCAGTGCAAGGTCAATTAGCCTCAGTACAAACTGCAAACACTTGCAGACATATAACTGAACCCCTAAAAACAGCAGCTCATGGGCAGATTGAGCAATATAACTCACATGCACATGTTTACTAGCATAATTTCTGAGTTAATTCCAAGAATTTCTGAAAAGTTTGGGACCTAGAAGCAGCAACGGCATAAAAACAAGTCACCTGTTTTGAGACTTCCATTGCTTTTCTCTCTCCAGTGCCTTGACAATGTTTAACCCCTTGGGATCAGACAAAGTGCATTTCAGCTTTTGCCAGATCTTGGAAGTGAGTTAAAGTGGCTTTTTCACCCTATTTCTATGCATTTTCTTCACTTGCACTGCAATTCTCAGTGTGGATTCACATTTCAGTTTGGATGTCACATGAGGTGTTGATTGCTATGTGCAATACAATGGCAGTTACAGAAATCATTATGGTCCTGCTCTGGGCAAAAATATCAGGAATCTAAGAGCAAGGGCAGAAAATACATGATTTTTGCTGGTTTGCTGGTTTTATTGACCGTGACTAGGCAACACAGTGCTTGGAAGGATGAGAGATTACTTTTTCAGTCTTAATTTTGGTCAGAACCCAGTCATAGCACAGGAGCACTTTTGAATGGATGAGCAGCATCAAGCATCAATCTTTGTTTATCAATGGTAAAAAGTAACCCCCTAGTCATAGATTTGAGCTGGAATAATACTGGGATTGAGACTTGCCGCAGTGGAAAGACAAAAGTAAAAGGAATTGTTATTAACTTTTAAAGGGACTGAAGAGCATGCATGTAGGCGTGACATGGATCCATCAGCCATTGCAGCAGGCATTAATTTAACTTTCTGCAGCACTCGGATAACTTGGATATAAGCCTAGTGTGGAAAATCACATGCACATGAGTTTAACCCTGCCTGCTAAAATGGAACAGCAATTCTTTCCAGCACCTCAATCAGCTTTATCAGGTTATTAAATGCAGGCTGGTGGTGCCACGAGCTGCTCTGTTGCACAAACTGATACATTTAAAAAATGAACACAATTCATGTCAACATCTATTGGAAATACCTAGAATGGTTTTTCCAGCTATCACTTCTCTGTGTGTTTATGAATAAGTTTATGGGGGTTTGTTCTTTTTTTGGCAGAAGGGAGTGCATTTTTGAATATCCACATTTCCATGATAACAGGATTTCAGTCATACCTGGGGAATAGAACACATCTATTACTCTATCCAGTATGAGCAAAGCTGGGGGTGTTGTTTACGGCAGAGAGGGAGTGAGTGTGAAGTGCTTTGATTTAGGGACATAAGAAGAGGAGTTGAGGGATCTGAGGGCATATTTTGTTTTGCAGAATTATTTTAGGATACAGAGGAAGAGAGGAGTTATTCCAAACTGAGTCTAACTGTAGCACTAACTCCCAGTTCTAATTTACTGCACAGTTCAACTGAATATTTCACTGTGAAGATACCAACGAGCTGGATCTTCATCTTCTTGAAGGCAGCAGAAACATGTGTCCACAAAGGCCAGTGCCTTTATTTATTGAGAGATATGATTTATTTGGTGAGAGAAGGAGGGAAGGACGTGGAAAAGAGAAGTAAAGAAAATATGAATAATGCTGCCAGATTTGGACCTCTAGGTCAAGTAATTACATGAAAGCCTTAATTATCTATTTTTCTACCTGTATCTCTAATTATCTTTTGCTCATTTAATATATCTGTGTTTATAACCATGAAAGCCTTAATCTGGAATATTACCATATCATGATTGTAAGTTCATGGTACTACTCAGAAATCAGATTAATGCGTATCAGCATTACAATCACTTTATATATACACAAATATACATCCTTTGGAGAGAAACCTGACTTAGGGAGTTCTGAATTCTCAGTTTGGCAACAACTTCGTAAGTTTAGGATGAGAGAGCCTTTTTGGAGCTGTATCCCATTTCACCAGTGCCTGCTGAAAGACTCTCTGACGACCTACGTGTGAGAGGTTCCCAGAACCTTTCTCTAGTTCAGTCCCAGAAGAAAGTACGCAAAGAAATGCTAAGTATCTCCAAAAGTTGGTCTCTGAGACTGACTTCAAAAAGCAATCCCTGAAAGGCCCCTCTGAAAAGCACTGGAGATTCAAAGGGCCAGGGCTAGGGGGTGGGGGAATGAGGTGGAGCAGGAGGAGGGTGTGCAGTGCAAACAGAAATGGGAGCAGAAATACAGCCAGGAAGGGGGATTGTGAAAGTGAGAAGAAATAAATGCTTGATCTTGCTGTGTCAAAGAATAGAGGAGTCAATGAGGAGATCTGAGAATTTCTAAAGGCTTCCTAATCTTCAAAGACTTAAAAAAATATTAAGAATTGGGTTATTTTTTTTCTTTAGCATTTATATCATTATATGAGACAGAGCAGATACAGAAAATGTGTAGGCATGTATGAAATAAAAATATTTAAAATAAATCAGCACTCAAGCTCCTTCTGAAAAGCAACCTGCCATCCCCAGGTAAGAAGACAAGGCTGTTTTATCATCTTACCCAAGATGAATAAAATTTCAGAATTTAAGCACAGCCCTATGGCAATTTAGAGAAGAAGGACAGTTATTTCTATTGTGAGAGTGACAATTGTCAGGTGACAGTGACCTGCACAGCCCTGGAAGAGAAGCCAAGCACAGAACCTGAATGTTCTAACAGAATATCCCCTTGGCACATGAAACAAAGCTGAATCCCTCATTAGCATGCCTTCACTACCCTTTTGCCATCGACATTTCTGATCCCAAGGGGGTTATAATGAAACAACACATTGCAAACTGTCCCAGTTTTGTTACTGTTTTTATTGGTAATCCTGTTTGGAAGGAATTTGTGCTTGACCTTTAAGGTAGGTTTACAGTCAGGTCTCAAGGAGCGGACAATTAGCAGCTAATCAATAAAGAGCATCATTTTTCAGTAAAGCCTTTTGCTGCAAGGTTTAGACTTTTACTGGTCTCCAAGTATCTGTAGTTTAGGTTGTATCAATGCCTTGAAGGTGGGCAGAATGTAGAGCAGAAAGCAGCGCTGATTCTGCTTGGCTGCCCAGCTTGACCAGTCAGATGAAGGTAGTAAATGTTACTTTCAGATCTGTTGACTTATTTTCACTTGCCTTAGAGGAAAACAGGCTTTTTGGATTGTTTTGATGCACTCCATCTTTTGAAATCTAGCCCCGTGTTAGGAAGAGTGAATGTGAACACTGAATTCATACATATTACATTTTAAAATTAAAATCTTGTCATGGTAAATGTTAAAAAAACTTCTGTCCCATGCAATCTGTCGTCATGAAATCATTGTGTTCAAAAAAGTGCAATGAGCAGAACTGGGGGATTTGAAAAAGGGGATCTAGAGCTTGAGCTCATGTAAACCTAAGAGAATTCTAGGGCAGTTTTTGTTTGCTAGGCCCCAAACGCTCTATGACTATGGTCTAGATTTCTCTAAGCTGATATTTTGATGTGATTGTCTCTAGAAAAATCTCCTACTTCAGAAGGTTTCCCTGAGTGTAGAGCTCCCAAAAGGGAGGGAATACTCAAGAACTTGCAATAAGTCCACAGAGAGCTACTGATGAGGATAAATAGATTTGTCTGTAAATTACTTGGTTCAAACCACTACCAAAATCCTTCCTGCAGGATGGAAATGTCCCTTCTCTCCCACACAGTTTCACATGTGAAAGACATGATTGATAGACTGTCTTTTATTGGCTTTAAGCCAACTCATAATTGAACATGGTATTGCAGTTTAAGATGAGAGGTCAATCTATCTGCCAAGTAATTGTCTGAAAATTACAGGAACAATAAAACACAAAGCTGTACAGTTTGTACATACAGGTTCAGGCTAGCAAGAAATGTTTCTGCATTTAATTGACATTTAACAAAATAATTACAAGTTCTTCAGGATAATTAGAATACATACTGTATTTGCAAAGTGCTTAAAATACTAGTTGACCTTTAGTAAGTATGTTAATCAATAACAAACATATAACTTTCTATTATGTCAATTAAATGCCTGTGTATTTCATTTGGATGCTCAAAGGTGAAGGTTAAGTCATGTTAAATCATTGCCCTGTCAGGATGGGCATTTGTCTCTGATGTGCTGATATATCCCCTGAAATGCCCCAGGGATCTGCCTGATTAATTTGCAGCAAGGATTTTAGAGCCTTGTACTCCTGTGAGTTGCAGTCATAGAACTCATTCCCTCTTCATTCCTTCTTCAGAACACAGAGTTCTGAAGAGGTGAGCCCTCTTTTGTCTCTCTAAAAATTTTAATGAATTGAAGGGTTTCTGTGCTTCTCCTGAAGTCTCCTGAATTGAATGGTGCTTCTCCTGCAGTCTTCCAACATCCAGAAAAATATAATGACCTTGGATATAAGGCATCTTTCACCAGAAAGATTACGATCTTCTCCCAAGATAGAGATATCATTATGTTTTATATGTACTAATGAGTTCATACAATAAAGGTCAGTGTAAAGTCAAAAAATATTTGTGTTGTTTTCTTCTTTTCTGTAACAGTTGGTGCATGACCTCAAAAGTAAGAGGAGGAAATGTTTGCCTGTTGCAATCAAAAGTAGTAGATTTTCTGCCAAATTTTGTCAGGTAGCTAAAAAGAAGGAAAGGAAAGCAAATACTATTTTTCTTTCTGCTCTTGTAGGAATTTTTCCAAGTTGTTATCTTTGCAAAAAAATCTATTCCCAACAAAAGTGATATAAGAACAGAACAGTGACTCATGTGATGTAAATCAGCATTGCTCCACTAAGCTATAACTGTTCTATTTTGTTCAAGAACAGATCAAATGTATTTGAGAAAGGTGCAGTAAATATGGCA
Organism: Acrocephalus scirpaceus scirpaceus; assembly: GCA_910950805.1. Classification (NCBI taxonomy): domain Eukaryota; kingdom Metazoa; phylum Chordata; class Aves; order Passeriformes; family Sylviidae; genus Acrocephalus; species Acrocephalus scirpaceus. The sequence goes on from OU383789.1 coordinate 7,426,830, forward strand.
ATTCTCTCTCTTTTTCAATAGTAATATGCCTCTGACTTTGCATAAGGGTCAATGAAGTGTTAAGTTGAGGGTGAATCAATACATAATGTGAAAAATATGATTCTAAGGGAGAAGATATGGATGAGGATATGTGAAGATATGTGAATGAGGACACAATAAAAAGAAGGTAGTCATTGAATGATAAAAACACCTTCTAATGTACAGAGCCTGAAGCTGTAATGATACATATGCAGGGGAAATACCAAACAAAACTCTTTCCCTGACATATAATTGAGATTTCTATATTGTCCTATGAAATTTTTTTGTAATTTTCAGTATTGGCTCTGTACCTGGCCCTCATTCACATAGTTAGAAATTTTAAAAAGTCAGGTAACTCATAACAGCTTTTTAATATTATTCCCAGGCCCAGAGCTTCCAGGAGAATTCTTTTTCATAACTATATGCTTATCTAAAGGTTTCTGTTCCTTGTCCTGCCTTTATGTTGATATCACAATGCAACTATGGAAGATGTTTATCTTTAATTTGCTGAGGATATGCAAATCAGGTAGGGTATTTTCCAAGTGATAAGTAAATTTAAACCATTATTAAGCAAATTTTTATTCAGTTTCAATATGGACTAGATTTTACTGACAAAATAAGGAGCTCTGTGTTGCCTTAAGATCCCGAGGAATTCCTAATTTATAGGACCATGCTGGTCTATAGGTTCCAATGATGCTCCTACACGAAGTTATGACAAGGTGCAATTCTTCACATTCACTTGTTAGATCCATCCTTTACATTCTAAAACATGGCACAGACAAGAAATCAGACCATCAATATCTACATTACCCATGTGAAATAAAACCTGATTTTGCAGATATTGTTTTCTGAATAAAACATTGCTCCCGAGTTGTAATCTAATTCCCCAACAGGTAAACAGGGAATCCTGCAACAGAGCTGATGAAACTAAAGTGAGACTCACATCAATAAAAACTGTCCCTAAAATATTCTTAAAGTGGAGTAGTACACCTTGGGTTTAGAATACACAGAAGTAGAGATTTATAGTCACTGAGAAGTTGATGATGAAAAAGTTGAGAGGTTTTATGAGCCCTGAGATAACAAAATGCCAAGATATCAGTCAGGCCATTTGAAAAGGAAAGCTCAGAAATCACTTTCAAAGAGGGCTGTTGATTTTCCATATTAATAATTGATAAAATAATATACAAACATCTTATCTGTAGATGTAGCTGCCAAAAGTTGTGAAGCTGCATTAAAATACCCTGTATTGCTTTGATGTGAAGATTTAAAACGTCACACACAACCCCTCCCAGAAAGTTTTATGCCAAAATAAGCTAGTAATGATCCATTCATGAAGAGGTCCCAGTGACTTGATCTTTATGAATCACTGATGTGTAAGGTGTAGCACAGTCTTAAGGGTGACATTTCTCAGTAGAGTGGCTTTGCAGTTTTTTTTTCTGCTTCTGAATTGGATCATCTTGTATTTGCTTTTTCTGATCTTGTGGGAGTCCTATCATTCCCATTTTCCTAATACAGCTTTGATATATCTGGAAGAATGGGTGGAGTGCAGAAAGAGGAAATACTGTTATCTGCTGGCTGGAAAACTTGCCTAAGAAACATGGAATTTTTTTTTTCCATAGACTGTAAGTTTCCTGCATGTGGAGGCATCTGGGGGAGCAAACAGAGCTCACATTGATTTCAGCAGCAATTACAGATCACAACCGCTGGCAGGTTTTGCTGGGCAACGCCTGTGCCCCTAAAGCTCAGACCCTGCGGCCCTTTGTGACACAGGTGTCACTGGCTGAAATAGCTCCACTGTTTTCCAGAGTGTTACACCTGTAGAAAGAGACCCAGCTCTTTTACAACACTTTATGACAAGCAAGTGGTACCTCCCATTGTACCTGAGGTTACTGGTTTTTACTCTGTGATGTGGCTGATGCTGGAGTTTTCAGCTGTGCAAGCTTTTTGCAGAGGACAAGACAGAGAGAGAGCAACAGTGTGTGGCTGCAGCCTCCCTTTAGCTAGAAAATCTTGGCTTTTCATGCACTCAACACTGTGGCCACCAGTCTGGAGATAGAACACTGCAAGCAGTGTCAAAGTATACACATTTGCTTTAGATAAAATAAACAAAGAACTAGAACCAAAGCAGGAAAAATTTTGTCTTCTCTGTCCACAGTAGCACAGGCAGTGCTTTGACATTTTGAGGGATCTATTTGCTTAGGGCCTGGCAGAGTTTTGGAGACTTCAACTTGTGAAATACTGATGAGATTAAAATATACATGTGGGCTTTTTCTGAGACTGATCTACTTACTGCCCAAAATTTAATGAAGTAAGGTTGGTGTGTATTCAAACATGGCACTTTGCTGAGTTTGTAAGTGAATTTACTGCAATAAATAAATTCCCTTTTAAGTTGTGACATTGTCTCATTGAGGCTGTGAGATTTTTGTGTGTGAGCTTTTATTTGGGTGACACAAGCTGAGTAGATACTTCAATACAGAGTGAAAAGAAATAAGCCATTCCTGAGTCCAAATTACCCTTATTTTTGGTATTTACACTGTCCTAAGCTCCAGGACAAATCCATTTTACAATATAAAAGAGAGTGAAAGCTTCAAATGAAAAGTTTGTTCCCTGCTTTGAATACTAAACTTTTAGTTTAAATTCTGCCTTTTCCACATGGCATATATTAAAATAAATGAAAATATATTAGGTCTGATTCTCTTCTCAGCAAGACAGATTTCTCAACTGCACAATTCCCATGCTTGCAATAATGGCTTTGCTAACTCAAATTGCACAGAAGAAAAATCAAATCACAAAATATTTATGTTTAAAACTGTACAAGAGTCTAATGGTTCACAAGGATGACTGAAACAATGTAATAGCCCACAAAGTGTTCATGGGCTTGACTTTTGTTTATTTAGTGATCCTGTCAAAATAGAAATATTGGTGGACCTTATAAGGTTTTGGGCTATTCAGAAATGTACAGCAAGTGTCTTTTCAGGTCTTCCATGAGGAAAGCATTTATTAGAGTTATTTTGGTGACATCCAGTGGAACTATAAATTATACCGTAGTTATGTCAAAGGCATACTCAAATAAAATTACAGAAAATAAGATATAAAAGGAAAGGCTCAGCCTTTCTGTCTGTAAGTCTGTAGAGTCCTGTGAGAGTTCCTTTATGGCCAGCAGATGTCAATGTAGTGATAAACTGAGGCTCACTGGGAATCCAAACCAAGCCTGGCAATGATCAGAATGAAGGCAGAGCAACCACTCACATCCCCAGTGGCAGACTCAGCTGTGCTCTTCCAGTCCAGTGAAGCATTCATTTAATTTCTTTGGACAACTCCTCAAAAACCAGTTTTGTTTGTCCACACAGTCAACACTGATTTAACTGTAGTTAAAAATGCTTCATGATTCCTGTGACATAGAACATCACTTGGCTTTTCTCTTTCCATTCCTCCTCATCCTCAGCTCCTATACATATAATGGCTGTTCTTTACACCCATGTGCAGAATAATTATTGTAGGCTTTTGTATTCCAAGCTGGTCAGATTTTCTGTCCAGACTAATCCAGGGAACTCCCTGTTGTGCTGCTTATTGTGTTACATGTCATTGCAAAGGGTGGATGTTCCACTGATGTAAATGATGTAGGAAACAGCAGCAATGAATGATGGTTAACACTTTGTAGGTGGATAACTTGTCCTCTAAGTAGTTCTTTTGTTTAGTCTTTTACTGTCATGTTTGAACACTCTATTGATTTTCTTTAAGTTCATCATATTATTTACCTTTTTCTTTACTGTACATGATGTTTGAGTATTGCTGTATTGATTTCCCAACAAGACATTTTAGTTTCAAAATATTAATGATTCTAAGTACTGCTACACATGTTTTTTGTTTCATAAAATCAATCAGCAACAGCCAAGGAACCAAAAACCTTCCTACCCTTCTTGCCTTTTGTTTGGAGTCATTAATCTGAGCAGACTTCTTCAGATCAAAGTGTCAAAAAATTGTTTAGGAAGTTGTTATATATGTAAGATATCTGCAGTTGGGAGTATGGATACCTGTCACCTCAGTGGGGGGTCACTGTACACAAAAGGTCAGAGGTGTTCTGCCACAGACATCCAAGAATTGAGCTGAGAATTGTCACCTACACAGTTTGGAGTGACTGTATCAGTGATCCCATGTGCTTCCCTCCAGCTAAATGGCTTCATGACACTGTTTCCAATATTAATGGAAAGCCTATACTTGTCTCAAATGCTGAAAAAAAGAAATTATATTTTGATTTTATCACCCCACATCTGTGCCCCTCTCCTTAGTAGGGCTTCCACTTGATTTAGGCAATTTGTTACCTCCTGGAACTGGAGATACCCAGTGGACTTTCTCCAGCATTATTCTCTCCCATGGATGTTAGCTGTGTGCTGGGGCTCTCCAGGGAATAACTGCCAATAAAGAGCCATTAAAGCAGTAGTAGACCCACCTCTCAATTCTCTTTCCCTTGCTGCTGATCTTTGCTTCCTCAGATAAGAAAGTGGTCATATGCACAGAAAGGTACTGTTCCCTGCTGTTGAATATTTCATATGAGTTTCCTGTTGAAAGATTGATTTTTGCCACAGCTTACTTTATTTGTTGTCAAGATGCACATGCACATTGTGTCTTCAAAATGTAAATATCAATATTTGCTCTTTTGTCTGTGTTGGAGAGCTCTGACTGTGTCATGTCATGAGCCCCTTTTTTACAAGAATCTGAAATTTACAAGCAAGGAAATGTTCAGGTTGAAACTGCTATTCAGTTCAATCCTCTTGAGGAGTTCTTACACCTGTCTATGTAAGGTTTGCATAAATTCTTAGTCTTAGACCAACATGTGGCAATTCACACAGGGCAGTAAGCACTATAAGTGCTTATTTATACGCATAAAGCATAAATATATATAAGATAAAATATCCTCTAGAAGATACCCAGACTAAAATAAGTTTTTTGTACTAGTTTATCTACACTGGTAATTGTGCACCTTGAGATTTTTTTCTTTAACCTGTACAGTATAGTTGTGGTTTAGCATAACATATTTTCGTTACAATACAGAAATTTTCATGCAATACTTTGTCTGACACCAGCTGTCACAAGGGGCTAAAGCAGGGGAACGTCTATTGCTTCATTTTATGAACACCAGACTCCATTTTTATTACAGTATAATAAGTGCACCAAGCATGCAACCTTGGGAAGTTTGGGGAATATATTTGACTTCAATCACATCCCTTGTATCAGTTTTATTTAATTATTGAAAGCATTGCTCATGGCTATGTGTTTGTTGTACCCACTGTTAACACCAGTGCTGTCCCTTACAGTTCAGACATGGTTCAGTACAGTTCTCTTAGAAGGGAGTGGTACCAAAAGGAAAATCTCCCCAATATTGGGGTGTGACTTTCTGACATAACAATTCAGATACACAGTTTTTGACCCAGGATTGCCCATCATGCTGCTGGTGTCCCTCTGTCCCTGTCCAGTGACCCCAAAGAGTTCTAAATTTTCCAATGTCCTACTGCAGGCTTTTATAAAATACCCTTCTAGGTTTTGTCCTGGCATTTGGTATTAGCAGAAACTGTTTGTTGTGAAGCCAGGGGCAGAAGCCCCCCGGAGCAGCGAGCTGAGCTCTCAGTGGGCTAAACCGAGTCATTCTGAAGTGCTGCTCTTGCTGAAGGAGCATTCCCAACTTACAGTGCTCCAATTAAGCACAAAGTCATTGGTGCTCACAAATTTTCCAATTCTGTTTTTAAGGGTGCACTTTAGCAGACTCTTCATCTGACTCACCTTCATTGCATCCAACTCTCAAGTGAGGAGAGGAGGGTGACTCTGGATTGGGGCTGGACTGGGGGCACAGCACTGCAAAAGTCATTAAAGTGATTCAGATAAGCCTGCTGTAAACTTGCAGATCAGTTTGTAGCTCACAGTGCTGCTGATTTGGAGGAGGTTTGCTTTTAAACCAGCTTGTGTGATTGCAAATACCATAAATAATCTTTCTTTTCAAAATTAAAAATTGCTCCTTTTTTGCTTTTTTCTCTCTGTTTTGGTGTTGCTGAATGCTCCTCCTGGGTGCTGCCAGGCCAGCAAAGCTCTTTTCAGACGTGCCAGGGGATGGGACATCCACCAACACTTCAGCTCAGCCTGTGCAGCAATGCCACCTTCAACCAGACATGCACAGCAAAGTGGTACCGTGTCACCCCACCCTGCAGAAAAGTTATTTATTTGTTTGTCCTCGTTTAGTCCTCAGCTGTTAACCATAGATCATTTTTTTCCTAATAGCTCTGTGGAACCAGGGGGGCAACATCCACTGGGATCTGTCTGCTGACTTAGATCAAATTTTAGTTCCAAATATATTTACTGTCACTCTTTTTATATGGGACCTGTAAATCTTTTCATGTAGAAACAGTGTGGAACTAAAGGTCTAAACTCTCCCTTTGATGTCAGTAAGAACTTCCTGCTTGGTTGGATTGCTCTGTAATATTATACATCCACTGGAAATAATAATAAGAAAAAGCCTTGATAATGGGTTGTTAGGAACTTTATAGGACTTTTTACATTAAACTTGAAATGAGCCTAAACTTGAAGATAAGCTGGTATAATAAGCTCTGCTATCGGCTTGTGGAAAAATGCATAAATATGCATAAATGATGAAATCAAAAGTAAAAGTTCTCTAGATATCCCCATTTGTGTTCAACAGGTTTTTGTCATGCAACTATATATGTGATCTAAATCTTAAATTAGCTGAGGATGCCATATGGTTTCAGTGTATATCCAAAACATTGCAGCCCTTGCTGAGGAAATAGTATTAAGGAAATTTTATTCTTGGCTTATTGCAATATTTCTTCTGAATGGTGAATATATTTGGAGCTGCCCTGGAATGTTGTGCTGTCAGGAATAGAAATAGGTAAGTTGGTCTGTTCCTTATATATGAGACCCACAAGGGAAAACCCCACAAACAAATCAACCTATCATCATGGGGGTGGTAACTATTCTGTGTTGTACTGATGCCTCTCTCCTGACTCTTATCAAGGCTGGGATTTCAAAGATAATCACTGAGAAATGTACAAAGTATGTACTATTTTCTGATAAGCAAATGTGATAATCATCTTGCTTGGTCAAATATTTTTGTCTCAACATTTTTAAGGTAATTTCCAGAATCTCTTCGTATTTCAAGGTATGCAGATTTTTGTGTAACACCTTAATGTTTTCAGATACAGAATTTCATTAATGCTTTTATATATTGTTCTTCATGATTTTGTCCATATTATGAGATAAATCTTTGTTTTCCTTCCTTATTGGAAATCCTGGATAGCATCAAGAACACAATCTAGTATCAATTTCCTTGTTCCAAAGACACGGTGGTCTTGTGCAGTGCCATAGAGCATAATGCAATTCCTAAATTAAGGTAGGCTCACTGCAAAAATGCATTAACTGAAGATTTTCCAAAATGCTGATTTCACTGTAATATGAATTGATTAACACTTAAATGAAGGAAATGATAATTCTGTGCATTGGGGCTCTGATGGTTACACTGCATCATATGCTGTGTGGTTTCTGCCATCTCTAACCACTCACTATATTTTTTCTTCCTCAGTTTTTTCTGCACTCCCAAAGAGCTGAATATACTCTTTCTTATTAAGAGTCAGTATTTCAGCTGTCATCTTTTCATAGGGAAATGGCAAAGGGGAAGAGAGAGAAAAATAAGAGCAATAATAACTTCTTGTATAGCATCTTTCATCTCAGTCTCCAAAGCCAAACATCATTAATGAGATGGAACTGTTGGTTTTATTTCTGACCCACATCCAGGCTGCCTTTTCTTCTGATCCTACTCAAGGTAATTAGGGAAAGGAGAATAGATGGTTGGCCAAGAAGAAGGTAATTCAGATGTTTTCAGGAGCATTGCTGAGTACTTATTTTTTCCAATTTCCCTCTCCTGTGCAGTAACAGTGTCTTCTCCTAGAAATGTCCTTCTGAGTGTGGCATAAAATTCAGAATCTAAGGCACGCTTAGTCATTAAATATATTCAGATTATTTTCTAAGAGCCAGGTTCCATTCATTTACTTCCATTTCAGTTTCTGATGTACTTCCCCAGTTTAAATGAATACAACATTCTCCCTTCCAAGCTCTAATTAATGTGTAGGTTTCAGTTTTATTATGAGATGTTGAACAGTCTCTGATCTTGTCTGGAGAATCAGCTGTGATTTCTGTCTCTGTGATGTAGCAGAGCTTACACAGGTAGCAGAATATTTGAAATCTTTGTTCAGTACTATGGTTCTTTCCAGCTCTGAGTCTGCTCGTGTACCAAAATAAATCAGGATATGTTCAGTCAGAGTGATTATGTCTTTTTCTTGCATGGCAGTGGATCTACCCCTGTGCTTTTAGTACAGTAATGTAAAATTTTGTACAGATAAACCAAAGCAAAGCATCTTAACTGAATTGATCCTGGCAGATATTCCAAGATAATGATGGTCTTTGAGTATAGCACTGACATCTTCACCTCCTTCCCTCTGCTGATAGTGGGAAAACACAACTCGTGCTGATCAAACCTTTCCTCTGATGGGACTCTAGCTATTCATACTGTCATTATCAATAGTAATTATTGATCCAGTTTGTCAGATTCCCACCTTGTTTTGATTTTACCCAGTGAAATGAGACAGAGTATGTCTCCAGGCAATGCAAGTTTGTCTGCCAGCCCTGTGCTTTACACATGGTGTGTGGTTGTTCTTCAAGTGCAGTCCATGTTCTGCAGTCTCTAAATCTTTTATTTTGTGCCACAAAAGCCTGCACAGTCAAAGCCACATCCTCCTTGGCTGCTAGGGTTTTGTATTCACAGAGGACCAGAACCCTGGATTCTAGTCTCACTGCCGGTCCTACAACTGTTGTGATGGCAGCAGCAGTGTTTAAGGTTGACATGACTTAGTATTTATAAAAAGAAACCAAGAAAAAATAATAGGCATGTAATTTTTTATCCCTTTTCAGCCTGATTGTATTGTTTTTTTTATTCTGCTTGCAGTGAAACAGCAGCCTCAGGCTCTGCTGCAGTCTCTTACCCAGGGAGATAAAGTCAAGTGTACTAGGAAAGCTCAATAATCTCTAATCACAGAACTGCTTCAGACAACTGTTTAAGAATGGCATTGTTTATGTAAACAGTGTCACTGCAGCTTATTACAAGTTTGTGTGCTCTCTTCAGACGTGCTGATCTTAACTTGCAGCTATCAGGGTGCCGGATCTTACTTTGTTTGTGGTTTTGATTTCCTTCTCCCTTCTCCTTTGTGTAGTGCGTAAAATCTATATGGTAGGGATAATTTCTGGACGGCTTATGTGTACTGCTCCTGCAATCAGGAGATCCCAATCCAGTAGCTGAATTGGTAGGTGTGAAGTACAAGTTTTCATTCACATCAGTTTGGGTGAAATCTGCTGCAAAAAACCCCTCAAACCATCTTTGTATGTGGGGAGAAGTTTAGAGATAGATTTCCCAAAAAAATGATTACAAAAATTCTGCTCCTTCTTAAAACATAATAATATTAGGGAAAAGATAGAGAGGAATGCAACCCAAAAAGGAAAAATGATGCCCCACACAATCACTCAGGGATGGCCAGCCCATCCCCAGCAGCAACCAACACTTTTACAACCAACTGTCCCCAGTTCCTATACTGGACAGGATACTCCAGGGTGTGGAATATCCCTGTGGCCAGTTTGGTCAGTTGTCCTGGCCGTGGTCCTCGTGGCTTCCTAAGCACCTGCTCTCTGGCAGAGCCTGAGAGACTGAAAAGTCTTTGACTCAGAGAAGGGGATCCTTAGCAATGACTACAACATCAGTGTGTTATCAACATTATTCTCATTCTAACCCAAAACTCAGCTACAGAAAAGAAAATAAATTCCATCCCAGCTGCAAGTAGGACACAGAGTATCAGTGTACTCTGGTGTGGTTCCTGCTGTCGATAGAATATAAATATAGAGAATCCAAAAGAGAAATGGGGCTGCTCTGGGATTCTGGAATGTGATCATCTGTTTCTGCTGTTGCACAGCGAAAAAAAAATAAATCAGTACAATGTGAACTGGAAGGAAAGTGTGACAGTTATTCTTCAGTTAAAGGCAAGGGTAAAAAAAAAAGCCTGAAATATTTTTGCTATCCAAAAAATGACAGAGAGGAACAATTTGAGTAGGGTCTCATATTTCCCCAGTAACTAAATACTGCTTTGGCTTTATTGCTCAGTTGACTTATAGAGAATGGATTTGAGGTTAGAGGAAAGAGTTTTAAAATTGCAGCTAGATTACCTTTTTTTTTCTTTTTTGACCACAGAACTTTTGATTTTAAAAAGCTTGCAGCTTAATTCCATTTTTTAAAAGGAGTTCTTTTTTCAGTCAGAATTTTACAGACCTATTTAAACAAAAAGTAGAAATTATAATAAATTATATACACTGTAGTTAGTTTTGCTCCTCTTTCACCCCATATTTTTAAATGGAGCTTGAAGGCAAAACTAATTATTGAGAAGACATGTATATAAAATTAGTTCAGAAGTACAGAAATACTTGTGTTGCCTCAAGCAAAGAGCTCTCAACATAATGAGTCAAATATAGACAGTTTTACTGGAAAAATTTAAGTCTTAAATTCACACCTTCTCCTTCACCATCCTTCCTTTCAAGTTACCTTGTTTAAGATGAATCGATTCCAAGACAGAGTTTTCCTGAGTGATTTGCAGTTTGAAGCAGCCAAGTACTTTTAGAGTCTCTCTTTTCATTTCCTTGAAGAAGTCTGAGATTTAAGGGGAATCATTCTGTCTCAGAACAGAGGAAGAATAAACTCTTCTGACTTGAGAATCAGGGAAATGGGCTGAGTGAATCGTCAGGAAAGCATTGCTATTACAAGATCCTTGCCCTGTTCAGACTAAATGAAAATGAGAAGACAAAAGCAAAACAAAACAAAACAAAACAAAAAAGGAGAGAAATCACAAATATTGTGATGCAAACTATAAAAACTGATAAGGCCTAAAGACTGAAAAGAGCTGATAGGTCACACTCCTTCCTTAAACACTTGTGCTCCTTGCGCTGTCAGTACTCTTCTGGAGATCTGCACGTTGTTTGCAAATTCCTGAGTGACAGTGCTACCAGTTGGAAGACTTGAAAGAAACTTTGAGATTTTGGTGGGTTTTGTTTTCACTGAACATAAATGCAGTCATCACTGCATGTTTCACTCCAATGGTCAGACAATACAAAGGGTGATTTTCTGCAAGCTGGGCCACTTTGGTCTAATTTGGAATAATGGGAATTGAAAACAACCAGGAGCATTTCTTTAGGCTATGAATATTGCCTCTTGAAAATGTGAATAAAAATTCACATCTTCATCCCAGATTCTTGTTCCTATGCCAACAAAACATTTGATATCACAATAGAAAGGAGCATTTTACTTATTTTAAAGCACAATTGGAATAATTATTTTCTGTTACAAGCAGCACAACTGTAACTTAAACTGACAGTGCTAAATACTGTGGTAACCTGAAAACAATTGCTTAATAAATTAAACTGACCTAAAATAAGAATTGCATTCCAAGCTATTAACATAAATTTGTCCAGAATCCAGCAATGCTTAACCAGAAGACCAAGTACTGTTTTCATCCACCTCTGACTTCAGGGATGTGTTTCCCCAGTAGGTTTCACAAACATAATAATGAAATTAGATTAATAAATCTTTCCTTTTATCTGACTGGATATTGGGAAAGATGGGATGTGCTTTCTGTAGTCCCTGGTGTCTACGTGCCTGTGCAATGCAGAATTCCTGCACCTCTCAGGGCAACATTTGAGCCTGACTGCAGCAAGCAAGCCTGCATTCTCTGTGCCACTGCATTCTCCAAGTCTGGGTAAATATTTCATGGCAGCATGTAACAGGATTTATCAGCTAGTCTGGGATTACACAGGTGTGGCCAAGTTCTTCCCTACACTAACTTCCTGAATTGTTGATTAAAAAGAATTAACAGTGTAGTGATGCTGAGGTCCCCCTAGGGTGGGAGTGCTCCTTACTGGCTCTGGTTCCATTAATCAGCCCAGCCTGTCTCTGGCACTGAGTTAACTTCTATAGCAGGCTGGGATTTCCCTGTGCCCTGCAGACACATGTCCCTGTGTAACACAAAAGGGAAGGGTGAGAAGGAGAGTGGCAGAGCTGCAGCATCCTACAGCCACGGGAATCATGGCTTGGAAAAGCTGGGACAGGGCATGATGTGAGCAGGAGCAGAGACAGCGCTTGAGCAGTGAGTCCTGAGACCTCAGACTACCCAATGTTTGTTGTTCCTGCAGGGAGAGAATCAGATAGGAAAACAAGACTGCTTAGAGTGTGCTTTTGTCATCCAGAAACAGTTAAAGTGCATAGAATAAATTGCATTTGGTATCCCAAGAGCATGAATAACTCCACAGACTGAAAGAGAAGTGCATAAGCTTGGATGATTACCAGTGTCTAGGCAGCAGGCTCTGCTGTTTTCACTGAAGTTTTATAGAACAGGGAAGGAAGAAATGTCCATAATGAGAAAGTGGGTCAGATACCAGTGAGAAAGAACAAAAGGAAGAAGAATCAGAGAGCCCACGAGCTGCATCCCATCAGCTCTGAATCTGGGGACAGAATCTGTGTAAGCACAAATGTCACTTTTCTTGCCCTTAACAAAACTTGACAGACGTCCCACATTGCTGTAAAGGACGCTGGGCTTATGTAGTAGCTTTGTTAAGTACTGAGCCATAAATGCTGCAGAGAATGCCTCAGATTCTTAAAGCTTGATTTCTGACAGTAGAAAAGTGTTTTTTTCTGTTAAGCAGGGTAGGTCTCTGACCTGGGAAAATCCTTAATCCTGCTGGTGACAGTTCCTTTTATCTGCCTGGGTCTAGATTAAAATACTCTCTGTGAGGAGAGTTTGACAGATGAAAACAAGGCTACTCCTCACTTCGTTGTGCATAGTGAGCTTTTACACTGGCTTGTTTAAAACACAGGAACAGCCTTTTAGCCTGGAGCTACCTGTCTGTCCTGCATGGAGCAGTGTAAAGACTTGGCCCACTGCTGTAAAAATGGTGCATGTATTTTGTACTCCAGGTTATTGTAAGAGTCGGCCCGAAAATCTTCAATTGTCTCACGTTTCGTCATGGATACTTTGGGAGGAACGAGGGGGAGACCTCAAGAGCTGATGTAACCGCTACCAGAATTGCTATTTGGCCAGGTGTGTTTGCTTGGGAATGTGAGTTGCCGGACGTACATCCGGCTGAAACAATGGGGGCCACAGAACATTGCCCCCCAGGTTCTGTACCACCTGTGCCTGAGATGTAGCAGGACCAGCCTGCCCTGTTTCCCCCGCTCCATTGGACATTGGGCCTAGGCTCCAATCATGAGATTTCTCCCCCACTCTGGCTGGCTGCCTTTCGCCTCAAAAACAGCTATCTATCTCAGCCTCAGAGGAGACCCCTCCAAGGCCTCCCCACAGAAGACGGAATCCATCAGCAACACCACGAGGACTGTGGAGACGGTCTATTGGCAGAAAACACTACGAAGACTGCGAAGGTGGTCTATTGGCAGTTGCGAGGACTCCCATCTCTCATCTGTGGTACATATCCCACCTTTTCTATCTCTCTCTCTCTCTCTCTCTTTCTTTCTCTCTGAATCATTTTCCTTCCTTTCTGTTTTTTCTCTCTCATTATTGCATATCAGTTTTGTGGGCACATTAATAAAAGTGCATTAATTTTTGGTTTAACAGTATTCTCTTTGCCTCCTTTGTACTCTGAGACCACTACAAACTCAGCTTATTTAAGCAGGTCGTAACAGTTATTGTGGTATTTTGTATACAGACCTAGGCCACTCAGGAGGTGCAACATTATTCCATAGCCCAGCAAGAGAAAAAGCCTAATAAGACAAAGGAAAATTGGAAATGGCCCAGAAGAAAATACAGGTGGAGTGGTCTTCATCCATCTGCCACAACACAGAAGCCCTGGCTTAGCATAATTTAAAGTGTTTTCTCCACTTGCTCCCCACTGTGCCTCTATGAGACTTTCTTCCCTTGGCAGAGCTGATCCTGCTTCTCCAAAACATCAAAAGGAGATTTAATGTTTGTAGAAGACTAGTGTAAGTTTTTCTTGTGCCACAGGCTCCCTTAGCAAACTGCAGGCACTCAGGGCTGGGGCTCTTCACCCTGACAGTCTCCACCCCAGAATCCGATAGTGGGAAGGGGCACCTGAGCAGGTGATTCTCAGAATGCGGCTCTGTTGTTCCCAGTCATGAGCTGGCCGCCTGTTCCCTGTTACTGGCAGATCCCCTCCTGTGCATAATCCTGAGGCCTGAGGGATAAGGTCTTCACTTTCCCTCTCCTCTTCTAGAAGGATACTGAATTTGCAGTGGCTTGTGCCAATCCTGAGCTATAGATCCTTATTTTACCACATCACAATTACACAGAGACTTTTAAGTGACAGCTCAGTATTTCCCATGTTCCCTCATTTTAATTTTTTAATTGCAGAAAACTTATGATCCTATTAGCAAGTTGCTTGTTTGTGGTTTTTTTGTCTAGAAGTTGCAGCGTTTTGATGGATGTGTTACGTACATGCTGGCTGATTAAATATGACAGTAAATGAAAATATATTCAATAATCCAGGCTTGGGATGGCAGCCAAAGTACTCCTGTATAAACCCAAAGAACAACAGAGGACATGTGGTTTATATAGGGTGCTGCAGCAGGATCTGCAATTCAAAGAGTGTCAAGTTCAAAGAAGCAGCTGCACCGAGGGGTTTAGTGCAGTCACATCTACCAGGTTTGGCTTGTCTGGTAACACAGCTCCAGTGAAAACTCCCTCCAGGGTCCTTCTCAACAAGAGCCTGAATTCTGCCTGGGTTTTTGTTTGGTTGGTTTTTTTTCCTTGAACAAATAAGCATATGGAAACTAAAGCATGAAATGCAGGTGAGCCCCAGGACCAAGTGTGATGCTCCCCAGCCTCTATCCTGGGGTAGCCCGTGCCACTGCTTTCCATTTCCCCTAAGCTTTCTGTAGTATTGAAGGACTATTTGTCTCACAATAAAAAGCAACTTGTCCAATTAAATCCTCTGTCTCCCTGGATTAAAGTCATTGTGGAGCTGTTGCTGAAGCCTGTTTACTAACCTTGAGTTGATACAAAGCGTGCAGATCCAGTGAGACCTATTCTACCACAGAGACTGAGAAAGAAGCATTAACACTTTCCCTGTCAGACTTCATGTGGTTTCAATCCATTTTTCTTTCATACAAGAGCAGAGAAATACAAACACAGGGAAATTGTGATGTCAAATTGTAATCCAAGGTCAAGATGAAGAAGTTTTTGTTGGTTTGTGATATCTTAGCACCTGCATCCTTGCCCCCTCTCCATAATCAGCAGTTTGCAGAAGGCTGTAAACCTTTTCTAAGGAGTTTAAATCTTCCAATGACACTGCTTTACATTTTATTTCCACAGGTGCCAATTTTGCAAAGCTGTTAAATGTGCACTGTTCATTGAGGGCAATCCCAAAGTTCTCTGCAAAGGATTTATATGCAGGAGTAGCATCTTTTCCTGTTGAAAAGCAGTCACCAGCTGAGGAAAAAAGAGCATTATACTTTTGGTATTTCAGTGTTATAGTTTGGAATAAGCAGAGGGTTTGGGTTCAATAAAAAACATCATTCAAGAGAAGCAAAAAGAAACTTTAGTCCGTAAGTTAGAATGGCAAATATAGACTCTTTCCCTCCAGTTTAAATGAGAGACAACACTTTCCCTGGCAGTGACCTGGATTTTTTTGACAGACAGATATGCACAGACAGATATGTATTTTGAGATGTGCTTCCCATGCCAGCCCTGGACCATCTTCCCCTCCCTCTGCTCACTCAGACCTTGGCTGGTGTAGCTCTTCCCCCTCCCATCTCTGTGCAATCCAAACTACTTCAGCCCCTGGCCTGTAAGGAACAAAGCTCAGTCAGGGCTCAAACACAGCAGAAAGAGGAGAAAAGTCATGAAGGGGAATTTAATGGCCCAGGAAACCCTGTTGGTATCTCTACTGAAATGGGCTTGGTTGTTTCAACCTTACCAATCACAGCTTTGATAGTTTCCTTGTTGCTGCTCTTCCTGGGGAAAGATCCAGGTGAGGAGTCCCTGGCTGCCTTTCAGGGGGCTTGTTAGCCAGGGTCAGCCTGTGGCATTTATCCCATGTCACCTCATGCTTCTTCTCTTTGCTTGCTCAATGAAGTTTCTCCATCAGCATCAGTGTCTCCTGAAGTTCTCATTCATTTTGAATTTATCAACACCTGAGTGCTGACAATTTGTTTTGGGTACAGCAGGCTGGTCAAAATGCTGCTGTGGAATAAAAGGTCATTGACAAGAGTTACATCATAATATTTAAAAATCCACCAGTTGTGGCTGGCATTCTTTCTAGAGGTTTTGTTTTGTGCTTAGTTTTCCTTAGGTTCTAAATCAGTTGCAAAAATCACTTTATATAAATTTATTGGACATATTCGCATTTTAAAAGGCTAGCCTTGGATGTATGGATGCTCACATACTTATAATATAGCTCCTGAATATAAACATGTGGCTTTGTCAATATGGACATTTTAAATAAAATCAAAGAACCGCCTTAGTTTTCCTGCAAAATGTTGTATAAACTTTGTGTCAGAGATTAATTCTTTGTGTTTGTTGGCATGTGGTGAGAGGATGCCTGAATAATTTTGCAGAGGTTGATGTATCTTTAATATATCCGGTTATTCGTCCTTATTTCAAGTTTTGCAGTTAGATAAAGAGTGGTACAGAATTGTTTTCTGTTGTATCTCACTTGGCATGAACAAGCTGAGAAAAATCAAACCATAAATATATGGTTTTGCATAGAATTCTACCAGCTTGGAATAAAACAAAGTCCTTTCTAGACTAGCTCTTCCTTGCCCACCTCTATCACTTGCATTAATTAGAACATTCTGGTTTAGACGTTTCTATGCTCATAGAGCTTTATGAAATCCACATTACCAGGATTTTGTTTGACTTTCACTCTAAAGCCCTAATATTTGCAGAGATAAGCATATGCAAATATTTGACTACAAGCATCACTTTCAGGGCATGCAGTTTGGTTTCAGTTCAGAAAATGCCTTTCCCTGTTTTATTTTCCAGCAAGGATGTGAAATCTTCTGTTAAGTCATCAGACAACTCTGGAATCTCAGGGCTGTGCTCTTCCTTGTTGTGCTTGTTGAGTAATGACTGACACAAATACAAAGTAAAATGTTCTGAACTGGTAATATTAAACTCCTACAACTGACTACACAGCAAGTAGAGGAAGAGGGTGGAATAGTTTTCTAATATATTAGAGCTGACATTTGACTGATATGAGACCAGAGGAGAGCAAAAGGGGAAGGTTATTGTTAATTATTCTTCGGCTGAAAGTTGGGGGCCTGAAAGACTCTTTGATGAACCTATTCCTTGCCATCTCCTTGTGCTGGGAATGCCCTGTGTACACTGTCCTGTGCAGCTCCTGCAGCAGTCTGACATGGTGTAGCAACAGCAGAAGTGACACTGGCAACGTATAGATTTGATGTGTCCTAATGACTTCCAGATACAATTTTCTCAAATTGTAAAGATATCTTGTTTTCTTATCTATTTTTTCTATGTCTACACAGCTTATGGAAGAGTCGGTGTCCCACCAGCTGCCTCTCCAGCATCTCTCTGTAGTTCCCTTTTTATTACTGCCACTTCTAAACTACTTGGTGCTACCAAGTGAGGATGAACCATGCTCAGGCTGCAAAGAATTTTTTAATATGAATTGGGAACAATATTTGGAGCCCAGGTGCACAGAAAGACACAAAGGAAAATAAGAGTAGATTGCCTGTTGCCACTGTGATTGTACTAAGTCTTGTTTCAAAAGATTGAGAGGATGGATTTATTATAAACTGCAGAAATATGATGTTTAGAGTAGCAAGTCATCATGAAAATTAGAAAATATATTTAGCCCTTACAAGGGCACTGCATTTAGAGTATTGTATTTTTAGACTTTCAGTAAGCCAGGCACACACTGTCTTACATCCTCTGACATTTTCATTAGTTGAGGCTGGAAGTGGACATAAATATTACTGCAGAATAACAAAGCAAAACCCAGTGAAACCAACTCAATTTGCCTTTGAGTTTTAATAATTAATATTTATGCATATATAACAGGAATAATGACACACTGTTTTACTGTAATTGAGCCAGAACTTCCCTAGAGGCCAACCTACAAGATCTTTGGCTGGAGACATCATTTTAGCAGCAATGGAAGCCACCCCAGGGACCACAGAGGGAAACCCTGAAGTGCTTGAGAGCATCCCAAGGGTAGGGGATGATACCAGGTATCAAAGCGTATGGATGGACAGAGCCCAGAGGCTTGATTAATGGATTTTAATGGTTTTTTTGCATCTCACAGTGACTGTTTTCCCTGTTATCCATTACTGAAGTAAGCATTCCCTTTAAAGCACTTGAACAGGTCTGGTGTGGATGTCTCTGACCCAGCTGTGCAGCAGCTGTGAGAGACTGGGAGCACTGGGAGACAGGGTTGGCCACAGCAGGGTCTCCATTTAAGAGACATTTAAGATCCAAATCCAGCGGATGTTGTTGGGAGACTGTTGAATTTCTTCTGCTTCTCAGCTGACTGCATCATCAGTGATGTCTGGTTACAGGAGCAAAAGAGATATGCAGAATAAAATCCATCTTGCCATTAACTTCTTTAAAGTTTAATGCAAGAGGAAGTGCACCAACAGAAGCAAATTATAAAAATCACCCATCCCTGACTTTGATGGATGTTCTCCTCACAAACTCACCGCACACTGTTTTATGAACTAGATTATTTGCTTAAGTCATCAGCTTATGATTGATTAGAGAAGCAAAATGAGGACATAATCACTTCTACATATCTTGCTTACTACAAATAAGAAAGTTTTGTACAACAATTTATTAAAAGCTGATTAGATTAAAACAAATTGTATAGTTGGAGCCCTGACAAATGGTTCTTTAGTATTGAAATATTTAATGGTTAAGTGGTGTTAGCGGAGCAGCCAGTGAGGACTGGCTCCATTTCTGTATCTAAGTGCTGGGGCAGGAATTATTTACTATGGGAGTGTCCAGGAGAAAACAAGGAAATTCAATTTTTGTGTCTATTCCATGCCAACTGCTGGTGACATCACTAAAATAATTATTCCTTTGGGAAGTCAGCAAGTTATTTCTTGCTGTTTTTTTTTTAATAAGTGAGAGAGATGTGATCATAAATTGTAATTTTTCAGAGCTTTGTACTGACAGCATTTTTTTAATGTAGACATCCTTTTCCAATATAAATTCCAGATTTGGTGAATAAACACATATATTTTATTATAGTGTATGGAATAAAATGTTTAATCTGAAATCTAGGAATTAAGATGGAATACCTTTATTCCTCTTTCTCAGTGGTTTGGCATGATGTATTTGAGCCCCAAATGTAGAACAAGTACTGAAGCAATATAATATAACTTCTCAATCTTAAGGGAAAAAAATACAGTCATGCTAAGCAGAAGCATGATGTATGTATAGAAGATGCTCACTCTGAAAATGAAACTATACTGAAGAGCCATAGATTTTAGGAAAAATATGCTCCCAAGGTATCCAAAACTGATTCAACTTAATCTATAACCAGTCCTGAGTTAAAGGGTAAGATTGACTCTTGAACATTATATGAATAAAAAGCATCTTTGTGCAAGGTCCTGTCTTTGTCAAAGTCTTATAAACTACTCTATTTATTTTTAAAACTCAGTCTCTGTCTGTCTCTCCTCTCTCTCAAATTATGAATTATGGGGAAAGGAGTAAGAGAAAGGCCCTGTTCTTCATTTGGAGAGGACAGATTGGATCCCTCATCAGACACTCAGCATGGGGATGGGGACCATGTAATGTAATAAAGGAAGTGAATTATCTTCCACCTCCCAGTGAGTGCAGAAATCTCCCAAATTATACCCAAGGATTTATTCATCTCCAAAATTAACTTGCCATTGCTATCTGAGGTCTGGATATCTCCACTGTAGCAGAAACCATGTCATTGCAAGAGATCCACCGAATTCAAATGAAATGCAGTCATGGCAGGACAGAAATAGGACATGGTGGAGGTATTTTAGTTTTTTTTTTCCTTTTTAATGGGGTCTGAAACCCTGTGTAAGCAGTGCTGATAGGATGAAGTGTTAATGACTGATTTAGAGTGTCCCTAAATTGAACACGTCTGTCACACTGAGTTAAAATCACACTGAGTTGTTTTAAATAAAAGGGATAATTTAACTTTAGTAGTCCTTTCACTGCATAGCAGTTGGTGAATTTCTTAGCAAAATCAAGAAATTTGTAAGCTCTTCTGGTGATATTTTTACTAAGCTCCTCTTTTCTATGAACATAGTTTCAGCAGCAAATGAAAATACAATAGTGTGTAGTGAGAACTAGAGTAGTTTTAATTGTATAGATTTATTTGATAATTTTAGATGCAAAATGATTTCTAAGCATGTAATTAAACTTACAGGCACTGATGGCTTCTTACTTAAATGGCTTAAAATTAAGCACGTGCTTTTGTTGATTGATAGACTGGTTAACAAAAAAGTACCTGCTTAACCATACAGTTGGCTGCAGGCTTGGCATGGCACAGAAAAGGAAATTATATCTATAAAGATATAATGGGTGTGGTCAGGGTGTATTACAACCCTATTTATCATCAGGAAATTATCAATTCATCTTTTTTTTAAATTTTTTTAAAATTCTTTTAATAAGGGATAAAAATACTCAAAGCCTTATTTGTGTATTTTTAATGTATTTATTTCAGCTCTCTATAGTGTCTGCCTGTTATCCATTATAAGGAATTCCAACTTGTTTCATATGAAAGACAGACTTATTAATGTCTCAGTGCTATGCAACACATCATTAAAGCTCAGATATAGTCATTACCCCATGCTACAGTTCTTGGGATTATTAATATTTCCAACACTATGAGGACACAGGAGATATGCCACTGATGCAGGCATTTCTAAGTCCTGTGATGGATTTAAAAAGGGATGCCTGGATACAAAGCATAGTAACACTGTCCTGGCCTTTTTTGCAGGCTTCTTTCAACATTCAGGGAGATTTTTCTATTGTTCCACCAAGTGTATACTAATTAAACTGATGGGAGGACTGAGAGCTAATTGATGACAAGATGGGTTTCCAGAAGTGCTGTGCTAAAGGGAGGAATGTTAGATTTGCTGTTGAAAACTAGGGGTTTAAGTTCTGACATGTGCAGGTTAAATAGACCAGAGACTGAACAGTACCTAATCCCCAGAAACTCAGCAGGGAGGCTCTCAGGGGACTGGAAGTTCATCCCATAGTTTGCAGTAGATGTCCTGCAGAGCAGAGAGGGCAGAACACACGAAGGGGCACACAAACACTGCATGATCCACATGGACGCTGGAAAAGGCAGATCTGACATCTTCTGAGTGCAATGGTGTAGCGGCGCGTTTTCTAGTTTCTTACTTATTGTTAATAATCATTTTTCTATAATGGTTCTTCCCAAGTTCCCCCCTGTACTTCTCCCCATTTGGTACAATCTCCTGCCTGGGAAATTCCCTTCGTTCCCCTCTGTTGCAATATGTTGTCAATCATCCATTGGTCTCCTCCCAGTGCCTGCCCCCCTCCGGGAAGCCTCTCCCCCTCATTCCAGAGGCTTTGGAGGGGCTCGGTCCCGGATCGGAGCAGGCTGGGGTGCCCCACCCCTCGTTTCCTATTTGCTGGCTGTGTGCCCTCCCCGTTTCCCTGATTGGTTTTCCCTCTTGTGTCCACCCCCTTCCCCTAGTCCCTGATAAGAGTGAGCCTCCCCCTGCTCGCTCTCTCTGCCTCTCAGCCTCTGCCTCGGGCTGGGGCTTCGCTCAGGGCCCAGGCCCCTGGGCCTGGGCCTGGCTCTGGCCTTGGCCCTCTTAGCTCTCTCTCTCCTGGGACACGTGAGTGCCTGCACCATGGGGTGCATGTGACAATAAACTCTATCTTGCCACGAAGCCTCCTTCTTCTTACCTTCGTCGAGCCTCACTAACAGCTCTCGTGCATCTTCTGAACTACTAAGGAGGTAGTGGCCGGTCTGCTAGCCACTGCCCAACCGGACTTGAAACAATTCCCTGCCAGGGCAGCCGGGATTCGCTGGAACACCATCTCCAGCAGGCACAGGGAATTATTTCAATTGGCGCTCCAACGTGGGGCAGAAGTACCACGAGAAGAGGTTGCGTAGGCTGTCTCCGCGTGGAAGTCTGTGAACGCCAGAAACCGCGGGAGAAGGCTCCACCTGCATTGGATTTATCCTCGCAGTGTAGCGAAGCCGAAGACAGCTACGTGCCTGCCAGGCTTCTGGCAGGAGAGGAGAGTAGCTCTTGCACCCAGAAGAGTTCTCCTCCGACGAAAGGAAACCACCACACTCGGTTTTATTTTTTGTTTTACAAGCCTGCACCAGGAGGAGGCTTGAGCGAGGGAGCTCGCCTCCGTGGGGAGCTGGAGAAGTCAGTTGGTGAGCCCAGGATTGGTAAGTCCCACGGCTGCACGCTTTCGCAGCGGCAGCGGGGCGGGCGGAGACCGCGCGGCACCGGCCGAGCGGGTTTCATACGCAGCGGAGCGGGCGGGAGTGGGGGAAGCCCCCCTCTTCCCCCTCTGCAGCGGCGGCGGTCATGCGGCAGCGGCTGTTTCGTTTCGCCCGCGCTCTGCAGCGGCGTGGAGCGGCGCCGCCGCGTCACCGCGGGACCACGTGGTTTCAGCGGCGCGGCCCCGCTCGCGGTTAGCACGGCGTCCGTCTCCCCTCCTCCCCCCCGCGCGGCGGTTTCGGTTTCGGCGGCTCTGCGGCGGCAGCCCCGCTCGCGCCCCCTCCCCCCCCCCCGCCCGCGCGGCGGCGGCGGCGGCAGCACGCTCGGCTGCCGCATGACCGCGGCGACACGTGGTCTCGCCGGCGATGGTGCGCGCGCTCCCCCCCCACTGCCTCCAGCGGCAGCGCAGCCGGGACGAACCCAGATCCTACGAGAGCTCCTGACTTCCAATGCTCACGGCTTTTTAGCCAATCGGGAGGCTTTTTAGAAGCCAAAGGAATGCATTCCGCCCTAGGAGGTTGCCTTTTTGCCCTCCAGGGTTTGTTAACTGTGTGCGGCAGTTTTTAGGTTTTTTCTTCTTTTTCTTTTAGTTTGATTTAAGTTGTGCATTTTTATTTTTCGAGTGTGTGTGTGTGGGTGTGGATTGAAAATGGGTGCAAATTTCTCCACACAGAAGAAGGAAGTCTTTAATTCAGCCAAAGAAAGCGGGGAAAAGCAGAGAAAACTTGCCCTGCTAGCCCTGGCTCCCCGCAGGTGCCCGACCCCAGCCTGAACAGTCATGGCCAGACTGTTCAGGTGTGCTTGTGTTTGCCCCGGCTAGGCAGCTCAAGCCATTTTCCCATCCCCTTCTACCCCAGTTCCTAAACCCCAAGTTTTCTTCCCAAAACAAAGAGAGTGCACAGAATGGCAGTTGTGGCTGTGCATCTCCTTCTCCCTCTCCTTCCCCCAAGGCAAGACATGGCAGCTACTGCATGGTGCAGCCGTCCACGTGTTCAGTGTCCCCCTCCCCCACTCCTTCTTCTCCCCACAATCCCTTTTCTTCCCTCCCACATTCCAACCCCTCCCTTCCCTTAACCCCTCCCACATCCCGGGGCTCAAGAGCTCCACCCCTTGTTCATACTCCTCCCCTAACTCCTCCCCACTCCTGCTCCACCCACAACCTGACCCCACCTCCCATGATGTCACCCCGGGAGACCACACCCCCTCCTGTGCCAGAGCCACCTCGGGCGTCTGGTTCCCACAGTCCTACTTCCAGTTCCCATGCTTGGGATACCGGGGGGTGGGGCCGGGACCCCAAGGCCCAGGCCAAGATGACTTTCCTACCCTTGCTCCAGAACTCCTGGGACGAGTTTGTCCTCCCCTTACCCCTTTGCCCTGTTTTCTAATTATGTTGTAGTTTCTTGTTTTATTTAGTTCAGGTCAAACCCACAGAGCGATGGCCCCACTGACAGCAGCCAGACTTCTATTCCTGCTGCTGCTCTCCAGCCTGCAGTCTCCGACCGTGGCGTGGACAGTGCCAACATCCATGCCACAAACAGCAAACTCGGAGACATCCATACCACTATCTGCAAAGTTGTCAGAGACATCAAGAACAGGCTGTCCTCGGGCATCCGACTGACTGGCTGGACTTTTTGAAGACTGGGGGCTACCTGAGTGGGCTGGATCCATCATTTGTTTAGTTCTGATTGTTTTGCTAGTGCTTTTTTGTGTTTCTGTTGCTGCTCGTTTTACCTGCTGCTATGTCAAAAAGTTTATTTTGCATGCCAGCACATTCCCCCAAGTATTCCAAGCTGAGTGTGCCACAGCTCCTCCACTTAAAGATAAAGACATCTGCGAAGATGAGCCCTTCCCCGAAGAAGACTTTGAACAAGACTGTGACCAGGACTTTGAGCTGTGGCCACCGAGTAGCTGTTTATAGTTTAAGTTACCATCTTTTTGTAAAAAGAAAGGGGGAGATGTAGCGGCGCGTTTTCTAGTTTCTTACTTATTGTTAATAATCATTTTTCTATAATGGTTCTTCCCAAGTTCCCCCCTGTACTTCTCCCCATTTGGTACAATCTCCTGCCTGGGAAATTCCCTTCGTTCCCCTCTGTTGCAATATGTTGTCAATCATCCATTGGTCTCCTCCCAGTGCCTGCCCCCCTCCGGGAAGCCTCTCCCCCTCATTCCAGAGGCTTTGGAGGGGCTCGGTCCCGGATCGGAGCAGGCTGGGGTGCCCCACCCCTCGTTTCCTATTTGCTGGCTGTGTGCCCTCCCCGTTTCCCTGATTGGTTTTCCCTCTTGTGTCCACCCCCTTCCCCTAGTCCCTGATAAGAGTGAGCCTCCCCCTGCTCGCTCTCTCTGCCTCTCAGCCTCTGCCTCGGGCTGGGGCTTCGCTCAGGGCCCAGGCCCCTGGGCCTGGGCCTGGCTCTGGCCTTGGCCCTCTTAGCTCTCTCTCTCCTGGGACACGTGAGTGCCTGCACCATGGGGTGCATGTGACAATAAACTCTATCTTGCCACGAAGCCTCCTTCTTCTTACCTTCGTCGAGCCTCACTAACAGCTCTCGTGCATCTTCTGAACTACTAAGGAGGTAGTGGCCGGTCTGCTAGCCACTGCCCAACCGGACTTGAAACAATTCCCTGCCAGGGCAGCCGGGATTCGCTGGAACACCATCTCCAGCAGGCACAGGGAATTATTTCACAATGGGAATCATGCAATTGTATATCCTAGACCAGGAATTCCTCCCTGGACTCACGTAGAAGATGCAAGTGCATGATGTTGGACACAGTGCACTGACACTTACAAGTAGCCTACAAAGCTGAGGATGTTGAGTCACAGTGAAGTTGGGTAATAATTTTGTACCACTGCATGGTGCAGTGTGATAGGTACAGATCTATGGTATATACACTTCTGTAATGGGAGTCAAGATAGTACTGGAAATGGGATAAATCCCTGTTAAGAGAGATTTTAGCAGCATAGTTGATGTTATTCCTTAGCTTAGAACAGATTTCAGTTCCAGGTTGCTTTAAGTAAAGTGATTGCAATGAGGTTTATAACTCTAGGCTAGATGAGATAACCAGAAGGTTGTGCATTGTGCTGGTGTGTCCCTGCCTGGGCGCTGGGTGTCGCTTCTGCCAGTGTGACTAAATCCCATTTTTGTTTCCAGTTTTACTCAGGGACAGATGAGTCTTTATGTGAAAAAGCAGATTTTAATCACCAGCCAACATGAGAACTTTAGTTCAGTGTTTGGCTTACACTACACAATGCTTTTTAATTATTATTGGCTGAATTGTCCTTTTCAATACTTAATTCCCTTGTATTTTGCCGACCAAGGCAGATGTTCTTATCTTTGATATCTGCAAGATACTCCTTGAGTTTTCTGTATTCTCTCCTTGCTGCAGAGCAAACTTTGGTTATGGAAGTTTCACGTATAAAATGAATGAAAGAGTAACCTTGTTAGAAAAGAGTAGTGTAGAATGGAGAGAGTAGAGAGCCCTGAGACACTGGAACTGGAATTTAGTCACACCATCTTCTGCACCAGCTTCTTTTCTTGCATTTTACAGAGTTTAGAAAGTAGCTGAATATACATTCTCTCTTCTGAGCTTTGCATGTTGTCTTTCCCAATAATCCCTCTTTTACTGAAGCATTTTAGCAATTAAATTAAACTTCATAATTGGAATTTTTTATTCCCTCTGCATAGAGGCTGGCAGGACTGTATTCTCAGGTGGCTAATTCTGCCTAAACTCTGTTATGCTGTAATTGTGAAGTCTGTGGATTTCTGTTGTTTTCTAGGAGAAAAAACAACTACCATCCTATAATGGTAGAGGTTTTTTTTATTATTATTACAAATTATTCTTGTTATAGCACAATAATTTCTTTTTAATTGAATGCTGTTGTTTTGTTATGGGACTGAGTCCTCCTTCTATTGTAAAGGGAAGTGGCACCACTTTCCAAGAACCTCTTTGAGAGGAACTGCACCAAACACATTTTGACCAACCAGTACAGAGAGGAAAAGCAACTCCACAAAACTGGTAGTGGCTATATTCCATCTTTGTGAGATCATAGTAAAGCAAGTGAAAATGAGGGGAAGGCAAGAAAAGTGTCATGAGATAAGCCATACGCTCTCCTGTGTTGCCATCCTCATGCACGGAACAGTTTTGTCTTCCTCTTTGAGACAACCCAGCATCCTCAGAGGAATCGTTCACCTCTGGCAATGAATGATGTCTGGACCTCTGACAGTCCTTGATTAAGGAGAAGTGGGTTTGAACTCAGAGATATTCCAAGAAGTGGGTTTGAAGTCAGAGATACTCATTAAGCTTCTTACTGTTTTACTTCACTTTCTGCAAAATAAGTTCTTGCCTGATGGCCCACATACCCAGTGTTTCAGAAAAACCCAGAGTACTTTGGCATCTGGCCCTCATTGACTTTGCACCTTAGTTGTAATATGGGTTAATCCAGATCATTTCTATGAGCGTTGCAAAAGCAATCAGCTCCCTAAATCAGCTGCTCGTGCTGCTGTCTGTGTTTCTTGACTGTGACAACTTTCAGAGCTGTTATCTATCATGATTCCTGCAGCTCAGCAGGTAGTAAACATTCTCTTTACTATGGCATATTGAATAAAATTGGTATGCAAGTCTATTAGCAAAGCTTGTAAACACTTGACTAAACTATGTGGCTCAGTTAACAAAGAATAATGGAGCAATAAGTAAAGTGTGTGCAATTTTATCAACTCTTTTCAGCTCAGTGAAGTCTACAGCATTATCAGGAAAGCATAAAGAGCAATTGTCAGTATATCTCACTGAATCCTTGCATATTACCTTTGACTTAATCAAAAAGGTGTGTCAGAAAATCAGAAAAAATTTTAACAGCATCAGCACAAAATGCAGCACAGTCTGGTGCATTTGTTCATTATTTAGCAAACGTGTGTGGCTTGGTTAATTAAGAATATTAAAATGTGACATCTGAAGTGTGCTATTAAATTATTGAAAGAGCAAGGTTGATCACTAACAGACAGTACGCAAACAGCTCCTTCATGTATATGTACAACACAATTTTTAAATTATGTAAATATGAGCACATTTGAAATAGTTCTTTATAATCAGCACATGAAATAGGTGCTGCCAGGAACTTCTCTATTGGATCCAAATTCAGCCTGGCCTAAGGTTCAGGCAAACATTTGAAGCCTAAGATTTTGATTCAGCTGTAGCAAAGCAGAGGCAGCTGCCCTCAGCATTTCATTTTCTGCCAGCATTTTCAGTTGCTTTTACACCTGCGTCATTCAACAGCTTCATTTCTTGTTTTTATGCTGTGGATGAAAATGAAATCTGCAGGCCAAAGCCTGTGCTATATAAAGCTCTATTCCATCTTGTGCTGATGCAGAATTGCTCTCTAAAGACCTGTGTTGCAGTTCTGTGCTGCATTATCAGAAGTATGATGTTCTCAGCAGACCGTTGCAATGAAGCTTAGGGGTGTGCCAAGAAAACCAAAGGAGAAAGCCATGTGTCTAACACCATGGGTCCTGCAGAACACTTGGCTCCCTGCAGGAGGCTGTACCCAGGTCATCTGAAGGAGAGATTATACTCCCTTTTCCCTCCTACCAACAGTAAATCAGTACCTGACTTTTCCCTTTTTTAAAGATCTTGATGCCAACCCAAATGTGCGTAGACCTGTGATGAATCTCTCTGGAAGCACGGATAAAAATAAAGAATGGAGGTGGCACCTGTATTTTCTGCATCCCAACAGGAATAGTCAGTAAAAGGCTGTCTGTGGTGCTCAGAGAAGGAGCTGCTTTGGCAGCCTGAAGACTACCCTCACCATTATTGTGCATGTCTGAGCTGTCACTGTAAGATCAGGAGAAGACACACCATCAAAGGGACAGTTCAAGTTTAATCTTTGACCCCTTTGAAAGTAAAAATCAGGATCTGGTATAGTGTAGAAGTTGTAAGTGAATAAAAACCTCTCAGGACTATTGGAGGCTTTTGCAGTATTTATAGCAGCAAAAGTTACATTGATGGTATCAAGAATTTTGCCTTTTAAGACATTTAAAGATCTGCTTCATTAAAGGATTATTAACCATGAGGTAATTGGAGACTTTTGCTTCCCTTTAGTTTCTCTCCCCACTTTCCTGCCAGCCTTACCTGGCTCAAGAGCTGGAGAGTGTCACTCCCCATAAGAGTGGTAGCATCAGATAATAATGTTAGATGGGCTGGGATCTGTATTTTCTGTCCCACTTCTCTCATACTCAACCCTCCCAGCCCATTTCCTTTTCCAGGAACAGAGAGCTCACAGGCAGGCTGGCAAATCACCTTAGCCGTCCAAAGCCTGGCACAGCAGCAGCCCAATAGCCCTTATGACTTTAGTCTGAGTTTCAGCTTCCTGAGGGAGCCAAGTCATCCCTGGCATGGCATTTCAGGTGGAAATAAAGCAGAGAAACTGAGAGAGCACAATACTCAGACTTCGTTCACTCATCCTGTACTTTCAAAGAAGCCATTTCCAGTGGTGCCATCAATAAGAAAATTAGGAACCCTCCTTCTTGTGCCCTTAAGTGGGGTGAACTTAACTCCTACTCATTCATCAGTTAAACTGTCCAGTAGAAAATTTTACCTATTTACATGCTCTATTCCCATTTTCTTGAGCTATCTGGCACATTCACATGTGAATATTTCAGGAACATTTCAGTTATCCAAGCTTTTGCTCAGCAAAATCAAGGCGGACTATCCCTAGCCAGGGCAGGGATCTGTCACGCTGCATTAGGTGACTGTATTTCTTATGACAAAGAGAACAACCTTCCTTATGGACAGAATAAACTGCCAGGCAGACCTCTGGAGCACGATGGATCTTCAGCCTGGGGGTTTTTTTCCATCCTGAAGCCATTATACGTGGCATTAACTACAGCATATGAATGGGTTACACAGATTATAGCCATAGGAGGTACTGGGAATGTGCCCCCTCTTAACGTCGTTTGCTGAAATGCACTCCTGTTGTGAAGATTTATGTTTTCCTTACAGAACTATTCCCATAATAACAGCCATTGAATAGGGATGCCTAATGTGGAGTACAGGAGGAAAAAAAATAGAACTACGCTTCAAGTAATAAGTTTTGATTGAATGAATGGCTATTTTATAAACTTTCATTACTATGATTTGGTCTGAGGGAAATAGCAGCCTGTCAGATTTTTTCCTATGGAAAATTAAATCAACAGAAAATGATGCATTAAGAGGATGAAAAGTCTGCTGGCATCATTCTGCTGGACCTCACAGCTTTTCTCTGCCTTTCTCTGCCTTTAACAACTTGGGGTTTGGGGATTCTGCCCCCTTTTCCTTGGGCTACTGTAGGGATTTTTTGCTGCTGAGCTTTCACAGAGCCAGCAGAAGCTCTTCAGAACTTTTTTCACCATGCTTATGCAAAATGTGATGTTCAGTCACGCCCAAGACATGGAGACTGGCACTCTTGAGTGAACAGCACTGTCTTCCATGGCTCTTTGCTAAATCCTGCTAGACATGAAGCTGTCCAAGGTCAGGTTGGTTTAAGGCCATGCTGGAGTCTCCAGAGCTTGTTTAGTTCCTTTCTTAGCTCAGGCTGTATTCAGGCTTAGCTTTCTTGCTTGGCTGTACTCAGTCTCTGTTTGTGCTCAGTCTCTGTTTATGCTCTCTCTGTGTAGGACAGAAGTGTTTTTACTGGGAAATTCATCAGCACAGTGTCATTTTTAGTAGAGCTGCGACTTTGAAATATTATTGAAACATCACTATAACTGCACTATCTGCTTGTTTTTTCACTACAATTTAAAATTTTCCAGCAACAATATATAATTTTAGTCAAATTCTATTTTATTTATGCAATATTTTGATCAATAGAAGATTTTTCCTCTTGCTAAGATATCTGATTGCCAGGTAGGTTTTTGAGGATCACATTTTATCCCTCTGATTCAACAACACTTATGTCCCCCTCTCCTCTTTATTCTTTCTTTAAGAATAAGAAATCACAAAGTTTAACCAGTTACTTTATCTTTCTGTTTCCTCTAGTTTGAGCAAAGTGGAAAACAGGGAAACATGTTTTAAAAAAAAATAAATTCAAACCAGGGGAAGTCTCTGGTATTATCTCAACTAAAAGAGACCTTGTAATATACATTGACAGAACATACAAGTGATATCTATGTACATGCTGGGTTTTCATCTTTAATTGTCTCTTAAAAATCCTAC
Source organism: Acrocephalus scirpaceus scirpaceus (assembly GCA_910950805.1). NCBI lineage: Eukaryota > Metazoa > Chordata > Aves > Passeriformes > Sylviidae > Acrocephalus > Acrocephalus scirpaceus. The sequence continues at coordinate 7,457,578 of OU383789.1, forward strand.
TACTTTTATTCTGTCTGTCTTTTCAGTTTGTATTTCATCACAGTCATCTTTGTTTAATCTTTTTTCCCATGATTTTCTTCTTTTCCCTATGTTTCTTCTGGTTGAAAACTCTGATTTTACATCATTAAAGCATTTTGAAAGAAATCTTCCATACCTGCCCCAATTCTAAATTCTCATAGCAATTTGCTGGTAAATTTCTCTTTCATTTAGGTTGCTAAATGGTTTCTTTTCCCTTCTGTTGCACTGTCATTTTTTCTTGATTATCCATCAGTTTCAGTATTTCTATGCTTTAGAAATGGACAATAACAACTACAGGCAGTGTGCTATATTAAATTATTTATTCTGCTCTCATTATCAGGAGCCTGGTAGTCTACAAACTCAGAAATGTACAAAATGTACAACCAAGTCTTGGAAATTTAGACTCAGAGTGCTTTTGATCTTAGAACTATGGATTTAAACACATGAAAACAAGTGGTCATTTGGATAAATTTATCATTTAAGAAGCTTTTTAGACCAATGTATTCGATAACCTACAGCTGGTTATCACAGAACCCATCAAAGAGCATCTCTAGATGCTTGCAGGCTCCCCATGGGTTTTGGCCAGATTTTCAACATGCTTTCTCAAATTACCCTTTATCTAACAGCTTTTCCCATGATTTGAATTACTGATAGTTAGGTTCACCATTTTCATATTAATCATGGATGTGATTAATCTACATTAATCTATATTATTAATATAAATTAGTAAAACCCCACTGCAGCAAAGAACACGGTGAAGCACATCATAAGTGAAAAGCAACAGTTTCGGTGGCGAGTTTTACCCTGTCAGTGGATGTCACCTAACACATATTGCAGTAGTTGCCAGCACCAATTCAACCCTTCATATGTGCCTTGGATGAGATCTGTGTCATCTGAGGATAAATACATGAGCATGCCACAGCTTGAATTCTGTTTGGCTGCCTGGAATAGTCCGTAACTCAAAACCTTCCTCTTCTTTGGCAAGAAATCCTCATCAAACAAACAAATCTGTGAAAATCTGGCCTCTGACATCAAGAAATCCCAGAATTTGGGTACCCCTCAGCACACAGGGTAGCTTCTGTGCTGCTGGAAGCTGCAGCTGCTCAGCTGAAGTAAAATATTAAAGACACTCATTATGTAGTTGCTCACCTGTTGGGTACATGACCCTCTCAATCAATGCCTTTCTTTATCTGCCTCTCTGGTTCAAGCAGTGGGTGAGATCCTACAGGCTCTCAGCTGGAGCTGAGCTCTTCATGCTCTTGTTGCATATGGATCAGGGAATGATGCTGCAGCTCCGCCTTCAGCTCTGCAATTTACTCACTTGCATGAGAAAATAGCACTTTGGTCCAGCTGTACCAGTCTATAAAGAAGTCAAGGGTTTTTATTGACTCCCGCTTTCCATGGAAATTGCACATAGACCCTAAATAAAATAATATTTGTTATGAAGATTCAAAACTTTTAACCAGGCCAAATACAGAAAAATCTATGGTTGTCCCCTGAATAATTTTGTCTGCTTATAGACCTGAGAAAGAGATACAAACTGATTTTTTCATATGTTTTTGATAAGTCCCCAACTAACTTAAGATCTGACTAACCTTTTGAGGGCACCATTCTGACACTGGTGACAGAGGAATGATATGTTCCAGTGGGATATGTGCAAATTCAGTTCAAACCTCTCCAAGTAGGACAGGAACTAAATGTACCACATAGCAGAGGAACTTTATAACCAGTGGCTACTAAGGCTTTCTTCCATGACTATCTCTTGTATCATCTAAAGAAAAATCCTGAAAGGTCTTTCTTGTTTTTCATTTTTCATGAATAAACCCCCTAAATTTCCAGGTTCACATTGCTGACAAAGCACCTCTTTTATTTTTCATCCCCCCTAACAGCCTCAGCACAAGCAGTACTTTCCTGATCATTACATTTATTTTCTAGAGCAGTTTTGACATGCAGAACTAGCTGAAACAGAGCTGTGCTTTAGCACCTTCTAAGACACCCCTGTCAAGTTGTATTTAGGGAGGATCAGGAAGTCTGTATGAATGTTGCTAAATTTAAATTGTGCAGAGAGAAGGAACCACAATTCCATGCATCACAGTCGAAGTTTTTACATTAATAAACTAAAGGCATGTGAAAATAGGGGGATGATCCCAAGAAACACAAAACACAAAGCTACATTTCTATGTATGTCCAACCAGGCCACAGGGTGTTTTTAACAATCCTCATGTAGTTTAACCTGTATGTTAGGTGAGAAGTCCTCTGCTGCAATTGCAGGATTCTATCCTGGCTGTACAGTTTCCTTCACAGAGACAGCTCCACTCACCCTGCTCTTCTGAAGTGCTGCAGTATAAATAAAACACCTACAAGGAGAAAAAGAAAAGGAAGGAAAGCTGGGGTTATATCCCATATCCACTGGCACTATCAGGCTTCTCATGAGAGGTTACACACTGGTTTGGTTTTGAATCTCTGTTTGTGCAGTGCTTGATAACAATGTGCTCGAGACACCTCTGTCACATAGGACAAAGCTCTTCCAGCAGGAATGGCTCATCTTCCTCAATGGCATTTCCATCTATATTTTGAAGCATAGGATTTAAACCTGTCCTTCAAACACTTGGAAAAAACTTCACTGGTATTTGATGAGTGTGTCTTAAGTGCTGGAAGGATTTTTACTGCAGCATGGCTTTAGGGTGTTTTCCAAACCTAGAACCTGAGGGCTGCCGTTGCTGGGACTGAGGCAGGTGAAGAGATCAATGCAGCTGAACCCAGGGAACCTCCTCTGTGTGAGCTCCTTCCTAAATCCTCACCCTGCTTGGAAACACCCTCTCCTGTGAAGCACTGAGGATGTATAATTTCTTTACAGAATTTGATGAAAAACCAAGAGTGTCCTTGCTGAGCTGTGTCAGCCATGCTGTAATTAGAACAACTGTGTTTATGTGGTCACAGCAGCTATGACAAACACAGATGTACACACAGATGGAGTTGGGAGCCCTCAGAGTTGTGAGCACAGAACAGAAAAGCTGAGCCTGTGCTCACGCAGGTGGTGTGAGGCTGGGCAGAGCAAATCATTCCCCTGGGGTATGACTGCTCCTTTAATGAGCTACTGCTGGAGTGACAGAGCCCCAACAGCCTCCAGCAAGCTCAGTCCAGCCTTACAAGGCAGATTTCTGGGGGTAGAAGTCATATCTGTTTATCCCATATCCTCATGTGTTCAGTATTAAAGGAAGCAAAAACAAGTTTTACATGATGAAGCCCTGCCAGGGACAAGTCAAGTTCAAGTTAAAATTAGAGTTACAAAGTACTTGTTCACCTCAGGACACCTTCCTTTTACCATCCTTGGGACAAGTAACACACCTGTACAAATTATCATAATCCATGTCAAAATTATTTCCATGGCAAAGCAAATCTCCATGCAAACATATCCTGAAATATACTCCAGCTTTTGCTGATAGAACCTTCCCTGTAGAACAAGCCTTTGGAAAGTTTGGTTGGTTTGTTTCAACTTCTGGTTTTTCAAGGAGATTTCTTCCTTTCTGGAAAGAATTGGGTGCATTTAAGGGGGGGCGGTTCCTGTATGTATCAGCAGCTCCTGAATACAGGACTTTGACAAGGTATGCAGTTTCTTGAAATATATACTCTTGACTCTTTCTCACCTCCTACATCAATCTCCTTGGCAACAGAGTGACACCAGGCCACTTTCTGCTCTTATCCTGGCCTTTTCTTCTTTCAAAGGATTTGGAGTTTCCCTGTTTTTATCCTTTGTGCTCTCATCCCATTCACTGGTCTCTGTTTTTTGTGTTTGATGATTTATTGATAAATAAATAGTGTCCTGTTTCTCTATACAATCTTGATCCTCAACCAAAACACCACAAACCTCAATAAAAATCCAAGCCACAATGAATAAATCCAGGAGGTAGGAGCAGACAATAAGAATGGAGAAGGGAATATTCTAAAAATATTTTTTTCCTAAACACTGACTATTTCTTCATGCATTTATATGAGAGTTTTCTAGACCCAACTTTGACCGTGTACTAACATACTAAATCATTTCTGCTTCAATCACAAACAGCTGAAACATCCTTTTCTGTTGGCCTGAATGTAGACATATGAATATTCAAAAATATATATCTGCATTTCTTTCTCTGCTATTTAATTAATGGATGATCAGGGTCATAATCTGTCAGTTATGTTCAAATCTTTACCAAAGAAAAGAAAGACTTTCACAGCAATAGAAATGGTGAAATATCCAAGCTTTTAAATGAGCCCCTCTGTGCAAGCTCTGTAATAAACACCTTCAACATATTCTGACCTCTTCATTCTTCATTGCAGAGATTAATAATAGGTAGCTTAGCAACGATGCTGTATTGTCAGTGTATGCTGGGGACTTGGCAGCATTCAAGGTCGATCTGCAATAAGCTTAGATTGAATGCCATTAGCTAGATGCCACTTTGCCTTTGGATTTTATTGTTAAATTTTCATTCCAAGAGGGGGAGAAAAATACCGTGCTGACACAGTTAATATATGGACCACAGCAGAAAGGTCTGGATCACTTACATAACTTGTGTGTTGTAAAAGCTCTGTAATAAATTATATTTTAACCATTTGAAAACTAATATATTTGGGGTAAATTCTGCATGGAATAGTCATTAAACTTCATGCAGTTATGAATGCAGTGGTTATTGGTTTGATTCACAAGAATAAGGGTTCAAATTACAACTCTGAACCTGGAGAATCAGGTACATTTGGTCATCTGTTGGCTGACTCCTCTGGGAAAGCCAGATCCACAAGGTTATATTAGTGCCTAAACCATGGCTGATGTAAAACTTTTAACTAAAGAATCCCTCTTTAGCTACTGCACAAAATGAGCCATGGAATAAAACAGATATATGTGTGTTTGGGCAATGACGGGTTTAGCTAAAGGGTCAAAAATTAAACTGTTACTCAAATGAGAGATTAATACAGTCATTATATTCTCATGGCTACAGGAGAGACAACCAGTAAGAACATCCTTGGTGCAAGGTCTTCTCCTTCACAATACTTGATTAAGCTAGCAGTAAACTTCCACTGCCTTTTGAGGGCAGAGGGATCTCACCGCAAATTTGATCAGTTATGGCTGAAAAATGAACAAAACTCTGGAAAGTGATCTGGATTAACCTTTCAGCGTTGCCAGTCACAAAGCTTTAAACCTGCTATGCCCAATCAGACAGGCAGAGCTGTGTAATTCTAGGGTAGCTTTCAGAGTACTAAATAACACAAGACAAAGGGCTGGGAATTTCCGTGTTTCTACTGTAGGGAATGAATTACTAGTGGAAAAAATGAAGAATTATGACAATAAAAAAAAGAAAGTCAGATCAATGCCCCATTTAGTGTTCCTGCTACCATATGTTAATGGTGTGACTGAATTTTCCTTTTCCTTGAAAATGTTTCTACTCAATAAAATGTCATTTCTTGTGCTTGAGATTAGAGAAAATGCAATTATAAATCCAGATCTGATGCATAATTTTCTAATACAGTCAATTTTTCCCACTGTTCCCATACTACAGCCATCTCTAATTTATTTCTCATTAGGCTCTGGCATCACTAGTTAGATGTAAAGCATTCAGAAGTAAATCAACAGACCTGAGAAGAATTTTTAATAATTATTCTTTTAAAATACACCAAAAGTTAAATTATCCACTCATATAGGGGTTTTTTGCTTTTATTTCTATTTCAGAATTTTTCTAAAATTCAACTGCCCCCTCTTTTTTCTTCACATCCATTAATCTGTATCTGTACCCTGGGTAATCTGTTCCAAGTGCATTTATCATAAATTGGTTTTCTGAAATCATTATCACCAAAGAAAAACAAATCAAATTTTATTCCAGTTATTCATGTTATATTTTATATTTCCTATTCCCTGGAGACCAGATGATGAGCTTTGAAGTCTCTCTCTTGAGAAGAAATAGCTTTTCCTGGTTGGCACTCCATATTGCTTTGCTGGTTTGGAGTCAGGCACATAATAGCAGTTCTTCACTCTCTCTGTGGTGTTTGGTATATTATGGACAGGGGAAAAAAAAAATCCCAAACTTTCAACATGCAAACTCCTGCCTCCTCTGCTTAGTCTGCAGATACCGCAGTCCCTGATGGGAGCACAAGACAGAGGACCTGCCTTTGGTCCCATTTAGTGATGCTTTGTGGCACCATCATCCATCCAACCTAAAAATGCCCATAAATTGTCGAATAATGCTCTGGATTTGATTCCTTGGTTCACCCCCAGGGAATTGTCCCTGCTGAGTTTATACAGATTGTTGTGTCGATGTGTTTGTCACCTGAGCACACATGGTCCTGTTAAAATGACCGTGGTGCTTCTTCCCACTTGGAATTTTGTTCACTTTATATTAAAATTTAGTGGAGTGGGGCCCCTTGTTCTTTAAAGGGAATTCCCTGGTACTCTGAGGCCTGGAGCTCCTGTACAGGGGGACTTCTACTGCTGGTAGTTATTAAATGAAAGGATTTTTTAAAAAGTACTCATTTTTAATTGGCTCCTCTCACAAATGCCATTTGATTTGTTCCATTTAATTGTATCTAATAGAGCTTTTTCTTTGTGATTTGATATTGTATTCTTACTTGCAAAACCTAAGGTTCATTATATTCATTAGTAAGTGAAAATACATGATAAAAACTTGAATTCATGTACTTTCTCTTTTGTAATGTGCATTTTGCACCTCTCCAAAGGAATACATTCAACATGTATTGCTCATTTTTGCTTTTGCATTAGTCCCTTCCACCAAAATTCCTTATTAAAATACTGAATTAGGAAGTTAATGAGGATACGCACGGCCTTACATCTTTAGATCTTTTCTCCTCTTGTGCAGTTTGACAGTGCTGAAGGAAGTTGCCCCTGTAAAGAATATGTAGTGCCCCTTTTTCTATGAATTCTGTTGGATTATCTGCCCTGTCTATGACAGGTATGAAGTACCTTCCCCTCAGAACCCAGGAGGTCACCTCATTTATTGTTTATTATCCAAACCAACAAATCAGTGAATAGCCTGCACTGGAATTTTAGTACCAGTCAAAGAAAATGTTGGAAACAACAACAACAACAATGATAAAAAGAATAATATCAACACCATAACAAAACTAAAAATTATACCCATGCAGTGGTCTATGAAATCACTGATAGTGACAGAAAAGTATTAAAAACTAGAATAAATAGGCAGTTAACTTTATAACGACACAAACTGTTCTTCATTATTTGTATATTACTTTTCCTTGTGTGTTGTGAAAGCAATAGCAAACTAATAGTGATGCATAATATGAAAATAACCCACTGCCAAATGAACATCTGCTTTCAATTAAACAGGTGTATCACAAATTCAGCATATTCATAAGCTTAATTACAGATTGTTATTAGCAAGAAGTAGAGAGATACTCTAATAATTAAACATCGTTGAAGATTATTGAACTCTTTCTTTATAAACTTACTTTGCTTGTTTAAAATAAATTAACTGTTCTCAAACTGATCATGTTGAAGAGTACATCTGTAGCGGCGCGTTTTCTATTTTTATTTATTGTTAATATTAATTTGTTCTGTAATGGTTTAGTCCATGTTTCCCCTATCCCTTCCTCCTGATGGTTTCCCCCTGCACTTGTTTGTCCAGCAGCTGTGCCTGTCAATCTCTGGGAAGGACTCTCCCCTCTTTCTAGAAAGCTCGGGAGAAGTCAGTCCCCGATTGGAGCAAGCTGGGAAATCCCCCACCCCTCATTTCCTATTCGTTGTCTGTGTGCCATCCCCACTCCCCTGATTGGTTTTCCCTCTTGTGTCCACCCCCTTCTCCTGGTCCCTTATAAGTGATAAGCCCGCCCCTCGCGGTGGGACTTGTGGCTCGCCTGCATGAAGAGCAGGTGACAATAAACTCCATCTTGTCACGAAGTCTCCTTCTTCTTACCTTCGTCGTAGCCTCACCAACAGCTCTCGTGTAGCTCTGACCCACCGGGGGGTGGTGGCCGGTCCGCCTGCTACTGCCTAACCGAGTCTGAAACTATTCCCAGCCAGGGCAGCCAGGAATAGCTGGAAGCCACTTTCCAGCAGGCCAGGAATCATTTCATACATCCATAATTTTAAAAAAAATTGGGAGTGGAAATAGTTTATCTTTAAGATGCACCTTATTTATTATTTTGAGGCTTTTGATTATTGACTTCAGGTCATTCATGCTATCAGTGCTTCGCTATAGGTAACATCAAAAGCTTCCATCTCAGAAGGTGATGAGTTATCTCCCTTCTCAAACACTGAATATTGAGTGTCAAAAGTTCATCCTTCACAAATGGAGACACCTGAAACTGGAACTCCTATTAGCAAACATTGACTTATTTCTTGCGTGTCTCCCTAAAGGCATTTGGCTGAAGAATTCCTACATGAGATGCATATTGGCCAGGGATTATGGACTGAAATGTTAGAAGTGCCTGAAAAATTTATTGCCAGTGAGTCTTGGTTTTGATGAGCCAACTTGAAACAACCAAGGAGTCATCATTGCCCAAAAGAACAAACTGGCAGGATCTGAGGCAGCATCTGTGTCTTGGTTTTGAAAGAAGACAGGTATCTGCTAAAGAGGAGCAGTACCTCTCTTGGAATGGATAATTTAAATCCCCTCCCTTCAAATTATTATAATTTAGAAAAAAATTAAAACGGCTTTCAGGCAGAGATATGGGGATAGGAATAACAGTTCTTTACTAATAGGTATAACAAGGCAAACAAACAACAAACTCTACAGTAATTAATAGCAAACAGAACTAGGGACTTTGACGGGGCTTGGTTTCACAAAACCCGGGGCAGTCTCTTGGGACTCTGAAAAAAAAACTACAAAGCTGGAACGGTGAGGGATCCCAGGCTGGTGGATTAGATAAAATTCGGAGCTCTGTTGGTGGTCACTGGAGGGCAGGGATGTCCGGCAGGGAGGGCAGTGTGGGGCCACGGTGCAGAGCAATCTCAAAGCAGCACCGAGGCAGTGGGACAGGGCTGGGCTAGCTCCAGCAGGGCAGCAAAAGGAGAGATCAGGATTTCTTGGGCACACGAGCAGATGATGGTAGCTCTCTTCAGGATCAGATCTCGGTAGTGCCAGTGAAAAACTCACGCAGCAACGGCAGCCTTGTCTTCTCCCAACGCAGAACACACTAAAAGTGAAGCTGCCCCCCCAGCCCAGTCTTTTTCCCTGCCCCGTCTTTTCCCTGCGCCCCGCCCCCGCCCCCCCCACCCCCGGAAGAAACTCCCAGAGACAAAGAGGGTAGCCAAGTGCCAGGCTCTATCTTTTTTTGTTTCACTTGAGCACCGATAAGTATCCAGTGATTAGTTGCCTCGCAACCCTTGGGAAAAAATTCTATAGGTGAGAAAGAAAGAAAAGAAAAGAAAAAGAAATAAGCCTAACCCCCAACAATCTGCAAACTGTTACATGGTTTACAGAAGCAAAGCCAGGCCAACAAATGAGAAAATAGGTTCTCTGATCCCAGGCTGATAGCCTTCCGAGACTGCGGATTAAGTCCTTTTTCCCAAGCCCCGTTACCAGAAGAAGGAGTCAGGATGCATTGGCTTCTTTCTCAAAGCTGTTTATTCTTTCTTATCTATAAACATTCCTTTTCAGCCAGCGTGGATGCTACCTACACTGCTGTCCAAGGCTAACTGCGCCGCTCAAGGGCGGTCATTATCTCTTATACTAATTGTTACGTGTTAGTTGTTTTCAATATTGTGCCAATACCCATCACCTTTATTGAACAGTGTACTTTCACTCTAAACCAATCCAAAAGTGCCACCACCTCACCAGAAGATGGAGGACAAGAAGAAGAAGAAGAAAGACAAGGGACACATCCAAATCCCTCCATCTTGTCTCCTTGAGCCTCCTTTGTGAACCCCCAAAATCCCACATTATCACTCAATAATTAGCTATCTATTATCCCAATCACACCCCTGCAACGGGGTGTGATTCATATAACGTTGGCAATCACTCCCAAGGGGTAAAATCAAAGGCACTGGTGTTTCTGCCACTGTATCAGGGTCCCCAGACCCCGTCCTGGGGTCTCGGACCACCCAGGACATCTAGAGGGATGTCCTGGGTTCTGACAATAGGTGATGTAACAAGCAGTTGGTTTACATGTAGAGTTTAAAAAAAAAGAGGAACCCACTCATGTTATTTTCTGGTAGAGATTTGCCCAAGTAGCAGAAATCTCCTGCAGAGCTGTTTTGGCCCAGCCCAGCATCTGTGAGGGTCTTCCTTGCTCACTTTTGGACAACCCCTGCATGGTTGCCCCTTGGGCTTTCTGCTGAGTGCTCCCTCCTCTGGACAACAAAACTATTTAAACACTGAAATATGTAGTGGGCTAGTCAAATTTTTGTCTCATGGAAAAAAAAAAAAGGGTGTGGGAGGAGTCTCTTATCCGGCTTGGAGACCCAGATTCAGTCAGAACGTGAAACAAAAAGTAAACATGTGTTGCTCTTTCATGAAATCATTGTGGCTTTCCTTGGCTTGCCTGTACTTGGGAGGAAAAACCCCACATTGTTGAGATGGTGTTATTTCAAATTTTCCTCCTCTGCTGCCACTAGTTTAATTGACCCCCTACTTCACTCCTGTTCACAGACAGCCCACTTGTGTCTATTCCTCTGTGGTTTATTCTCCAGTTCTCGTCTTCAGCTGCATAAATTGGCTGATTTGAAAACTGCTGATACAGACCTGTCATGATGTTTTCCTCAGCTTTGTAAATTATGTTTTCCAGGTGAAGGACATTGTGTTAATGAACATTCTGTATGTGCATGCTTCACTTCAGGCTGCGTTGTCTGGGAGATGTGAAAAGTCAAAGTGAACTCCATACAGTTGAACACAAGCAAGGAGAAAGATAAAAACAACAGCTGAGAAGCTCTCCATTATGAATGGAAAAATAATTAGATTTCCCTCACAGACCAGGACCCAAATCTTTTTGCTTATATCCTTCTCACCAAGGAATGAGCAGAGAAAATTCTGCCATTACTTTTCAAATTAAATGAGCCTTAATATCAGCTTATCCAGCTACTTCTGCTGTGGGATCATGGGCATAGCTCAGGAAGTTCACAGAGAACTGGGCCAGGCAGCAGCTGAATTGAGCAGTAAAAACGGTACTAAGCTCCTCCTTATCCCTAGATATTAATTTGGGGAGAACCAGATTAACCTAATTAATTTCTAAACCTCTGTACTTTCTCTAGTGGTTTTCCCTCTTTCCCCCCACAGTTTTCTGTGACATATCCATGTAGCATCTCTATAGGTTAGTCCAGACTTTACACAATGGAAGATGTTATAGATAGGTAATGCGAAGGTTGGCTCTCGCAATTAAGGGATGAATATTATGTGTATGTTAAAAGAAGTTTTATTGAGGTATAGTTATAATGATTTGTTGTTTAGATATCCACTGTTGTCCCCATAGTCCCTTTCCCCCATAGAGTTGCAAAGAGACGGCCTCGGCAGACGAGACATGTGGAAGGAGGGCTATAGCTGTGCTACTTCATAGGGCTGTTGGGAGGAGGGAAGGTTTGTTGCTAGGGGGCGTGGCATGGCAACACCTGACTGCCAATCAAGTTGCAAGAACTTAGTCCCCACCAATGGACAGTGAAGAAGAGTTGACTGACAGATGTTGGGAGGGGCCAGGGTTACCAAGGTTTTGAAAGGCAGAGCAGCCATTTTGTGAGTGAGTATATGGTGATTTAGTTCCATGCTCTCAGCACTGTCATTTCCTTATTCAGTCCTTGGTTGTATTTTGTTAAGGTTTAATAAACCTTTGAAATTTTAAAAAGTTTCTAACAAAGACAAATAGGGGTTTTCCTTCCTTCTTGCCCAGCATACCAGGCTTAACTCAAGCAGGAGTAAAAGAGCAAGTGCATGAAATGCTGCCCTTGCTCATGTAAATCTGAGACAGTAACCAGAATAGATTGAAAATAGTTTTCATTCCATAGGCATATCCTTTTAAATTAGAAAGCATACCAAATGTAAAAGGGTTGAGGGAAGCAGAGTTTAAATTTAATGAGATGTTTTAACTTTATAGTTTCAAATTTTGTTTCACTTCAGTGACTTCAATGTTTCTGTTGAATGGTACAACACAGCTGAGACAATGGAAATGAAATGCTGTTACTATGCCACTGAAACTATGGGAAAAACAAAAAAAAGTCCAACAACATTTTTAGTGTTAGAGAAGTAAAGCACTGCTTTATTCTGGCCAGGATGTTGTTCTGGCCAGGATGTGCAACAGAAATAATTTCATCCATGTATTTCCTGGGTTGTGCAGATAAGAATTTACTAGAATTTTCACACAATTTACACAATCAAAACCCATAGAAATTGATTGGTTCAATGTTCATTGGTCCCAAGGTGCAGTTCTTAGTATTTGGTTTTCTATTGCATACAGATTTCTTCACCTCTGATGCTAATTAGGTTCTTTTTTTAATCTCTTTTTTCCCAGACCAGGTGTCTCCGACCATGCCAGGGGTGATGTTTGGAGTTGATAGCCATTAATGGCCATTAATGGTTATTATATTTTGTGGATCTCCTGTGCTACTCCAGGTCTGTTGAGATGTTAAGCTGATCAGACCTCACCTGGTGGAATGTTCCCCAAAAAGATACTTCAATTCCCTTCCCCCTAGGAAAAGGCCAAAACTGACTAAAGTTACATTAAAATTTTTAAACTTTGTATCATTTCCACAACAACTTTCCACACAAAAGATTGAGTAATCTGATCTGTTATCATGTGTTTTGATTTTTGTAAATCAGTCTTATTTAGTGGAGCAAAGATCTGTAGGAAAGCTTTCAATCAATCCTCCTGTATTCACCCAGAAGAAATGACATAGATTGTATTACAGACAAACCTGCAGCCAGAGTAACCCAGCTGAACTACTGTGCAAACTACAGAGCAGCTTCAGACTTCCACAAGCACAAGGAAATCTATCTAATAAATTCATTAACAATTTTCTTCTCCTGTATCCTTTCACCACCGTGACACAGTCACCTTGAATGGACATATTAATTACTGGGTTCATGCAGTTTGTAATTACCTTTTAAGAACTTAGTTGGCACTTGCAACAGCCAAATTTAGCTGGTTTATTATAATGCTAGAAATAACCATAGATATTTTGTCTATTATTCTGGTTTCTTGGCAGTAAGGCTCTGACTAAACACTGCTTCAAACTATTATCAGCTACTCAAAAGTCTATGTTCCCTGTCACTACCCACAGAGAGCACAGATTATTTAGGTTTGGGGTTGATGTTAGAAGTTGCTGGTGATTGAGATTCAAGTCAACTTGGAAAGTATTCATTTTTAATGTCTTTAAAAAGACCTAATCAAATTGTAAATACATGAAGTAGTATTTGCTGAATTGACTTTTTTCCTCCTATTGATCCATAGCCAATTTTTAAGGTGCTTTGAAGTAGAATAACTTGAAAAAAGGAGTTGTTTAAGGGCATTTGGAAACATCTACCAAAGAGATGCAGATTTTGCATCTATTAGCTGCAGCATTTGGACTCATTGGGAAACCTACCTGTTTGTCCAATACTGTGATGTAGAGAAGTTCATGAAAACTTTATATAATGCAGGTGAGTGATTTCATCCTTGTGTCTTTAGTTCAGCAGAACTAAGTGAACTAAGAACTAAGCAGAACCAAACTCTTCTGATGGAGTTTTACAGGGATTTTATTTCTTTCTATTGTCACCAGTAACCTGTATTTTAAAGAGAGAGATGTGTTTTAATTTCTATTTTTATTTTCCCAGTAGAATGAGTGTTCGTCATACTTCATAGAATGATCAAAAGATTAAACCTGGTCTTGCTTTCACAACTCTTAATTTGGATCAACTACAAGGGAACTAGTCCAGACTTGAATATTTTTAGTAGGACCAGGAAAACGTGACTCAGTATGGGTTTGGTTCTGATTTCAGATGTGATTATTGACACCACAGCTCTTACTTGATTCAAAACCTTGGGTTAAGTGCACTAGCTGTGTGGCTCCATCCTTTTCAGGTGGAAATTACTGCAGGACCATTTAAATAAAGTCTTAATTAGATGCCATGCAAACTTCTGATTAAGGTTTTTAAATAACAAACTTGAAGTTAAAACCAGCAGGGCGTAAGAAATTCCCAGAGCAGTGAATACAGAATCATTAATCTGAACCACTTTGAGTTTCTGCTCTGAATGTGTTAGTAGAGTGCTTAATTAAATTGTGATCCTACTCTTAGGAAAGTATCTGCTGTGAGGATACATTCATTTTTTGCTAATCAGAGATGCTATGCAATAGAACTCATAGAAACAAGTTGTCATTTAGTATTTGAATATAGAATAAAAGAATTTCGTGGAAAAGATTTGCTTTCTCTTAAGTAGCAGTCACTGCAACATGAGATCAGCAAGAACATCAGTATGGAGGTCTGAATGCATGGCAAATCTCCCAGAATTGTGTGGACCAGGGTGAGAACAGGACTGCACATGCTTCCTCCACATCCCTGTGGCTCTTGTTTGCAGTGATGCAAAGCACAAGTAACAGAGATCCAGTGGAGTGATGTCAATGGAAAAACAGAGTAAACCAAGTCAGAATCAGAACCGAGTTCTCCTTTCTATTTACTAGCTGGGTTAGCTGCTGTTCCATGCCAACCCATTTTGTAGAAGAAGCCATCACAGCAATGCACAAATTTGATGCTGGAGAGAACCAAAGCAGTATTTTGTACATTTTCAGTGCAGGGTACCCTTAGGAGCAACTAAACTTCAGTTTCCTCCACTGCTGGGGAAATATTTCCTGGTGCCTCACTCAGGGGGCTGGGGTCAGTTTAGCTGAGGTTATCTCTATAATCACATTGATGAGGAGCAGGAGAGCTCCCAGGAACCCAAGTTCTCCAGGCAGACAGAGCAGGGAAGACACATTCAGTTGGCAAAGCTGCTTCTTCTCTTCAGATTGTGAACAGCTTTGCCTGAGACATCATCTGGAGGAGAACTGGGATTCTGTGAAGCTCATTAGTCAAATAAAGATATTAGGTGTTAATGATGTTTGGTGTTATAAATATGCATCTTTATAATATGACTGTTCCAACAGCCTCTGTGCTGGGCTCTGCAAAGTCTTCTCCTACACATCATCTGCTGCTCTTTTCCAGATTCTCCTGTGCATTTCCTTAGTCTGAGGGTGACTGGCTCCTGTCAATCACTGCGATGAAGGGTGCTATTGATTTTCGACAAAGGTGGCATTTCCCCCAGCACAGCCAAATGTGAGGTTTGTGCTGGTCAAAACTGTGTCTTTGCCACTGACCTTTCCAGTGTCAAGTAACACAACAGTGACACAGCCAGAGTCAGTCCGGGTGGGCTCAGCCCTACCTCCAGAGAATCCCAACCTCACAGACACGATGATTCTCTAGGTTTTGGGGTTTTTTTCTTGAATTGTGACAATGCAGGGGAGTTCCAAATAGAAAATTCATCTGATAATGACAGAATGTAAATTAAAACCTGGGAAGGAGGAATAAAGGATTCCCCAGGATGAACTAATAGGTTACTGCAGGAAAGCCCAGCCCTCGAAGTCCAGCAGGACTTAAATCAATGGGACTGTTATCAGCTCTGGGCTAATTGCCATTTCCTCGTGTTTCAGTAAATGTGCACACCCTGAGTTTAAGACTGAA
Source organism: Acrocephalus scirpaceus scirpaceus (assembly GCA_910950805.1). Classification (NCBI taxonomy): domain Eukaryota; kingdom Metazoa; phylum Chordata; class Aves; order Passeriformes; family Sylviidae; genus Acrocephalus; species Acrocephalus scirpaceus. Next base: position 7,473,222 of record OU383789.1, read on the forward strand.
TTTGGATTCTGCTCTCTTTAACAAAGCACTTCTCCACATGTTGAAGTTTCAGTAATTCAAGGCTCCTGTGAAGTGCCTACTGCTGCAATTTAAATTTAGTTAAAAAGGGGTGAGAAAGCTCAGCCCATCTCAGGAGGTTCCCAACTACTCTTTGCAGGAATTAGGGAATTTCTTAGACTCCCCATGCAGCAAAGCTCAAATATGCAGCTAAAAATTAAGTTCCTTTTATAGGTTTTTTTAATATATCCACTAATTTAAGGAAACAAGTTCTTTACACCAAGTAAATATAAGGTATGTGCAATAAGCATTAGAGTGCTTAAAAAAGGAAAACAATACAATATGTTCTCTGTGTGACTGGAGTATCCCCAGTGCTTGTTTTCCAATTAAGTGAAAAACCACAGGAAAGAAAGGATATATAAAAAAGAGTATCTCTGCAGTTACATGAAAGATATTGGTAAAAGCAGCTAACAATAATTTTTTTGTCTCAGAAAAGTGTTGTGAGAATTAACTCATATCTGAAAAAAATGCTTTTAGTTCTGGGATGAGAGACCCTGGACAAATATAAACCCTTTCAATATTTTGAACCAGACTTGCAAAATTTTTTGTGCTATAATCCAATTCCTTTTTGCTGGAACTACTTGCACTAGAAAATGGAAATAACAACAAGGATATTAGGAATATTGTATTTTCTTATATATGTAAGAAGTTAATGCTTCATTCAGCTAAGAATTATCTGTATGATTAGATAGTTATGTATGTTATTTCTGGTTAGTTACACATTAAAATGGTTCTTGCAATCAGTTAAAATACCCTCTTAGGCTTTTTATGATACCTGATATGAGACTTTCCACACCCAAGTCAGAATTTGACAAAAATTTAGTGATTCGTAGCACTTGTTTTGGTCTCTTAAAACTGCGCATGGAAAAAACAACTGTGTTAAGCAAATATGATTTTGAGGCCTAAATGTAAGAATATTAACTTTTAAGGTAGGATATAAACTAACTAATCTGGAGGCTCTGTTGATTTGATGTGACAGTGAAGAATTTTTATCTCATCAGTGAGTGATAGTTTGCAAATGAAGTTTGCAAACACAATATGTTTTTGTCATATAAAATGCAGTTAATTTTGCTCACCACCACAAGGGAAATTTTGGAGTAATTTTATCAACATGTTCTGTAATGAAATGAATTTTGGGGCTCCCAGGCTCAGTAACTTTCTCAGAAGAAGAAATAACTCTTCTTAGTCTCGCTGACAGTTGCTGGCAACTATAAAATCTATAAATACTTTAAACAGGAACATTTTAAAATATTATAAATTAACCATGATGAAATTGGCTGGTCCTTCCTCTCATTTCAGAAACCTGAAAGAGTAAAAGCAAAAGGAAACAGGTGGGGGGAGTACAGAAGCAAAATCCAGAGAAAATTATTCCAGCTCAGAGCCAGGTTCAGGAGTTTTAACAAAGATTGTGACTAAACCATAATTATTTCTGCAAGGATGGGTGATCCAAGACATTGGCAGCTTGCAGGTATCACATATGCTGAGCGGCTGCTTTACTGGTAGGTATCCCAGTTTTTACTGCATTTATTCCAGCCCATGTCTGGAAGAATGTCCAAGGCTGAAATCTAGTATCTGGTTTGGAAGAAACCACTGTCATGTAAATGCCAGAGCATGAGATGTGGTGTGAGATGTTTTGGACCAGGAACAGGCTGTCATTGGAATTCTTGCACATATCCTCCTGTGCAAGAGCAACCTGATTTTCCTCCTGGAAAGGCTGTAGCTCACTGAGACCCTTGCAGCCTTCCCCATGGCCTTCAGCTCCCAGGCAGAACTGGATGTGGGGGTATTTTGGTTTTTAAAGAAGGGAGGAGGCCCCTGCTCACACTGGAGCATGGCCAAAAGGAGGGGAGTGGCTGTGTCTGCACTGAAATTGATGCCTTAGGATTTTAGCTTTTGTATTTTTCATGTATTTGTAATCCTGCAATTCTTTAGTGTGTTACTCTAAACTCCATATAGAGTGTTTGCTACTGCTTTCCCGTTTTGGTCAGACACAATTCATCTCTAGGCATGGCAATTAAGGATACCTCACTGTCTCAGGCCCCAAGAAATGTAAACAAAAGTGAGTTGACAGGGAGACAACTTGGGGTAAATTACTTCATTACCTGAAGCTGTAATTGGAAGATTAACCCCTAATATGCAAATGGAACAAACTTATAAAAGTGTGAAAACCTGTGACCCATCGTCCAGTTTTGGGTGTAGCCCCTGGGGGTGCTTTTTCTGCCCTAAATGTACCTGAAGGCCCTTCAATAAATATAAACACTTTTTTATTATCTTTATTTTGTCTATCCTCTGTTTTTAGGTAAGCCCTAAAAGGCATCTAAATAATTACTGTGAGGCAGAACTGGAGGCACAGCCCTGGTAAGGCTGAGGACCAAGTACTCCAGCACATCCTGCTGCAGAGGAAAACAGTTGTGCAAAATGCTCCTATCCTGTGTGAAGGCAGGTAAAATAACCTCCAGCTTTTGTGGGGATGAACTGCCCTTGGGTCCAAGCTCTGATCACCCTCTTTGGATGGAGGCTATGGAAAGAACCAATAGTGACATATGTGTAACACTTATTTTCAAATGATCTGAAAATTACTGAAATGCTTTCTAAAATAAAGGCTCTGGCAATATCTCAGATGAGACGTTGCTGGCATTTCTGTCCTGCTGCTGGTCAGGGGACACTGGGGGGAATGCAGGGAGCCTGAATCCCTGGAGTCTCATCCTCTGCCTCCACATTTCCTCTGGAAGATTGGACTTAATTTTGTGCAGCTTTTATAGCACTGAGAGGTGCTATAAAAGGAAGGTTCTGTAAAACAATGCTGCAGAGAGATTAAAAAATTCTTATACACAGATGGAATGAGGTGACGCCCATGTATTTCTGTGCCAAAGTTGCATGATCTCAGGCAAATTAATGTTTAATGATTTGACTTATTCAAGATTTGTACGTCCCACTTTGGGCTTAATCTCTTTGCTCCATTGGCTTTAATTAAACTCTGCTGCATCTTATGAGTTTTGGTGACCTCATTACAAAGCCAACTAAACAAACAAAACATTGCTCATGTGGAAGAATTACTCTTAATTTCCCATTTCTGCATTTTGCTATTTCATGTGATTTTGTGAACAAAGAAGTTAGCAGTAAATGTTTGCAGATTATTGCAATGAAGGTACTCTAGTCAGGATTGATTGAAGGAAAAACTGGTTACATTCTGATTTTTATCAACAATATGCCTCTACCCAGAAGTCCTGGTAAGCATGAAAGGAGGAATTGAGCACCTTGCTTTCATATGTCAGACTCTGGATCTCAGACAAAAACACTCTTTCTAGAGGCTGTAGCTGATAAATTATTGGAAACCAGAGTGGTATTTGAGGTGCCTGGATAAAAAGGCAATAAAAATATTTTTTATTTGTTTACACTGAAAAATATCATATACTGAACTGTCAAGTCTGAAAAATTGATGCGTCTGACTTCACAAATATTCAGCAGCCTAATAGAAATGTCAGATGTGTGTGGTTCTGAGAGAAGAAAAGGAGAAAGAAAAGAAACAATCAGCCACATAACAAATGTTCATTTATTTTCATCAGATTTGATACTTCATCATGCAAGTGATATGTCCAAAGACCAAGAAAGTTTATAGAGCTTCTTTTCTTCTTGATTTCAATGATTTTTGATTAAGCACTATAGAATAGCAGGATTGAGTTGCAGCTATTTAACATCACCAGTTCTTGCTGGAAAATTGGTGTCATGTGGATGAAGATTTGTGGTGTTAAAACCAAGAGGCTGGGGCTGCCTTCCAGCAAATTCTAACAGGAGGAGCATGTGGGATTGGGGATCAAGCAGAACCATTTTGGTTCTGCAAGATTTCCCCCTGTCCACGTACGTATTGGGGAGTTGTGTTAAGAGTGGGAGGGGGAGCATCTTCTACCCTTTCATTATTTTAAATTTTTTTTCTAACTTACTGTTTTCTTCTTTAGAAAGGAGAAAAGAAAGTCACATAATAGTAGGAGGGATGAAAGGACTTTTCATCTGTTTGGCTGAAATTGCGAAGAGTAGTAAAAATGGAACTTTTGAACCAGGGGGTCCAAATCTGGGAATGTGGAATCTCAGATACTCTGTTCACCAAGGATAAAAAGATGGTCCTTGTGGGAGCAGCAACAACAGCTGGTGGAAATCGGCATTTTTGCTGCCAAGAGCTGCACAAGCTGGACATTCTGCAGTTGTCCCTCGGCTTTATCATGTGCACACAGTGAAAACACAAGAATGTAAAAAGTCCGGAATTGAAGCCCACTAGGATACAAAAGAAAAATCATTCTTGCTTTTCAGTTTCTTTGTAAACAGCTTTCAGTCCCTAAATTCTAAACCAATTCTAAGCAGATCAGTTTTATGATGGTCTTTGTTTTCTCTGTAATATATTAGAACAGATTATCCTTTGGGCAATAGCTGTGTTTTGGTGTAATTAAAAAATTAGAGCAAATGCATGTAAATGAGCTACAGGGCATAATCAGCCATAGGATTTGTGTGACAAACATACACAGTGCATATGAAGTACATTGAGGTCCAACTAATGGAGCTGTCAGCAGCTGTTAAGGATGATAAAGTTGCAGCTTTCAAGACCTGGCTGTGAGGAACAGGAAGAATTGGATATACATTAAAAATGCAGCCCCAGGGGGCTGGTTCAGCTGCTGGAGGGGCTGGAGCAGTCCCTACATGTTCTGCTGTCCCAAAAGCACAGAAAGAGATTCAGGTTTGAGAAACATAATAAATTTCAGCTGGGGACACCCTGGACCTTGGTGTCTGTTTGTTTTCAAGGGACCATTTCAGTATCAGACTGATATTTAATTGTAGTGTTCAGGGGAAGGTTGGACTTGATGAGCTTGGAGGTCTTTCCATTCCTGAATGATTCTAAATTTCAAAAGGAGTGTGGTATCAGAATATTGAACTAGGTTAAAGTAGTATTTTCTTTTTTGAGGCAACACTCATCATTTCACTCAGCCCAAGGAAATTACCCTATGCCTAAACTGTTCCTGGATATAGGAAAGGCCAGGACAGCAAAACACTGAGACTACAACTGTAAAGAAGAATTTTGTTTTTATTCAATCCTGACTACCACTGTGCCCCATTATGTCAGCATGGAAAAAAAGACTTAAAATGTCTTTGAATCCCTGGGTACCAAAAACCCCCCATTTTTTAAAATACAGGCTAAGAATTGCATTCTCACAGGGACTTGTGAACATTGTTGTCTATTTATGTATTTGACCTAAACTTGTTCCTAAATCTTATGGGTTTAACAGGAGTTCAGTCAAAACATACAAGTGGAGAAATGATTGTCTGTATAACTGGTACTCATTTGCAGAAAACTGAAATTGCTCATATAAGAAACAAGAGGAAAAAGAAACTGGTCTCAGATGAATGAATATTGCTGTGGCATAATAGTCCCTGATAGTCTGTAACTTTTGTTTGTGCAAGTTAAATGGTGCAATTTTAATTACCATAATGCTGAAATTACTGTAATGGATTACAAGATGTTTGTGTTGCTGAAAATCTAATTCTTTTTTATTTTTTTCAGATTTTTTAATAGGAACTCATGAGCAGCCATATTGTCATTATCCTGTGGTTCTTTTGAAGAGTGTTGGGATTTGCAGGAGAGAATGAAGGCACAGATATTGTCATGCCACAGTCCTGCTATAAATAGCTGATTGCGGTGGGTCTTGGTTGCAAGCTTGGGGTTCTAAAGGCAGAATTTTTCTGAACATGTATGGCTGCAGAGACAGGAGGGTAAAAGAGAAAAACAAACTTCACCGAGCTGCTTCTGGCTCTCCTATGCACTGGGTGCCCCTCCCTGCCTCTCCCGTGTAGGTAAAGCACTGTAGTACTTAAAAAGTACTATATGCTACCCTTGGAAAGAATATTCTAAGTTGAAAAATGGGTGCCTTGGACTTTAGGACTATTGGAAGGAAGAAAATAGGAAAGATTGAGGCAGTTTTTATTGAACTGCCTGGAACTCTGTGGATGTCATGCTTTTGGAAAAACAGCAGGGGTACAACAGAAAAATAAACCAGCAGCAGAATTGCCAGCAGCTGTCAAATCAAAAACAGCAGTAAAGCAGAAATATACAGTCAGTATCAGACTGAAAAAGCATTTGTTAAACACCAAGGACAGACAGACAAACATGCAAAGCCATAACATCACTGGTGTTTTCAAAAGATAATTGTTCCTGTTGGTAGCAGCTGGTAGCTGACACTGTTTTGATCACTATGATGATCCTAATCAAATGAGTGAGGAAAAGAACCATGGAATCATTTTTTTGGGAAAAAAGCCCCAAACTATTACCCCATTAGTTTTAAGTCATGGAACAATCCTGCCATCCTTTTTTTCCCATAATGAAGTCTGCTAGGAACTGACACAATCAAGAGGAGACTGCAGAATTTAGGAAGGTATCAGTCAGGTGGGGACCTGACCCACCTCTGCACTCAGCAAGGTACTCCTGGGAGCTGAAAACATTTTGTTTCCTCACCAAATGTTTTCCACAGTCAGCAGCGGTGAATTCTCCCAGCTCAGCCTGTGCAGCTTTGGGAGTGCTGATCCCAAAGGTGCTGGGTTTTATTAAGATTTTTGAAGATGAATGTTGCCTTGTAAATCCACACAAACCAAATGCACAGTAGAGGGATGACAACACAACATAGACGGGTTTAGAGCCTGCCCACAAACAACATTGTCTGATTCCAAGTGTGGGTAATGGATGGTGTCTGTGACCAGTCCATGTCCATAATTAAGTTTTTGATTTTTCCAGGTTAATAACTCTGGAAGCTTCTAAGGAAGTGGGTGTTCCCTGGGCTGCAAACAAGGACTTGGGAGATAGGTCTGGGCAGCAGCAAAAGAATATCTGCTGGAAAACAACTGGGGTTTCAACCACTTCCCCTGCCAGTGAATTTTGAGCTGTATTTTATTAAAATTAAAGTAATTTTAGTTGGATGAACTAATGACATTAGACCATCTTTCTGTAGTTCTCATACAGTGACTCTCAATTCTGCAGGGCATCTCTTAATACAGATGTTCTAATTTCTGCAATTCCTGTAACTCTGCAGGAGCAGGTCACCTGAAATGCTCACAGAATAATCCTCCCCAGCCCTCAGACAGGCTGCTTTGATAGATGTGCTCGTGAAGCGCTTTTGAAACAGAAGCCAGCAGCTGCACACTGCTGCTGCCTCCACGGCATGGAGAATGTTTCATAAGCTTCTTTTTAATGTGCAACTTTGTTTTCTCATCTGGGATTATGCCTGATAAGGACAATCTAAAACTTTCTCTAGCAATTGCAGTGAAACTATAGGCAGAGATGCCTCTCTGTATGGGGAAAAAAATCACCCCTCTAAAAATGTGCAGTTTCTAAAGCCAAACCAGGTTGAGAGAAGCTGTGCTACCAAATGTACATCATCAAAGTTCACAGTGCTTGTGGCTTTCTTTCCCTTCCTCTCATCCTTTAGGATTCTGAAGCAGCACACTTCACAGGTTTGATAAGAAAGAGACATTGATAAGAAAGATATTCCCTTTTGTGCAAATCTCCTTGATGCTCAGGAATGCTGTTCATTCAAAAATTCCATTAAGGTACTCCCCTAGTGGTGTGGCTCTGACAGAGAGAAACAGAATTAGTTCCACAGGAAGGAAGAAGGAAAAAAACCAAGAAAAGCCATCTTGTAAGTTTGTCACACCAAAGAATATAGTAAGTTAACATTAATTAACATATCCTATTAAATAGGATATATTAATTCTTATCTAAATGGGAGAAAGGTGTGCAAAAATTCTAACAGGACAGCATAGACACAGGTTTCCCTACCAAAAGATGTGTGGCCCTTTGGAGTCTGGTCCAGAGCCATTTGTATTTCAGAAATCATTCTCCTGTGCAGTGCAAAGAGTTAAACACTCCTTGTTTCTGGAGTCAACAGGAACATAATATGGGCTTTTCTGAAACCTAACCTCCCTGGAATATTCCTCTAATTGTGGAAAATTTGGAGCTCTCTTTTGGACTAAATTGATATTTATATCACCCTAATGAACAACAGATTCCTTAGAAGACCTGCTGGCCCAGATTTACAAAGTTTGGAAAGGAAAAGTGAATCCTTCCTTCCTTCCTTCCTTCCTTCCTTCCTTCCTTCCTTCCTTCCTTCCTTCCTTCCTTCCTTCCTTCCTTCCTTCCTTCCTTCCTTCCTTCCTTCCTTCCTTCCTTCCTTCCTTCCTTCCTTCCTTCCTTCCTTCCTTCCTTCCTTCCTTCCTTCCTTCCTTCCTTCCTTCCTTCCTTCCTTCCTTCCTTCCTTCCTTCCTTCCTTCCTTCCTTCCTTCCTTCCTTCCTTCCTTCCTTCCTTCCTTCCTTCCTTCCTTCCTTCCTTCCTTCCTTCCTTCCTTCCTTCCTTCCTTCCTTCCTTCCTTCCTTCCTTCCTTCCTTCCTTCCTTCCTTCCTTCCTTCCTTCCTTCCTTCCTTCCTTCCTTCCTTCCTTCCTTCCTTCCTTCCTTCCTTCCTTCCTTCCTTCCTTCCTTCCTTCCTTCCTTCCTTCCTTCCTTCCTTCCTTCCTTCCTTCCTTCCTTCCTTCCTTCCTTCCTTCCTTCCTTCCTTCCTTCCTTCCTTCCTTCCTTCTTGGCATGGGGGCAGTTCCTCGCAGCACAGCTCCAGCCATTCACCAAAGGCACATTTAATGTGGCTTTGCACAAGAAAGAATGAGTCATTCTTCTAGCCCCAAAAGCCTTCAATTTTACAAAAAAGGAGACAACAGGCAGAGAAAGCCAGATGAGTAGTAAGACATGACAGAGGATTTGGTCAGCATCACTCAAAATCAGAGACCTTAGAAAATGACTCTTTTGAAAAACAATGTGTGAGAGTGGAGCAACTCCTTTAGCTTTGAAATTAAGATATGCAATAAATAGCATAAAAAGCAAACAAAGATGTCACCTGAAGACACAGAGGACTTTTTTCACTTTGACAATCAAAATGTTTCTGTCTTATTGTTGTCTTGAAATGAAATTTCTCATAATTCTGTATATCCTGTCACTGTTGGTGGAGATAGGAACATGACATACACACAGCAAAGTTCATGCAGCAGCAGCTGGATTTTATTGTGGAGCACCCCATTTTATAGGGGTTTTGAATTTCCTGCTCCTCAACACCTGACTGGGTGAGGGTCTCAGCTCCCTTCAGCTCACTGGCTAATTATGTGGGTGCATCCTTGGTTCAAAGGGATTGGCTGGGGTCCCCTTGAGCTTCAATTCAGCCAATCACCTTCATACCTGAGGACTTGTTTACTTCAATTCCCTAACCAGCTAAGCTGTCATGTCCAAATTACCTGTGCAACTATAGTCCGATTATAGCTGTCACATATCCTGCAGAATTTTTCAATTTTGCAGAAAGCTCCTTTGTTTCAGAAAACTAATGGTTGGATTTTTTGTTCTTGTTGCCTTTGTAATCTTGGTATATCAGGATTTTATCATCTCCTTAAAGAAATGGTGGGAGAAATCTCTGATCATATTTATGTTAGGAAAAAATGGGTATAAATGTACAAAAATCAGATTATTCTGGATTTCAAATTATAAAGCAGAGTTTGTGGTTTGATTAAGTTTACTGAGGTTGCTTGCACCATTCTTTTGGAGAGTTTTAATAGCTTTTTGTGACTAATGAGCTTTTCCATTAAAGCATGTGTCATTGGGAAGAGGTGGCTCTCCATGTATTCATAGTTACACATTAAACAACCTCTTTTCTGTTTAGAATAAAACATCTGTTATCATATTTTGAATATGTGGCAGCTAATGCAACATAGTAGTTGTGCTAGAGAAAACATGGAGCTGAAAACTTTTAAAATACAGTGCTTGAAAACCACAATAAAATAATGCCTTTGTATATATTCCTTATGTATTGTAACTGCTGGGACTGTGACATCTCTCTGAATAATTTTCAAGGGTAAATTTTCTACTACTGCAGCTATGTATGTCCAAATGTACTATTATTTTACAATATTTTGAATCAATTATCAAGTGATATATCAGAGAATATTTTCTGCCAACTCACTGTACCTCTCCAATGGTATGTGAATAAAAAATCACCATGCATTGTATTTTGTACAATACTTTTAATCAAAAAGAGGTAAGAAAGAAGAAGACATATGTTGTTGCTTTTGCTACCACAACTGCGGTGGCCTGGTTTTAGGTTAGACGGCACGGCTACCACATGCTCTGTGTGGAGCTCGGGCCAATAACACACAGACACCAGTTTGGTGGATGGTTAAAAGCATTTATTATCTAAAGCATGCAGTTTAAATACTCTCTGGTTCTTCCCTACATCAGAGGGGTCTTACTACACTTCCTGTGTTAGTGGGGAGAATGGAAAAGTACTGGTATGTCTGTTAGAGGGGGTTTTACATTCTTGGAGTGATAGCTTATCTGGGGGGTTGGGGAGTTCTGCTCTTTCCCGTTACAAACCGATATCTTCCGAGCACCTGTCCCTTTCCATCCACATCTCCCCCCCCCTCTTTCACAAAAGAAGAGGTAGTCATACATATATATATATATAGGCACTAAATGAGGTAGAAGGTTAGGATTTAACAAAAGGAAAAAGGAGTTTGGAAACCTGAGTAAGTTTTTGCCAGGCAAGTTTGGAAAAGCTTGTGACTGGCAATGTTCCCTGATTAATTCACAGCATTTCATGTTGGCCTATGAACAGAATGTTAGTCCGTTCTAGGCGAGCTCTAACAAATGAGACTATCTTGTTCAGCAGGCATGGTCCGAAGATAGCAGTTAAAAGTAGCATTGCCAATGGGCCTACTAAAGTGGAAATCAAAGTGTTTAACCATGGGGATTGGTTAAACCAGGATTTGAACCAGCCTTGCTGGGCTTCTCTATCTTTCTGTCTCTGAGCCAGTCTGTTTCGGAGTTCTGCCATGGAGTCTATGACGACCCCGGTGTGATCTGCATAGAAACAGCATTCTTCTTTCAGGGCTGCACACAGGCCTCCTTGCTGCATGAACAGGAGGTCCAGACCTCGCCTGTTCTGCAGGACCACTTCCGAGAGCGAAGAGACTGACTTCTCTAGGTAGGAAATAGATTTCTCAATCCTCTGCAAGTCCTCATCTATGGTCATTTGCAGCTGAGACAGTCCTTGATGCTGTGTTGCTAGGGCCGAAACACCTGTTGCCGTTCCGGCTGCTCCCAGGCTGAGCAGCATTGCGATGCTTATACCTGTTATTATTTCTCTTTTGTGAAGCCGGCTGGGTTCTTCGAAAAGGTTGTACACCTCTTCGTCTGAGTGGTACAGGACCCTAGGAACAATCAGAACTTGGACACAGAAGTCGTTAGAATCATTGAACTTGGGAAGAAATACACAAGGACTTACTCCAGATCTCTGACAAACCCACATTGCTGATGCAGCTGGGACTACCCACTTACTGTTTTTTCTGTTGGGCTTTACAACTTTGGTGCAAACATTCCCTTTTTGCTTAGCTAGGGCTGCATTACCAAAACATCTGCCCCGACCTGAGACTTGACTCAGGGTAATACCTCTGCGGGGTGTGTCCCATCTGCACTGATGAGGTGCATCAGCTGTGGAGTAAGTGAATGAGGTGTTTACAGCAACTCCTTCATAGAAAGGGGGTTGGACATCATAACAAAGCCAACAGGAATTGGTTAGGTTAGGGTTGGATTCATTCAGGGATAGAAAGGTAGCGTCTAACATACGAAGGATTGGGTCCAGGGTGCTGCTATGGGCTGCTGTGCTGGCTGGGGACAGCTTGCTGCCACATGACCTGCTTGGCCACACTTCATGCATGCCATGGCATTGGTTATAGTATGAACTGCTGCCTGGATAGGGATTAGTTGTTCCTCCCTTACCACATGTTTGATCATGTCGGCCAAGCTGGCTCCTGCTGGCAGAGAGCGCAGGATGTCCTTGGTGACAGTGTTACACTGTTGTTTCAGACAGTCTGTCACCACAGGTCCCCTCGCAGCCACAGGCAGGGTAGATGAGTCGACTGCAGCTTGCAAACGGTCCACAAAATGTGTGAAACCTTCACTTTCCCCCTGCTTAATAGTGGACCATGGTGTTGACTTGTCCACTACCCTAGAAGCCGCTCTGATGGCTTCCCTGGCTGCTCTAGTTGTGGCTCTGACTTCCTCTGCTGAGAGGCATGCTGCCTGGTCCTGGGGTGTGGCCACATCGTCATGCTTGCCTAGCAGCCTGGACAGGGTAGAGCCATGGAGAGGCTCTCCCTGCCCTGAGGCTTGGGCTAAAGCAGCTGTGCATTGGTCTGACCACTCTTGCTGGTATACAATCAGCCCTGCTCCATCAAAAAACATACGGGTTACCTGTGATATATCAAAAGGCAGCATATCATCATTACTAAAAAGACCATCCACTAATGTGGACACCACGGCTGAGCCAATCCCCTTTTCTTGAATTGCCTTCACCACTGCTTGTATCTCTTTCGTGTTCAAAGGGGTGTGGGCCGCCTTAAATTCTGCCTTGCACCGGTAACTCGGACGGGAAATGCATGAATAGCAGCAGCTGGCTTCCACTCAGCGCATGCTATCTTTATCTTGCCCCAGTCGGTAAGTTTGTATTGTGTTTGTTCCCCTATATTGTTAAAAGCTTTGCTCGGTTTCGGTAGAAACCTCATAAATTCTGTTATCTCCATTTCTGAATCCGTGTCAGAGTCCCAGCTCTCTGAAAGGCTAGCTGCGGAGTTACAGCTCCACTCAGAGTCGGAAGCAGACTGCTGGTACACTTCCGGCTTGCTATGCCTTTTTGTTGGGCTTCGCCCCCGTCCCGCCTTTCGGGGATGGCTTTGGTCTTCCCCTTGGGTTCGGCCCCGTTCCGCCTCCCCCGTCCGGCCCCTCCCCTCTTCCCGGGGGTGGCGCCGCCACGCCTCTTGGGGGCAGTCCCATTCCCACCCCCTGGGCTCGCCCTGCCCCCCCCCAAGGAGGGGTTTTTCCTTTGTAAGGTGACATTGGGAGCGGTTTCCGGTCGCGTGCGTGCCCCCCCTCGCTCTCCCGTGCGTGCGCAGTGCAAACCGGCGGGTCTGGGCTTCCCTCCCGCGCGTGCGCGCCCGCGGGGTTTCGCACTTCCGGGTTCTCAGTGCCACACGGCCAGGCGCTCTGCCCCTGCTCCGGACCGCGGCCGCCATGTTCGGGGTAGGGCGGCGGGGCTCCCCCCCCCGCTGCAGCGCTGGCTTCCCTTTCAGCCTCTCTCGCTTCCTGCGCAAGTCCTTCTCAGAAAAACCGTGCGCACTCCTTCGCCCGCCGCACTGGTTTGGCGGTTGGAGAAGTCGCGATCTCCTCTCCGGGCTCTGGCGGGGAGTCGCTGCCCCGCGTGCGCCGCGGAGGCGCCTCTGGACCCGGCGAGTCGCCGCCATCGGGCGCACCCGGTTCCCGGGGGGAAAAGCGGCGGGGAGGTACGGGCGGGGAAAGCGCGATTTTTTCGGGGGGTTCCGGGGGGGTTTTTGGATCCTGGGGGTCCCACGGAACGGTCTGAGAGTCCCCTTGGGGGTCCGGGGAATTCGGGCATGGGCTCTGGGGAGGGTGTAATGCGCCCGTTCCCCGCATGTTCCCGCCGTTAATCTGGGCATCCCCCAGAGGTCCCGCGGTTCCATAACTTCCCCCCTTCGGCTGCGTAACGGCAAATAAACATGTTTTCGCAGCATTCCATGTCTCTTGTTCCTCCCTTGCTTTTCGCAAAGCCATCTCAACTTTTCCCCATGCTTTTAGAATTTTTCCACTGCCGGTGGCTTTTGTATCTTCTGCCAAAGCAGCAGTATAGCTCTCCCACCTCTCTAAATTTAATATATCAACAGGGCGCTGAATCGTGCCCAAATCCAAAAGCCTTGCGATAGCAAGATATAAATTCTTTTGCTCACACCGTATTCCCCAGTGCCTTTTCATAAGACTCACAACCTGCGCGAGGGCTTCCATGCCGTTCGCTGGTTCTCCGGGGGCGTCCCCCTGTTCCTCCGCAGTGGTTCGGAACCCGCCGCCACCACCGCCGTCTCCTTTCCAGGCGTATTCCCGTCCCCCGAGGTTCTTTCCCGGGTTGTCGGCGCCACTTTGTTGTTGCTTTTGCTACCACAACTGCGGTGGCCTTAGGTTAGACGGCACGGCTACCACATGCTCTGTGTGGAGCTCGGGCCAATAACACACAGACACCAGTTTGGTGGATGGTTAAAAGCATTTATTATCTAAAGCATGCAGTTTAAATACTCTCTGGTTCTTCCCTACGTCAGAGGGGTCTTACTACACTTCCTGTGTTAGTGGGGAGAATGGAAAAGTACTGGTATGTCTGTTAGAGGGGGTTTTACATTCTTGGAGTGATAGCTTATCTGGGGGGTTGGGGAGTTCTGCTCTTTCCCGTTACAAACCGATATCTTCCGAGCGCCTGTCCCTTTCCATCCACAGACATACAGAAAAGAACTGTAAAACAGACAGGCAACAGAGAATTGTGTCTACAGAAACAAATGTTGGCACAGATTTAGTCACACTAGCCAGGGTACTAGATATATATTCCCATCTTCAAGTGTACTTTGCTTCAAGACAATGAATTAATTGGCCACATTACCTTTTGTTTATAGGTTGGGATCCAGTCTCTGAGTCTCTGCCTGCAGTCAGTGAGGCCCTTTTTACAATGCATAGGAAGTTTCCAGATGGTCCTACCTGAAAATTTACTTCACAAATCTCACACCTCATTTTAAAAGAAAGGAAAAACCCCAACACACCAGTTTTTTGTTCAAAGTCCAACTAATATTCTATTTAGAAAGAAGTGGAAGTCATATGTGTGATTTCTGAAGGATGGGAGAAGGATGAGTGCTTGGATCCCTGCAGCACTGGGGTTGCTGTGCACAGCAGCCTTTGGTGTGAACTCAGACCCCCTGATTCTTCAGTCCATGAATATTCTCTACCTTAGCAATGCCTATGTAAATCTGTAGTGCTGTTCTATGGTTTCCCATAGACCCTGAACTTCTATCACTACTAATCCATCTGCTTCGTTGGTAACATATGCTATGCAAATAATAAAGCCTTTTCCCTTTCCCTGTCTTAAAGTTCAGATTCAGAGTTCATCCCCAGTATTTAGGTTTTACTGGTTTCTTAAAAAATGGAGACTCAAAGGTGGATGAATTTTTGTCATGACAACCTTGAGCCTTGACTTTTCCATAACTCATACCGTAAGTCATGGCTTAGGCATTTTGACAATGCTGTGGGAGGAAATAACAGCATCTGGGATCTTCAGCTGCCTGTGGCACATCTCAGGAATGTGTCTTCCCTTTAAACAGCCACAGAGGTGCAGTTTCTTCAACGATCACACTATGCAATTACATGATTTACTTCTCCACCTCTCCACCATGTGATTGAATTATTAATTAATTACCTTATTTCCTGTGTCTGTACATCTCCTTTCATTCATTCAAACCTAAATGCTTTCCTCTGCATGTATGTAGTTATTATTTTAGTAGCACCTCAGAGGCCTAAAATACAGCAGGCATCCTACTGTTTTAGAGAGTTAATTAAGTTTCTGTGCTCTCTCCTTTCCATGTGTTTAATACCTATTAAATGTGCATTATCTGGCACATAAGAGTGCCTGGCAATGATACAGGACCCCACTGTGGCAGGTGAGGCTGTTTTCTCCCTGCTTTATAAATTCTGAGTAGATGAGCTGGTTTAGGATGGGGAAGAACAGTCTCATTGTGGGTTCAAGCACTTGGAGAGGCATGGAAGTTAAACATGTAAATCTATGAGTGTCTAGCTGAGAATGCACTTCTCTAGCAGTTAAATTAACAAAAAAAAAAAAAAAAAAAATTCTGAGTCATCCTTGGTGCCCTTTCCACCACTGATCTAAAGAATACAGTCTAGTGCATATATTGCATTGGGAATTTATTTATTTATTTATTTATTTATTCAGAAGTGACAGCTTAAAATTTGTTTCCATTGGATTGGACATAATGGTGTTTTCTTTGGATATGGCTAATGTTATGAGATTTCAAACATAACTACTGCTACCAAGAAAGATGGGTTAGAAATTCCTAAGAACCACTGCCTAGAAGACCTTAGTAATTAAACAAAATGAGGTGAAAGAAAAGAATTGAGTATACTGAAAGAAAAATAGCATTTGATGCAGTGAGAGGTTGTGAGTGACTGCTGATCATTGTATTGAAAATTTTAGCTCAGACGTCTTCAATCCACTTACATGATCCTTTTGTAATCTTGCTAAAGTAAATGTATTTTTTGAGGACCATGACCTGGTTTTATTAGTGCTAACACCCTGAATATGCTCAGCACAACAGATTGTTATCCCCAGTCAGGACCCACATGGGGGCCCAAGGGATGCAATTTTATTTATTTATGTACATGTGTTTTCTCCTGCAAATGCATTTGTAAGACAGGCATTAAGTGACATGAGTGAAATAATAAATGTTTCACTTTTGGAGGCAGCCAGGGAAAATAAATCTGTATTTATGAATTTGGTTTTGTTTATCTTTCTAGCTAAGATAAATATATTAATTTGTGCAAATCCAAGAAGTTGCAAATAAAAATACAGGTAACCTTAAAAGGTCAGGCAGAGTATGATCCAAACAATATTTTCTGCCTCATACCAACTTTCTTTCTAATTGGAAGAGTAAGCAGATATTTTTATATCTACTTTTTATACTGTTTGGGTGAAAACACAATTGGTTTTGGTAAAAATATTACCATCCTAATGATTGCAGTGCCAGCTGGAATCTTTAGGATGTTTATGTCCCCTGCACACATAATAACTTCAACTTTTCTCAGTCCTTCTGGTCTCACTGGTGGAAGGCAGGATAGCAACCCTAATGGCAACCAACATGCCTGCTAATTGATTTTTTGCTATTTTCGGTGAATATTACTGTTTGGAAAGTAGCTCCTGCTACCAAAAGGAATGTCAGTTAAAATTTTGATGATTCTTCTTGAATCTTTCATAATATTTCTGTCCCTTCCTGGCTCAGTGATGTGTGCTGAGTGCCACCTGATAGGTCTTCAATAGCATCCTTTGAAGGCAGACGTGGGAATTTCTTGTCTGTGACTATGCAAAAGGAATGAAAATTCCTGGTGCTCAATGACAGCCTATTTTCAGCCATTATATATTAACCTTTTTTCATATGTGACCACGTAATTGTCCATGTGAATTTTCTGACTTTTGCTGTGTCTTTTCTCTCTGACTGTGGTGTTTCCTGGCACTCTTGGATTATTTGTTTGGCTGAAGGATAAAGGAGTGAAATGTGGCCATCCTGGGAAAGTACAAGGCTCCTTTCGTCTCCTCCTGGTGCATGTGCTGCAAAAATATTAAGGAGGAAATAAATGCCTTCCATTGGGCTCACCTGAGAAAGGCCTTGTAAAAATGAGTCAACAAAATGAAATACAGGGAATGATGAAGGAGAAGGATGCATAGAGGAGATGGTGAGACCTAAGTGTCACTGCAGAGGAGACAGACCTGCAGACCTTCTTTCTTTAATTTTTTCCTTTTCTTTAAAAAAAAGATGCAAAGAAAGAAAATTAAAATATTGTTTTGCTGGCAATGGTGAGGCGAACCTGAGTTTCTTTATTCATAAACCCATACAGATTGTTTGGTGTTGTGACACCATTTATTTTAACTTGTTTACAGTGCAGCCTGTGGATTGAGTTCCACATGTACCAGGTCCTTGTGGATCTCGCAGAAAGAGAAACCAGGGACTGACTCAGTCCTTGATGTAATTGTGTATAATTTAGGAACCCTCTCATCAGGAAGACAAGTGCCAGCTCAGATTTGCAAATTTCTCTCACATAATTATCAAAGAGAATATCCTGAACAAATCTCTGCATTGGCTCTTGAATTAAACACAAACAAAATATCTTCAAAATAGTTATCCTTCATGAACAACATAAAAATCCCAGTCTTGTCAGACTCTCCTCCTAAATGCCTGGCCAGCCATAAAGATGCATTTCAATCTGCCAGAAATTGTATTTTCCATCCTTTTTTCTTATTCTTTCTGAAGATGCTTGTTAATGAACCTTTTGAACAGTCACAGAGGAGGATGAAAGGCCAGGGCACTGGGTGGAAAAGCAATGCAGATTGGAAAAGACAGAAAGCTTATTTAATTCTTTCTTTTCCTGATCTCAATTCCCTCAAGTTATCTTTAAAAGGATGTTTAAAGCTTACTGTTAAAACTTTTCTACATTTAACTGTAATAATTAGAAGCAGATAAGGTAGCACTCAGGGAAAAGGCGAAAAATTTCACAACTGATTTCAACCACTGCAGGTCATGTGCTTAAGGGTGGATGGGATCTTGAGCAGAGTTCACAGCTGTCTTTTTAACTTTGCATTTATTTTTAATTGTTTTGCTTGAATTTCACTTGTTAAGAATGAAAGTACCTGTTTTGTACCTGTTACTTGCAAACCCTCTGAATTCTAAATAGACACTTAGGACTCTCAGCAGCAGTGAGGAGGATGGAGGATTTATTTGAGGATAGAGTTTATAATTCTGCCAGTAAAGTGAAAGGTGTGGATTGAAAGAAGGAACTGGGGGTGTGGGAAAAGTAGAGGGATTGAAACAGTCTTGATCAGGTCCCCAGGAAGTGGCACTGCACTTTGCATGCTGCTCACCACATGGATCACCCTCCCAGTGGAATGATCAGGATTGATTGTTCCTAATGAGAACATAAACCCAGGAAGTCTGGTACCATGCCTACATCAATGACTAATTCTAGTCATTTAAAGAGGACATAAAAACCCTCTAATTAAACTACTGATTCTGGAAGGGAAGGCTGATGTGATATTCTAAACACCAAGATCTCAGACATAATTAATATTCATTCTCAGCCATGCTTTTCTCAGGATTGTTAAAGTATCTTAAATATAGACTACAACTGTTACAGGTGAATGTCTTCAGCTTTTTCTGGGGTAGATGGAAATCATTGGTCTAATGGCTTCTGGCCAAGCTGAATTTTTGATATAGTAGTAACTCAAGGGTTCAGTTAATTCCTGTGTCATCTTAGACCTGAAGAAACCTGAGGAAAAAGGTATTTCTGGACAATGGTCACTAGAATATGATGTATGGCTGGAGTAGGGGTTAGAAATAGGGCTACCCATGGGCTTTAGGAACAGGGAATAGGGACAGTATAGTAACAGCTGGCACATATGTCCCTGTTATTTACAGTGAAGTTCATGTCAACAAGAGTGAGTGACTTTCTTCTTTTGGTCATTGAGTTGGGACAGAGTGAATTACTTTCTTCTTTTGGTCTTTGGGTGGGGAGAAGAGAGGACTCTGCAGGTGAGGGTTGGAGGCAGTGAGGCTCTGATGATGGCTCAGATGGACAGGGGTCACCATTGCTGTCAGCAGGCACAGTTGCTCTGATTTTGGCCCTGTGTCCTGTAAATTTTCTATTGCATTTCCAAAGAAGGAACGTCCTTGGAGTCCCAGAGTGGCTGAGGCTGGGTCTGGAGACTGATCTGTCCAGTCCCTGTTGAGAGCAGGCTCACCTGGAGAAGATTGTTCAGGACCTTCTCCAATTGGGTTTTCAATTTCTTCAAAACTGGAGACTGCCAAAACTGGCAGGACAGCATGTTGATGTCTTCTGGATGTGTTAAACAAATAAATTAATCCTTGCTGTAATTCCTTGGAAAACAAGCTTGTTAGAATTGGCAAGTCTTTCTCTGAAGTGCCTGTTTCTCTTGTTTGCATTTTTTTATGCGTCTTGCTTAACCACACTATTAAAAGTGTCTTTTCAAAAAGCTGAACACAGTTGCTCAATTTTATAAAAATGCAGCAGAATTTGTGTCCAAAAAATCAACAGGCTGCTTGCAGTAGCCTCTGCTAGTGAGAAGGGTTCAGGAGCTGGCACGTCTCGAAGTCCATGGGAGCACGTCGGTTTTATTTGTTCTGCTCAGTCCTATGTTATTACACAGCAGTGAAACTGCAATTAAAAAATTGTGTGCAGCTCTTTTCCCCTAGTGCACACAGGACAAATCTGCTGGGCTGGCAGCACTCGAGCTGAGCCACTTCTGGAGTTCCAGCAGCCACAGAATACTGATGTTCAATGATTTCCAGGTCCTGTATTCTCTGGCATCAGAGCACTGCCAAGTTTGTGCCTTTGTTGGAACTTGAGCTCAACCAGGTCGAACCCCATGCAAAATTTATCCCATAAATCAACTTCAATAGATAAACACAACTCTCTCACCCAAACTTGAAAATATCCCTCGAGCCCGGCTGGAAAGTGGCTTCCAGCTGCTCCTGGCTAGCCCTGGCTCGGGATACTTCCAAACTCAGTTGGTAGCAGCAGGCGGACTGGCTACCACCCCCCCGGTTGGTCAGAGCTGCACAAGAGATGTCGGTGAGGCTTGACAAAGGTAGGAAGCGAGGAGGCTACTTTGTGGCTAGATGGTTTTTATTGTCACCTGCTTTTCGCAGGGGAGCCACACTTCTCTCTGAGCCTCTCTCAAGAGTGTCCCCGTGCCAGAGGCATGGTTACAACTTATACGGGGTTGGGAGAAGGGGGTGGACACAAGAGGGAAAGCCAATAAGGGAAATATGGATGGCACACAGACAGCAAATGGGAAACAAGGGGTGGGGGTTCCCCAGCCTGCTCCAATCTGGGACCGAGTCTCTCCGAACACTCTGGAAGAAGAGGAGAGGCTTCCCAGAGAGTGACAGGCTGTGGAGAACAAAGGCAGGGGGAAACGAAATGGGGAGAAATACAGGGGGGAACTTGGGAGAAACCATTACAGAACAAATTAATATTAACAATAAATAAAAGGATAGAAAACACGCCGCTACACAAACTGAGTGGGTCCTGCAAAGGCTTCATGATTGCAACACTAAAATCTAAGGGAGTTGTTTTAGTCAGATTACTAATGTTTCAGAAGGGTAATTCTCAATTTCTGATTTCCTTCTACTACCCTTCAACTCTTCCTTTACCTGGCCCTCAAAAGATTATGCATGTGGGGTTTTTCCCCTGGATGTTACAGAGCTGAATGGCAGAGGACTGAGCTTGCTGATGCTCAGAGAAACAGGCCCAGAACCACCAATTTTTATGAGCCAGATTGACCATGGCTTTGCCCCCAGGCTTGTCTGCTGCTCAGTCCCGTGCTGCCTGTCCAGGGAATGTGTCAGGCCAGGTACAGAAGCAGCAGCTGATCTGATAAGGGACATAACAGTGACATCCTTTATCCCAGCTGCTGATGGATGCAGATCAATGAGGCTTTGCCCAGGGTCTTCCTTCTGCTGCTCCACAGTGGATATTTCCAACAGGAAGAACTGGGCAGGAGTTATGGGGGAGGTGTCATGCATTTAAAATGTATGCAGAGATCATAAATAATGCCTCACTAATTCCAAAGGGAACACTAGCATCAAATTACATCACTTAACAAAGTCATCCTCCCAAGATGCAGATAAATGTAATCTCTAAACCAGAAACTCTGTGTTGGGTCCTCATGCCAATTCAAAGGCTGATGGATTTATTTTGTGAAATACTTCAGCCTGGCATTCCCTCTCCCCACTCTGCTTTAATCCCAACTGCACAAACCACTTTATGCAATGTCTTTATGCAATAATTAATAATAAATCTTCAAGTAATCTGGTTACAACATGATCTTCAGCCTGTTACTTCCATTATGTGTGAGACAATCCAACAGATGATTTGGACGTTCCTGAAGCAGTGTTAGCTGCTTCAGTGGGATTTTCAGTCACTTCAATATGGAAAGATTTAGCTAGAAATTTGGATTATATGACAGAATGTGTATGTGGCTGCTTTGGCTGTTACACTGAAGTAAACTACGGATAACTTTAATGAAGTTGTGAGACTTTCCTCAAGGCAGGAGTCTTCTCACATAGCTATGTAGGTTTTGAAAACTTTCAACAGCAGCTCATTAGTCAGCCTTATCTTAGTGATAGATTAGCCTTTTCTGGGCCTCTGCAAAGTGGTTCATCATAACTGCTGCGGAGCAGTTGGATATCACACATTGCCCACACATTTTTCACAAACCATCAAGTTGGTATTAAATCAAGTGACTCCATATGTGGAGCTCTCCTGGCATCCCTTCCCCAGTATCTCACCTGTAAGTTTGGTTTCCATCTGACCCATCAGCCATGCTGTTGTCCCCTTGTTCTCTTTCTTTCAAACCCTAAACTGCCCCATTTGAAAAACTGGGGAGGTGTGGTAGGTCCTGTTTAGAAATGCTGCATGTGTGCTTTGGCTCTTATTCACAGGGATTGTCAAATGCCTGCTTGCCTTGGATGGATTTTTTGTGTGAGAAAGTAAATTTTTGTATTTGGCTGGCTAGAAGAGGAAGTTTCTGAATGTGTATAAACTGACACCTAATGTTACACAGTCTTCCAGTCGCTTCCTGGAGCATATGTGTGTCCCGGCACTTATCAATACAGAAGGGGAAAAAAGGGAGAGGAAATGAAGTTGACTCTATCCAGAACACTAGTGTAAAACTGCTACCTTAATATGTAAACAGTTTTAATTTAGGGAACTGTTACAACTGGAGTGATGGTAAAGAAGGGATATTTCCAAAGCTTGGAGCTCTGTTTGTATTTGCTGATTAATTCCTAATGAGGGCAGAAGCACTTAAAGGAATACAATAAAGGTACATATTCTCTTTTCATTTGGAAACATAACATCTGAGAATCATTTATTAGCAAAACACCAACTCTGTTTGCACATATCTAAATAGAATGTTAGAGCAACTGAATTTTAATTTTCATTTCCGCAATTTGTTAATACAACTACTCTACAATACAGTTAGGTGCTTTCAAAACTTTCAGTGTTAATTAAAAAGCTAATAACTTGAAAAGCTATAAATACTGAGGTAGGGGGGCTAGTTCTTCAGGGAGATAACCCTTTATTTGTTATTTAGTAGAGATCCCTTTACTAGAAGGCCAGGCTTTGTACTGCATGTGGCACTTTGTTACTCCACTCCTTTGTGCTACCTGGTAGATATTCCCACAAAAAATGCAGGGGTTGATTCCCAAGAATAGAGCAGCAAATTCAGAATTAAATACAAGCAGAAAACAGAATCAGCCCCACCACTTCAGACCATGAACTTTTCTTCCTTTTCTGCTTTCATCTCCTCTGACCCATCTAGATCCACCTGCCCATCTGTGGATTGACCGATGCTTGGCACAGGGTGAGAAGTTCTTTTCTGACTCCTAAAGCACCTCCAGATCCTCTTGTAGTCTGATTTGTAGGAGCTATGAAAAACTCTGAAATGCCAACAAGCCCGCCATGAGTGATGGGGTGTGTTTGCCAGAGGTTGTGTCCTTGCAGCTCTGAAACTCAGGGCAGCAGTTTTGGGAAATACCCCTTGATCAGAACTGATTGTGGCATTTTCAGTTTGGGGGGGAAACTTTTCATGTCCCAAATTAAAAAAGGGAAAGGAAAATTAAAAAAGGAAATTCAGGGTTTCTCACTGGAATCTTTACTTCTGTTAGTCTCCTGAAACAACTTATTGGGGTTCCCAGCAGCACGTTTTTCCCTGGGACTGCCCAGGGGTTAAAGTTCCACTTGCACTGCTACATCAGTGTGGATGTGCAGAGCAGCTCCCACAGGGCTAATCACAACGGAAGGCAGAGGAACTCTGTTATCTTTGTGCAGTGCTCAAAGCAGTGTAATTCACGTTGTACTGCTGCAAACAATTTGTGGTAGGCTAGAACATGAATCACTCTTTCCTGTGCCTTGTCTATTCTTTAGTCAGTGGGAATGGAAGGAAGATTTTATTTAAAGGTAGTGGTCCTGTTCCTAAATTAACTTTTTCTGGATGTAGCCTGGTCTTAATACAGTGACTCGTGACCTTACGCTGGTTGGGGACAAAAATGCTTTGCCTTAGACATACAATGGTCTGGCACTGATTGTTTTAAATCCTCAAAGATATCTGTTTCAACCAAAAATGGACTTGTTCTGTAGTTATGTAAATGAAGCACAAAAAAAATTAAGGCTGGGCCACCTCAGAGAAGGAAAAGCTGTGTTTTAAATTGTAATGAAATGATAACTTTAGGTTCCGTAGACTCAGCTGGCACCACGCACAGCACAAAGCAGTTGAGGCTGAGTTTTAAAACAATCCAGCAAGAAAAATGCTGGAGCTGGGGAACAACACACCCTCTTAATGGTGCATCTCAGCATCATCTCAGCATCATCTCAGCACACAGCCTTTACTTCATGGAAATCATTAATTCTGCCCAGCTTTTTTGATAAATGGTGCCATGATGAACTTCCTAAAAGGCACACAAAGGAAGCCCTGCATACTGCAGTTGGTTAAGATTGTTTAATGTTAGTCAGACCTGAATTGTGTTGGAAGGAGACATAGTGAGTAATGGATTGTCCTGCTATTTCCGCACAGGCAAGGCAGCGCAGCCGCTCCATGTGCCGTTTATTGCACTGCATTATGGATGAGGTGGTTTTGCCAGCAGGTACATAAACACAGAAGGGGAGAGGGAAGAAGAGCACAAGAGAACAAATTCATGTATTGCCCAATATACAACTCTTAGCAATAATTTAAGAAATTTTAAAACACTTGTGTGCAAATATTTTGGAACTGTAGCTCTGAAATGGGTTCTTTGTGCATTCTTGCAGTGAACACAGTGGCTTTACCATGAAATCACTCTTCCTTCTATTGGAATTATCTTATTGCAGTCACGCTCTGTGTGACCAGTGAACCCCAGCCTTGCCCGGCCCCTGGCCTGAAGCGTGCGCAGCTGTCGGTAGGGCCCGCTGGACGGATCTGCAGAAACCCACCCGGTGGGTTCTTGGCAGGCAAGCACTGGATGTAATTTGCAGCTATGGCGAAGGAGGAAAAGGAGGCTCTCTTCTGAGGTGTAACAGGAGAGGTTTTATTACCTGGACATCACCTCAGGACGGTGAGTGAGAGAGAGGGTGCGCCCGGGCGTCCCGCCGCTTAAGAGGACAGGTGCCAAGGGGCGTGTACATAAACTTTCCACCAATAGGGGGATACAAAGGGAGGAGTTGGGGGGTAGATTGACACACAAAGGGCCAATCCCTGGAGGGGGGGGGTAGGGGATTTCCAGAACCTGTTCCAATCAGAAGCCCGGTCTCCCCGAGATTTCCAGAAGGGGGAGAGGCTTTCCTGAATGACTGGCAGGCTCCGGGGGAGGGGACAAACTTGGATGGACAGGAGGGTTTCCAGGGGAACAGCACCTTCGGGAAGGGGTAAACCAACTGCAAATGCAGCCATAAACAGGGGGGTCCGGAATAAACCATTTTCCCAACTTAAATAACATTAATTATATAAACCCAAAACTTGTGAGCACAGCTCACGCACCACTACATCTCCCCCTTTCTTTTTATATAAAGATGGTAATTTAAACCATAAACAGCTAGTCGGTGGCCACAGCTCGGGGTCTTCTTCAGGGAGGTCCTTTCCTTCTTCAACTCTCATTTCTGCTTCCGGTGGAGCTGTGACGACCACGACTAGGCTTGCATATGGGGGGGAGACAGTTTGAGGCTAACTTTTTAACAAAATAACGAATGCAGCTAACTGTGCCAAGAATACACAAAATCATAAACAAAACAATTAAAATAGGACGAATGATCGACTTTGCCCACCCAGGCAGCCCCCAGTCCTCAAAAAGTCCATCTAGCCAGTCGGATGTTTGAGGACAGTTTGTTTGTGGCATGGATGCCTCCGACAAGTTTGCAGACTGTGGTATAGATGTCTCTGACAAGTTTGCTGTTTGTGGCATGGATGTTGGCACTGTCCACGCCACAGTCGGAGACTGAAGGCTGGAGAGCAGCAGCAGGGAAAGAAGTCTGGCTGCTGTCAGTGGGGCCATCGCTCTGTAAAATAGAATGTGAGACAAGAACATAATTAGTAACAGACCAGTGGGGTAGGGGTAGGACAAATTCTTTCCAGCTAGACCACTTGTGTCTTTTCCGTCTCCAGGATGCCACGGACACTTGTGAAACCTTAACTCCTTTTCCCAGAGGCCTTTGGAACATAGGGTCTCACCCGCTTTGAAGGGATCCACCTTAAGCCACTTGGGGTGGACACGCAGGCATACCCACGTCCCCAAGTAACCAGGTGGTGAGGGCCCTCTGTTCCGCCGGTCTCTGGGTCCTTTATAAGGACGGGTGGTCGAACCTTGGTGGAAAACTGGTCGCTGCTGCCGAAGTGCCTGACGACCGGTGGGTTCAAAACCTCAAAAGAGCAATTTAGAAAATTGATGGTGAACAGTGCTCTGGACAGGCAGATAGCTGGAGATTCTAATTTCAGGACCTGTTGTTGCTGGCCCAGGACCCTTTTGATGTCCCGGTGGGTCCTTTCTACCACCGCTTGACCTGTGGGGGAATGGGGGATGCCGGTTTTATGCTCCACTCCCCATTGCTGCAGGAAATTGCGGAACTCCTTGGATTTATACGCAGGCCCGTTGTCAGTTTTCAGGGCTTTTGGGACTCCCATAAAGGAGAAAGCCTGGATGAGATGTGTAATCGCATCCCTGGATCTCTCCCCTGCATGGGCAGAGGCAAAGACTGCTCCGGAGAAGGTGTCCACCGAGACGTGCACATATTTCAGCCTTCTGAACTGAGGGATATGTGTCACATCTGTCTGCCACACCTCACAACTGCCTAACCCTCTGGGGTTAGCACCAGCGCTCAGGGTGGGGAGCGCATGCTGCTGACAATTTGGACAAGTTGCCACGATTACTTTGGCCTGTTCCCGGGTAAGGTGGAACCGGCGAACTAAACCTGGGGCATTCTGATGGAAAAGTTGGTGACTGATCTTTGCCTGCTCAAAGACATTTGGGAGCGGGGCCATCTCTGCAGGGGCAGCAAGGGCATCGGCTCTCCTGTTCCCCTCAGCGATGAACCCGGGCATGTCTGTGTGTGACCTTGTGTGCATCACAAAGAATGGTTGCTCTCGGTGGGAGACAAGCTTAACTAGCTTTGAGAGCAACTTGAACAGGGCAAGGTTGGTCACTTCCTGGAGAACAGCATTTTCAGCTCTGGATACTACACCTGCTACATATGCAGAATCAGTTACCAAATTGAATGGTTCAGAGAACCTCTCGAAAGCCCTGACAACTGCGGCCAACTCAGCGATTTGAGGTGATCCTTCTACCTCAGCGACATCTGTCTCCCACCGCTGAGTCTGAGGGTCTTTCCAAGTCATAACTGACTTGTGAGACTTTCCGGACGCGTCTGTAAAAACTGTCAGGGCCTCTAAAGGCCTTTTGCTCTGAAGGCTTTCTAATTTTAGCGTGAATTTGGCTTCCGAATTAAAAATTTTGTGGGCAGGCTGATGAATAGAAATTTGTCCTGTGTAGGAATCCAGAGCCATTTGCAAAGCCTCATTCTCCTGGAGAAATTTTTCCAACCTTTGCTTTGTAATTGGGCCCGTTTTGGTCTGAATTGGGATGTGAATGCATTCAAAATCACAGCCAGCCAGGTCCCTAATACGGGTTCTGGCCTTCTGGATTAGATCAGCCGCCAGCTCCTGTGGCGTGGTCATTCTTTTGGACCTTTGGTGGCTAAGAAAGACCCACTCTATAATGAGAAGAGGATCTCTCCCGCCTCTGTCCTTACGGGGTAATTTGCTTACCTCCTTGTCCCACTGAAAAATGACTCCATGGAGGTGTGGCAGATTTCCTAAGACAATAAAACTGAAAGGCAGTTCAGGTGCACACCTGTTTGCCTGTCGGGTGGACAGTTTTACCTGGACCTTCTCCAGTGCCTTCTGTGCCTCTGGGGTGAGCTCCCACGGAGAATTCAGCTCCTCTCCCCCTTTCAATAAATTGAAAAGAGGGTCTAGGTCCTCGGTGGTCAGACCTAGCCAGGGCCGCACCCAGGTCAATGCCCCACACAGCTGATGGGCGTCAGCAAGAGTCCTGATTTTAGTTTTTATTGCCAATTTTTGCGGAACAATGGTCCGCTTACTGATCTCCAGGCCTAAGTATTTCCAAGGCGGCACCCTTTGAATCTTCTGCTCCTGCAGCTCGAACCCTGCAGCAACCAATGAAGAGATTGTCAGGTCAAGCGCATGGGACAGTACATCCTCGTTCGGGGCACAGACAAGCACGTCATCCATATAATGATAGATGATCGCCTTGTCTGCAGCTGCACGTACAGGGGACAGCAATGAAGAGACGTACCATTGGCAAATCACGGGCGAGTTTTTCATGCCCTGCGGCAAAACTTTCCAGTGATACCTTTTTTTCGGGGCCTCTCGGTTGAAGGTGGGAACCGAGAACGCGAAGCGCGGGGCATCGTCAGGATGAAGGGGAATTTGAAAGAAACAATCTTTAATATCAATGACTGCCAATTGCCAATCTCGAGGGAGCATTGTCGGGGAAGGCATCCCTGGTTGGAGAGACCCCATATCCTCAATTACATTGTTAATTTGTCTGAGGTCGTGAAGGAGCTGCCACTTGGTCTTGTCAGCCTTTTGGATGACAAAGACCGGGGAGTTCCACGGGGATGTGGTCTCCTCGATGTTACCCTTGGCAAGTTGCTCTTCCACGAGCTCATTCAGCGCCTTTAATTTTTGTTTTGAAAGCGGCCACTGCTCTACCCAGACTGGAACATCTGTCTTCCAATTCAGTTTTTGGGTAGGGCGCCTCTCAGTGACCGCTGCACAAAAATCCCGTGGGGGGTCGGGAATGTCAATTGTGACTCCCCACTGTGCCATGAGGTCTCGCCCAAGCAATGGTTCCTTGTAATCTAAAACAAATGGGCGGATATTTGCCAATTGCCCATTTGGCCCCGTAATTTGCACAACGCTCTTTGATTGTTTAGGCAATTGAATGCCCCCAACACCTTGAACGTGTCCGGCCACGCTTTGCAGAGCCCATTGTGAAGGCCACTCCCGTGACGGGATCACGGTTACATCGGCGCCCGTGTCCAGGAGGCCTTTGATGTCAACGATCTCCCCCCCATCTGCATCTGGCATTCTAGCTGCGGTTTCGCGGTAGAAATTGCTTGCACCCTCCCCACTGATGGACTTTCTTCCGTGAGGAAATCAGGGATGGGGATTACCTGGGCTATTATCTGCCCCTTCGGGAGAAAAGCAGGCGGGGAAGTACAATGCAGCCAAACCACGAAGTACTCGGGATCAGAGTCAACGATCCCTGGAGCGACTTCGAGCTCGAACGGGGTGTACTTACA
This sequence comes from Acrocephalus scirpaceus scirpaceus, assembly GCA_910950805.1. NCBI lineage: Eukaryota > Metazoa > Chordata > Aves > Passeriformes > Sylviidae > Acrocephalus > Acrocephalus scirpaceus. The sequence continues at coordinate 7,502,385 of OU383789.1, forward strand.
GTCTCCGAGTACAACGTACTTGCATCCTATCCAATGCCAAGTGCCCTGTTCACTGGGGTTCACTGAAACTAAATGCCAATCGCTGTCCTTCAACAGCAGCGAGTCAGTGAGTTTTAACCTAAACGGCTCGTACCGCGAGTCGGTGGTTAAAACTGAATCGGAGAGATCTATCTCCCTGGGTGTCAAGTCCGGTGGATCAGAGTCCAGGGGGACTCTGGTGTCAGTCCTGGCAGATGGAAAAGAAAGGTCAGTTTTGGTTCCTCCTCCCCCCCCTCCCCCTCCTGGCCCGGGCCACCCGTTTTGTATCTTCATGCAGGGTGGTCCCGCGCTCACCCCCTAGTTTTTTGGAGCCGCTTGAAGGCTCCCCTGCAACCCCCCACCTCCACCTCCACCCCCACCCCCACCCCCTTGAGTGGCCACGAATTGCTGAAAGGCAGTCCGCATCGGGCAAGCATGCTGCCAATGGCCGCTTTGCCCACAGAGACTACAACAGTCTTTGCCTGCCCGAAAAGGATGTTTCTTTGCCGGCTGCTTCCTGGAGAGACCCCCTGAGTCCAATACTGCAGCTCTCGGATTGGCTCGCTGCAGATGCCTTGATGGCTGCTCTGTTGTAGCAGACATGAAGGGAACCTTTGCCTCGCAGACGCGGAGGAAGTCCTGCACAGTGGGCGGAGGGTCCAGCGGCAAGCTGAGGATGGCTGCCCTGCACTGGTCATTGGCATTCTTCCAGACCATCACTTCTAGCACGCTTGCCCTTGCTTCTTCTCGCCACACCTGCGTCTCAACGGCTCTCGTCATCTTCTCTACGAAGGCGACGAATGACTCAGCAGGTCCCTGCCGGATGTCGGCGTAGTTGGGCAAAGGCGCTTCTCCCTGCAGCCCTAAAAATGCCTTTTCGGCCGCTTGTTTTATTTTTTCCAGTACCGGCGCCGGAATTTTACCAGCCTGGTCTGATGCCTGAGCCCATCTGCCCTCCCCACACAGATGTTCGAGGGTGATCGAGTCCCCCTCCTCATCGGTAGCAGTTTCAGGATCTCGTAACAAGCCAGGCAAGTCAGTCCGCAACAGGGCTTTCCATGCCCCCTCCCAAAGCTGAAACTCTGTGGAGGACATGAGGCAGGAAAAGAGCTGCCGCAGGTCGGAGGGGACTACAACTGTGCCGGCGAGGTTGGCCTTTAACAATCCCCGGAAGTACGGGCTTTCCCTCCCGTAATCCAGGTGGGCCTTGCATAGATCCTTAATGATGTTTTGTGAAAAGGGTTGCCAGGTGGCTTGAGTGACATTCCCACTCCTTGACCTGTTATATGTAACAGGCACAAGGGAAGGGAGCTCACTGTGGCGCGGGCTTTGGGTCTCCGGCCCCCCCCTTCCGGTTTCCCCACCGTGGAAACCGGATGTGGGACCGTGAGAACCGGAAGACCAACGTGGTTCCGGCGCGGGCATGGGCGTGGCTCCGGGTGCTGACATCACTCGGGGGGTTGGGACTGGGGCGGAGCTTTGGTAGGGAGGAGTTTGGGGAGGGGCAGAAGGAGGAGGGAACAGGGAATCCTGGGAAGAAGAAGGAGAAGGCGCGAAATTTGCATACGACTGCGCCACGCGGTCGTCGCCATTTTGCGCTTGGGGAGAGGGGGAGAAAGGGGAAACGCCATCTTGTGACGCACCATCTTTTTCGGCGAAACCGAAACGAACTCGGGGTTTGGGAACTGGGTAAGAGGGGGAAGGGTAGAAACTCGGGAAGCCGAGCCAGGGCTAAGCCGAGCCTCCTGAGCAGTCCGGCTAAGACTGTTCAGGCGGGGGAATGGGATACTTGCGGGAAGCCAGGGCCGACAGGAGAGTTTCTCCTGCCGATCCCCGCAAGTTACCCGTTTTGGGTAAAGAGGGAGCGGTAAAAAGGGAAGGAGAAACTGGGGAAGATGCCTTCGCTGCTCTTCCTCTACTTTCTGTTTTTCTAAAATGGCAGATCGAATCTGCATAATCCAATAGATTAATTTGCTGCGTGTTTGTCCCCTGCCTTGCCTAATTGAAAAAATTTCGAATAGGCTGCATCCCAAAACTGAATGCACACCACCTGTGCAGGGGGCATTTTCGGAAAGTATAGGAAGAGCAGTTTTACAAACTTTTTGAGCTCCTTTTTCGAAAATTTAAACTCGGAGCCCTTCAACACAAAAAACAATAATTTACAAACTTCCTTTTCTTCGGTTGAGAGCTTCGCACCCATTGCTCAAATCAACCGTCACGCACGCGCACCTCAAAAACTAAAATAGCAAACGAAAAGCAAAAACCCGCGACTTAAAACCCGAGACCGGAGACCAACTCCCCGCGCCCTCGGAGCGCGGCTAATTCAAACAAAAACCGACAACGGGAAAACGAATCCGCGCCCACGCGACAGAGCCCGCGTCTAAAACGAAACGAGAAGAAAACCAAAAAAGAAAAATGCCGCACTCAGACTACCCGACCCTGGGAGGGCATAAGGCTTCTCCACAGGGGAAACGCGTTTCTTGGCTCTAAAAGAGCCTCCCAAAATTGTGCGGGACCTAAGGGGAGGGAAAATCAAGCTCCCCTAGGAACCCCAAAATGAAAGGTGATTTTTACTCACCCGTCCGGTGCTGGCGAATGAAAGGAGATGGCGGCGGTCCTTCGCCTGAAGAGGACTTTCCGGGCGCTTGGAAAGCTGTCTTCTTCTCTTACCAGAAAGCGTACTCCAAGGAGCTGCTATTCTGGTAAGCACGTGGCTGTCTGAAATCCTGCAGCACTGCGCGGAGACTTCCAACGCAGGCGAGAATCGAGTCCACGGGGTCTGGCGGTGTTCTCAGACCTTTTTCCCGTGCAGAGAGCTCACGCTGCTGCTTCAGTGCTTTGCCTCGTGCCGCAGAAGTTCGTGTCCACGTGGCTGGCCTCACGTTGTGGCGCCACGCCTGCGGTCACGCTCCGTGGGTCACTGATCAGTGAACCCTAGCCTTGCCCGGCCCCTGGCCTGAAGCGTGCGCAGCTGTCGGTAGGGCCCGCTGGACAGATCTGCAGAAACCCACCGGTGGGTTCTTGGCAGGCAAGCACTGGATGTAATTGCAGCTATGGCGAAGGAGGAAAAGGAGGCTCTCTTCTGAGGTAACAGGAGATGTTTATTACCTGGACATCACCTCAGGATGGTGACGAGAGAGAGGGCGCCCGGACGTCCCCCGCTTAAAGGACAGGTGCCAAGGGGCGTGTACATAAACTTTCCACCAATAGGGGGATACAAAGGGAGGAGTTGGGGGGTAGATTGACACACAAAGGGCCAATCCCTGGAGGGGGGGGGGTAGGGGATTTCCAGAACCTGTTCCAATCAGAAGCCGGGTCTCCCCGAGATTTCCAGAAGGGGGAGAGGCTTTCCTGAATGACTGGCAGGCTCCGGGGGAGGGGACAAACTTGGATGGACAGGAGGGTTTCCAGGGGAACAGCACCTTCGGGAAGGGGTAAACCAAGTGCAAATGCAGCTATAAACAGGGGGGTCCGGAATAAACCATTTTCCCAACTTAAATAACATTAATTATATAAACCCAAAACTTGTGAGCACAGCTCACGCACCACTACATCTTATAGCTACTGTCCTGCTGCTACAGGACACCTGCAACCCCAACAGCCTGCCCTGAAAATGTGGCGTCACATCCTAAAAAAAGAGCTGTGGTCTGTCCTTTCTCATTGCTTTAAGGGGATTTTAGGTGTTAAGTCCATTTGTAAACCCGTTGTTCAAATTGCTAATATGTAGGTGTGTAGGGAGTAAGAAATGCCAAATGTCTAAAAAGCACCCACCAGGTATAGATTTCCAAGCGTCCATGCAAACTATGCATGGATTTCCAGCAGACATTAGGGAACACTCTGCTTAGGGATTTATTGGTAAATCCTACTGGCTGCCCTGTTGGTAGTCAAATCACTGTGCTGTTTTCTCTGTGAACACTCACAGGAGATGCTAGACCCTCACATTCCTGGGTTCTCCCAGGCTGGCTCTAAATTCCTTTCTCATCAGTGCTCAGCTGGTGTAGAGGTGTTCCTGCTGGTCCAGTGGGGCCAGTTTCAGTCAGCACAGTCCCTTGGAGATGTCAGGGGACAGGTGAAGCTGGTGACAGTCATTGCTCACCCATGGGAGAACACAGCCCTTCAGTCTGGAACTGCAGGAGGACTAATCAGAATAAATCACCACTTCAAGTTAGGAAGGGTGTCAGAATTTGGCTTTTTATCAGTTGTAATGTAACTGGCATGGAACTTGGCATCCACACAGCTAGGAATCACCATTTGTGTTGACCAGAAGACATTGGCATTTTGTCAGGGCAGTTTCTTGGCTTTCAGAGTAACATCTAACTTGGAAGGGTTCACTTCTATTTCTTTAAATCTCGTGAATGCTGTGTGAAACTGAAGGTCATTACAGTTTTCCTGGAGGAGCTGTCACAGAGAGAAAAGGAGAGACAGCACATTGCAAACAGAGGTAATATTTAGACATTTTGTCTCTGACAATGAAATCCAATGGCAGAACCTGTGATTTCTCAGGGAGGTTGTATGAACACAGGCACATTGTCAGAGTATAAATTGTTGTTTGTTAGCTCTGGAACAAGCTAACTGATGAGCACTGCCAGGGCACCAGAGCCAGGGACACATTTCATGGAGTGAAAGGGACCTGACACCCAGCACAATGTGAGATACCAAAGCTCCTTCTCCAGACATACTTCCCTTGTAGGACACAACATATTCTAAATATCTGTAATATTTTTAGAGTCATGGTTTTTTAGCATCACTTAATACTTACAGTGTACTACTTCACATGAGATTGTTTTAATATTGAGCACAAATATAGCCCTGTTTAAAAACTAAGCCTTTTGAAGGCCATGACAGATGCCAAGATGTTTTTTCTATGATTTGCGCAAGATAGGTAGGGAGATGAACTACCTGTCCTGAGCTCACAGATTTGCTTTGTTGGGATTAAACCTCGAACTCAAAGTATTACTTCTTTCCCATGCATCTTCCGAAACTTTCTAGACCATGCTATCCCTACTGAGAGGGAAGCAAAAAGAGAATTCAACAGTCTCCTGGGTGAGCTCTAATTCAGATTCTCATAGGCTTTTGAGACTATTTATCCTCAAATACTATATCCTCAAATATTATATCCTCAACCTGGCAGAAGAAATAAAGAAATAAAATAAACTTAACCAGCCAAAACCATTTCTAAACTATACCTGGCAGGTTGGATCCATCTTTTCTGGATCTTGGAATTACTAGTAATTTACTTACGAAATATTAGTCCATGAAAGAAGCAGCTTAATTCTAGACAGTGTTAATATTGAATGCGAGAGTATGAGGATTGATAGTCCTTGTAATCTCTTATCTAAGCATAGAAGACCTGCATATGCTGTTCATAAAGCACTGAAATCAATCATCATAGTGGCAGGCAAGTAATTGGGAAGCAAGCTCCGGCTTGTGCCAACCAGGAGAGGATAACAGCCTTCAGCAGGTTTTTGGGTTTTTTTCAAAAATTATTCACTGTCTCAGGTTTCAAACTTCAAAATCTAAATCAAGTCACTTAAAATGCCTGAGTGTGAGCACTCAGAAAGCCAGAATGGCTTTCAGAACCGAACAACCTTGTTCCTTGCACAACTTCAGAGAGCATGGGTTATCCAGCACTGCAGAGAGAAAGGCCTGGAAAAGGGGGAGCTGGAGCACAGTGCTGGCTGCTGATACCTGACTGCAAAGAGAGGATTCAGAGCTGTTGATCCTGGTTAGAGATAAAAACCTGTTATGTCTGCATGGACCTACAAGTAGGATCAGATTTTAATTAAGTCCTTTGAAATGTTAAGATTTAAAACAATTATGTGACTGCATAGCTCTGCAATTTTGACAATCAAAATTTGTTTTGTTAGATGGATCTTGGAGCAGTTAAGAACAGCTCTGTTTACATGTTCAATCAGATGAGGATAGTCAGAAATGCTCCATAATTAGAGTTTGCTACTAAAGCCTTCTCCATGTATTAACATTAACAGAATGTTTCTAGCTATGTAATGAACTAGACCTAACTAAACTTGTAGAAATTAACGCTATTCACTCTCTGATTTTTCAGATTAGTTACATTAATTTTAAATACTGCTTTCTGCCAGGAAGAGGCTGGTAAAAACACAATACTAAAAAATGATTGTGCCTCATTCAAACACTGAGAAAAGAATATGTGTTTGCATGTTTTCATTTTGGGGTTTTTTTGGCAAGTCATAACCCCTGACTTTCACTGAGATTGCTGGCACTTATTCTCTTTTTTAGCAACATCAATAATGATTTTGCTTTGTTTTTTATAGCTTCATATTATGAATGGAAGTTGTTTCCATTGCTTAGAGAAGCACAGTTTAGCTCTAAGAGGTGTCTGTGGAACTGGCAATAGTCCCACTTGTCTACACAACATTACACAAATCCTCTCAGTCCCTCGGATGGGAGAACTTATCTGTGTTTTCCTAATTCCAGAACAGCAGTTGTTTCCCTTATCAAGGCATGTAGTTTGTTTGGAGGGTTTATGGTCTGTTTTGTTTGGGGGTTTTTGTTGTTTGTTTTTTTCGGGATTTTGTTGTTGTGTTGTTGGTTTGGTTTGGGGTTTTGGTGTTTTTATATTGTTGGGTTTTGATTTTGTTGGGATTTTGTTTGTTTGTTTGTTTTCACAACTTATGTTTAGGGTTCTGGTCTTGCAAAGTGTGTGCTTCTGGGCAGAGCTGTGCATCCCTTCCTCTCCCCTGAGTGTGAAATGCAAACTGCTCTTTGCCTTGTCACGTCCCATCCCATCCCGTCCCATTCCAGTGTTGGCTTTTGGCAGGAAGGACTGGTGGTATTAATGTTGTGGGTTGCCACCACAGCTTTCTGCAAGTAGAATGAGCTGACAGTTGGCTGGGTGGCAGTGGTAAAGCAACAGAAGAAATGTGGGAATTTTATTTCTTTTTTACATCCTGTGATAGTAAAGCATCTTGTTTTAACAGACCATGCGTTAAGTCTTTGCTGCTGCACATTGCATTTATTCTCTGATGACTCATAGCATGATGGCAAATCCTATATTTTCTTCCTTAATATGGTGGTATTTTTAAAAGTGTAAACAAAAAAACCTGATGTAAGTTTTCAAATTACTTGAATAAATTACTAGGTTTTAAGCTGTAGCAGAGTGTTAGCATTTGTTTCAGAGTTTCTTTGAAGATAAACAAAAGGCTCTGTAAAAAGGTTGGCCCTCTTCCTTCTCTGGAGACATTGTCCTCTCCTTTCCTTTCCTCTCCACTATCTATTTGCTATCACCCAAACAGAAAACTCACCCAAGAAGAAGTTGTCTTGTTCTAGAAATATTTACAAGCTATTCAGCACAACAGAGTCCTAATTTTAACCTGATGTCTTTAGATGCCACCTTTATGCTGGTCAATAAATAACCATCCCTAAAAATACCCATGGACATGAATCTTGATAAACACAGCATCTGAGTCTGCATCAAAATTTCCTTTTGACAATTCTTCAGCTGTAATCCATCATAAACTCTGTGATATATTACAGAATAACTCCCTGGTACCACCATAATGATTCATCCTGCTCTGTCCAGCTGTGTCTTGCTCCTCCAGGACACTGCAGGGAAGGTGCAGCATCAGGGCAGTAATTTCATCTTAATTTTCTGCTTGGAGTCTAAATCCCAGATGAAATTGGCATCAAAACATCCTCTTGGGTCTAGGTTTAAAAGGATGCTTGACAAGAACTGGAAGGGGCTTTGGTCTTGACATGAATTTAGGCTGACACGAGAAGCTGCTCTGGTCTCCCAGGGTGATGCTGAGAGCACATGGGTCCTCTTGGCTCAGATTAGGGCAAGGCCAGAGCCACTACACACTTGCCAAGAATTTAAGCAACTCCCTAGGGGTGCATGCAGGAACCCTTATCCTTTATAAAGAGGATTTTACACTTCTGTTTTAAATTACAGGTTAATTGATCATAGTGCTGATTTAATGTCTCATTTCCCCACCTGTGATAAAAGCTGCTTGTAAATGCACAGCCATCACAACTATTGACATTGACAGAGTTTAAAACATGTAATCTCAAACTGAGTACTGTCTTTTCCCTTTTTAAAAGCACATTCTTTATAAGGGAGGCACTGCCCTAAATACCAGTTCAGTGTACAGAATCATACATGATCACTGCAGCAATTAGATGCCCACATGAAGAGTGAGCAGCAAGGCACTGCTGGGAGTGGCTCAGAGTGAAATCCTTCATGAGCTGATGCTGTTGCAGCAAGGCTGAAGGATGAGAGCTGTGAAATTCAGCAAGTGGGAACTGCTGCACTACAACTCGCAGGCTCAGGTGTCTTATTAGAATTACATAAAAGCCGTATGCAAATATTGTTTAAAGATGCAAGGGCAGGTAATCAGGCAGAGCTGAGGCCACACCTCAACTAAGGGTCCTGACGTCTTGAATGGCAACAAGTTATTACATTACAAAAAAAAAGGGAGAAAAATGGGTTATTTTAAATTGGTCAAAATATTTAAATACGAGTGCATTTGAAATGTTTTGTCTCATGGGAAATTCATATTTAAAACACATATTTGGATGTTTATGTTTCCAGACTGTTTCTGTCAAGAAGTTAAAAAAACCCTCCCATTTTCTGGGTTTATTTTTTGGCAACCTGCAAGTTTTGTAAATAAAACAATATGTAATAATATTATCTTTTAGTTTCCTTTGCATATTGTCCATGAGAAATACTGGCATCTTTGTCTCCTTTTTTGGATCAGAGTGTTTGAAGTGTGGTTGTCTTCTTTACTATGTCATCATAGATCCAAAATGATCCTGGCCTCACACTGAGGTTTATTAGCAGATACAGGTTGCCCAGAGAAGTTGTGGATGCCCCAACCCTGGAAGTGTTTAAGTTTGGATGGAGCTCTGAGCAACCGTGTCTAGTGGAAGGTGTCCTGCCCATGACAGGGGAGTGGAACCAGATGATTCTTAAGGCCCCTTCCAACCCAAACCATGATTTTATACAGGAAATGTACTACTGAGCATACCCCTGTTTTTCTTCAGTATTTATTTGTGCTGAAAATGTTTATTATTAGAACACTGGAAGATGAATCTTGATCCAACTGAAATTCAGTGGCAGCCCCCAGTAGTTTTGGCTCTTTTAAGGAGGCACCCTCCCCCGAACACTTCCCAAATTAGATTTCTGTTACGCTTATTTGGGGCTACTTCAACGCTTTTATGGAATAGAGTCATCTTCTCTTTACAAGGATCTCACTAATTAAACCCAAGATGAGCAACTGCTTCCACAGCTTGGTGGGTATGAGAACAGCATTGCTGGAGCACATGTTGCAGCATATGTATCCTCCAGGAACATCAGATGGATAAATATTGCTATGCTGCCCAAGAGTGAGTGTCAGATTCCTCAAGCAAGGGCTTGACTGAACTCTGATGCCCATCTGAGATTCTGAAAAGGTCTCCAAACATTAAACAGAAAAGGCAGCTTGCCACAAGAATTGATTTCATCTCATCCCTCCACCTTGCTCGTAGGACACAGGCCCCTGGGCTCTGCCCAGGTGTTCTGACCTCTGCATCTGACAAAAGAATTCAAGCAAGGATCTCTGCTGAGAGAGACAACGTTACCATGGAAAGCTGAACAAGCTTAGCTCTGTCTTGTGTCCCTGGCACTCTCTGTTTCTCCAGGCTTATCTGGCTGTGTACACAGCAGGGTCTAGCTCCAAAATCCATCCAACGAGATGCTCCCTAGATTTATAACAAGACTGACTGCTCCACATCCAGGCTGGCATTTCCTGATGGGGACCCAGGAACTGGATCTCTCTCTCTCATCATATATTTTCTCCAGGTTAAACTGTTTGGAATTACACTTAATGCTCATTCAAAGGCATGAGACCTTAGTCAAGCACAAGGAGTTGAAAGCAGTTGTAGTCATGGTGTCTCCATTTCCAGGTAGAAAATGTGAATATTAGTTGCTGACCTTCTAGATATTATTACACACTTACTTAGTGGTTTGGGTCCACAGGAGGGTTGGTAAATAAGGACATCCGAGATTCTCTGTATGTTTAAATTTTGGTAATCTCAGACTGCCTGCTTCAAGTTAGCAGTCAAAAGGCAAATGGAGATAAATAATGACCTTCTAAAATAAACTTTCTGAACTGGTTCTCTTTGCTTCAATTTTATGTAAGTTTGCCACTGTTTCTGCAAGCATTCTTCTTAGAGCTTTTGTAGCACTTGAATATTTTTGTAAATAGCAGTCCTCATCACTGGAGGTCTGACTCTGCCCACCAAAATAAACCAAAAATCTTATGTAAGCCAAGATGTTAAAAAATTTCCCACAGCCAGTACTTTGAAATTCTCTATTTAGAGAACCAGACTGAAGAACATTACAGAAATGGATTAAAAACATCATTAGCTGCTCCAGGTATCAAAATGATATTAAGTTCTTCTTTGTGGATGCAGAAACACCCACTGCAACTCCATTTTTCTTTTAAGCCAGGTGGGACTTCAAGGCATGCAAAGCCTTTTATAAGAATTAAGTTTTACATTTGAGGCATGTGAAAACAACGTGGTGTTTTCAGTATTTTTGTGTGGTCACTGCAGGACAAAAAACTTCTCTTGTGTCCCTGTGTTTGTGTCACTGCTATAAATTCCTGTGTCAGTGGCATTACCTTAACACAGTGTGACTGATCTAACTAGACACGATGTGTCCCAGCAGCTGTGCACCAGTTTGGAGGCTGGGAGAGGCCTTTCAAGTGATGGCAGCTTTATGTGTTCCTTCCACCTGTGATTAAAAATGCAGCTGTTTTCAGCCTAGAGGCCAAACCCTCTCCACCGTCCCCTGAGGGATAACAGTGACACAGAGCTGGGTGCAGGCAGTGCTGAGCCTCACGGGGTTGTTCACAGCTCCATCCTCACCTCCACCCCATAGCTGTGGGCACAGCTGGGCAGTTTAGGTGCATCCAGCTGGGCATCTCCACAGAGACCCAGCACAGGGATGGGCATATCCGCCTGGCACTGGTGATGGAGCTCCAGGAAGTTCTTCCAGAACTACTGTGGAGGGGATTGAGAAAGGGGTCAGCAAGGGCAAGCAGGTGGATCTTCACCTTGTCTTTGCCCTCAGTCCTGACCTGGTCACAAAAAGCACATCCATGACCAGCACTGAGGCCACCTGTGTGTAGTGGCAGTACCCTGCCAGGACACGGACTGTGTATGAAGCTTGGCAGAAACTGGACCTCACATGGTACCTGGACAACCTTTGACCACAACTTTGATTATCAAGATTGATGAATTGTATGACTGTGAAATGGAAGAAAAGGATAAGAGTATGGGATGATGGAGCTGTCAGAGGAAGGAGTCACCAGTGTGGAAGATGTCAGGAAGCATGTCAGGCAAGACCTCTGCCAACATTCAGTCCCCTCCGAGCCAGGCCGCCTTCCACACCATTCTCAAAAAGGGACAAAATTTTGTATGCCAAGTTTTCTCAAATTAATTTGTCTGGGAAGGAGTGAAGCACAGACATGTCCACTGCAGACAGGCAAACCAGGTTGGAGGGGACTGATGTTAATAAAAGCTTCTTGGCACTTGAAAGTAGAGGGTTAGACATGTAGGAAAATATTACGGTGCTGTTTCCAGGTATTTTTCGTTGTAGAAAGTAAAATTGGGCATTAGTGAGGATCAAATTGCAGGAAAAGGCAAGAATTTACAGAAAATGTGTCTTAATTTATATAGGCAGGTTTCCCCCTCTTGCTTGTGAAATGCACACACACACCCCTCTATAACTCCCTAGATGGAGCCTGCTCCAGGGTTGTGTCAAACAGCACCAAAATCAAAGTCATTTTTCCAAGGCAGGAGGCATTTGGAGTGATTTAAAAAGGTGTTGGAGTGCAAAGCACTGTCATCTCTGAGCAAGATACCTTTGGGAAATGAGGGTTATTTGTCATGGCATAAGCAATGGCTTTATTACAGCATCAGCTCACGTTTTTCTCTCTCTCCTTCTCTCCTTCTTTCTTAACTATGTTCTTATGAGACATTAAAGGATGCTGAAACCTGTCTTCAGAAAAATGAGACTAAAGATGATGGCAATTGCCTGGCCAATGGGGAGAGGATGTGCCTTTTTTGCAGAGGGAAGCAGGGGAGTCAGTGCTCCGTATCAGAGGCCTGATGAGAGATTTGCCAGATCAAAGGGTCAGAAAAGCTGCATCCAAAAATGTACCATCTAATAGTGCTTATCAGTCCACAGCCCAGGCTAGGGCATCTTTCCTGAGGGGAAATGCTGCAAAAACTGCTCTTTGCAGGGAGGTCAAAGCATCAAGTATATATCTATGATTACAATTCCATTTGGAAATTAATTAGCATAAAATACTGAAAGGAAAACAAAGAAGTGGATGAAGTTAAACTGTATAAATCATATCTAATTAACTGATTATAATCATCCTCTATTTTCTCACACTCTGACTGTTGGTCCCATACACCAGTTTGTGCCAACAAATATTTAAATATCTGGTCTGATAAGTCTGATGAAAAGAACAAAAGACTTCAGCAGTCTTTGGACCAAATGAGAGATTTATTTTCAGTGATGAAATTATAAAAGACCAAATATTGTTTAAATGCTGGTCATCTCCCTAGTAATCATACACCATGCTTTTCAGCTCCAGTGCACTCTACAAGCATTTATTCTTTGGCATCTTATCTGCTTTGGTTGTCCCAGCTTCAGCAGCTTGTGGTGTTCAGAGAAACAATGAGACATAGGTGCTACTTGCCAGATTGAGATAAAAATATGTTGTTTCCAGAGGGGATTTACCATGAGAGGGTTTTGTCCTTTCTGAAAAGAAACTTCGTTGAGGTTCCTTAGAGTTTCTCTTGGATTGTGGTGTATGAAGTGCTGGATGTAGCAGGGCACCACAGGGGAATACACAAGCAGAGGGTCTCAGTCCCTCGCCTGGGACTGTCAAGCTGGCTCCCTTTTCTCTGGAAGTGTTTTCCACACAAGGCACAAGGGAGATTCACTCTTTTGGCTGCCTGTGCTCCGGTCCTTCCTCATGGGCTGAGTTTCTGCTGTTCTCCTGCTGTGGCCGTGCATTATCTGTAACTCATGGGCACAAACTGCTTTGGAAAAAAGGGCTGTGGATTTACTGAGTTGGGCACAGTTTTAGAAACACAGTGTTAGTGAGCTGGAACAAGGTCATATCAGGGTGGGATGGTTTGCAGGGAGTAGGAAAATGACTTTCATTCTCTCCCTGTTGATACTCGCACGTTCAGGCAGCTGTCTGCAGCTGAGATCCAAAGGTGATTCTTGAGCACAACCTACTGCTTCCCACAGCACATGCAAAAGGAATTAACTAAATTAGCTTTTTCCCTCAATTTTTGTGTTTAAGTAAAATGTTGATTTACCTCTTTTCCTTCTCTGATGAACTTAATTTTCATATTTTCCTTTGCTTTCTAAATGTAAATCCTGTGTATGTAGAATGCAGAACCCCTTCTTCCCATTACCTGGATTTAAATGACTTCTGCCTGGTTTCCATGAGTTTGTAGCCACAGAATAAATAGCCCTCTGTATTTTGGGCTTGGAAATGCAGTTTAACCATGTTTACATGTGACTACAGAACCCAACTCATAAACTTGCAGAGATTCAGTCAAAATTCCCTCAAATTTTACTGGCCTTTGGAATGAAACCAGCATCAAAGAATGCTGCAGTATAGGTTTGCATCGCTCTGGTGACCATAAATGTTCAATTATTCAAAGATCCCTAATTACTTATACTGAGGTCAGCCATTCACTTAGCCTGTTAAACAACTGAAACCCTTTTATGGGATGTGTTTTTGTTTATAACTGACTGTAGCTGAATGAACAAGAGGAGAAATGGCTGTATAAATAGAACCTGGTTTATCTAACCATTTAATGCCTGATAATTAACTACAAATACTGCTATTCTTTTATACATCAAGGACTTAAATCTGTTCTCTTCCTACGTGTGTCATTTCTAGGGGGGAGATTTCATTGCTAGTAAGATATTTTACCTAGGAGCTTTACACATCCACATTTCAGATGCCTCTGCTTGACTTCAGTGTTTTATAAGGATTGAATACAGATACTCAACAAGTCAGAGCAATTCCCATTACAAAGACAGACACATAAATGTTGGTCTAATTTTCGAGCTGCTGCCTTCCTAGTTCTGACCTGGGAACAGCTTTGACTGTAAAATATACTCATATTTTCCACACTTTTCTAGTGTTTGCCACTCAAGTATGTCAGAGTAGCACTGTAGTGTCTCTATAGCTTGATTGAACTCCTTATTGGGTTTCCTCTTCCTGGTTCCAACTGTTGCATGTTTTCCCGATGCAGTCCTCAAAGGCTTGAATTTCCTCAGCTGAGGAATGCCCATATGCTCCCTTGAACAGGCAGGACAGTTCAACCCATCACGTGTGTGACAGCTGAAAAAGTAAAATTGATTCATCTACAACAATTTTGAAGCATTTAATTGCTTTGCCTCTGCTCTCACACCTATGTGCCTTCCCATCTCACACTATTCAAGCTGCCTTTCAGGCTGTGACACTCCACACTAGACAATCAGCTGCAATATTGTTGCATGTATCTTAGAATCTTTCATTTCAAAATTTCTGCCAGCAGTGCCAGCTCTCATCTCTCACAAAATGCAAGTCTTTTCATTCCCCTTGTGCCTTCCAGAACTATTCAATTGTTAGAATCATGCCTGAAGTGATTAATCTTTTAGACTTCCTGGTAGCAGAAAAAACTTGGAAAGATACAATATAAATGCTTAAAAAAAGCATTTAAATGCTGAAAAAATATTTATAGAAAGTTAATCTTGTGAATTTTGACACCAGAAATAAAACATTTGAAAGCCTGACTTTGCAATACAACTCTGCTTAAACTTTCTTGGTTCAGGTATTTGAGATCAAGCCTGTGCAGGGCTCTCCTCAGTCCCTTTTGATAACCAGACTTTGTTGACCATTTCAAGGTGTCATTATTTGGCTTTGTTTCTGTGCCAGTCCTGGGGAACAATATCTTCTCTTGGGGCCCAGAAAATCCACATCTTGATGTGGTGCAAGACTTCAGCTGGGGCACACAGCAGCTCTGATAGAAGGTGGCCCCAAGCTGATCTAGGAGGGTTCAAGGGTAGAAATGGAAGTGAAATGAGGTCCAACCCCACCAGCAGGCCCCAGCTTCCCAAAATGCAGCATCTGGAGTTTCTAACTCTGTTCTGAGGTTTCAGTCAAAATGGGAGCTGCAAAGAGTCAATCAAAATAATCTGTACCCTGCAAAGACAGTCTGAGAGAACAAGGCACCTTCTGGTCCTGCCTCTGTGACAGCACTGTGCAATTTGCTCCATTCAGCATCAATTATAGCTGAATTTAGCCCTGTATTTTTGGCTTTGTTATTATCTGAGTGTTACAGCTCAGCCTGTTAACATGAGGCTAGCTCACAAGGTTTTATTCAGATTTTTCTCTGCTTTCTGCTTAGACAAAGCCCAAGGCAACTGGGATTTTCCAGAGGAGAGAATGACTTGTCGCTAATAATAGCTTTAGTCAGCAACATATGTTTAGTGATGCACATCAATATTTGTGCTTTCACAGAGGCTAAGAGTTTGCATTTTCAATGTCATTGTGTCCATGAGCATCCTTTATCTCAATGCTTTAAAACTACATGTAAAACACTGGGTTTTTATACCTACATTTCCCACTAGCTGAAATTCCTCTGTGCTATCAGGCAACATCACATTGCAAACCATCCCATTTCCTACCTGGTACCAGACTCCCATGAATCCTTTGAAATAGGCACCTCAGCTATGATTTATGAGATATTTGTTTAATTTTCCTTTTATTTTTCTACAAAGGCAGGTAATGCCTCATGGGGAATGTTGAAAGACTACATATTTTTAAGCAATTCACCTGGTGTTCTGCCTCACTTGCTCTTCAATTCTAGAAGGAATATGTGATAAAGCAGTGTTGTTATTCCTCAGATTGTTCCTTCAAGTTTTCTCTCATTTCTACTTTTTTACTGAGTTATTCTTCTTGTGACCTCCTGATCATTTCTTCAGCCAGAGGTTGGAAGGTGACATTAGGAGAGATGATTTCAAGTGAAGAGGAAATCTTAGACTTAAGGATCCTGGTTACATGCAAAACTTGCAGTTCTTGGCTAAATAAATACAGAAATGTTTAAATTTGCATCACAATTTTCTCCAAATCAAGCACAGTTCTGCCTGCAAAATAGAAAATTCCTGGTGATTCCCTCAGGCATTGGACTGGAGGGAGGAGTTGTTCTCCTCATTTTAATACTGGGGTTTTATTGAGTAGGTTTGATCAAATCTGCATGGTATAAATTTAGCATCTTTTCCAGAGCATTGGTGGGTTTGTTTGCAATAACCCTGATTTCTGTGTGCAGTTCAGGTGTTCTCTATCAGGAAATGATAATTGGTTTCCTTCACATTTTGGAGGAAAGAGGTTTAATGAAAATCTGCCATATGGTTTTCATTTTTTTTATAGACTTAGGTTTTGCTTGAAGCAATTTATGTTTCCCAAAATCATGGTAGGATGCAAAACACCAGGAACCTCCTGTTCCTCCCGGGCACTGACTGGTGACAGTACCATGCATCAAAATGCTTGTCCACCTTTTCTGACCAAATCAACTGGACACAAAGAAGCATTTTACATCTTGAGTTATGGCTACAAATGGGCTCCTACAACCACTGAGCACAGAGGTTTTGTTGTCTCTGTATGAACTGTGTTCTTGATATTAAGGAGTAGAGCGGTAGCTAGTGAACAGCTGCTGTGTAATAACCTGTCTGGTTTCCTCTGTGTCTCACCCTGAAATTGATGTTTAAATTCTTTCTCATTTGTTAGACTTCACTGGTTTTGCTCATCATCCAAAAGCTGGCTCTGCACAGGTCTTGCTCGTAGCTGAGCAACAGGGTACCATGCTGCTCTGGAGCTTCATATATTGTTCACAGCCTAATTTTCATATTTTTGCATCATTTCAAGCAGTGTTAAGAATTTTGAAATAGAACTTTAGACCCCAAGTTTTGCTTGGATACTAAATTCCATCCTCCTGCAGACTGTCCCCATCTTTAACTGCTGTGGGATGTTGCCTCTAATGCTTTTCTTTCATTACTTTTCTCTCAGTGCTTATAATTTTGTCCTTTCCTTTTGGTCAGTTCTTACATGTCATCCTTCAGGTAATCACTCCAGGGAGAAAAGAATAAATACACTGCCCATCTCTTTGAAGGAAAGAAGTCTAAGCAGAACAGTTTCCATCTCCAGTATTTCCTCTGTTAAGCTTCCCACATCCCTTTAGCTTTTTCTCCTGCTTATGAACAGTGGTGCTATTCTTGTGTGACCCATTTGCATAAATCCATAACAAAACAGATTTTTTTATTTTATTTAAACTGGCTTTTATTTTATCTAAGTATTTCTGTGTGCAATTTTATAGATGAAAAAACACAAAGAGGTGCAGGATTCATGTAAAGCATTGTGTGTCAGTGAGTACCCTGGCTTTACTCTTCTGACTTAGCATCTTTGTGCAATGGAGGTTGAAACTAGCAATAACTGCAAATATAACCCGTTTTTATTGGCATAACAGTGACATCTATTGTTTGATATTATATACATCTGTGTTACTCTTAGCAACTGCATACAGGTATTGAACTATCTCAATTTCATAAGGTACAAGCGTGCAAAGTCAAATTATTGATCCAAAGAATTAGGTAATGGCACATGTAGTAATGCCATTGGACAGCTATGCAAAATTAAACCTAATTTGTTTTGTCACAGCCTAATTTACAGATCAGTGTGGGCTGATGCACAGAGAGAGGCGTCTCCTGCTTCAGAGTGTCAGCAGATGTTGTTTTGATGTCACACCAGCCATGCTGCATCACCCCCTGGGGACAGCCAGAGGCTTGCAGCACCCAGCAGAGGATTCTCCCAGGAAATCTGCCTTAGCATTGTCCCACAGTGCACTGCAGAACATCTGCCCTCTGCCATCCCCACTCTGAACCAAGGGAACCCTGGTATTGCAGGCACAGGCACTGGAGGTGACTGGGGAGGGCAGTCAGTGAACAAAGCCCTGCCCACGGATTTCACTGAGCATCTGCTGTAAGACAGAACCACAAACCGGGTCTGGTTCCTGCCCAGGCCAGCAAAGCTGAACTCTTCCAAGCCAGCCCCAAGAGAGTGTGAAGGCTGCACTGTGCCAGGTATCAGCTCCCAGGTATTTTCAGACCACCTCTTGTACTGGAAAGAGAATTCCAAAGCATTAGGCTGGGGGAGTTAGGAAATTACTTTAATGCCTCTATTACTGCCCTAATTTGATTATCTCTGTTATTTCTTGCTTCTTTTAATAGAGAATACAGAATTCAAATAGGAAAGATTATAATATAGCAGTAATGAAATACAGGGACTATCAAGTGTGTCAGACTCTGTGGTGGATTAGACTTTCTGATTCGTGGGCTGGCACTCAAGGGAACAGCAACTGTCTCTTTTACTGCCTTGTCTGTGAAAACAGCAGAAGGCTATGTATGCTCATTACTATTTTATGTGATTCTGAACATTAGAAGAGAAACTGAACAAGCAAAATTATAGAAAGATATTTTTAATAATTTTAATGGAATACTGTGTTTAATTCTTATATGACCAAGCTCTGGATAAGCAATTAGCCTCAGCAAAAATATTTGGTACTGGTAAGTGAAGTAACATAGTTCCCTTCTTTTTAAGCTATAAGCTGTAATATAAGGATGTAGAATTGTAAGAAGCATGGCTAAAGGGAACACCTTGCCTATAGACCCTGCTGTGAAAATAGCACTGAAATATGTGCTAAACATTCAGCTTACACTTAGAGTTCACTTGGGTACATAAATGCTGTCTTTAACAGCCACAGCATATTCCTAAACTGAGGATATAAAGTTGGGCTGTTGTGTAACCCACAAGGTTTTCCATCCTAAGAATAAATACTGTCTACTTCTCCATGGATCTGTAAACAGACTTTTCTGAATCTCTAGGCAGCTGTAAAGGCTGCAGGATGAAATATTCATATTAAAAATCTTGGATTAAAATCTACAGCCTTTCATGTGTTGTTGTCCACAGTGATGGGAACTTGCTTCTAATTTCCTACCCTCCAGTTTCCCTTTTAAGATTTTTCCACAGACTAGACCCAGCTGAAAGGTAACAGTAGCTGTGTTTCTAAGGGCCTGTGTTGAACTTCTGTGCTTTCCAAAGAGAAAGAAAAATAAACGTTATAGGAACAAGTAACACAGACTTCATAAATAAACGGGTTTTGGAAATCTCACTGTTCCCTCAGTGGAGAGGGAAAATAAGTGTGTAACAAAAGCTCTGAGTCTGTGCAGTGTTGGAGGAGCTGAAGATGCAGACAGACACCAAACCCCAGAGGGACAGATTATTTTTTTGTTCACAAAAGCACTGAAAGATGATTTTGTGAACAAAAATTTGATGGTTCCATGGCTGAAGAACTGAGAGCTCCTGGTGGCTACAGGGATGTGTGGAGGGGCCAAGGAAAATGGCTTTGCTCTCCCACCCTCAGATGCCTGAGGGAGAGGACTCTGGGTTTGCAGCAGGCACAAAAGAAAAGCTGCAAGGTTTTTCAAAAGACCCAAGGGATGTGGGAGCCTGTGTCATACTGAAATTCAGAGGGCACTGTGCTATTAATTCCCCACACGTCCCCTTGAGGTTCAAGTCTTTTGTATTCATTTATTGTCTCTCAAGTTGCATCCCTCTAAATGGCAAAAGCTGGGAGTGAGTGATAGTAGGTTCTGAAAACTCAGCATTAGCAACAAGCAGGCAGCCCCCAATCCAAGTGGAGGGCAGTAATTTATTATCCATTAGGTGCTCTGTCAGTCAAAAAGGACTAACGGAGCAATAAAGTCTGAAGTGATCAGTTGCGCTCAGCCCATACCACTAGCTGGCTATCAGAAAGGTCAGAGTGGCAAGATGGATGGTTTCCTCTTCTCCAGACACTCCATCTTTCTGTTTGGTGACACATGCTACTCTCTCTCTCTCAGCAAGATTGTTAGATATCTCCTGTTCGTGGAGCCAATTCCAACCCAACTGCATATTTAACTGTTTCGGAGGAAAGAATACGAAGTTTTTACATTTTGCTGAAACATTTTCAAATGAGGACAACGGGCCCTGTTCTGGTGCTGTAAATGGGCTGCAGCATCCAGTACAGAACCCACCCTCCTTGCAAGGCTGATGCTGCACAGCTATGCAGGGCTCCAGGGCAGCAGCCAGGGAAGTTTCAGGAAGACTGTCAGAAGTTTTTCTCTGTTTTTCCACCATAATCAGTGTGTCAGGGCCTAGATATGAGTCTTCTTACTTAGGACTCAAGGAGTGCAAGCTAATTTCTTGTCTTTCAACTGATCCATCAACCTGTGGGCTCCTCCTGGGTGAGGCCCTGATCATCCTTTAATCATGATCCTGGAATTCTGAATTCATTAAGCCAGACAGAGAGAGATTCAGAGGCTCCATCCCTGGGAAAGGGGAAAACTTAAATTATGGTCCAAAACTGTGTCAAGTGTTTCATTCCTCACTTGTTCCAAGTAAAACAGGAACATTCCTGGAGGCAGCAAGTAATATGTGTTTTGAAAGGCTCCTCTGAAGCAGGTGGAGCTTTCCCAGCCTGCTGCCCTGACACATTAATATTTCCAACAGACTTCCCCAAACCCCAACCAGACAGTCTTGCCCCTGGGTGGCCAAGGAAATGCATTTCTCAGTCAGACTTGTAGCTCATTGGAGGGCTCTCTCCAAACACTGCACACAGCAGCCTGGAGCACACTCATGATGGGGAATTAATCCATGCTCTGACACTCTCCTTGGCTCCATCCATCCCTCCTCACTCCTCATTGCACTGACAGTTGTTACCAGTCTCTGCCTTGCAGCTACAGGCAAAAGTGTAACCAAACTTCCAAGCCTCAGGGAGGGAACTGGAAATGGTCCCAACATCAGATGCCAGCCCAAAATGCAGCTCTGGTATTCCCTATCCTCATTGTCACTGCAGTATCATGCCCATGTTTATTTGTCGTGCTCTAACAAGTCGTATGTGAACAGCCAGCTCGTTTGTTCTCAGAGGATAGATTAGAGCAGCCAGTCTCCTCCTGGAATAAGTGGAAGTTGAATTATTTATTTCCTTTTCTTCATAAGAAGCTTATAGCATGCTGGATGAAAAGTCAGAAATAATTAAGAAAAATGCTCTGCAATCACACAGAAGAAACACTCAGGGAACAGCTGAAATGCTGGTCACAGCTGGTCTCAGTGTGGGCTTGGGATAGGAAGAGAATCTCCCCTTGGTGTTGCAAGAATCAACCTGGAAGGATGTAGTGATTCTGTGAATGCCTAACATTTCACCTGGACAAATTTCTCCTGTTGACTTTCAGCATTAAATTTCTGGGTGAGGTTTTTTTTCCCAGGTGGTGTGGAAATGTTTCACCAGACAGGTGACTGCTGTCGTGGTGAGAGTTTTAGAGAAGGGGATACTGAGGCACAGAGAAGGGAGGACATCTGGGGGCTTGGAACATGTTACCCTTTTAATTATGTTGTCAGGTGTGGCTCTTTTTTTTAAATATTGATTTAATAATATTGCTATTCTTTTCCACACAAAAAGAAAGTTTGGAAATTCTCCTTCTCTTTATAAATGCAACATTTTTAAAACACCGATGCCTCCCTCAAAGGAGAAATTCTGCCTTTATGAATTTCTATTCATTGGTCCCTCACCTCAAGCTGGAATTCTGAGTAAAAGACAAAATTCCCTGACAATGGAAGTCAGAGCTGGTTTATAAGGGGTAAACTAACATCTCTAAAACAACAAACAACTATTGCTTTAGAGATATTGGGTTGATTTTACATTGCCCAAATACAGGTTAGGTATGTCAGCTTGGAAGTATTACAAATACTGACAAGTCCTTTAGTTGCGATGCTGATAATACATGGAATAGGATTTTCTGAAAGAGATTTAAGGAAAAAAAATTTCAGGGACTAAATAATCAGAAACGCCTATTGCTGGAATTCCATGTGAGAATAAATAGCCCAATATACCCACTTTGATTTAAGCAACAAATACATTGGTATGAAGGTGTTTTGAATGAAAAAGTAATTTCCTTTCCTTCAACACAAACTGAGTCTGGCCCACCTAATCTACTTTTTCTACACATAGATCCGTGATTGCTCATAAAAATAGTTTCTCTAGGTTTAAAGCCAATTGCTGCTCATGTTTAAGTGAAACAGCTCTTTCACCTGAGGCATGGCAGAAAATATTCCTCTCAACCTATTACCAAGCCCTTAGAGTTTAATTAATGACTGTGAGTGCTTAGAAATCATCAGGAAAAGGTAAATATGTGATGATGACTACCTTGGCTCACCTGCCCCAGGAGTGGCTGGAGTTGAAAGCCTGCACTGCTGCAGTAGAGGGGGAAGAGAAGGGCTGGGTTCTAAAACCTTCCCCACAGTCCTGTAGATGTCACACAACAGGGACTTGTAACCAGTGAATTACCCAAAGGTGTTACTCAATGCCACAGGCAGAGCCCTACAGCATCCTCAGCAGGCAATCAGATTAAGCACCTACCCTTGGATTTAGATATTTTTGAGGTTAAAATCCTATAAAAAATACTTGAAATACATGTATTTTTTTCTGAGCAGAATCCAGCAATACAAAGAAGCAGGGATTTTCCAAGCTCCCCAGAGTAGCTGAGTACCCAGCTTCTACTGAAGCTCACCCGATGCCCTAATTTTCTTGGAGTCCTTTGAAAATCCTGGAGCTGGTAAAAACTCATTTACAAAGGTTTTTTAGATTCTTAGGAAATAATAAAGCATAGTCTGGATACTTCAAATGGGATCGGCTTACAGCTGAGACAGATTCTACTGTTTTTCTTCTTTCAGGTAAATCCTTCTGTAAATATTTTAGGCTCCGTAATTTATCATTTGTGAACCATAAATTACTATTCTAAAATTCACTGAGTGCTTACCAGAGAGTGCAATATTCTTTGACCACCTTCCTGGGTATCCTTTTGCTGGTAGGTTTCACAAGTTCTTTTAAAGTAGGTCAGTGAAATGTCCTCTCTGCTGAGGTTTTTTTTTTCCTTTGAATCAACCTCTCTAGAACAACCTCAAACTGCATTGTGAAATCCATCCAGGACATAATGTATAGCAGTATATGGGATACAAGATTCATTGACTTAGCTGGGTTTAAAAAACTAATCCTTGTTCCCTAAATCTTTGATGAAACATTATTTTAGCTTGAAATGTTGTGTTGTGTGGCATGTAGTAATTCTTCCTGGGGTATAAAATTTTATTTCTGCTTCAAGCCTGTTTTGGAAACCTTGGCACTTTCAGCTTACTGCAGTCAACTGCCTCAGTATGAAAAGTCCTTTGTAATATTGGAAACGCAAGGTGCCCCAGTGCTGTGTGATGTGAAAACTCAATTAATTACAGGAAGGAACAATATATGATAATTTCAGAATTAAAACATTATCAGTGCTGGAAGCACAGAGGTAAATCCTCTGCTGAATCCAATATTCAGAGCAGAGGAGTGACTGACAGATTCAGAGGATTGCTCTAATCCCAGGTTGCTGAGAAATCAGGCCACTGCATAGGTTAGAGGACCCACTGAGAACTGGTGTGACCTCCAGGAGATGGATGCATCAAGCTGCAGCGACACTGTGTGCTCTGAAAACACTGTCAAACACTGTCCCACCCAGTGGAGACCCTCCCACCCAGGAATGTGGGCAGTTCAACAGCAGGAGGGAGCTTGGATATTGTCAAGAACCCATCCTTATTTTATCTGAGCTGCCTCCTAACTGTTGGATCCCCTAATCTGCTCATGGCAGATCATATTTCCCCTACTTTGAAAGTTACGTTAAAAAAAAATTGTCAGAAGTCTACAAGCTGAATATTTTGGGAACCTTCTAAAGTTTATGCTGTTCTAAATGCAAGATTGGAGATTTGGAGATTTTGCCTTTCTTGGTTTTGTTTCTCACTTAATTGTTCAGCATCACCTATTTTTGATTTGCAGGCAGATGTCCTAAGCTCCAGTATTTGTATTATCCTTATTACCTTTGCACATTCTTGTTTAATTATTTTTAACATCCTGACCCATTATAGATTAAAAGTCATGAATGAGGTTAATGTATAATTAATGAGAAAGGATGTTCATGGTGACAGCTCAGAATAATGATGAATGAGCTGAATAAGAGATCTGACAAGCTGTCCAAGGTCAAATGGCACATGGGAGTGTTAATGTTGCCTGACACAGCTTTATTTCTTTCTGATTTCCTATTTTAAACAGACTTGTTATTCTTGCAGAGCTGTTAAGCCGTTTAAAGGTATGCTAAGGTGTCCTCTGACCTCTAAGTAAGGAGTGCTTCTTGCTGGTAGTCCTTTATATCATCTGCCATGAACTATGAGATCCAAAATCCACTCTTTTCTCTTGAAAATATCCATTAGATTCAGAGGATAGTTAATCAGAGGGGAGAGGAGGGAAGAAGGTAAGAAAAAGCACTTGAAAAAGGACTTAATTATTGACTCAAAGGAAAAAAACCTCTTTTTTTTCCATACAGTGAATTTCCATACAGTGAATACTCCATCTACTGAAATAGTCATTTGGTGACAGACTGCAAACAGCATTCCTGACTGATTTTTCTCATAATTTTTTGTCAAAACTGTGGGGTTTCTGATACCATGAGAGTCTTGCTACTTTCCCCAGAGAAATCATGACCAAAATCTGATGTGGAATATTAGCTGACTGGTGAGAATAATATGGGAATAGTATGTTCAAAATTGGAATTCATGGAGCTGAGGCATCCTGTGATCCAAGATCCTGTTCTGTGATCCACGGTCCTGTCCTTTGACCCAAATCCCAAGGCTGCAGAACAAACAAAAAAAGGTTTTACTGCATCAGCAATTAATTCTGTCCTTTGTCCTTATTTAAAGGTGGGTTTCTTCACACGTAGCTTTCCCTGGAAAATAAGGAGAATGGATAGATTGTGTGTCAGGATTTCTGGGAAAACCATTTGTGCCTGCTGACTGTAGGGTTTGTTGCTCTGGACTGTGGACCCAGGCTGGTGAGTGCCTTGGAAATGGGCAATTTGTCTCCTTGCCGTGTTTTCCACCCAGTCCTAATTTACAGTTGCCTGGGGGAGGAAGGAAAGGTTTTCTGTCTCTCTGATCATTTGCTATGTAAGTTGCTGCCACTTAATTTGTTTTCTTTGGTCACTGTTGTCCAAGTTTGTGCTCCTCTCTCAATCATGCATGGAGTTAACTGAGTGCACTCCCCATCTTTCTGCCCTCAGCGTTCCACTCTATCAAAAGGAAATAGCACAAAAATATTGAATTTTTTTTTTCTGGCCAGTAGAGATTCTGAAAACATTGAGACATTTCAAGCCATTCAGGAACATAAACATGAGCTTCCCTCAGCATTAAAAATGAAAGAGAAATCTCACAAGCTGTAGCCATGTATCAAATGTGATAATGATTGTGCTAAATTGCATAAGGAAAATTACCCCAATTTATGAATTGCACAAATTTAGAAATTGCTTTTATTTTGTCATATTTATAAGTTTAGTGTTTGCATAGATTAAGATGTTTTTGCATGTCAGGAAAATTAATCTATGATGTCAGGAGTTTATGTCCAAAAAGGAGACAGAGGAGTCCTGTAATTTTATTCATATAAAGAGAGAGGCCGTGGACATTTCCCATGGGGTCCCTCAAATTGTTGGAGGATGCAGCCTCCTTTTTATCCTAATTTCCCGGCCACATTTCTCTCTCTCTTCCCCACTGGCTGAGGTACTTGAGCAGTACAGATGTTCCTAATCCCTCAATACAGACTCTCTTCTAATCTGCACCCCCCACTTCTTTTTCTTTGCGTCTCTGTTCTTTTTCTCTAAGTCCAGGAATTTAGCAAGGCCTTTAGTGAGCAGCAGTCTGTGTCAATTTGTGGAATTCCTGTGGAATTTCTAGTTCCTCCCCATTGCTTTTTTCACCCATCAATATCTGGATTTATCTACCAGCAGGCCCGCAATTTGTGAAGACACCTCCCCTTTCAAGTAGAATATTTATCTGCTAGTTATTGCCCATAAACAGGATTAAGGAAAGCTAGAAACAAGCAACCCTTTTGTTTCCCACTGTGCCACATGCAAAGTGTGGTAAATCACTCTGTACACACTGTACCTGTGTGATTTTTTTTTCAGTTAAAGGTTAAAAACTATCTGAAAATGGGCAGAAGTTGCAAAATACAGCACAACTGTGTCATTATGTGTGTCATATAAATAAAGTAACCCGTTCAAGTCAATCAGAGCATGTGAGACCTACCTCAGGCTGGAACCTTTTCAAGGATTGGGTCCCTCCAAGGCAGGAGAGTGGCCCCTGTGAGATGAGGCATCACTGGGAGCACACCAGACAACTGCCCCAGCCCATGCTCTGTAGTTCAGGAAGTTCCTTTGTTAAACAAACATGTATGCCTTCACTTCCATGGATCCCGTCCTGGAAAACATCTGCAGTGTTTCCTGCTCACACATCTCAGGACACATCCTGAGTTCAGATGTTTCTGTTGGAAGCCACAGGGTCCCTTTGCTACCTGGCAGAATAAGGAGATTCCATGGGCAGAGGCAAACTTGCCTGGCTCCTTCAGCATCACTGGCTCCTGGCTCTGCTGGGGATCCAGAAAGTTTTCCTTTGTTTTGTGTCTCAGTGGAGAGCAGAACATTGATCCCATCCAGCTCTGCAGCCAGGAGAAGACAAAGCAGGAAGGAAATGAGCTTACTCTGCCTTCCACAGCACTTTCTGTCACTCTAATAACTTGATAGATATGAAATTTTGCCTGGAATGAAACACAACTGTGTCACACATCTGACATCAGGGACCAAGTGTCCAAAATATATTTATTATTTTCTCTTGCTGGATTTTCCCTTCTGCTTCCTATATTTTCTTTCAGCTGCTAGGCTTGAGATTGACTCAGTATTCAGGTTAGAAAAACTTCACATGTTCTTCTTTGAAGGTGTAATCCTTTATTAATGTTTATTGTTTTCTTGCAGTACTGTTTCCACTACCCTTTTTTCTCCCCTTTTTTTGCCATGAAGACAGATTTTTAAGATTTTTAAGGAAGACAAGATAAGCAATAGCCTTCCTAAGAAAAAGTATTGATGAATTCTTGTTACGCTGGACACGGAAGGACACTGGACACGCTCAGTCACCCAAGGCAAAAGGGGAGAACTTTATTTACAGTTTCTACATTTTATAGACTCTCTAAAATGAGAGTGGATTGGAGGATAACATATCTCTTCTAAATTACATTGGCTAGTTGAACAGTCTGTCAATTCATTCTTCTTCTAAGAAGGAATGTGAAAAACACATAGTGTTTTGGTAGAAAGTGTGGGAATTCTGACTCTAAATATGTAAATATCAAAAGGCTTTTGAAAATCAGGGCAACAAATTCTGACAAATTTTGAAATGTGAGTTTAAAGAGCAAATATTCTTCTTATTTCTGAACAGAAACTTTCACGCCCACTTGGGAAAGGGCAGCTTCTGTGATATATTTGTTGTCATTTCTTGATGTCCTTCAGTAATGACTGATCAAACAGCACCCTCCAGACATAAGATTTTACCTTGATTGGGATGAATTGCCACCAAGCACTTTCTTTTAGGAGGAAATAAGAGACCACTTGTCCCACAGGTACAACCCCACCTAGCACTGTGGAAGCCATGACTGCAAGAACTGATCTTTGGGAGCAGTAACACAACTGTGTGAATGGAAGAAAAAAGCTGAGTTTTGGGTCTGGGTGGGATTGAGTTTTTTTCTTCATTTTGTTTTTTGAAGAGAGTTGAATAGGGGGAGCTACATTGGAAACCACAATAAGCAATGTCCCACCTGGAGAGGTTAGCAGCATTTTGGAGTGGGCCATGTGGTGTGTATTGGTTTCTAATTCACTAGTTCTGAGCAGAGTTTAAAAAGCTGATTTGAAGCCTAAAGGGTTGACCTGTGCCCATCCTTCTGTTCTGTGCTGCAACATGGCAGAAAATGTTGATTTTCTCCATTCTTTTTAGCAAGTGAATATTTCCTTTACTTTTTGTGTTAAAATTAAAAAATCCCCTTGTTACCAGACACTCATCAGTTAAGCCACAGGGCCACTGCGGGAGCTCTTTGCTGAGAAGGGCTCTGTTCATTCCCTCCCATCATTTCCTCTGCGCTTGGTATCCCACAGCCTCTCCCCCTCCATGCAGTGTCACCCCTGAATAAGTTTTTCCTATCCATCTCAGCAAGTTTGAGGTGGGTAAACACTTGTGTATCTAATTCAGGGTCTGGAAGTTGTCACTGTCTCTTCCAGCTCAGTACCTGGTGTGTTAATCCCAGAAGTAATTAACAGGATGGAGTGTGATGCAAATGGAGTGAGCCCTGTGCCGGGCTTGAAACCACACAGGAGGAAGGGGAACATGATTCTGGCTTGTTTTCTTCCTCAGCATATGTGCCAGATCCTGGGCTCTGCCTTGTCAGTAAAACCCTGGCTTCTAAGTAACACTTTAGGGTATTTTTGTCACTGATGCTGTGAATATTTGCAGCAGCCAAAATAATTTCAATAAGCCTGTATTGGTTAGTTACCATGGTCACCTAATATGCAGTGGCTTTGGGAAGCCTTTGGTCAGGTGTAAGCCTTTGGTCTGTGCCTTCTGCTGGTAAACATGGATGGAAAATGTGTTAGGCTGTTTCAAGTAGTATTTGTAGTTTTGCAAATAAAATTCCCTTAATCTGGACCGAATGTTAGGATTTCAAGAAGTTGTAACAGAGATACAGACAAAGCTGGAGCTGCTTGTCAGTGAAATGGCTTCATGTTAGAAAACAAGACTGAATGTTTTCTCTTTCTCTTGATACTCAGTTTTGAGATAAAAGGCTTAATGCCCAAATTAGACAACTCAAGTACTCTGTTTGTTTGTCATCCTCAGCATTGAGCCACAGAAGCTGTAGAATATGTGCACACATATTTTTACATTACAATTTATTGAAAACATGGTTTGTTTGGGGTTTTTTCAAGAGAAAAACTAGAGCCCACTTGTCCAGCAACAGAATTAGCCAACCTTATGGAGTAGAGGACAGCTGGAAATGACATTGAAATACCCTGTAAGATGCTGTGAAAGGTAGAAAATGGGGAATAAATCTATATTTCTTGATGGTGTGGTGGGAATGTTCTCATTGTTATGTCCTGCTGGAAAGGCAGAAAAAGGGAAATAAATCTAAATTCCTGGTTGAGGGGGTGGGAAGTTTCTCAGTATCTTGTCCTGCCTTGAACAATGTTTGGTGCATTTAGAGGAGGGACAGACCTTGCTGCCTCCCAGCTTTGGGCAGTTGGTCCCTCTGGCCCTGAGTCTTCTCTGGCTCTGAGCACCAGCACTTGGGGTCACAGTTGCCAGAGGGACACCTTTGTGTGGCAGGACATGAGCACCCAGTTGTTTCACTTACATGGCTGCTACATGTGGCCCCTACGTAACCCAAGGGAGGTGAACCTTTACTCTCCAGCTCCCAATTTAATGATAACCTTTTGAGGTTCATCCTCGATTTTTGACTGCTAAAAGAAACATTTCCGAAATCATTCCCCTCATGGTTGTTTCTTTTTCCTTATCTAGTGAATATTCCTGTGCAGTTTGTTTCCCAAAAAACCAAAAATATATTTGAAAAGTTCCACTATTCAGTATGGAAGAAAAACAAATTTTAGGTCGTAAAACAGAAAAGCTTGTAGAACTCATGTTTAGGCCAGCTGTACTTGGCAGTTTCTGTTCAAGTTATGGGATGCTGAGCTGGTGGGGAGAGCTTGGCAGAGTGAGGCAGCAAAGCTCATCTGTAACACCATCATTATTGTCCCTGTTCTGTTCTCTCACTAATTTCATCTATTAAACAAATAAATGAGTGATTATGCCAGATGAGGTTTTTTGTGTGAGAGTATCTTCTCCTAGCATTGCCATCTTTTAGTGGTAATTATGCAGTCATACAGCTGTTGCTTGCAGTCAGTATTGAAATAATATTTTTATAAGCTGTATAAATCACACCATAAAAATAAATGGAGACAAGAGTCTGGTCTGAAGACAACAAAGAAAAAAACCCTCGGGATCTGGATTATGGAATACTTGGAGAAATACAGTCAGTGCTGACTATAATTGGGCTATGTAGTCACATGATTGCAAAATAGAATCATAGAATGGTTTGAGTTGGAAGGGACCTTGAAGGCTGTCTGGTTCCAGCCCTGTGCCTTGGGCAGGGACACCCAGGTAGCTCCAAGCCCCATCCAGCCTGGCCTTGGACACTCCCAGGGATGGGGCAGCCACAGCTGCTCTGGGCACCCTGTGCCAGGACCTCACCACCCTCACAATGAAGATTTTCTTCAGTAAATCTAATCTGAATTTCCCCTCTTTCAATTTGAAGCCATTCCCTCTTGTTCTGCCACTACAGCTCCTGGTGAAGAGTCCATCTCCAGTTCCCTGCAGACCATTCAGATACTGGAAGGTGCTCTGAGGTCTCCACAAAACCTTCTCTTTTCCAGGCTGAAGAGCCCCAGCTTTCTCAACTTGTCAAGCCTAAACCAATCAATTAGGCTCTGGAGCTTAAAAAATAATTACGCAGATGCTGAAGTGTCCATACCATGGGCAAGTCAAGTATTTTTAATTTCTCTGCTCAGATTCACAGTGAAGAGTAGGGGGAAAATTCCTGCTGCAGAAAGTCAAGTAGATGTGTCATGTTTTGGAAGATAAAAGCAGACCAGCATGCAAATGCTGAGAAACCTAAGCCCCCAACAGTCCCAAGCTCACGAACTCCACATGCAACACTTTGCTAACACACTGACTCATACATTTGGATAGAGCTCCTTCCCAACATATGGTCTGAAATGGGTCTCTCCTGTAAATTTCATGGAGTTATTTTCTTTATGGCTTTATTCTTCCAAAGCTCAGTAAAAATGCCTGTTCTCTGTTTATTCTGGCTATTTAGTCTGGCAATTATGTAATGTTCATGAAACAGAAGCAGCACATAATTTTTATGGTTCATAATATCTCCTCAGGAAAAAGATGGCCACTTAGAGGAATTTTCTTCTCCCAGGATGCTTTTTTGGTGTTGACTTTTTGGCAAAACCAAACTGCTGCAGTCTGGAGGGAGTAATTTTGTAACTGATTGACTGTTCCATTCTTGCTTATGAGCATTCATAGCTTCCATTGCTTCACGCCCCTGTTTCCCTTTTCTTCCTGAGGCAAATAAGAGATAAATGTCTAATTTTGGCTTTTAAAGCTGCCCCATTTCAGGATGGTTTGGCTGATTGGTTTGTTTGGGGGTTTTTTTGTGGGTGTTCTCCTTTTCAAGTGAGAATTGAAGAGACTGAAGATGAAAAAGGGGAAAAAAATGTGTCAGTTTAGCATTTAGGGGTCTGGACCGAATTTTCTGTCTCCTGGGTTACAGTTCAGATGTGTTTTCACCATACAGCTGTGCTTATAATATCATGATGATTTTGTTTAGAACCCTGGGACACTAATAGAAGGATTCAATCTCAGACTTGTCTCTCATTTTCATGTAAACTCACAGCAGTTCCATTGAACCAAAAGAATTAGTTAAAAAGAAAAAGACAACGGAAAATTAGGAGACTTTTTATGAGAAAAGTTTTACATCTGAATTTTAAGAAAATATAAATTAAGTGGAGGAAATAGTTGGAAAATTCCATTTATTAGGCTTGTATATGGCAAACGGACATGGATGAAGACGAAACCTTTTTTTGAATGAGTATTGCAGTTACTGGGATAAATGCTTATAAGAAAGGTGTGAATTATTTATATGTGTTCCAAGATAGCAGAGTATAATAGCATCCTTCCCCTGAATTTATTACCCTGTAAGCTGGGGATTGCATGCACGGTGATATGGTAACTGATATTAGAGGATTTGTGTTTGACATGAGGAGATTGCAGTGGAGGGAGGGAGCAGCCCCATGTTTGAGTTTGTATTTGAAATTTGTGCAAAGGCCAAAAAAAGCTCACAGCTCTGAGTAAAGAACATTCAGGACCCCATAAATCATCCATCTAATGTTATTATGCTACAGTGGCAAATTATGCTGGGTTTGTCTCTGCAGTTAGTGCAACAGATGGCAAAGATTTGCACAACCAGTTAAAATCTTGGCAAAGCGCATTTTTTGAAAAAAAGCTGAAGAGTTAGTTGGGATACACTGGAATATTTGTACCAAATGGGGGAAAAAACCCCAACTTTTTTATAGTCTCTCTTCCACTTAAAAAACTATAATTTTAAACATTTGCCTAACAAGCAGCGTTGTTACGCCAGCAGGTTCCATTCATGTTTGCACTGTGGGTGAAGAAAACTGCCAGCCTCAAATTATCCAGGAAGCTGTTTCCAAAGGGGAAATGCAGAGCAGGGAAAAATTACTCCTCTTAGGGCTATTCAGGAAATTGGTAATAATACAGGCACATCGTGTTTGGCTGCATAGAACAACAGGCTTGCTCTGCTCCTCATTTGCAGATTTGGTGGTTCCCAAATCTTCCACTTTGGGTGTAAAGGTGTATTTGATAATACAGGTGTAAAGGAAAGTTAGACCATATTCCTGAAAGTGGATTCACAAGGGGAATATGGTGAGGAGGTCTACTCTAAACACAAACTGGTCTATATGTTTATTTCTCATCTTTAATTCACCATTGTGTTACAGTCATACCCTACACTACAAAGGCTGTAATTATGTTGTAGTTTAGGTAAAAATTGCAATGCGTTTTCAGTGCATTTTTAATACATAATTATCTGTTAGTTGACAAAGCTGAACAGTTACGTGTTTAGAGGCCTTTTTTATTCCAAAGGAATAATTCTGAATACGTGTACCATTAAAATCCAGATATTACAACAAAACCATACTGCTCCCATGTTCATTCTCTGTTATCCAGTGAGGGAATTTGGTGCTCAAAATCAGTGTAAATTCCTGTTTAACAGCAGTGAAGTTTCCCAGTAATGTTCAAGGGCATTTTACTCTGCTGGTTGATTCCTGCACTGACTCACATGTGCAGGGGGGTGTGGGACATGGGTTTGATCCTGCTCTAATTTGCTCTTTCTTGTGTGGGTTTTGCAGTGAGAACTGTACTGAGCAGCACATCCAAAAATGGTGTGGAAAGTAATTTTCAGTGCCAAAGGTGACCTGACCTGCCCATATTCAATGCCATGGCTGAGGGCACTGTGGGCATAAACTGGAGAAGCTGGCATGAGGCTCACACAGGAGCTCTCACCAGACACTGAACAGAATCATGGTATCATTAAGGCTGGAAAAGAATAGAATCACAGAATCATTACAGTTGGAAAAGACCTTCAAGATCATCAAGGCCAACTTTTGACCCAATCCAACCACACCCACTAAACTACATTGTAAAGGGCTGGACATCACACAGGCTGTCCTCATTTCCTTCTACTGCCAAAAGGTTTGGGGATGCTCATTCAGCCTTCTCCATGGCCAAGGTCTCACTTGTAGGTGAGGTGCTTCTTCCTACTGGTGCTTCAGTCAGGCAACCTTGAAAGAACTGTGTGGACCTAAAAAGTCCCCTGAAACACTTGAGCCATGCAACAACACCCCAAGCCTCGCAAAGTCTTGGACTGGGGCAGCAGTGGGGCCAGCAGGACTATCACCCCTCAGGAGGTTTTTCCAAGGAAGATTCTCCTTCATGCTCAGGGTCCTGCCAGTGCCCCGTGGGCAGCCACTACTCAGCTGAGGATGAGCAGTGGGGGATGTGCCACAGAGAGACTCACAAAAATATCAGAATACTCATTCTTTGGTGGAGAAAAAAATGAGCTGTTTGTTCACTGAGGGCCATCAAACCTGTCTTCAAGCTAGGGCTGCATGGATGACTCGTTCCTCTTTGATTTCATTTTTATTTTGTCAGTAAAACACTACTCTGCTGGGGAGGGTGAGAGCCAACCCCCAGATAAAACAGATAATATTTGTTCATTTTTCTACCAGCTCGCCATCAGTAAGGAGTGAGGCAAGCAGCCCAGACTTACTCAAGAGAGGGATTTTTCAACACTTTTGATAAATTTTTTACAGAATTTCTCTCCCAATTCTTCTGTATGACTCCTGCATGCAAAGCAGCATTTCGAGCTTCACTGGATGGTGTGCTCTGTGCTGCTCTGTCCTGTGAGCCAGCACATGCCTCTGCCCAAAGGATAGGAAGTCCTTTCTGCCTCAGGCCTGGATACAGCTGAATTTAAGAACCCAACTCCCACTGAAGTCAATGTAACTTCTGTATCAAAAAGACCTTTGGGAGGCTGCATCTGCATGAGATCACATTCCTGAGACAAAAGACAGCAGCTGCTGCCTGGTAACATGGTGAAATAGGAAGCAAAATTATTTTTCTAATATAAATAAATATAAATAATTAATTCTAAATTGTGTGACTCCATAATGACACAAAGAATTTTCCTGTTCAATATCCCTCCTTCTCACAGTCTCCATGAGGGCAGACTGGATGTTTTATCCTTTAGTTGTACCTGACCATTCTTCCTGGATTTATGTGGTGCTGTTCTGTTTGCAACTTTTATATTTTTAGCTGTAGTAAATGTTGAGCCTTAACTTCCCTTTGTAGATAAGCTGTAGGTGGAAAAAAACTTGCTAATATTTTACCCATTTTGTTTCATTGGAACAGCCCTATGGAATATCTCAGCCTTATGGATTTCTACCTAATACTTTCCACAACTTTAAACCACTTTCCAGCATTGTTTCTCAGACAAAAGAATTAAGCTTGGGGTTTCCTCAGTCATCTGTTTGGTTACAAACTAGTGATTTCCATGCTCCTGGTACTACTTTTTAGGTTTATAACATATTCCTTGGATTTTCAACTGACATATATGTTATTTCAGTTAGTTGCTGTGGCCTTACATAGTTTTATTCTGAAAATGCAAATATTTTCCAGCCATATTCTGGCAATATAATTTAGTACGAAAAAAAAAATTAACTTTTAATCTCAACTAGAAATTTATATTCACATTTAGCAATGAATTAACAAGATACTTTTCCTACTATCTAGCTGCAAAACTAAACATTGCACCTTTGCAGTAGAAAATATTCAAAATAATATATTCAGAGTAATGGAAAATAAAATAATTTTAGGCTGATTACAAGAATCCCTAAAGCTTTCTGGGGCAAATATGCAACTGGAATTCTCTTTTAGCTGAGAGTTTAAAAACACTCTGCTGTTTGTATCACAGGATCTCCCAGTGAACTGCCCTCAATAAAAATCCAGCTGTAAAAGGCAGAACAGATATTGCCCATCATCCTCTTCTTCACTTGAACTATATATATAAGGCTTCTCTTTTTACTTGTTATTGCCAGAAGCTGGAATAATTTGATTTGATTGCATCACAGGAGTTGCTCAGGTTCAAACGGAATCATCTGAGTCTAATATGATCCAGCTCAGTTTCCAAGAAAAAAATCTGATCCTCAGACTTTTCTTGTTCTGTTTTTATCATCAACTTGCTGTGTAAGGAATTTATCAGTAACCTGGCCCATTTTTCCCCTTATCTGATAAAGGAATATCTTGACATGTTCATAGGAACAAGTAGGGGGAGAGAAAAAATAGCACAAAATGCAAAAACTTACTCAGCTGGATGATGTTTTTCCAGTATTGTCATGAACTTCATTATGCACAGCTGATTTCTCTAAGGATATGTATTCCAGTTAATTTGAGATCTTGCCCAAATGTTCAGTGCTGTAATTGAGGTTTCTGTAAGAGACAGGGGAAAAACAAAAAAGAAGTATACACAAAGCAGTTACCTAAATTAGTAGATATTCCATGACAACAACACTTCTTTTTGATAAAGTAACTTTAGAAAGGAACTACTAAAACTGCATTCTTGTGCAATTTGAGAGATGGAATTGAAAATAGTTCTCTTATAGGGTTGGCTCCTCTAAATTTGTATTACTGCTTAAATCGGTCTGATTTTTGGTTGGAAAAGTGGGACATCCTTCCAGTTCTCTGCTTTTAACTTTTTAACTTAAAAAAAGCTGAAAAATATCCTTCTTTCAAGCAACTCATAAAAAAAGGTGAGAGAAACAAATCACTGCTTTTCTTTGGAATGAGTCAACTGAGAGAGAAAGACTAAAAAACATCCTCAATCCTCTTATCTGCCATAAGTGGGTAACAAGATCAAACTAAACACCATGACCCAGGAGGCCCTGGGGAATAAATTTGGGTCAGCATGTGTGAATCCAGGAGCTAAAGAGGGCTGAGAAGGATGCAGGGCCACAACCTTCCCAAAACAGTGAAAGCTTTGGGTGTTGGGAGGTGGGTGCTCTGTTGCCTATCAAAGCTTTCTTTGATGGGCTTCCTTTTAGGAAATAAGGCTGCCAGACCAGAGGTTTCTTGTGCTGCCTTAATGACTGTTTGGTTCTCCCATTAAGTGCCTGAAATGTGAAACTGGAAGGGAGTGGGGGAGGAAAGAAAGGGAGATAGGTGGACAAGATCAATGACTTTTAATTTTCTCTGGTGTGTCTTTGGATAAAAAATTAAATCTCCTGGAATTGAATTTGTTAAAATAGAAATTGATACTGCTATTCTTTATCCTGTGAGACTATATTTACTACAAGAGTAGAAAATCTATTTCTTCCTATTATGGCAAGAGTTTCATTTTTAGCCTTATTTCCTAAAGGACCAATACTTGTTTCTTCCTTCATCCCCCCTCCTTCATGATTTGCGTACATTGAGTGGGTCCAGCCCTGCTGGCAGAAAGGGTCTGAGAGACAATCACCTGCTGGAGATGTCACAGGAGGAGGTGGTTGTCACTGAGACAGGGGGTGGGTGAAGTCGCTGAGAGCACTCTTTTAAAGAAGGGGCTTTATGGAGAATTCAGACCCTTTTCTACTGTCAAATAACCAGCACAAATAGAGGTGTTAGGAAAAATTCAGCTGCAGGGAGAGCCTGCAATTGGACAGGCACCCACAAGGTGCAGGGCCAGAGCTCTCCCTCTGTCACTGCTGCTTGAGGGCAGCCCCTGTGCTCTGTAGCCAGTGCTGTGCAGGTACTTTGTGTTTTCACAGTTGTTCACAAAGCTTCTTGCTGTCCCTTTCTGTCAGCCTTGTTTTGGACAGGTTGCTAACGAAAATTCCAAGCAGGATTTTAAAAGAGGATGTTGACACAGATGAAGCATCCAGTTGTTGCAGTGGAATAGAGGGAGGCTGGCTGAAAAAGGAGATTGAGGGATTGATTTCCTGGCTCATAGGTGGCCTTCTCAACTCCTCAAAAGAGTCTCATTATCCTTTGACAGAGTTTCCCACAATAGAAAATTTGCTAAGAGCACCAAAAGCCCCATTAGATAGGGGTTTTGGTCAGCCAGAGTTGAATTTGGGGGTGTCAGGACTTTCTGACAGGAATGGCTCTGTTCTCCTGCCCTGGTATCAAGGAAAGGGGAATGAGAATATCTTTGCTCCCCACTGCAGAAGCATGAAATTAACACCACTGTCCTGCTCTCCACTGCATGGAAGCTGCAGGGGCTGAATCCTCCAGCCAGAGCTGGGTAAAAACCTGGAAAATCTTGTCCAGTTATTCCTCAAGCCAAAAAGAAAATAAGTCTGTTGTAAATGGGTAAAATTCTCCAAGATGAGTGCCTGGGAAGGAATAAACTAATAAAAGTGTCTACCCTGAGAAAGAATACTTATCATTTCTGAGGCTGAAATATTTTCTATGCCTTAAAGGATGGGGTATTTTGAACAACACTTAAGCTAAATTGTCCGGTTTATAATACGAGATGCTAAATCCCATCCTCCTCACAAATTAACTCCATGCCTGAAATATGTGAAGTAGTTAGCTTTTGAGTTGGGTCTTGTTAGGTCAATAATCAAGTAATATCTTCATATCTTTTTTCATGTTTCAGAATAATTATGCTTATAAGCATAAATATTAATTTTTGCTCAATATGTATGTACTTTCAAGTCCCTAGGTGTGAATAACATTATCTAATTGCAGAAGCTAGAATATTAATTAACTTCTGTCAGATAATTTTTAGCTGGGTATGTTACGAGTCAGATATGTGCAAGCAGGAGGGTTTTTTGCAGAGCTGTGTAATGTTCTTTGAAGTTTCCCTCTGGCCAGGAGGATATCACAATGTACAGCTGCTGGCATGGAGGAAAAGAAATAGAAAAGAGCTTTGTGGGGCAAGAAAGGGCTTTACATTACTGTACCAGATATGTTCAGTGTAGTTAATTCTACTTCCCTAACAACCTGATTAGTATCTTAAAAGCAGTAATTTTCAAAATCATTACAAGTTGAGCAACACCAAGATAATAATGTTTATGTGATGATAAATCAGTGCTATTCTTAAAATTATGTAATGTGGGTTTTTCTCCTTTCTGTCATTACCCAAAATCTCCAGAAACTTTGCACACTGTGAAGAACAGCAAGGAGAACAGTGGACATGACTATATGCATTCATTTGCTTCTTAGGAACAGATTGATGTGCTAAA
This sequence comes from Acrocephalus scirpaceus scirpaceus, assembly GCA_910950805.1. Classification (NCBI taxonomy): domain Eukaryota; kingdom Metazoa; phylum Chordata; class Aves; order Passeriformes; family Sylviidae; genus Acrocephalus; species Acrocephalus scirpaceus. The sequence continues at coordinate 7,540,843 of OU383789.1, forward strand.
GTTGGTTTTGGGAGTGTTTCCTGACGTCACAGGAAATAAAACCTACGGGTTTTACCTACAGGAAGGAGCCACCCCAGCCAGTGTCAGGTCTGGGTGTTACTGCTCTCTGATATTTGACTTACATTGCTGTGCCACTTCCTTTGTATTTATAGAAATATAGAACTTAGTCATTTGCTAATAAGCAATGCATCTACATAATTAATAGCCCCAGTGTGTGTTTTGTCTCTCTCTTTCCTGAGTCCAGCTTCCCGAACAGAAAAACTCATGGAGGAATCCTAAAAATTCAGGCACTTCATTACCTCTGTTTTCAAATTCCTGAGGTTCTTGTCTGAAGCTCCATGGGATCCTCCCCAAACCGAACTGCCGATATGTTCGTCCTGGCTGAGTGTTTTAACTCTCAGAACAGCCAGAAGGTGTTTGTGACTTGGTAAACACAGCACAGGCCAGGCAGCACATCCCAATTTCACACCACTCCCTGTCTGCTCTGTGCTTGGCAGTCAGTGCCCACATTTGTTACAGCTGACTCGTCTTTAAGTGAGATTCATTGATACATCATTTATCTGCTTTTTCTGCTGGAAGAAACATTAAAGAAAAAAGAGATTCCTGTGCCATATGTAACCCAAAAATAGAATAGTTTAAGACTGGAGTTTTAAGGAGAACATCTGCTAGCCTAGCTTTGTTTTGGTTTTTTTTTTTTTTTCCTTTCTTAAATATGCTAACGACAATGGTTACCTGATTTCAAATTGAGATGCATCGTGAGTATCAGGCTGTTCATCCATTTGGACCAGTAGTCACTGTTTAGCTCTTATTCTGTTCGCAAAAGGCTTTGATTCTTTTCACATGAACTTTTTTGCTCAAATCTATACATGTCATACCTGAGTTTTGTTCCCTTTTTACTCTTTGCTGCTTGTGTGTGGTGGCATCCAGCTGGTTGAGTCAGGTCACAGTGTTTCTGATTTCTGACTAAATGCCCCAAAGTTTTAAACAAGGAGTCAGTGGTGAATTAGCAAACACTCTGGCTCCCCCAGGAATATCTTTGTTTGCATGGGAATATATTCATACAGTAAGAACCACTCCCCAACCATTTGTGCAAACAAAAAATGTTTTCTTGAATATTCATGAACAACACAGGGCACAAACACGGCTGAACCAAACAGCTGCTCGGAATTCATGAACCTGTTCTGTAAACAGAGTTTGGCAGCGTTTGACCAGCTCTAGGTATTGCTGTCAGGCAGGAGCACAAACGAGCTGAAATGTTGACAGTAGTAACAACATATTAAAAAATAAAAGTAATCAATGATGCATTTACATGCCCACTAAATCTTACTGTGTGTAAAGGCCAATGATGATTATGAGCCTAATTCCACATTTTTGTCTCTTTGATGATGAAATGCACTAACAAAATAACACATCTCATTGGGAGCCTTTTCTCAGGCTACTTGGCTGTTTCATCTTTTCAAGTATTTCCTTCATTATCTTATTTCCATCCTGTAGTCTTGATTGCTGGGATAAATTTGTTGCTCAAAAATGTCTCCTTTATTAAATATTCTGCTTGATTTCTTGGTCCTTTTCCACCCCTGCTGTCCATTGTTTCCAGCAATGAGCAGAATGATGCCCCAGGACTGAAGTAGAGCAAAAATCACCTTTTGAGGATGTGCTGTCTCATCCGTCTCTTGTTCAGCTCCTCAGGATAGTGCTGCTCTGCTCAGAAATGCCAGTATTTCAGCTGGAGACAAGCTGAATGTGGCTCTTTATCAATGAGCAAAACTTTCCAGGTTGGTGAAGAAAGTGGCAAGGAAAAACAAGTCTGTGAGGGCTGTGATGATTAAAAAGGCAGACAAGTTTTGAAGAGTAAACTAGAAACTATCCTCAATTAATTCTTGAACTGCTGACTTCCCAAACCAATTTAGCCATTCATCCATGAAGCTAAACAGACTTAGTTGCTCTTTATGTCTAGGAGAGTTGTGGAAGCTCCTTTTTGTTGTTTTTTGGCTTGGGTGGTTTTTTTTTTGGTTTTGTTTTTTGGGTTTTTTGGGGGGGGTTTTTTGGTGGTTTTTTGTTTTTATTTTAAATCTGCATGTAATCACACTGCCTGCTGTGGGTTTTTTGTGTGCAAAAGTGCAAATTGAAAGTGTTTTCTGTGATTTCTGGAGCTGTAAGAGAAAATCTCCGAGAGAGAAATCAAGTCCATTGCCCCAAACTGGGCAGATCCTCATTTTTCTGGTTCTTTACAAACAAAAATAAAATGCAGTGTTGTTACCTGTGGGATGTGACATGGTGCAGTTGGTGTGGTGCTAACCTAATAATGGGAAGGTCTGTATTTTAATAATTGTTCCATAACCCATTTGCTGTGTTGACTTTTGCAAACTGTGGTTGCCCCAAGCATAGGGAAAGAGAACTGTAATTCTTTTTTATTCACATGAAGCTAAATAAATCATAAAATTCTTTGTGTGTATTTTCCTAAATAAGTGAAAGACAAGGCACTGCATAAATCTCACTTGTGACCCTCTGGGGCTTTTTCCTCCCTTTCAATACTCCAAAGTAATCTGTGTTAAACACGAAAATTCTTGCTCCATCCTCACTGTCCACTTCCTGTGGAGCACCCCATATTTTTTATTATTAGCCAGTTACCCTGCACCAATATTATGACAGCAAAGCAGATGCAGGCACTAACAAGGTGGAGATTTGTACAAAATAATACAATTAAGTTGCTTCTGCTCATGTAGTTTGCCACATTAAGCAAACATTCATGGGAATTATTCAGAAGAAGGTGGAATACATTTGGAAAAAATTGCATATTTGCATAATGCAGTGAATTTCTCAGCTTTTGTGCCCTGCTGAATGTGGATGAGATATTCATTTAAGGAGTTTACAATTCTTCATCCATTCTAACAGCTGTTTATAATAAATAGCTGTGACTAGTTTGAAACAGAGAAGGTGATCTCCACAGCCTTTGGACATTAACTGCTGCGAGCAGACACATTTTTAGCCTACCCTGTTTATATTGAAATAAGATGTTTGCCATGGAAACCTATGTGTTAAAATAAACCACCACTTTCCACAGGGCAGGGAAGATTTGCAGTGAGCACCAGGAATATATCATCCAGTATTTTTGTCTGAAATTACCTGTTCTAAATAGAGTTTCTTATATTTCTGATGGATTTGATAAGGATTGTTTTGAGCACTCAGTTTGTGAGCAGAATGGGAACTCCCATCTACAAAGCATTAACTTACTTTTAATCCTCTTTTTCCTCCAAATTCCAGATTTTTCTGTTAAGGAAAAGCCTGAAAAATATTTTGAAGTAGGTGGATCTGTTTCTTATGGACAGCAAGGAACAATTTTGCATTTTATTTTGATTTCCCATGAGATGATGTAAAATTGAGTATTAAAAAGTGCAAAATTATTGAAATTTTCAATTTGAGAAGCATAAACATGAATTGTTTTGGATTTGCCCTTATGCTCTTTTTGCTCTCTTATTGAAAAAAAATTAGTGAATTTCACATAATTCTCTTTCTTTCTCTTCCACTTCATGTAATGGAAAATCCAACATCTAGAGGGCAAGGGCCACATATCAAAAGAATATAATAAAGATTGAAGCAATGGGAGCATGTTTTTCTTCTTTCTCTTTCCCTCACTTCCCTCCCCACTGCTGATTTTTTGTCTGTAGCTGTCTGAGCGAGTCAGTCTTTGGCAAACACCCGAGTGGGTCTCTTGTTCTGGTGTCCTGTGGATATTGTGCAGCCCCACAGCCTGTTTTGGGAGCTGTGTAAAGGACTCCCACGCTGGGATGCCATCCTCTCCTGCACCCAGATGATTTTTCCTGAGCTGCTTTGCCACAGGACTCTGTGACAAGATGTGATGGTGTTGAGTGAACGGTGTGCAGGAAACCTCCTTTGTCAGAGATGGAACAGGACACCTGAACCCAGCCCCTCCGAGATCACAGGAACCAAGTGAGGCACAAAGACATCCACTGATACTTTCTTCTACTTCCGCTGATACTTTCTTCTACTCACTCCTCTTTCTGCTGGCTTACACCTCACTTTTGAAATATTTTTTTTCAAAAAGTATTTCAGTGCATGAAGGGCTCTGCTGCAGCCAAAGCAGATGAATAAATTAAAGCCATAACTCTTATAGAAAGCAGTTTAATAACCAATGTGGCAGACACTGCTGATGTTAAACCTGCTTTGAAGTCTGTTATGTAGTTAAACTGGGATTTCACATAAAAAATATGTTATTTACATTTGCACATGCTAGCCCAGCTTTTGTTAACAGCACTGGAAGATTAGATGTAAATGATCTGAGGCCAGTAATATAAATGCAACAGTCTGAAGACATCTCTCAAGGAGGCTATTACAAGACTGGGGGGGGAAAAAGAAGTATTCAAATTCCCAACTATGTTCCAATCATCCAAAGCATATTTCCAGATGCCAAAACAATCCCAGCCAGCAAAAGTGAAACTCATTTGCTCAGGCTTCCCACTTGCTGAGCTTGCCTAATAAGACACTCGAGACATAAGTTTACATTTTTACAATGAAAATTGGATGGAATGATGTAAAGTCCTTCTTGACGTCTCCTCCCTTGATGTTTCTGCTTCTCTGACTTTGGGTTGTTTAACTACAACATGTGCATCTTCTCCAGACCTGAGGCTGAAGTGCTGTTCTGATTACTGCTGGGGGGGGGGGGGGGGGGGGGGGGGCGGGAATAATTCTAGGATTTAAAGATTTTAAGGATTAATAGGTAATGTATGGAATCTATTGTGTTGTTTTCCCATTTCAAATCTTGGACCTGAGTTGGGTAAGACAGACATGGCTGGATTTGTTGTCCATCCTTTACGTTTAGGTTAAAACTTCTACTTAGGCCCAGAGTAAGGTCTTGGATGAGGTATTTGATTTTAGGCATCTGGATTTAAGAACCTGGGTTAAGAATTCAGTCCTCACCAGCAGTGTGGGATTCACACTGCCTGTGTGGAGGCAGGGACCTCCAGATTTTGGAGGAGGTGTTTTTATTGCAGACAGGCTGATCAGCAGCTGAAAGGGAAGTAGGGTACAGCCTGTTCTCTGGGGATAATTGTGCTAGCAGTTACACTATTTTTCTCCAAAGCATTATAGAAACATCAGGTTTTTTTCACAAAGTGCAGTCAAGATGAGCAGGGCCTTGGGTCATATTTTGACATGAAATCACTCTTATTTTAACTCTGGGCAACTTGTAGTGACTTTTCCTTTTCCTACCATGAAAAGCTCAAATAATCATACTTCTACTTGGAATTAGACTTGCTCTATTCTCTTTTGCCTGATCAGTCACCACTTTCTAGATACCCAAAGAAGGGTTTCCATTCTGAAAAGCATTTTCCATTCTGAAAACAGGTTTGATTTTCTGCAGTGTTTCCTGCCTTTTAAGGCAAACCAGAATTTTGACTACTTTTTAACCACACACCAGATTCTTCATCTGAGACCAATCTCCAGTGAAAAACAGCACAAACCTAATTTTTCTTTCCATGGGAACAGTAAGGAACAAAGGATTATTTTACTAAATATAATTCAAATAATAGACATCTTCTGCAAGTGATAATTAAATGTACGATTAGGAATGAAAATTAAAATGGAGAAATAAGAGCACATTAAAAAAAAAAAAGAGCCAATTGAGGCCCTTGTAATCTGGTTTTGAAAGGTCGTCATCAATCAAGCTCTTTTGGGCTTCACTGACAGCCCTGGTCCACCAGTACTTCTGATAATCAAGCCACTACTGCTTTTAACTTTCAAGCAACTGTCAGATGTTTTTTGTCTGGATCATATTAAAATGAAAAAAAACCTGAAGGAATTTGCCTCTCACAGATTTTAGCGTCATTTGAAAAATCTTAGCCTCTATGTTTTACTCTAGCTTTAAATACCTTAAGTCTCCTCTTCCACTGGCTATTTGTTTTTTTTAAGGTGAAATCTGATATGTGAAGTGCCTAAGTAAATAAAAATTTCTTATGTGTGAATTTCTGGGATTTTTAGACTACACTTTTGTTTCTTTTTTTCTTTTTTTTTTTGTGCACTTTCATTATCAGTGCACCTTTTTCCATTTTGGGGGCTAGATTGGTTTCTAGCCCCACTCTATCCCTTAAAAAAGTTTTAAAACCAGAAGATACAGCACAGTTTTCAATAAATACCTTGATTAAAATCCTGAAATGAAAGTTACTTTATGAGGCCTTTGAATAGCATCAGATTAATAGCCCAGTGATTGATTGTTAAGGGAGGCTTTTTGATACCTTTGAGGGTCCAATTCTGGCCGTAAGTCCCGGATAGAATGGGATCTATCCAACCCGAAGCTCAGACAGGTATCCAGCCTCAGGCAAACTTAGCAAGCAATATCAGTGAATTCAGCTCTTAGCAGTGTAGCAGTGTCAGCTCTTAGCAGTGTAATTCAGCTCTAGCTTGCTAAGTGCCCTGGCAAACACAGGGAGAGAGAGGAGAGCCGTTTGCAGTTCCTCAGATGATTTCCTTTATTTCGGCATCCTCTTTGAAGGGTTGCAGGGACAGCTTCTCTAACTTAACAGGGCAATATTCGGGGTTTATATAAGGTAGAGGGGTTTTGAAAAGTGGACCAATGGGAGAGTTGGGTACAATTTTGGCCTATAGTCTTACAGAGAGATAAGAGAGGTCTGGGGGCTCCAAGGGGCTTCTTTTTGGCCACTCATCATGACATTGCATTTCCTTATCTCAGGCCGCAGATCGCCAGGGAGGCCTCACAGCCTCCATGGCTGCAACAATTGATTATGATCACAATCCATATATTAAAGAGTTTTTCAGCACTCTGGAACTTGTGCAGCCCTTCACAGGGGCTGTGTGTGTCTGTTCCCTGAAATGTTCATAAAGTCAGGCCTTGGGGGCATGGCTAGCCTGAATACAAAGAAGTAGACCACAAAAAGATGTGACTGTTCAGGTCAAACTGAATTTGTACTGTACCACTGTGAATGTGGCCTCACAAAGGATAGAGGCAAAACAGAGGGAATCTGTCCAAAATTCATTGGAAACACATCTCCAGCCAAATCACGCATCTCGTGTCCCTGTCTGAAAACCTAAAGCTGTGTCACTGAACTGGTGTCTGTGCCATGTCCATCAGTCCCCTAAAAACCAGACTGCCAACAAGGATGGATTCCCATTCGTATAAAGCTCCTTTTTGTTATAGCTCTCATTTTACCCAAAGTGGTAAAACCTCACTTTGTTAGAGGAAATTACCTGTAAAGTGGGGATCACTGATCCCTAGTGGTTTGAGAGAAAAAGAGCTTGGGATTTTCAACAACTCTTACAAATGTTAGTGCCTGGCTACCAGCCTTGGGCACCACACTTGTGGACTTTTGAAAATGTCAGTACCAATGCATTCATGCTTCTTTTTCTGTTTGTCAAACTGAAAGAATTTCTACCTTTTAATTGTCAAGATGAGCTCAATCAGATAAATATGTGTGGAAATCCTTATTTACTGGGCTCTAACTGTATAATGCATCCATAATGTTTTAACTGTTAACATAAAACATAATGGTCACTCAGCTATTTTCAGAAAGCAATACATTGCAGGAGGGTTTTCCATTTGATTAAACTGAAATATGGTTTAAACATTGATTTGCTGCTGGCTGGAAAGCAGAGCAGCTGGTGTGAAGCATTTTGACAATATCCTCTCACGGCTGCTGCAAAGCTCCTGCTGACGTTAAACCTCTTGATGCTCAGCAGAGATGTCACCACCAGCACTGGTCAAATACCAGGTGACTCCTGGTGTAATTCCGTACCAAACCAGGTGGGTAGAACTAAAGCAGTTGGAAAACTCGAGACACCATTAAATGGCAAGGTGGCCTATCCTGAGAAGAGGAGAAATGTCCCTCTGAAACGAGGCTTGAGTCAAGCTCAGTGAGCTCATAGCAACTGAAAGGACTCCAATTTAGGCTTTCTGGGGCGTGTTGCTGCAGCTGGTGGACACTTGCAGTGGCATGTAAGAGGTGTCAGCAGAAAAAGCATCCTGCTGAAAAGTCTCCCTGATAGGACTACACTTGAAATTACTCCTTCAGGAAAAGTGGGAATAGGTTCCCCTGACAGGAACTCTCCGCCAGCATATGTCTGTTGCTCACTGAGTTACTTCCTTATGATTCTTTCATAGTTGGCACCTGGAAGGAGAGTGACATTTGGCTTATCTTCAGTGTTTACTGAAAGATGAAATAAATCTTGACCTAGAGATGATCTGTCTTTACTTCAACTGGGTGAGGTTGGGGACTATTTCAGGTCTTACCATCCAACTTCAATCAGTTATTTATATTTCAAGACTATGAAAAGGTATGGGGAAATTTTAATTTCTACAGCACAGGCCAAATTAATTTTTCTATAAATATGTGGACCTCAAGGGAAAGCAAATTACATAGTGAGAGAAACATCATTCTGACTTTCTTCCTTCTCTGATTTCTTGCAACCATGAGTTAGACTGGAGGGTCTCACAGCTCCTGGGCTCTGGGACTGGACTCCTACTAGAGCAAAATCTCTCGGAATTGTTTGCCTGTCTCAGGAGAAGAGAATATGATTTGCCTGTATAAGCAAAGAAAGAAATCTTAACCATTTGAAATCCTGACACTTAGTGATGTTTCTCTATGTGGCAGCTGAAATAAGTGGAGGGATGATTAAGCCTCTGCCATGGTGTTGCCACATACAGGTCTCTGATTTTGCCACTTATATCTCCTGTCACCATTCAAACCCTGAGGTGATTTCATAGAGAAAACTTTTCTTTAGCAGAAATAGCAAGAGTACCCCATGGCCTGGGTACTTGTGGTGCTGCTCCTGGGCAGTGACGGAGCAGTTGTCTCTGGATCTGTTGCTAATTCTACATTAAGGAAGGAATCTGAGGTTCCAAGACAGAGTGGGCAGATAATCAGATCTATGTTCAGTTCGATATGTTTCATGCCAAAGGAGAAGAAAGGGGTTAACAATTCCTTTTCTGTTCTGTCCACTCTTCAGTGATGACACATAACTGATAACTTCCAAAAATTTTCTAATGTACAAATGCACATTCATATCTTTGCTGACTGTTCATCCATAGTGGATGATAGTAGTGATATCTGAGCACATATTAAAACATGTCCTAAACCATCATTTTGTCCATTTTGTTTGCTTTCTTCATTTTAATTTGCAGTGAGTCTTTTTTCCTCCTTGGCATTTCAGTTGCAGTATTTATCAGCTTTAGCTAAGTGAAAACAATATATTGGGTAAAGAGATCCACAAACCATATTGATCTCCTACTTTCGTCAGTCCTGAGGGATGATGACAAAATTGTAGCAAGATCAAATGGCAATTTACAATTGTCTTTCCAGAGCATCTCTGCCTCAGTCTTGTCATGTGTAAAATGTCAGTGACATTTTTAAGTGTCCTAAGTGCCAGCTTTGAAGTTCCTCCTTTGACTTACTTAAATTGAGCATCTCACATGATGTTTATATATCAAAAGTAAAACCAGCATCAATCTTTCTTTTAAAAATCAGAATGTGAGTGTTCATGAATGGTATCACTGTTTCCTTAACACAGGTTAGATGAGAGGAGGCAGCTGAAAGGAAACATATCCATGCAAAGGATCTCCATCAAGGACAATAATGTTAAAAGCAATGGCCATTTGCTGTAAATGTCTTACAAAAAGTTTAAAACATTGTAGAATTCCTCTATTAATCCATTGCTGACAACAAAGATCCCAACCGTTGCCACTGGTACCAAGAGCAATTGCATGTCATCATTCTAGGAAATGAACAGAAAGAAAATAAGAGATATGACATCAAATTTCTCTGAAATCAGATTTCTTGGAAGCAACACTTCTTCTTTGAAAAGATGAGAGTTTCCCTGGAAATGAAAAGACAGCAAAAGAGAATGGTATGCATGATTTTTGTTTTCCTTAGAAGCTAATGGCCCCCTTATAACTATGTACTTTTACTGTGGCAGACAGTAAAAAATAATTTAGTGATTTGACTACTTCTCATGTAGTTCCTCCTTCCTTCCCACGTGATGGACCTGGTCACTGCAGTGATTATACAGAGCCATTAATTTCCTTTAAAGAAAAAAAATAATTGAAAATGTACAAAGTGTATTTCACACAGGGGTTTATTTTCCATGTTTTTACAGGTCTGACTTTGTTGTTTTCCTGTGTCTTCTGCAATGGGAGCTGGCGGGTTGGTGCAGGCAGCAGATGGACCTGGTGTGCTCCTGCCAAGGACTGCACATGTGCACCAGGCTCTAGTGTGGCCCAACCAGAATGGCAAAACAGCTACCTGTGGAGGACTCCTGCATCTGTCCCAACAAGATCTACCAACAGTCCTGTGATTTGGAGCAGGGTTTGTGTTGGAGCTCTTTGAATGCACACAAAGCTGGAGCAGCAACCCCTGAGCTTGGGATGATTTTCTCCAGTTTATGCTGCACAGAGCTGGGCTCAGAAAGGCACTAAAGGAGAGAGTGCTGGGGGAGCCAGGGCTCGTTTCAGAAATTCCTGGCTGTCTCCAGTGGTATGGGAGTATGAAAATCCATTCGGATGAGTGGAGAGTTTCAGGAGATTTCCAGGAGAACAGGTGGAAAGGGAAGGTGCTTTATCAGCAACTGGCACAGGAGGGAGAAAGCAGAGGATTCCCAACCACTGGTAGGAAGCAGCTTCTCCAGTCACATTCCTGGCATTTTTATATAAACTGGAGCACTTGCCAGCTTGGCTTTCACCTTCATAGGACTGTTTCAAACAGTTTTTTCCTTTTATAGGGCTTTTCTCTTCAGGAATAAACAAAAGTTGAAGAACTCTTTCTGGAAAATATTTTCACGTCTCCATTTTATTAATCTAGCACTTGTTGTCTGGTATTTTGTTTCCTGTTACAAATAACCCCTAAAATTCTCTCAGACATTCTGAAACTGCTACAATAAAGGCATAACTCCTGCCCTTTGGAAGAGACAAGAACTATTTCTGTCTGCAGCTGCATCTTGCCAGTGAAGTTAAAAATGCCTTGGAACCTTTTCCACAATAAAACTTCAAATAATTGCTCTATTCTGGGCAGGTTTTCCTTGTTCTAGTGCTTTTACTCTCAAAGGCCAAATGGCATTTAGAATGATGAATGTTTTGCTTCCTCTTTCCTTCCCTAAAATACATGGCAATGTCCACTGGAGATTTCTGATATTACCAAAAATGCATTTTCCTGATCAGTTTTACATTAATTTTAAATAGTCCCTCCTGAAATATTTAGGAAATTATCAAATCACATGGCCTTTTTTGTTTTGTTTTGTTTCTGTGGTGGGGTTTTTTTGCAGGGGTCTTTTTTATAATTTTTTTTGTGTGTGGGTTTGGGTTTTGTTGTTGTTGTTGTTGTTTTTTGTGATGATACTCAGTCCAGTAAACTGGGATTAATAATTTGGAGTACAATAGAGTAACTACTGAAATCCATGGAACCCTATTCTGTGGCACAGTTCATCTCACAGCAACACCATAGATTCAAACACTCTTCTGCTCCATGTTACACTTTTTATTTTGCACATCTTTATGTTCAAGAGATTTAAGTGGTCATTCGGGTCCAAAGAGTGTGGGATGAGTTTCTTTAAACTATTAATTTCTCCTCCCCTTTTATTTTGAAAAGAAACCTCACATTCTTGGGTATCACTTTTCATTCCTACTTTGCTTATGTGCCCTGTGTCTGTAAATCTCCTGTCCTGGCTTTGACTTTAGATGGATCTAGGGTGACCATTACATCAGCGCATACTAAAATAAGGGCAAGCTAAATGCACTGAAGCCACATCAATATGTTGTAGCTAATACAAACCACTTACAGAAAAACAAAGTAACCTGAGGGTGCTAATAATTTTAGACTAAGAATGCATCAAGGAATGAAGGCTAATCTATTAAACCAGGATTGTTTTGCTATGATTCTAATGTAAATCAATGTCAGAAAAGTTAAATGTATTAGCAGCAACTAAGCAGTTTTACCAAGATCAAGCCAAGGTTTGAGAGATGTCCTCCTCATTTTAGTGGGTTTGCAATTGTGTTTCTTATTCCTCATACAAAATTAATCAGTAGCACAGGAAATAATTCAGTTCTAGACAAAAAAAAAGCCAACTCTATTTGAGCCTCCCCTGATGTCTACACAGAACTCATAGAAAACCCCAAAACTAGGTAATTATGTACAAGAAGAAAAGTAGTCATGAAACAAGAATCAATTCTGTTTCTTTCCTGACAGTTCTTTTAACAACTGGCGCAGGTCAAAGCTATAGGGAGAAGCATGACTTTTAAGACAGAAATATTCTTTAAATTGTTGCTGTTTATTATGCATTGCCTTTAGCTGCTGGAGTGCATCACACACAAAGAGCTGTCCCCATGAGCCTCTCCCTTCCCCTTTGAAGGTGAGGCCCCCACCTGCTGTGGGAGTCTACAACCACAGCCCCCAGGCTTCACAAAAAACAGCTACTCCTTCCCTCTTTTTTTCTTTCCTTAGGGAGAGATGTTTTCAAGAGGAAACCCTTATTTTGAATATTTTCTTTTACCAGAGAATTTCTAGCAGTTTCCCTTCAATCCTGATGTTGCAGCACATTCAGGCATAGCTGGGATGAGGTTCCAAACAGCCAGAGCCTTTGACTGGGCACAAAGGAAGAGGTTTCCTTGGCAACTGCAACACCAGAAAGGTCCCAAAGCAGCACTTCTACCTGCCTGAGATTTATTTTTAATTTAGGAGTTTGCACATTGGCTTTGTGTGGAGAATTGGGTTCTGTCTTCAGGCTTTATTCATAAAAAAAAGTTACTTATAAGAATAATGTAGTTTTTGCATATGAATTCATTCTTTGGGCTGGCTTGCTGACTTAGTTGTTAAGTGTTGACTTAGGGAGTGACAGAGGATGCTGCAGTGCCATGTGGTGGGATTCAGGAAGAACATACAGCACTTAGGCTACAAAAATTAAAGTGTTGCATGGGAGATAAATATTCTGTCTAGAGAAAAATTAGTTTGCTTCTGTGTCTGTGATAGAAATTATGAGATCAAGGAAACTGCCAAACCAGGAGAGGTCTTTGGGGTTTACTAGGTTTGTGAACTTCTAAGGTGAAACAGCCAAAAGCAGGCTACGGCATAAGGAAAAAAAAACCCAGGTGGTGTGACAATATTAACACAGGGCCAGGCTTTAATCTGCAATTGCCCCAATTACCCCAGAACCTGGGCTGCCACTCCTCAGCCTCACTTCCAAGGTCCCAGATGGATGGGTAAAGCGAGGTTCTCATGTACTTCTGAAGTCACTCACAGCCACTCCAGGCAGTTTTTGGATGATCATTGTGGATTTAGAAGAGCATGGCTCCTTTTACCCCCACACAGGGTGTGCCACCCACATGGGGTCTGCCCAAAGGTTTGGGAGCTGCCTCTCCAGAGAGTAGGATAATAAATCAAACCCTGCTGCTGGTTACTGGGGGGTTGTACATTGCTATAAAACCTCTGACACTCAAAAGGGCTGGGAAGAAAAGGGGTGTTCCTCCAGTGGACAACATCTGGGGCCAGCAGAGCCCCCTGGTCCCACAGGGCTGGCACTGGGGGAAATGGGGGATAGTCCTCTGGCCTCAACATCCCCATGAGCAGCAGAGACATGAACTAAAAGATGTCACTAATTAAAAGATGCCACAAATAACATAAAAAGCTGCAGCAATGAGAGGCAGGGGCAGCCTGAGGTACCTGGGACCTGAAATGAGGGAGAGAAGGTGAAGGAAATAATTCTGAACTTCAAATGTATGTGGAAGCAGAGCTTGGATGGGTAGAGCTCTGCCCATAGTTATGAGCTAGACCCAAGGGATAAAGGTGAAGCCCAAGGTATTTCTTAAAAAGAAGACAGCTGTTCCTCACAGGTACGTCATTGCCCTTCCAGATTGCATTTTTAGTTTAATTTTGTAGGACTCTTCTGCCAAGACAGGCTTATTCTGCCTTGGCTGGTGCTGTTGCTGTGGTGATGCCTGTTTCTGCTGTGAGGTGTTTGTGTGCTCAACAGGGTTACTTTCATGCTTGTGTGGACTACAGCTTACCAGGATATGTTGGGAGAGAGAGCCACTATCATTTTATTCTGCTTTTGGTGTCATGCTCCTTCTCCACCTTGTTACATTTTGTTAAAGGTCTTTTCTACAGTGAATTTTCTGTCCCAAGGCTATTTTCCTTTCTAGATTGTGTGCTACCTTCAGATTTATCACTGCCCAATTTCATAACCAATGGGGGTTTTGCTGTTGTTTTATTGGGGTGAAATTTTCTCCAGTGTAAGAAATGTGTCTTTGTGCACTGCCTAGATATCAGCTCCTAATTAAAGAGATTTTCAGTCACTGCTTTTAACATGGGGAAATGAAATCAAAAGCCATGTTCTACTGCTTTGACAAAACTGTATTTATTTTATAAATCTCTATCTAATATGTCCCTTTTCATGAAGTGCACCTGGAGAGGGGCTGGTTGTGCTGTTTAACTTTATGTATTGCACACAAAGCAGGCAGATAACCCCTCCAGCAGCTCCTCTAAGGGCCACAGAGGGGCAGGTGCCAACCAAAGCACTGAAGGAAACAACTAAAACTAAGTCGTGTGACTGTCCCTTTATCAGCCCAGTTCCCAGCAGCCAATTAATATTTCCTGAACCAGAGTGAGGAGACTCAGAGTGAAGTCCTGTGCTGAACAGGGAGAAGAAAAATTCTTCCCAGATGCAGCAGCTCTTTCAATCCCCTTTTTTTGACAGAACTCTTTTAAGGTGACACTCTTTTCTCCCTGGCAGGGATGGATCCTGCGGAATGGAGGTGTATGTCCTGTTGTTCAGCAACTTTGTGACCTTGCTTTTATTGCTATTATGGCAGTAATTAAAATGTTACTTATTGGTAACATAACTGGGTTTTGGTGACTGAAATAAAGTCAACTCCAGAAGCAGATTTTCAGACTCCATGTTTAAGTGTGGGTGGAGAGGAGGAGACATTTCTTCTTTTCCAAGCCTGTGCTTGGCGAATGATTCTAATGCCCAGGAGAAGTGCTTTGTCAATAGAGAAAAACAAATGAAAAGGAGGTTCTCAGGTGCATCAGGAGTCAGAGCTGTGTCTTCTCTCCAAAGCACTGACTTAATCAGCCTCCCCCTTCCTGGTCACCCTCGTAGGCATTTATTATTTTCATATCATGCTTCAGTAGAACTTGTGAGTCCTCAGGCTAAATACCAGCATATGTGATCTCCATGTATTAATGTCTCCATCTGGTTTCCATGTCACTAAAATACTGCCAACCTGCTGGGCTGTTTGGTTATATATGTGTGTATATGAAAGAATAAATCAAGATAATAAACTGAGTGACAGCAGTGTAAGGAGGAGGCAGAGAAGGCTCAGCCTGATGGGAAGGTCAGAGACACAGCCCAATAAATTAAGGGGAAATGGAAGTGCCCCCATCAGCAAATCTGTGCACATGCTGCTGTGTGCTTAGCAGCTGCAGGGTCAGAAGGGGCTCTGTGCCACTGCTGCCCTGCCCAGGCTGACAGCCTCCAGCTGGAGCTCCCAGTTCTGTTTCTCTGGCACTTGGGCCCCCAACTCCTCTCTGAGAGAAACTGATGGTGCCCTTTGTAAGTGTTCCCTCCAGGGTTCACTGCAGGTACTCTCAGCTACTTTGTTCTCTTGCTTGGGCAGCTTCTGTGGCACAGACCATCCTTCAGACTTTGTAATTTAGATAAAGGAACATCTCATGTTGCTGGATGCTCAGCAGCCTTCAAAGGAAGCCACCACAGTAATGGTCACAACATCTCAGTATCAAGGGGACCTTATTCATGGTGAGACACAAAAATGTTGGGCAGGAGTAATGAGAACAATGATTTATATATTTTTGGGGTTTTACTTTTTTTTCAGTGTTTGAGCTTTAACCATGCTAGCGATTCTCTCCTCTATGAAAAGCATGTACAAGGATTCTAGTGAAAACATTTGCTTTGTATCATATACTCACAGCCCACTTGTTAGTGTCATGCAGCAGAGAGGCAGAAACAGCGTATTTTTAAACCACAGAGAAAAATTTTGTTGAAACACATAAAACTCTTGAAAATAAATCAGTTACATGAAGTAAAAACCACTGAATCAATGCCATGCACCTCTATTTAGTAATTTCTATTTTGTACTGATACAGAGAAAAACAGATACATGAATGTTGTGTGACAACCCAAAATAGCTGTATATTACAAAAAGATAATCAGCAGATCAATAAGCCTGTCTGAAATAGTTGTCTTGCAGCAGTATTGGATTTTATGTTTTGCACCAGTCAGTGTTCTCTGAAGGGATGATTTTCCAGTAAAGCAGAGTCATGTCATGACCATTTGCCGGGCCACTACTTTTTAAGGCTGAGGAAGAAGAACAAGATATCAGACCAGATCTATCTCCTAATTATCAGGGATCTTGATCTGAGTCCAAAGCTTATTCATAGGA
This sequence comes from Acrocephalus scirpaceus scirpaceus, assembly GCA_910950805.1. Lineage (NCBI taxonomy): Eukaryota > Metazoa > Chordata > Aves > Passeriformes > Sylviidae > Acrocephalus > Acrocephalus scirpaceus. The sequence goes on from OU383789.1 coordinate 7,557,254, forward strand.
GGCTAGCCAGGCTGTCTGAATGGAGAAATTATGCATCTCAAATGACCTTGGATCCAAACCATGCTTCCAGTGACCCTAGTGTGCCCTGGCTTCAGCTGTGCTGAGCAGGAGTCGCACCATATGGTGCACAAGTGCTGTGCAGAGAAGGTGTCAGCTGATGACAAAAAATCACTTTTTCATTCTGACTCTAAACAAAAGAAAACAGAGGGGAGGGGAGGGGAGGGTGCAGTTATTCAGCTCTGGCTTAATTGTTACACATTCTCCAAACTGGTTCTCTTCCTTCCATGTCTAGAAAGCATCCAAGGAGGCAGAGGACAGATCAGCACATGCTGATCACTGGAGCTTGTTAGGAAATGCCTGGGCTGATACCACAGGATCTGTCTATGCAATTCCACACCTGAAACAGTGCAGAGCTGACAGAAATCACAGCAGTGTTGACTTCGAGTCTGCTTTTAACACTGATACCTAATTTGAATAAATACCAGATGGGACAGAGGCGGTTTGTCTAGGTCATTTTGTGGTCCCCACTTGCACAATTCTGTGCTCTGATAAGGATATGCATGGGAGCATCCAACAGCTGGGATGCTTCCACAGCAAGGAGAGCTCAGGAAACACCAAAATGAGGACAGAGTGAGGAAGACAGCTTTGGTACATTCTCCAAATTGGAAGCTTTTGAATGTCTAGGAATAATTAAAATGAATACAAAATATGCATGTAAAAATAAATTATTTTCTAGAAATTGCACTTAAATGTGAAATTTCAGGTAGTTTTGGAAACACCAAAAGAAGTGGCTGGGAGCTTATGAGGCCTTTGTTTTATGGCAGTAGAAATGGAAAAGAAAGTTCAACATAAATTGAGAAAGGACATTTAATTAGTAGAAATCTGACTAGAAACAAATCAGTCTAACTAATGTATTTTAGATTTCCTACTTGGAGACATCAACTGTCACTGAAATTTCATTGAACGTGACTAGTTTAATTATTTTGCCCATAATGAAGAGTGTTAATTAACTTGGCTATGATAAATATGCATCTTAATATCATTTGTAATCCCTACAGGTCCTAATTATTCTTAAAGACCAAGGTGTAGACCTTGCTATAGTAATTATTTTTTAAAGTAAAGATTTCTTCAAGGATACCAGCGATTCCAAAGGTGAGTAGTTTTTGGTTTTTTCTTCTGAAAAAATAGGATGCAATTTTTGATCAAAATCTGAGGTGAAATTATGAGGGCTCTGAAAATAACCTTGAAGTGTGCATCTTGCTTCTAGCCATGAGTTCTGCCTATGAATTGAAGCCAAATGAAAATCTGCAAAGGGGACTGGTTAACTGCTAACCATTGTAGCAGCTTTGAATATGTAATCAGTGCATATGTGAGAATAGCATTCCTTACACTTGTAGGGGAAAAGGAGGGATGTGGCAAACCCTCTTAAGCATCCATCAGGCCTTAATTTTGGGACCATTGTCTTGTAATCACCTTGGAGTGAAAACTTTGCTTTAAAATCATTGTGCCCTTTCTGGCAACTTGGAGTTCATGATCTCCCTGACTGTTGGCTGGATCTGTGACTCTCTTATGACTGAGAGAGAAAAAAAAGTAAAAGAGCTTGCTCTGAAAACTTTTTATTTTAATCATCTCTCTTTGCATTTACTGCCTAAAAAACTTTTACTAGAATAAACCTTTTTGCATCCAAATAGATGGACTATTGATGTTGTTGGTTAATCTGTTCTACAGTTTCCTTTCTTGGCTTCTTGACAAGAAATCATAAATTGGAGTAGATGTAATAATGAAGTCAAGGTGTGCTAATTAAAAACTGAGTAAGTATATGTTATAAATGCATGTTATAAAGTTGGCTTTTCGCAAATATTAAAATGAATACTATAAGTATAAGGTGGGAAGATTTTACTGTATTTTCTTTTATTAATAGAGCTTAGAAATGTGATGAATGTATATTTTCTTTTTGCTTGTGTTATAACATATAACATAGTGTTATAAATGACAATTTCCCAATATTTCTCAGTTAAGAAACTTATTGGAAAAATGACAAAGTGAGAAATCGAGCAGAGCCACAATCAAAGGACAGTTCTGACCCTAGGTATCGGAGCTGGGTGAACCACGGACACAGCCTCTCTGGACTAATGTCCCCCCCAGTTCACACCAGCAGTTTCCCAAAGCCGGGTTTTATACAGATTTTGTGCCCTGAGGCTGTCCATTGTTTAGTCCAGCCTTTTGAATATGTAGATGGATATTCTTTTCTTCAGGTGTGTGTGGTGAACAGGATTCCAGGAAGGCAAACATGTCTTGATTGCTTTTTCTCCAGGTGGTGGACAGAGTTCCAGGAAGGCAGAAAATGTCTTGATGACATTTTACTTTGGCTGAGTAGGGGATGAATGACCTTGATGAGTGGCTGCAATGCTTATCTAGGGTGATGATCCTGGTCATTGGCATTATCTGATTCTTCCAAGTATCCTTACACCCTGTATTTGTGGAATCTCCTTATTGCTCCTGCTTGGGGGGAGGAATACATAGCTCCTGCCTACTCATCCATGAACGATTTTGTACAGGGGGGTATCTTGGAAATACAGTTTGTCTTATACAGATATAGGGTTGCTTTAATAAAACGCGAATTAACCACACATTTATAACAATGGTGTTTAAAGTATAAGACTGGGTTTTTTCTGGCCAAACCAGAAATGGGGGCAGGGGAAGTCCACTTGCATTTCTGCATTCCTGCATTAACTAATTGAAGATAGTGGTGGACCAAAAGGAGAAAGCTACAAAAAGGAATTTATTGATCTAGTATCAGAAGAATAAGACACAAGAATGACTGCAAGACGCCCAGAAGAACTTTATCTACAATCAGTAATAAAATGTTAAATTGGTGAAATAGGACAAGTTGGGGGGAGGAGCCAAAACCAAGAGAACATCTGAACTTAAAGGAATGTTTGAATAATGCATTAGGGTCTATTGAATGTGTAACACAGAGATCCTTAAAAACAAAGGATCTGAAGGGGTAAGGTGTGTGCTGGCTGTCTCTCTGCCAGGGACCCTCGGCTGGCCTTTGTCTCTCCTAATTGTCTTTTTTTTTTTAAATTAAACTTCTAAATTTGTCTAAGAAAGTGAACCTCGTTTTTCACAGTATAGGTGTGCAATAGTGTTTCATAGATTTGCTTGGATCTTTTTTTATTGAAATCTTTGTGTCAGGACATGTTACTTTGTAATCCTTGACCCTGTCAGCTAATCAAACAAAAGCCTGTCTGCCTTCTAATTACCAAAATAATTTCCCTTGTGGGTGCAGATGTTCCTGTAAATCTAAGATAAACATTTATTCAATTCAAGTGCAGTTCAAGTTTCTGAAATTCACTTTGGAATACCAATATGCCACAGTAAACATTTAAAGAACTATTACTCAATCACTCAAATATTTCATGGTGGGTTGGGGTTTCTTTGGGAGGGGATTGTTTGTCTGTTTGTTTGTTGGTAGTAAAAAGGAATGTTATGTGTAAATTTTAGTATCACTTCTAAAAAGAGAGCTGCAGCATTTTGGCCAGCAAATACTCTGTCTTCAAATGAGATAATTATAAGCTGAAAATATAGGATGAGTCTGATCTTTTTTCATCGATGATCTTTCACTGGAGCCTCTTAAAATTGCAATAATACAAGGGACATGAAAAGCAAAAAGGATATAAGTGCCTTGGCTTAGAATAGTAATAAGCACAACAGTTTTCTGGAGTAGCAGTAAATCAAATGTACTGTAGCTATAAAAAGCCCATAAGACATTTGGATGTGATCCTGGACTGCTCCTGCAACAGAGGTGCTGTGCATACAAATGAGAACCCATCCATATTGTGTTATGGGGCGCACTGCATTATTGAAGCTGGAAGGTTGATAATAGGAAGGTGTTTCTGGAAAACTACTGAAGCTGAGCTTCCTTCTATTGGCACCAATATAGGGCAATTACATTTGGGACAACATCAATATCAGTTAAATAGAGGAAATTCAATAAAGAAGGCATATGGAATCATTAAGACTATAAATTATATTAAATTCTGCAGATTAGGGGACTGTATATTTGAGCTTCATTTTAATCTGACTTTTCCCCCTCATTATTTGTTTCACTTTATGCTTTATTACTTTTAACTTTTTGATCTTTCTGATGGTCTGGCTAATGCTTATGACTCCTTCCTCCTGCATGCTGAGCTTAATAGAATTCTTTAAACAAAGAAAGCTCTTGAAGTAGACATTCAAAAAATCAATGTACTGGATAGAACATAGGGATGAGAAATGAAGGAAGGGGGACAGGATTGCTAGAAGATCATCTGAAAATTCTGTCAGGAAAATTATTCTGTAGATTAAGATAATATTTGGGACTTATGGGACCTTCATTCAGTTCCCACCTCATCATGTCTTTGCTGTACAGCTGTAGAAGCAGAAAGGTCTTCTTTCCCCTTCCCTGTGTACATCATCTTGTTTTAAGTCTTTAATAATGTTTAGGTTGGGTTTCACCCTGGGTGCACTTCAATTAGCATTCTGGAATCTAGGTGTTAATTCCAGTGTTTGTATTATGGCAGCATTTAGTATTGCCACTTGTTATTATTGTAAGTGTTGATGGATTTTCTCACCGGAGTATTATGCTGGGACAAGGCTGGAACTGCCTGTATCTGATCTTGTCTGGACTGAACTGCTCCATAGTGTCCATAGGTTAGCTCTAGTGGGAAAAACCTATAAAAACAAACACGATGGTGCCTACAAATTTTGTACTTTGTTTTCTCTCTGATTTGATTTTAGAAGTTGTCATGAAGGTAGAAACTCTCACTGCAAATACCCACCCAACTGTAGCTGATTATTTTTTTCAACACATGTAGAAATCTAAAACAGCCATTTAAAATTTGTCACAGCTGCAGCTGGTCTGTAGCTGCAAAGATAAATTTGACCCTAACAGACCCCCAAACTCGACCAGCCTAGAAGTAAACAAGTCCATGGGTGAGCAATGATAGGATGGATTCAAACTCAAACAGGGATCCCAGCCAATCCCATTTAACCCTGAATGCAGACATATCACTGGTCAGGGAACTGGGCGGTGTTGAGACTCTGACCAATCAGTTGTCTAAACCCGGGAGTTTTGAGCCCCCTATAAAAGGGCACCCCGAACAATAAACCAAGCTGTTTGTTGCATGGTCCTTGGTGCATTGAGTCATGTGTCTCTCCAACCTACAACCTAGCACAATAAAACCTATTGCAATTGAGTGTTCCATTCATAGATTAATACGTCAGAAAGTAATTGTTGGAAGGTGTTCCTGTTGTGTCAGGTAACATTAGTCTAATTTGATTTAGCCACAAAATGTGGTGGCTAACAGCTGGCCTGGAAGCCTCACAGTTATAAATAATCCTAATTATAATTTTATAACTGAAGGGTGACTAATTATATAACTACCTTGGTTATATAACTTGACCAGTCTGGGCTGTCGGGGAGCAGGTCTAGCCCAGTGGGGACACGGGCAGCTATGGGCCAGTTAGCCACGTGGCAACTAATTCAGCCAATCAGGACTAACCATGCGGACTTTCAGAACTATATAAGGAGAACAGTACTCAATAAAAGTTGGCTGTTGCTGCATGAACCTTGGAGTGTTCTGTCATGTGCCTGACTCCAAAACTGCAACAATGAAACCCTCCTTTTCTCGAAGTGCTGGCTTTTGAATCTTTTTAGCTACTCACATTTGGAAAATGCCAATAGACAACAGCTTGCTCTTTAGAGGGGGCCATGAGAAAATATCAGGTGTAATACGCAGGTAATAAATCTGCTGAGGTCTTTAACAGCTTTATTGATTTTTATCTGGTGATCTTTCTGTCAGGACGAGATATCTAATCCAGCTTAAAGTAGTGTTACGTATAGCACTGGCAAAAATAATTATAAACTCCTTATCTATAAGTCAGTATATTTATTTACTGGGCTGTGACTTCAGGTTCCCTTCTCTTCATTACCTTGGAGGGCTGAAACAGTCCTGTGTGCCCCAGAGCATGAGTGTTCTTGGTCTGTTTATGTGCTCTTTATTGGTGTGTTTATGTGCTCTTTATGGTATCTTGTCTTGAGGATGATTTATTACCCATTCTATTTTGGGGGGTTTTTGATCTGTTTTGTTATGTTTTGTGCCCAGGGGTGGCAGCTGTCCCTGCTATACCCCCCATCCTCCCTAGCTCTGGGGCTGCCGCGATGATTGGGAGCCCGGGCAGAGTTTCAGAGGGAATTGGGGGCACAGCGAGAGGCAGCCACTCTCTTCTGGCAGGTGGTTCGACTGCACACACGGCCAAGTATCTCTGAGTGGAGATGACAGAATCACTGAATTAACTTGGTTGGAAAAACCTTTAAGATCAAGTCCAACCTATGACCTATCACTTCCTCATCAACTAAACCATGGCACTGAGTGCCACATTCATTCTTTTTTAAATACCTCCAGGAATGGTGACTCCACCACCTACCTGGGCAGATGATTCCATTTCCCAATCACTCTTTCAGTAAAGAATTTCTTTCTAATGTCTAACCTAAACTTGCCTTGGTGCAGCTTATGACTGTGTCCTCTCATTCCGCCCATGGTTGCCCAGGAGAAGAGACCAACCTCCACCTGGCTACAGCCACCTTTCAGGGACTTATAGAAAGTGATAAGGTCACCTCTGAGTCTCCTTTTCTTCAGGCTGAACAACCCCTGCTCCCTCAGCCATTATTCATAGGGCTCATGTTCCAAGCTCCTCACCAGCCTTGTTGCCCTTCTCTGGATGCATTTGAGCATCTCAACATCCTTCCTAAACTGAGGGGCCCAGATCTGGACACACAAGGTGTGGCTTCACCTGTTTCTTGCTGTTTCTGTGGGGTTTGCCTGTTTCTTTTTGGTGGGTTTTTTTGCTTCAGCACTGTGACTGAGCTTGCCAGCTGGGCTTCTTTGGCTGCTCTGCTGTCAGGAAGCTCCAAGCCAGTGTGTGCCCTGCCAGGATCAGGGACCTCCCTTGTTTCCTGCTGAGGGGCTGCCCCCACCCTCTGCACAGCCCGGAACTGAAGGACCAGGAAGCATCAGTGAGAAAATCCCAAACAGCCTTTTGCCATGCTGCACTCAGGAGCTGGGCTGCTCTGCTGGGGCACCCCATGGCTCCAGCTTCAGCTGCGGAGGTTCTGATACATCTCATTTACCACTCCAGGACTTTGCTCATCCCTTCCATTCCAGCTTGCTTCTCCTGAGGTTCCTGCTACAGGTCCTTGTGCTATCCAGAGGGGGCACTGGGATCGGCTGCCACTGGGGGTTTGTAAAGGAAACCCCTTCTCCATCCCATCCGGCTGGCTGTGACAGTAACTACACCAAAGGAGAAATTACTTAAAGAGTGGGAAGAGACTCTTTACTGGGTTTTCTGTTCTTGTTTGTTGTTGATTATTGGGATTTTTTGTCTTGTTATACATAAACACACTAATAAATAGCTGTTATTCCTTTTGTCATATCTTTGCCTGAAAGACCCTTAATTTCAAAGTTATAATAATTTCAAGGGAGGGGGGTCATATTTTCCATTCCAAGGGAGGCCCTGCCTTCCTTAGCAGACACCTGTGTTTCAAACCACGACATATCTTTATGTGTTCTTTCCATATATGTGAGCCCCTGGTGATTAATGGGAACCAGGTGTATTAACTTCCACAAAACACTAATTCCTAGATGAGTGGAACATCCTGGAATGGACATCAGAAAGCCAAATCCCCCTCATAAGCTGATTTTATAGATATCCTTATTGATTTCCTCACAGTTGGTGTCAGAAGGTATCTGAGAGTGCCCTGAAGCATCCAAGGGGTAGATAAACCCCCTGAATTGTCATTTACTTTCAAGAGACTTTTCCTCGGGCTTTCACCAGATTTCTGATTCTGGCTTCAACTTGTCCAGGCTGGCAGGGAACAGCAGAATTTCCTCTACATTTTGTTCTCCTGTAACACTGGTGGGTTTGTTCTTCAGTCATGTTGTTTACATCTGATGGTTGCAGCGCAAAAGCCACCAGTGGGCAAAGAGCCATGTTTCAGTTTATCTTTTCCTTATGAACCTGATCAGTGCCAGCAGTTTTGTGGGGAACAGGTGAATTGGGTGACTGTGGGGACACATGGTAGTTCAGGTCAGGATCTTCTGACTTTATTTCTGGAAGCCAATATAATGGCAATATCAAGTTTATTAATTCCATTCTATCTACCACACTGAGGGTTTTTTGCACATTATAAGTATCTCATTGGCTCTTACAACTAGAAGAACTCTAATGCAGCCTGTATTGCATCTGACAGAATGCTTTCTTCCAGCTGGGTATTCTTTTACAGAAAGTATAGGCTTATCTTTTTTTTTCTTTCAAACTCCACTGATATTATTTACTACTTGGAATTCTCTTACCCTCCTGGGCCTCCTTATTTTCATTCCAGAGCTAGTTGGCAAAGATGGATACCTGTCATGACTTAACACACACATAAAAATAAATTGAAGTGGGAACTTTGTCATTTGTCAGGAATGGGAACTACTGAAAAGAGGCATTCTCATAGATAGTTCTAAAAAAAAAAAGGGGCGGGGGGAGGGAAGTTCTCACCTGTTAGAGTATGTGAGAGAAAATATTATTTAAAAATGTTCAAGTTTCATCCTTTTTGCTGTTGTTGAGGTGGGCTGGAAAGAAAGCTGGCCCTGTGTCTGCGGTGGGGTTGGATACAGGCAGAGTCAGGGTACTGCCACCAAATCCTGATGTTTCAGAAATACTGATTCCCCCAGACCAAACATCCTGTGCATTTGAGGAAAAATAATGAGAGAAATTAAGGGAGAAGCAGTAGCACTACTTTGTAATGTCCTAATTCAAATTTCTTTCACGGCTTTTCTAAACATTAATAAATATTTGAGGGGAATCTTTTGGGCTTTTGTGGGTAAGTTCTGTATCACTGAGAGGCTTTGGAGGTGTTCTGTTTGCAAGAGTGGTTGTAAGGAGTAGAAACAAAAGTGGTATTAGGACCACCAAATTACTGTATAACTGACATAACCTGAAATACTGTGAATAAATAAAGGTAATATGTCCAAATCCTGAAAAACATGTCAAATGTACTAAAAAGGGGAAAATCTAGAATCTCAGCAGGAAAGCTGAGAAAGAAAGGAGAGAAAACATAGAGTGGTTTGAGTTGAAGGAACCTTAGAGTTCTTCTAACCCCCTGCCATGGGTAGGGACAAATTTTTGTTGCCATGTGTAATTTTGTGTTTTAATACCCTATGGTTTATTCCTTTCCCCACCCCAGGGTGGTGTGGTTTAGCCTGGGTTGTGTCCACCCATTGAGTTGTCAGTCTTCCCTGATATCCACCCCTTGTTCCCTGTCAATTTTCCATGGTACCAGCCCCTGCCTGGACAGCACCTTGGGGAATCCCCTATTCTTGGAAGCTCCATTGGTCTGTTTGTATAAATCTCTTCATATTAGCCGTTCTATTTGGTTTATGTTTTGTAAACTTCACTTTGTGCCCCTCCTCAGTCTTCTTCCTATTAGTCTCTTGACCCTCAACCCCTCCCTAATTGTGCCTCTTAAAACCCACGGCTCTGCCATTGTTCCCCTGTCTTCACCTCTGCGCTCCCTTGAGTTATATGATGTGATAATAAAGAAACCTTGGACTGCATGTGAAGCCCACTTTTCTCCTTTTACACTGACCCTGTGGTGACTGGTTAGGGACTCTAGGACCCCAGGGGTTGTGTTGTGCCTCCACAAAGTGCCTTGTTACCTGGCACGAGACGACAACTTTTGACTATGTAGTGTTTGTAATAGACAACAAGCCGTTTTGGGAAAAAAAAACCCAAACCAAAATCGAATCATTCTTCAGAGAGAATGATTTCTGTTACACACAGAAATGGTATATAAGTATGAAAATGCACATTAATATAACAGATACATACAGTGAGCAAATATCTACTCCAAAAATGTTACTCTGCTATTTGAACAGGCTTTTTTTTTGCAGTGAGCTGTATGTTGATGAAAACGGGAACATAAATCTAGGGGAAACATGAGAGAAGGAAAAAAATGCAATGTATTTATCCCATTTATTTGAAACCTGCTAATTCTTATGTTATGGGGTCGTAGGTTGGAGAGAGACACATGACAGGACTCACCCAGGTCATGCAACAAACAGCAAAGATTTATTATGGCCGCCCCCTTACACAGGGGGTTCAAAACTCCCAGGCTTAGACAACTGATTGGTCAGAGTCTCAACACCGCCCAGCTCCCTGACCAGTGATATGTCTGCATTCAGGGTTAAATGGGATTGGCTGGGATCCCTGTTTGAGTTTGAATCCATCCTATCATTGCTCACCCATGGACTTGTTTACTTCTAGGCTGGTCGAGTTTGGGGGTCTGTTAGGGTCAAATTTATCTTTGCAGCTACAGACCAGCTGCAGCTGTGACAGCTAATGATAGTGGATAATTCTCCCTAAGATGCTCTTGGTAAAGCGAGTAGCAAAATTATTTTGTATAAATGAGTTGCAGCTTTGGATTCTGGACCTTATCCCTCTCTCAGGTATGTGCAGGATATAGTGAGCCACTCCTCACTTAAACCTTTGAGGTTTAAGGCTGAGGGCATTTGAGGCAGACACTTCCAGTCAAAACTTACTGTGCTTTACATAAAATCCCTGGCTGGATTCCCGGACATCACATTAAATGTTTATCAAAGGTGATCTGTCACTGTGGTACCTGTGTGGTTTTAAGGCTGTAAAAGTGCCTCCTGTTGTGTTTAATCTCCCCAGAACCATGAAGAAGACAAGTGTTATCAGCTTTGTTTATTGATGAAGGAACTGCAGTGTCCCCTGAGTTGAGTTCCCATAAAACACTCAGCCCACAAATGAATCTGATTATTGCAACACCCTCACTGCAATGCCCAGTATCAGGCACAGCTCCAGGCTTGGCTCCAGATCCTCTCCCCAGGATGCAGGGAGATCTCCTGGGGTGATTCACTGCCCACAGGAGAAATGCAGGATCTTGGTGTGGAACTGCTGAGCAGTGTCACCAAACTGTGATGCAATCCAGAGGGGGAATGCTGATACCCTGCTAATGGCAGTGAAAGGGTTGAGTGTTTCTCAGAGAAAGAAACCTTGATTTTGCCCAGTAAATATCCAGTTTCAAGTCTACCCCAGTGTGCAGCCAGGCTGTTGATGTGTGCTAGTGGCTTGCAGAACTGAGGGTGCTCTTGCAGAAAAACAGAGACCTTTTCTGTTAGCTGGCACCAAGACAAGAAATTGTACCTTTGTGCCTCAGCAATCAGATGGAAACATATTCACAAGCACCCAGAAGTCATCCATCACTGGGCAATGATGCTTTTCTACCCTGATGCATAGCAGTAATTCTATTATTTATCCATTAGCTGCTCCCAGAATCTAACCCTTTCCCTCAAAATTCAGTGCAAATATATTTGGTGCTCCTGTTTGTTTTGTGAGAAACTTGAACTGTGCCTTTCCTTTTTATGGATTTGAATTGTTAATATGAACATTTGAGCTCATTATAACTCTGAAATGTTTCCTTTGTTACCAGTAGCTGAAAAACCTGTGCACAGTGTTCAAAAAAAAGTTAGTACTATTTCTAGGATTATATTTTCTTCACTGCTGTGCACAACAATATGCTCCTGCCTTCGCTAATGAAGCTTTTCTTTAATGAACACAATTAGAGCTAGGCAAACAATGCAGAAATATTTTCCCATGAATATTCATCAGGAGTCCTAAATGAATTCCCTTTTGGTTATGTTGGCATATATTCATTGTCCTCTTTCAGTGAAATTTTCCAAAATTCAATCTTTGATGCTTGAATAATGAGGGAGGAAATCGAGTTTCAGCTCAGGGGTTACCCTTCTATTGTCCAAGTAATTATTTCCTATGTGCACTTGCATTTCTGCAGGAATATCTGGGTGGAGAATTAATCTGAGTGGACAAAAAATGTGCATCTGGCCACTGACACAGAAAGTCTGGAGGTAACACAGAGCTAAAAGCAGGGATTTCTGGAGGAGAAAAGGGAGTGAAGAGGTAGGTTCAACTGATTACTCCACGAGAAGAGCAACAGCTGCTGGGGACAGGGCTTCTGTGAAGGTGGATGCTTTTTCTTTCTTTTCTTTTCTTTTCTTTTCTTTTCTTTTCTTTTCTTTTCTTTTCTTTTCTTTTCTTTTCTTTTCTTTTCTTTTCTTTTCTTTTCTTTTCTTTTCTTTTCTTTTCTTTTCTTTTCTTTTCTTTTCTTTTCTTTTCTTTCCTTCCTTCCTTCCTTCCTTCCTTCCTTCCTTCCTTCCTTCCTTCCTTCTTTTCTCTTTTCTTTTCTTTTCTTTTCTTTTCTTTTCTTTTCTTTTCTTTTCTTTTCTTTTCTTTTCTTTTCTCTTCTCTTCTCTTCTCTTCTCTTCTCTTCTCTTTTTTTTTTTTCTTTTTTCTTTTCTCTTCTTTTCTTTCTTTCTTTTCTTTCTTCTCCATTCCAAAAACTTCAGGTGCTGTCACTGCTGAACAGAACCCTGCTCAATGCAGATATGCACACAGCACCTTGAGAAGTAGTACTTCAGATTTCAGCATTTACGTAACAAAATAAAATTTGAAACTTCTGAGAAATGCCACTGAATAATCCTAGACAGCAGAGAAAGCTGAGGGGTTAATGATCTGGGTTTAGATGTTTTCCTGAAGAAAAACACAGCAGCAATTAAAATCAATAACAGACTCTTTGCTAAATTCTAATTACACATAGCAGTGTGGAAGAGAGCAGAGCCTCAGCTGAGGGTTGCAAAGGGGCTGTGGAACCTTTCATGTTCATGTACCGAGCTTTGGTGCAACATCTCCCTGTGGGAGCATCTGCAGTATCAGATCCTGTCAGGGCTGCCTGGTGGTCCATGGAAAGCCCCAGCCCATCTGCAGGGAGTGATGATGTGCTTGACCAGGGAAGGGGAGCTGTTTGCGGTGCTGTCATTCTAAAGCGATCCCCAAAAAAGAGGAGGTGAACAACACCTATCATTTCGGGATAACTTGTTTCTCTTCTTGTCCTTCTCTTCAAAGCACAAATCATAGCTTCATTGTTAAATTTCCATGAAATTTGAATGAAGATTTTTTTTTTTTTTAAATCCTCCCCCTCCTAACTTCTCCAAGATTTTGCTGTCCCTAAATTTTATCCTAGGCTGCTTCCTGACCAAGACAGTCTAAAAACACTTAATGCCTGTACTGTAAAACTTCAGTGGTTAAATTAGAAAATGAGTAAATATAATAATCAAGATTAGGAAAAGAGGCTTCCCAGCATGTTTCATAAAGACAACTTTAAAAAGCAAAATTTTCAAACACTTCCAAGGCAAGTGGTTACTGACTAATGCCCAAATCAGCTCCATTTTTGGCATTTGAGGGTTTGGGCAAAACATAAATGTGAAGACTTAGCCATACACACAGAGAGCTGTTGTCTTCAGAGCTTTAAGAATTAAAGCTTAAAGCCAACCATCTGATGTATAAGCCAGGTGTGTAAAAGCAGATTATTATGTGTTTAATATAGAAATCTCCTGCAAGGTCATTTCAAGTTATAAACCATTTGGGTTTTTCAATTTTACATAGTTTCCTCCAGACCTTGATTTCAGAGACATTCAATAAATATAACAAAAAGATCTTTTATTTTGCATGTTTGGTAACTGAAGAGAAATAGAAGAGCTTCTATGGAACAAAGCTTGAGACAGTTTTAGATTTCATGGTAAACAGCTGCAGAAATCCTCTTACTGCAGAGAAATTATTAAAATGAAAAAGTCCAAATGTATTCAAAGGACAGTGCTTAATATCCTGGTGTTTGGTTGTGGTTAAACCAGGCACTTCCTTTTTGTTTTGTTCATTATGTAACTTGGTAGAAGCTTGTAAATCAACAAGACTGTGGTAATTACTTTTAAATGTTACTTGCATTGCAACCTTGGCACAAAGTGGTTTAATGTTAAAAGCTGCTGCACTGTGCTCCCTCCTTGGTGAGGTGATTGAAGGGCCACACCTGAATTCTCCTCACAGTGTAATGGTTATGAGAATATACATTCAGTGTGGTGAGGGGGGCAGGAGGATCCAGGCAAGCACAGCTTAGCATCCAGTTAGCTCATATAAATCAAGTATTTTTGCTGGGAACACAAGGAAAGGAGGTGGAGCTGCAGCTGGAGAGGGAATGTTGGGACTGGCAAGAGGAGTGTTGTGGAAGGGGGAGAGGTGCTGGCTACACCTGCCTGAATGTATTGGAGCACTTAAGTAGGTGTTTCTGTTAATTCCTAATCGAGAGAAGCATTAGGAATGCAAATGATGCCACCTTAGACTGCAGTGGCTGTGAGGTTAAAGTGCTCCCCAAGCAAGACCAGATGGCACCGCTGCCAAGGTGTCTCTCCTTTCCCTGCTGTCCCTGAGTCCCCCTTACACTGCCAAAGAATGCAGAGAAACTCAGACCTCCCCTGGGCCCTCCTTGCCTTGCTGCCTCAGAACTGGTTGCTAAAATCTTCAAGTTTTGCCTGGTTCATGTTGGATCTGGTTTTTGCAGCCATGAGAAGACTCATTACCTCAAGTACTGATTGTGGATCTTGGTTGGTTGGTCTCAATGGGAAGGCTGGTGTCTACTTTTGTGCAAAAATAGGGCATAAGGGTCCCCTCTGACAAAATTCGATGCATCAGAAATTCTTTGAGATTGGTAAGAATGTCTTTGAATGATTTTCAGCTTCCTCTGCATTAGTTCTGACTATGTTTCCCACTGGCTTCTTCAGTATCAATAACGTAAGCTTTCCAAGGGCCTGGTCCTAATGGTTTTCCAAGGTCCCAGTTGAGTACTTATATTCACTTGGTGTAAAATACTTAATTTTTACATCACATATATCTTCTTTATTTTCTCCCCACTGGTTCCCATTTTGTAATTTCTGTCCTAGTCAGCTTTTTCACTTTGTGTCAGCCCATTGTCAGAGGAACAGTATTGAGGCCTCCAGTTGAGGCAGTTCAGTAATAAACAGTAGGGGGAACAGAAGTGGTTGAGAAAATGCACTTGAGCAGAAAGGGTTTTTCTTGAGATTTGCTTTTAAATAAAAGATCCAGCAAACTTGTTGTTAGATCAGCAGCTGCTCTGAATTATGTTCTGGGAAAAATGACTTTTGAGAGAGCCCTCGTTGCCATAATGAGAAGTCTTTTAAGAAGCAGACATACACAGATTGTTTTCCCTAGGGGAAATTTGCATTTTGTAAACTCTAAGGGTTTCTATTTTGTTCATGACAAAAGCAAAAGGACAGGATGGTGGGTGCCCTACTAACACTGCTTCAACAGAGAATTTCACTTGGAGCATGACCACTACAATTCAGAAGCTACAGTTACTTTTTCCTGTGTTTTGCTATTTCAGGGTCTGAAGCTGATGATAATGGGCACTTCTGGAAAGCTCCTCTTACCCCTCTCCAGCATGGTTTCAGACTATTGCTTTTATGAACTGGCATTTCCCTTTGCCACTGGTGCATTGTGTTGGCTGGGTTGTTCTGAAAGAAAAAATAATCAGCCAGCCTGGCAATGATGGCTGCAAAGACTTGTTCTACAAATCATAAACTACCAGTTTCCTGCCTTTGACACGTATTATCAAAATGTGCAAGGCATTAGTAAGTAATTACTACCTTTTATTTAAGCCTTCAGCAAAAGATGTGAGCTGTGTTTCCTCACATAAATTTAGTATAAAAATATCATGGTAGTTTGTGTAGTTACAAGTCATCACTTGTGTATTCTTCCTTCTAATCAATGAGCATCTTTTGTAAAGTGTAAAGCACTGGGTGTATTGTTGGAGCAATGTGAATGATAAATAATACTCACATACAACAAGATTATAATACATTATTCAAACCAACAGCTAAATCTCTGACATTAGATTATTTCTCTCCCTTTATGTGCAAGGACTTGTAACACCAGGCAGTTCAGAAGCTGTATTCATTCCCTTTCTCCAGCAGGTAGAAATACACTAACCTGACTGATGTAAACATTTTTTCAGGTGTTTCTTGGCAGCCTGTGGGGTTTGGGCAGCATCCATGCAAATTTAGGATTTGGGGAGTTGAGCTGAATTACTCAGTTTGCACTTTCATGCAAATAAAATCAACTTCACATGATGTGCAAACAGCTAAGTTGAGCCATGGAAGGTTTCAAGAGGTTCCCTCTGTTGAGATGAAGAATCGCAATTCCCATTGCATGACAAATGTCTTCTATGTCTTGGTATCCTTTTTCTCTTCCCCTCCCCACTGAGATTTGTAGTGGGAAACCAGCATTTCTGCAAGCTGCAGTCTGGGGGAAGAGCTGATAGTAATTTACTCTCTGCTCAATGCCTACTTGTGTCTTTTCATAACAGTGCTCTGAAATTATTGACTTTTGTATTCATCATCACCCAAATTTGGATGTTGCTTAGTTGTGTTGTGCAGAAACCCATAACTCTTTTAATTGATGATTATCTTAGGGCTGTGAATTCTCTTTAGAATCAGACTCATGGTTTTTTTTCTCACTTGACACCTCTTTACCCTGCTCCTGTTAAGAGCTAAGAAAGCAACTAAACAAGGAGACCTGTAAAATGATGGTTTGCAATATAAATTGCCATTTTTTACCTCATCACAAAAAGTAGTGGTTTCCATAGCAGTGTTTTTCAGACCGAATAGTGATCTCTTCTTTATTTTTAATTGAATTTTTAAACTAATTATGCTTGTTTGTTTCTCTGCACTCTGTTTTGTATTTTGCCTGTGTAATATTTTAGCAAATTAATTAATTGGTCAACCAGAGCTGTTGCCCTTTGTACTGCATCGACCTCCTAATCACTTCTTACAGAAGCTTGGGATTTGTTCCAAGTCACACCTTTACAAAGCATGCAGTCTTTTTTTCCTCTCATTTCATTTTTTCCCCAAATTAATTCTTTCCACAGTAAAGCCATAGGTCATAGCATAATTTGAAAACTGACTTTCAGAAACAATAAATTTCAAGTGAGTGTTTAAAATGAAAGTTAGAGTGTTTGTGGTTTTCTTTTATGATTTATACTCAAGCATCTGCACTGGTTGCTGTGCTGTTGCTAGTCTGGAATTAACAGTATATCCTCATATGCCCAAGTATTTAGAGACTTTTAAATGTGTTCATATGATTTTTTTTTCCTACAAAGTAACAAATTTAAGTTTTCCCAAGTGTGACCTGTTAGGACTTGGAAGCATGTGGTCAGGTGTGGCAGGTAACTTCAGTCTAGTAAAAAGTGTATCCCTTTTCACATCTGGATAAAGACCAGAACCAAAGCCAGATGTTTTCTGGTGAACAATTCCAGGAGGAAGCCATGCTGGGAAGTCTGTGACGTGCTCCTGGATGGTGTGCAAGACACAACTGCAGTTGCAGATGCTTCTCCTTATTTCCCATTTGTCTTCTGAAGGGTTCATTAGCATGTATTTTTCCAAAACCCACTAGCACACTTCCCTTTTCCCCCATTATGTACTGCTCTTTTGTCATCATTGTAGTTCTGCAAACATGTGTCAGGCCTGGCAGAGATGCAATGAAGAGATCCTTAATTAGGCACTAGTGTTCACACTTTTTTTTTTCTAGTTTTACCTGAGGTGTCAGAAACCAGAGGCAAGGTTCTTCAGGCTGTAGTTGAGAGCATTCACCATAGGTCAGACTCTGCTGTGCCACTTGCAGAATGAAGCTTCTCTCAGTCTCTCTAATTAACACAGGCAGATTTACTGGAAAGATAATTTCATAAAATTCATATGGAGTTGCTGGAAGATGCCACAGACAATTCAAGCGCTCTGCCAACAAACAGCATTTTTATTCCAGCTAATTATTTTTAATGATACTATTAGTAATTGGAACTCACAGTACACAGCACCCTCCAGCTAAAGATCTCAGCAAGTTTTACATAGCAGTAATGTGATGCCTCACAGAACACTTTAAGATTAGAGTGAGTTTCTTTTATAGGCATTTTTAGACAAAACCAAAGGCTCATTCTCTGCTCCCAAATCCAGTGGTGTCAGCCACAAGCTGGAGTTTAAACATTGCCTTGGCTCCATGCCCTGATCTCTAATGGCTGTTCTATTTCATCACTTGGTTTTGTTCTCTCAAAGTGCTGTTTGTCATTGTTTCCCAAGGACTCTGATGCCTCAGTTTATTCTTGTGTCTTTTGCCTATGCAAGAAATGGCTGCTGGAGATGCCCCTGCTCTGGCAGCAGCCACTTGGACCATGATCAAGCAGCCACAGACAAGGAATGAGATCTTTACACATAGTGTGCCAGTGATGAATGCATGTGCTTCACCCAGAAATGAACAAGAAGCAAATGAGTTGTGATTTTTGCAAATTGTTAAGCTGCTGAAAGAAAATGAAACACAAGCAATGTAATGTGTTGTTAAGCTGCTCTGCTTTGAGTGACAAGTGGTCCAGACCAGCAAGTTGTAGCTGTGCCTGCCCACACGCCCCCCCCCCCCCCCCCCCCAGATGTCTGTAATTGTTATTTATAAATATCTCTGCTTAAGCAATAAATCATCCCTCAGTGCTCCAGAGCAACAGCCTTTATCTTGACAGCTGGGAAAACCTGATTGTTATAAATATGTTCATTTATAAAGGCTGCAGGTTTGGGGTCTGCCTGTGTTTCAAAATAGGAGTTTTAAAAAAGAATAAGCACAAGCATTCAAAGCTTTGTCACTCCCTGCTAATTGCATTTATGATGGCAGATGATTAGGAAAACTGAGTTTTTCCTGGTTTGAGAGGAGATAGGATTTGGTTGGGACTGAGGTTGGGAGAGATGACACGTCTGCTTGGAAAACTCTCTGGCTTTGCTACATGAAGGGCTTCTTTCCAAGGCACAAGGAAAATTTTTAAAGATAAATTCAACCTGAGTACAGGAGAAAGGCTTGTCCAAGGACATATTTATGTATCTGGAACTAAGGTTGTGGATAAGAAGTTTGTCTGTTACAGTAGGGTTAGCTTGGAAAACAGGGACCTGCCATCTGCCTCTTAGTGTTTCCTGTACCAGAGGAAAAAAAAAGCCCACAGCTCTGCTCAGTTCCTTTCTTCAGAGATGCCATGACCTTCTCTTCCACTTTTTAATTCAAATCTATGCAAAGTTAGAAGTTGCAGTGCATGATGATGCTATTGTCCCTTCCATGTAAAATAAATTGTTCTTGTGGTCCTATCCAGGTCTCAGAATTTAACTCCTTTTTTTTTCTTTCTTTCTTTAATGGTTAGGCTGGCCTTCAAAGCAAGTGGTTCTATAGCAATGTTTTATTTAGGCAGGCAGAAGCATATCTTTTACTACCATTTTCAAGATATTTTCAGTGTTTGAATTTGTGCATGGAAAAAGAAAGATTCGTTCACCCTGTCTTCTGTACAGTTGCTTCAAATTTAGGTTCATTTTCATCCTTAAGTCATGTTTAAGGAATATTCTTAAGACACTTTTACACAGAAGTAAAATTCAAGCTTTGTTACTTTTTCTGCTCACAGGGAAACGAGAAGTTACGAATTCCAAAAATTGCACAATTTCATTGAAAATTTGTGGCTGCTGAAGATGGTTTTCCTTGGTTGTTAAATTATTTTGTATATCTGTCTGCACTTGAGAGAGAAACTATAGGGAGAGGATTTCAGCAATATGTCATTCTGCTTAATTACTTGTTATCTTTCATATTGAAAAACAAACTCAAAACACAATAAACAAGTAAATCAGCTGTTCCAGGAGCAGCCCTTGCTGCTGGTCAGAAAGTTTGCTGAAAGGCAAACATACGCTGTTGCCACCCATTTATCACAGGAGGGGGAAATTCTGAAACAAGAACAATGTTTCAAGGCTGGAAAGAATTCCTTTTGTTTTTCGTCCCTCTTCAAGCTGTGTGTTGATTTGGCACAGCCTGATTTTTCAGTAGCGGGGCAGGGCCACAGGCATAGCTTCTGTGAGAAGACGCTAGAAGCTTTCACCATGTCTGACAGAGCTAATCTATGATGGCTCTGAAGAGGGACATGCTGCTGGCCCAATTAGAGAGGTTGGTAATGCCTCTGTGATGGCATATTTAAGAAGAAAATCAAAACAGCGCATATTGTGATATGTTTTTATGTTAAATGGGTTGTTTTGTTGTCCCCTATTTAATGGTTTAGTGCTAAGATGTATCCTCCTCCCCTTTCCCTGCGTTGTTGGTTCTGCCTAATTGTATCCACTTATTTAGTTCTCAGTCCTTCCCTTACCCTTTTCCGTTCTTCCAGAGTGTTCCCTATCAATCTCCCAATCTTTGACACCCTATTAGTTTTTTAGGTTGCTCCCCTCCCTCTATGTTTCTTTATTGGTTTCAGTATTGTAATTCCCTCCTTGTTCCCCTCTCCCTATTGGATCCTTACCCTGAACTCTGCCCCTAAAGCTTTCCCTTAAAACCCACTGCCCTGCCCTGAGAGACAAACTTTTTTATTTCACTTTTCTTTTAGAGATTTTTAGGTCCTAGCCTCTGTTCTGTCTTTGCGTTAGATTGCATTTTATGTTAATAAAAGATTCTTGGAGCTGCAAGCCAGGCTCATTCTTTACACAGATCCGCTGGCAACTGCCTGGGACACACAAGGCCCCGGGGGAAGGTGTTGTGCCCCCATAAAACGAAGTAACATCAAAGAGCATCACGACAAACACACATACAGATTTTCCCCCAAGGGTAGGGAGCCCTGCAGGTGCTGCTCTGGCCGTCACCATCCCAGCATGGCCTGCGGCAATGCACTACCATGGCAATTGCCATGCCAGCACAGCCCGCAGCGAGCCCCGCCTGCCCGGCTGCCCCCAGGCACTGTGGACAGAAGGGCAGGGGCAGCGGCTTGTCCTTCCCGGCACCCTGCATGAGGAGAGGCATTAAACAGTGCCAGCGCCACGGTGGCCACCACCGCCATTGCAATGGTGGCAGGGCCACGTGGCCAGCAGCAGAAACATGGTGAGAGACTGTTGTTGGGGGTTAGGCTTGTTTCTTTTTCACCTATAGAATTTTTTTCCCAAGAGCTGCTAGGCAACTAATTACTGAGTACTTATCAGTGCTCAGCTGAAACAAAAAGATGGGCCCTTGCATTTGGCTACACCCTTTTGTCTCCAGGAGCTTCTCTCGGGGGGCTGGGGGCATCTTGGCTCTCTCTGTTGCTCTTGGCATCGCAGGAAGGACGGTCAGGCTGCTGCTTGCTGCGGGAGAAGTTTCACTGGTACCACCGAGTCCGATCCGGAGGAAAGCTACCATCATCTGCTCGTGTGCCCAGGAAATCCTGAGCTCTTCTTTTTGCTGCCCTGCTGGAGCTGGGCACTGTCCCACTGCCGCTGCTTTGAGGCCGCTCTGCACCGCGGCCCCGCATTGCCCTTCCTGCCAGACATCCCTGCCCTCCAGTGACCATCGACGGAGCTCTGGATTTCATCCGACCCACCAGCCCCGGGATCCCCCACCGTTCCAGCTTGGTACTTTTTTTTCAGAGTCCCAAGAGACCAGACTGCCCCGGGTTTTGTGAAACCAAGCCCTATCAAGGTCCCTGGTTTCCGTTCGCTATTAATTGCTGTAGTAGTTGTTGTTTGTTTGCCTTGTTATACCTATTAGTAAAGAACTGTTATTCCTATCCCCATATCTCTGCCTGAAAGCCGTTTTAATTTTTCTAAATTATAATAATTTGAGGGGAGGGGATTTGAATTATCCATTCTAAGAGAGGCCCTGCCCCTCTTTAGCAGATACCTGTCTTTGTTCAAAACCAAGACAGATTTTGGTGCCCAAGTGTGGGGCTTGAAGGCATTGAGAGAAAAAGGAATAACAGTTCTTAAGTGACCTAATTTCTTGTTCACTGGATATAGAAACCTTGATAGGTAACGCCATGTGGTCTAACTTACCCTGGTTCGGGTGGCATGTGGTTGTGGCTTTATTTTGCCCATTTGCAGGCCCTTACCTAAACATGGGCTCTATAACGAGAGCTACTGTGGCTGTTATCCAGTTTGTTTTATAGGCTGATAAGGTGAGGAATTCACTGATTTTTAACTTGCTCTGGAAGGCAGGCATGTGGATACGTGGCTATCACACACTAAGTGGGTGTATTTGGGGTTACTTTAAGAATGGTACTTTCTGTGAGGAAATGACAGTGGGAGAAGTTTCCCAAGTTTTCCAGACCTTTTACCAGTTCCTTTTGCCTACTCAACCAGCTTTTGAAGAGTTTAAATTTCCTCTAGATACTAGCCAAATGTTGCTGATGATCCTAGCTTATTTAGCTTTCAGAGATAAGGTGAGGTCAATTTGGAGCACGGCACAGACTAAGGATATTGCTGTGGGGCCTGACACTGCCCCAGAGACTAGAGATACTGCTGTGGGGCCTGATACTGCCCCAGAGACTAGAGATACTGCTGTAAGGTCTGATACTGCCCCACTGAATAGAGATATTGCCGTGGGGCCTGACACTGCCCCAGAGGCTGGGAATGCTGCCATAGAGCCTAATACTGCCCCACAGACTGGGGATGTTGGCCCATCGCCTGACCCTGCCCTGCAGCCCACCCCAGAAATGAACCACCCCGATTGGGTGGGGGTTCTAGTGAAAGAGATACGTGAGATGGGCCAGGTGCTGAAAGAATACACTTCCCCAGCTGGTGGGAAGCCCTCCCCTTGCCCTGAAAAGGGAGAATCCGATGGTGCAGCAGTAGAACCCACAGATGTTACAACCGTCCAGGTCCCAGCTGAACCACAAGAGCAGTCACAACCAGCCCCAGTTGCCCCTGTGGAAACAAAGAATTATAAGATGAAATCAGAGCACCCAGGTAATAAAGATAAGAAAGGGGGGCCCTCACAGCCCACAGGGGAGCCAGAGGTTGAGATTATCACCGAGTCCCTGACATGAAAGTCTACATAATCTGCAAAAAGATATTGCACAACGGGGACATGAGGCTTATACAACTTAGTCACTTGGGGTTTGGGACCTTATAGGTACAGGCGTGCAACTAGATGGTGGTGAGGCAAGGAATTTGGGACCCTTGACCCAGGACTCAGGGGTGAATCAAGTATTTGTAAGGGAGCAAGGGCCCCTTCCCCTCTGGGAGCGACTTTTAATGAGTGTAAGGGAGAGGTTTGTCCACAGAGACAGAATGCAGGAGCACCATCATAGAAGTCACTGGAAGACCCTTGAAGAAGGGATCCAACAGCTGAGGGAAGTGGCAATATTAGAGGTACTCTTTGGGAGGGGTGGACAGCATGACAATGACCCTGACAAGGTCAGGTGCACAGGGCAGATGTTGTGGAACCTGGCAAGTAAAGGGCCATCCCAATACACCACCTTCATTGCAATGATCAATCCTGATAGCAACCGAGAGACAGTGGGTTCTGTCACCAACAGGCTCAGAAATTATGAGAGCATGATCAGTGGCCCAATGCAGGCTCAGGTCTCTGCCGTAGCTAAAGAACTCAAAGAGGAGATAATAAGGGAGGTGAGAGGGGAGGTGAGGGAGGAGGTGAGGGAAGAGATGAGGAGGAACAGTTCCCATGCGGCACCAGTGGGAGTCACAGGCCCCAGAGTCAGAGCCCAACGCCCTCCAGCTAGAGAGAGAGGGTACACCCCAAGGGCTTACCTGTGGTTTTTCCTGCGTGATCATGGGGAAGACATGGGAAAGTGGGATGGAAACCCCACTTCTGTCCTGGCAGCACGGGTGCGTGAGCTCAAGGAGAGAAACACTAACCGAGGGGGTCCCACTAAAATGAAGGTAGCCTCAACCTCCCATGACCGAGCCACCAGGTATTATAGAAGTGAAGATGATATGTCAGATCCCCTTGAAGGAACCTCTACTGCATATGCCCAGGAAGGGAATAATAACCAGTGCTAGAGGGGCCCTGCCTCTAGCCAGGAAGAGGCACGGGAAAACCGAGTCTTTTGGACTGTGTGGATTCAATGGCCTGGCACATCAGAGCCACAGAAATATGAAGCTTTGGTAGATACTGGTGCGCAGTGTACTCTGATGCCATCAGGACATGTGGGGGCAGAACCTATGTCCATTTCTGGAAACTGTCCAGTATGGGACCTAGACGAGATCAACTTCTCGGTACTGCGGGACCTTGCAAGAATCTTTGAATTAGTGGAACATACTGACAATGGTACCTACAACCAGCAGTTTTCTCTAACCAGAGAAGAGGAGGAAGTGAGTGCGCATGAGGGGAAACAACACTGAGGCACCAAGGTTGGTGGAAAAAAAGTGGGGGACGAGGTGCTCCATGCATCGGAGCCGAGATTCCTCTACAAGCCATAGTGAGGACTATGGTGAAGTAAACTGTGCCCCTGTAATGCATAAAGTCCATGTGGGATGCAGAGATCCACTCACAGCCTGTGGGCAAAGTGCTCGTACTGAAGCAGGTGGACAACAGGCCACAACAGTTTTGGGATGACTGTTTGCCGGTGGGAGGGACCCCATGGCAAAGCAGAGGAAAGACTCCTCTCTCTGAGTGAACAGAAGAAGATCTTGAATAACGAACTGACCAAAACCCTGACACCCTGTCTCCTTGTGTTGTCGATAAGAAAGAGGAAGGGGCTGGGGGAAAAAGGTGTTTTAAAGGCTTATTTTACTTCTCATTATCCTCCTCTGAATCTGTTAATAATAAATTTACTTTATACCTTTAAATTTGAACCTTTTTTGCCCTTGGAGTGTGTTTTCTCCTGGTCCTTATCTCAGCTCATGAGCCCTTTGTTAATTTTTTTTCCCTCTCCTCTCCTTGTCAGCTGGAGAGAGTAAGCAAATTACTTTCATGAGTGCCAGGTTATTGGCCGATATCAAACCATGACAACAAGGTGAAAACGCAGGATTAGACCTCATTACTAGTTAGTCAGAAAGATAAACCATAGTGGAACAACCAGTGCAAATTATGGTGGTTCCTCTGTACCTGTGACTTTTGAGGGAGTGGCTGCACCCTGACTTGGTGGTGAGACAGCAGAAACTCTCAGAAACTGTTTTCTTTATTATTCTTGCTGCCTTAGTGTGTATTGCCTGTGAGTAGGTAGTAGTGAGGCAGAGTACCCAGCATTGATTCCTTTTTTAGAGGGTGCTAAGCCACCTAAGATCATCATTTCTATTCCATAGCATTATTGTTTGCAAGGACTTTTTTTTTTATTATTTTTTAAAAAGTCATCTCCTAGATGCATGACCTGCTGTACAAATCTGTTATTCCTCACATACCTGCTCCTCTCTCCTGGTTGGTGTTGTCTGTTGTTCACTAATGCCAGGTACCAGGTCAGATAATGGGGCCAGATCAGTCACAGTAGCTCTGAAGTGGCATTCTATCACTTCATGGTGCTGCTGATCGATCAGTACTGTTGGAGCCCAGTACTGCTGCTGCATCTCAGACATCTGTAAGAATTTGGTGTGTTGGCTGATTTGATTTCTTCCAAATGTAATCGGAGCTTTTACATTTGTCTTTACTATTTGCTTAGTGTCAGTTGAGAGAAAACACATTAAAGAATAAAATGCTTCCTAACTTTCTATGGTTTCTTCCTATTTTTTAACTCTTTTCTGCCCATTCCTTGAGGATGGAGTTGCTGTGCCTTTTGTAGCTGTTAAAGGTGGATCTTATGCTGAATTTGAGCCAGACTTTTTGGAAGTCAGCAGTGTTGTGGCCCTCTGAATGTGCCCTTTGGGGGCATTGTTCTGAAAGTTTCAGAATGCTGAATTCGTCTCAGCCACAATGGTAATGTCTCATATAATTGATGGTATTATTGCCTGTTGTGAAAATATGAAAATGGCATATCAAGATCCTTCCGAACTGAGCTGCGTGACCTGTGCCCACTCTCTCTCACATGAAGATTGTAATGTAGACTCAAATTTCTTGGCAGCTTTTATTAAAAACATGAGTAAGTCTCTTCCCTTTTCTCTTGCAAAGCTTCTCATTACTGGGGAGTTCCCCCAGACTAAGGTGGCATTAAAGTCATGATGGATTTTAAGGAAGTCACCCATCCATGATCTTAAAGAGCTTTTGGAAGCATTGTACAGGCTCCTGCACATTGTACCTTGGGATACTTTCTGCTTTATGTGATCTTTGTGTGAGATATGTCTTTACTCACACTTTCAGCACACATCTACCTGGCCCTACCAAATACCTAAAGGTTCTCAGATTTGGTGTTTGGGGAGTAGAAACACAGAATTGAGAACCTCCTTTAGAAGAAGTGAAGATGAATGGGTTGTGCCAGCAGAAACTTAGTGGTTGTATTACTGTATTTTACTAAGACTAAAAGCATAGGAACATTGTTTTATATTATTTGAAGTTTTCAGTTGATATAATATTATTTAAAGTTTGATGATTAGATGGGAAAGAAAATGTATAGAAGTCTGTGAAGCACATGTCAAACATTGTATCTTGGATATGCAGCCCAAATTTGGATTAGTGTGTTCTTGGGTATAGAGCTATACCACCTTTGCCTTTAGAAAGGTTGTAGCACAGCTACATAGTAAACTTGGTAAGAAATTACTTCAAAATTAGTGTTTTGATATCAGGAAGCTTCAGCCCACATCTTCCATAGAAAATGCCACACCAAGTACTGCTAAATATAGATGCAGAATGTGTGAACAGAAATTCCTGTGCCTCACCAAGGCATCAACATGTGGGCTGGAATTCAGGGAAGTGAAGTGACCCGAGATGATTTATGTTTGGTAAAGCTAGATTTTAGTTTAGTCTTTCAAGGTAGTTTGCCCAACATTAGTTGGGTTTTAACTGTTCCACATTTTTAAAGCAAGCAGATCTTCACAGAAGCATCTGTGACAAAAATGGATTGAAAATGTCGACACTGTTGAAATTAAACAGCCTGTCTTTTCAAGCCTTTCTGTCCTTGAAGGTGCAATTTTGCTCTGTTCCACCAGGTCCAGTTCTCATTAGTTCATATAGAATCACTTTTGAAAGTGAAGGGTAGTTTGACCTCATGGTTATCATTATTCCTGTTTGGCTGCAATTACCAACAGAGATCCATCTGGAAAACCATGTACCTAGTTCAATTTTCATTGACAGCTGAACCATGCCATGTTTCTAAAGTGGCAGGGCCTAGTAAACACATTTCTCATGTCTCTTATTTTATTTTTAATGTCACTTGACCACTCACCTACAGACACCTCAGTAGGTAATCAGGATATCCTTGATTAAAAAATCTACTAAACTGGGACATCTTCCAAGGAAATGAATTAGGCCTAGTAGTATTTAATTATGCTGCTTAGGGAAGCTTTGGTTTCTCTTATTTGCAATTCCATTGACTGTGTTTTAGGAAACTCTCCCCCTACTGAAAATTCTGCCTATCTGGGACAAACCCTGCTCATCAGAGTGAGTGGGTGCTGCTTTTAAGCCTCTTCAGTCAAACTCCATATTTTACAGAGCAGCTTCTTCAGTTATGTGCAAACCAGGATCCCAAGCTGGATCTGGCCAAGGTAAAATTCACTTCTGCACAGAGAATTTGGAGCAGGGAGCTGCTTCACATCATTTCTCAGAACAGCTGAGGGTGAAGCATTGTCAGGCTCCTGTACCTCTGGAGCTCAGCTGTGGCACTGTACAAGCTGCATGAGCCAGATTTTTGTTTCTTAATGCTGTTCGTCACCAGCTAAAGCTGTATGAAGCTTGAATATTGCTTGGTATTGAGTGTTGGATGGTACTGCTTGATCTGAGCTTTAAATTGGATCAGAAGGTCTGCCTCTGTGATACATAAACTCATACTCAGATCCACACCTCAGTGTTTCCCAGAGTTGTTGTCACACATGTGACAGCAAAAATGAGGATCTGGGCATGAGTGCTGCTGCCAGAATTAATTTGTGGTGCCCAGTGTGAACTGTTGTGTGTGATGACCTTGTATTTATGTTTAAAAAGTTATTGCAATAGAATAGTGTTTTAATTAGCTGGGTCCACTTTAAAATGAAAGCTTCAAACTTGCAAATCAAGCAGTTTGTTGTTAATTGCTGTATTTTAACATCTCTTATAATAAAAGATTGAAAAAACACAGAGCTTCCCTCAAGTTAACACACAAGAATTTTACCATTGGAGATGTTATTTCTTAACTAAGAGGCACATACTTAAATTTTCTTTGAATAGGTCTTGTGACATCCCTGCTTTCCTAATTTTCTAGTCTGCCTCCAACAAAAAACTTCTGTATGTATCCAGTATCTTGCAATATTTAATTACTTCACATTTTCTTGCTTTTTAAGGACAAACTCTGTGGTCAATTTTGACTAAAAACTCTTCATTTTAAAACTTAGCATTTGAGAAATCAAACATCAGCAGCTCGGTAATTCCAGTGTCATTATTTGCACTGGGAGCCTTCTTCCTCTCCCAAATGAGAGAGAGAGAGCTCTCCTATACAAAAATCAAACACTGCAACCTACAGCAAGTGCATGTGAATTAGGAAGTGGAAAAGATCCAAGATTAGTTACACACAAAAGTGAAGCCAATTAGGCTGTTTCATTTCTTAGTGAAGGGTAACTCAGAAGTTAAGCATCACAGCAAATTTTCGATTAAGCACAAGGGTTACTTTTCTGTTGTAACAGACACTTTCGTACCTGGCTGTTATAATTAGTGACATACCTGGCATTTTAAAGACTGGCATGAATAATGTAAAGGCCTTTTTTTCAGCCTTCCAGTTGTGATGCTTTTAGTCTTAAAGACTGCAAGAGATCAGGCTTTGTTAGTGCTTCATCTGCAAAAGTGCTGCTCATTTTGAAGAGCAGATGTCCAGCTACACTTAAGTGTTAAATCCTAATTTGGGATGTGCAGAGGTAGATGGGAATGGACTTGATACCCTTCAACTCCTGAGCCACCCCCAGACTGACAAGAGGAGCTGCTGCTTCCACATAGGTGACCCAAACCAGGCTCCAGCTGTGTGAGTCAGTGTTACCCATCCAATAAACCCTCCTTCCACCTCATCCTTACACAGATGTGCTTCTCTGCAAATGTCTTGTTCATGTCCATGTGGCTTTTGGAGGTAATTGGCAGGAGCAGCCCAAACCAATATAAACCTAATTTAGACTGGCATTCAGATAGCCAAAAAGCAGGTTGCACTGGAATGAATTAGGTTTCCAACTGACTTAAAACTTGCACAGCTGCTGATCATAAAGGAAGCAGGAAGTAAAACTCACTTCTGTGGTGTTCTGTTTTCAAGCAGCTGCCTCCTACAAGACATTGATTTTTTCACAAAAATTGGCCCAGTGATAGGAAGGGCTGTTGTGGCATCATGAGGTTTGAAAAATAGCTTGAAGTACATTCAGCAGCAGGCAAATACTGTCAGGCAGTCAGGCAGATTGGTTTATCCTTCATTAAAGAGGAAACCATGTTTCCCATAATATTTGTGTAAAAACATTAAACAAGCTCAGCGGTTTGTGCTTTGAATTACCTTGAAAATCAACATACCTTTTAATCTTTTCATTCTTGGTTTTCAAAAATTGCATTTAATGCTGGTTTTGGAGACAAGGAATTTCAGCAATATCTCTGGACCTGGCCATATCTGAAATTTTGTTTGAGGTTAAATCCTATTGGAATGCAGGAGGAAAAGGGCTGGGCTCAAACCTTAGCCCAGGCTCCCTGCGAGCTGGGGCAGCTTCTGCTGCTGTGGTAAAGATTTCTGGCAACCAAAGAGCACAAATGCAGAATAAATTTGCCTAATTGCATCCTTACTTATGCACAAGTGGTGCATAATAGATATTTACAAATCAGGCTGCTTTTCAGGTATCAACACAATTTTATGTTCGGAAGATGGAGCTGTGTTAATTTCATTTTATACTCCAAAATGAGAATGAATAAAATGAAATGAGGTTCAGTACTGACTGTGCAAACCTTTCCACTGTTGTTTGCTCTAAACAAAGAAGTACATGTAACCCTATCTCTTCGGCTTTCATGGATGACATCTGAAACAGGTTTTTTTATACGTTGGAGCTTGTGGTACTGAGTAAAGCAGATGTGTTCTGACTCACAGCAGGGCTATGAAGGGGTTTTGGTCATGGAAGCTTTTTGCACCACTGGCTTGGACCGTGCTAGGTGGGGAGCTTGCAAACTTAAAATCTTCAGATTTAGCCCTGGATCTGCTACTTACCTGCTTTTTTCACTGGAAGTGTTTCTGAAAATAAAAATACGTTTTTGCAATACTCAGTGTTCCATGCTGGGTTGAAGGGAGGAGGGAGGTAAAAGTGAGATTCAAACTACTTATTCTTTTAAGAGTTGTTTCAGTTCCACTCCACATATTGAAATAGGACATTTAACTTAATAATGGATTTGGATGTCCTGCTTTGTTCACAGCCTTAATTTGGTGTTTGTGGGTGGGCTTTTGACAGAGGTAATCAAATCCTGGAGGAATGACGCGTTCCCCTGCCCGCTAACCTGCGGCCTCCCAGCTGGTCCCGGCTGCCCTGGCAGGGAACGGTCACAGCCTCGGTAGGGTCTGCAGGAGGACCGGCAGGACCCATCCGGTGGGCAAGTGCATTGCTGCACGGGCGGTAGAGGGGCGGCTACGGCGAAGGAAGGAGAAGGAGACTTCCCGGAGGCGCCATGGGGTGACGTTTATTCGGGTCCCCCAGGCACAGCCCAGCGAAGCCCAGAACTGCAGCTGCGCAGGGGGTTTTAGGGTACAGACAGAAGGAGTGGTCACACAAGGAAAGCCCAATAACATAAAAGGGGTGGTACATACAATACCAAATGAAAACTGAGGGGTGGGGGATTTCCCAGACTTGCCCCAATCAGGGACTGAGCCTCTCTGAGCTTTCTAGAAGGAGGAGAGGCCTCCCTGAGACTGGCAAGGTCTGGGAGGGGAGCAATATATGATTGACATACACAGACTTGGGGTAAACAACTCAAGGGGATTTCCAGGGGCAGGGACTATACCAAGTGGGGAAGGGAATAGGGGGAAACATGGAATGAACCATTAAATAAGCTTTTACAAAACAGAAGGAAAACTACACTTAAATCATTAGATAAAAGCACACCGCAACAGAGGAAGGTGGAAAAAAAAAACCAAGGCAAATACACACACAAAACCAAACCGCTATAAAATCTGACATACTGACCTTAACCATTTGCTTGCACTGGAGCTGCTCTGGTGACCCTGGCAATTTGTGACTCTGCTATCTCTGCCTGCTCAAGCAATCAGGTTTTATTTCCATGAATGCCTGCCAAGAGCACTTTTGAGCTGTGTTACAGACAGGCTGTGGTAAAATACAGGATGGGGATATTTTCTGAGTCAGTCACATCATCTCTCGTCTCTGTTCATGCCCAGGTTCTTTCCCCTTTCTTCTTGGCCTCATCCCATCGCTTCAAATTTTAGTGACCCCATATCATGCAGTTTTTGTTCAGGAAATAAATTCTTTTGAAGGCATAAGAGAATCTTGCTGCTGTGGATTGCCCTTTCCCCTGTTACAGTGTGTGAATAACTCCCCTGGAAAAGGAGCTGCCCATCAGCTGCGGTGGCAGAGTGGGGTCCCAGGGTTTAATCCAGTGACTCAGTACATTGTGCTTTAAAAGGCTTTTCTCTAGAGGGGAAAAAATGTTTCAAAAGTTTAATACTTTGTAGGGATAAACTGTTCCTTTTAAAGTCATTGTTGTCTTGTTCTGATACCTCATCTCAGAAGAAATAATTCAAAGTGCTTTTATGTCCCCCTCTGTGCTCTCTGCATGCAAAATATTTAAAGCAGGATGTGTGCTGTAATCCTGAATTCATAGTGGGGACTTGGGTGAGGTTAGAGCTCACATCTCACTTTTTTCCCCACTACTTTTGTCTTGTGTTTTCTCTTTCTTTTCTTTCTTTTCTTTCCTCAGATTATCCTAAGGTTGTAGGAGGTCAGAGAAAACACAAAGTACCTTTTTGAGAGAAACAGATTTATTTAGTAAGGGATGATGTAACGTAAAAGAAGTAGTTTGTGGGGAACTTATGGCTTCATGAAGTGCTACTTCCTGGTCCTCCCTTCCTACCCAGAGACAGCAGTGAGAATGTTACAAAGGGCCCAGCAGCAACACTTTCTGGGATATTGTGATTAAAAAAAAATATCCGAGTGGGAATGAAAGCAAAGACTTTCCAACCATCTATAAAACAAAATTAAATTATTTTAGGTCCGTTGCAAGATTTAACATCAGCAGTGC
Source organism: Acrocephalus scirpaceus scirpaceus (assembly GCA_910950805.1). NCBI lineage: Eukaryota > Metazoa > Chordata > Aves > Passeriformes > Sylviidae > Acrocephalus > Acrocephalus scirpaceus. The sequence continues at coordinate 7,589,297 of OU383789.1, forward strand.
AGCTGTACATTAGAAGAAATATCTGAACAGAGCTACCTGAAGTAAAGGAGAAATTCCTTTCACAAAAGAAACCAAATTAAAACATTTTAATCTTTACTAAATGCTCTTATTTTTGTCCTGAAGGGATGTTGCCTTGAAACACTCAGCTGCTGGGAAAAGTGTGTTTCTAACAAAAAAGCTTTGAAAAGGAGGTTTTTGTTGAAAATCCTGAAAGGATTTTAAATATAAATATATATATTTAAAGATCAAAGTCTTGTCGTAGTACTGTAGTACAGGAACCAGCTGCAGATTGCCTCATTTTAAGGGGAAAACCCTTCTCCAAGCAGCTGATCCCTTTGTTTGTGTTCCCTGGGATGTCCTACATGTCCTCCTAAAGCCACTGGCCTAGACTCTGAGCTGACTGTGCCTTCCTGATGCAACGAGTCTTTCTGTCTGTGAAATCACCAGAAAAATATGGGGAAATGGGAAATTTTATTAGTTATTGGGTTCTGTATCCATCTGAGCCTCAGTTTTGAATGTTGACCAGAAGCATGAGAAACAATCAGGTTGTTAATGCCACCAGCATGTCAGCACACAGTGGCTGCCCTGTCCTGCCTTCAGCCAAAATAAACTGGGAAGGGTTTTTTAGGTTTCTCCATGGTAGGTTGTAGTAAGAGGATGAGATCAGTGGTTTTCAGGCACATGAACAGATTTCCAGCAGGTGAAACAAGCAGGGGATGGAAAAGAACAGAGCCTGAGGAATAAATCCTTTATTAAGGATGTGCATCTTAAAATGTAGTGTACCCAAGGTGGTGTTTAAGACTGGAGGAGTTTCCAGTGAATAATGGACACTGACATTATTCTGGCAACCACAGAAAGAGGAAAATATCATTGCATTTTCAGACTTGGGAACTGAGAGCTTTTACATTTGATTGGGAATTAAGAACCACAGCTTTTCTGTGGTTACTTTTTCTGACCTTTTTTGCACTACAATTACCACAAACAATAAGCTTTGAGAGCTGCAGAGTTTCACTTCAAAAGCAGAACCACCTTTAAATTGTGGGGGCATATAGTAGCCCATGGAAATGTTAGTGTTTTTTTTCTGCTGTTAAAATGCCAACCAGAAAAAAACTGAGGCAGAGGCTTGTGGATCCCCACTGAACAGGCCAGTTTTTTGTTTGTGGGTTTTTTTTCTTCGTCTTGCTTTGGGCAAGGTACAAGTTTTCACTGTTACGTGAGGTCGTGGGTTGGAGACAGACATGCAACACAGTACTGAGGTGTCATTGTAGGACACGAAACGAGGGTAGTTGACTCCAGTAAATTCTCAGAAGACAGAAGAGAAAATGAAGGCTTTATTTACAATTTATTCAGCTTTTTTATAACACACTGCACTAAAAGGCACATTATTGGTGCATAGGTTGACACCTCTCAAATTCTATTGGTTAAATTACAGAAACAGCAAACGGCACTCAGAGAGAGGTTGTTATGAGAAAAGGAACATTGTTTACTTGGAAATGTTATGGGAAGAGGCAGTTATTTACACAAAGTTGTTTTGAGAAGAGAAACTGTTAAAAGGTTTCCCTCGGGAAAGGAGCTAGCAATAGTTAGCAAGCTGACATTCTCTCAGGCTCAGAAATATCAAGCCCACACAGACGGTCATCAGCAAACAGCATGTTTTATTGTTCAGAACCTTCTTATATAGTGGGTTCAAAACTCCCAGGTCCAGACAAATGATTGGTCTGGGTTTAACACCACCCAGCTCCTTGACCAGTGATATCGCTGCTTTCTGGATTGAACATGATTGGTTGAGGTCCCTGTTTGGGTTTGAATCAAACCTATTCCTGCCTCATCTGAGGATGTGTTTTACTTCTAGGTTGGTGGAATTCGGGACTCTGATATGGCCATATTTATCTGGTAGCTGCATGCCAGCTGTGACTGTGACAATTCCCTGCTACTTTTACTTAAAAAAAATGCAAAGTGTCCTTTGTTATCCTTCCTGCAGGCGCCTAGCAGATAGGACAACAAAGACAGCATGAATTTAATTTGAATGAGGCTTTTTACTAAATTTGATAAACTTAGCTAGCGATATGTCCCATGTTTCACTGGAGCTGCAGCATTCACACTGGGAGCTCTTAGGCGAAACCACCAATATTACAAACCTTTAGGTTATCAAGTCATAGGTTAACTGCTCAAAACCATTTCAATTAAAAACACACATCTTTCTGTCACTGATGTCTCCCAAATGTTTGAGTTTTGGGATTCAAGTAGGGTGATGGGTAAATTGTCTTACCCTTGACAATCTTCTGCTTCTGGCAAGCTGTTGGTTTGCTAGTTTGTGTTGTGAGTTGATTGAAAAACATGAGAAAAACATGAGAAAAACATGAGAACATGAGAGCACATAAGACTTTTGAGAGGGGTGCACATCTACTTCACACTTTTTTTTTTTTTACAATTATAACAGAAAAAAAGCATGGACATTTGAACAAAATTAATAAGGTGAAACTTATAACTGCCTATATGCTTTACCATCACCCAGGGTCTGCCATCGCTGAGGAGCCTCCTTTTCACAATGAGGACTTGAAGTCTCTTCCAGACAAGGCCTTCATGTTATCTTAAAGGAAAAGGGGTTCAGCTTCTGCAAAGACAAATCAGCTAGTCAAAGTGACTTGCTTTCATTTTTAGCATAGAAACACCTGGGTTTGATACTTTTCCTGCCAGTCAAGGCCATAGTCTGACCAGGGCTAAGACCTAGACTCAATGGAGCTTCTCCATCATATCTTTAAAAGAAATCTTTTTGTAATAACTCACAGAACAGCTGGTTTTGTCACCTTTCCTTAGCTAAATACTTAATGATATTATAAAGAACTTATAAATAACTATAACTATGTACAAATATACACAGCTCCTTTGAAAGTACTGTTTACCTCTTTGTTACAACCAACCTAATTCAAACTATCAAAGGAAACATCTCTTCTTTGAACACTGTCAGGTGATGAAGCCCAGGTGAATATTACCACGAATATTGTATGAATATATTGCAGTATCAGTATGAATCCTTTTTGGAAACAGTTTACTATGAAGAGTCAGGGTTAGTCAATGAACATAAAAAGGAAGATATTAATTTAGAGTATACATGGGCTAATCAACAATTCTAATTAATTTAAACATATTTTTTGGGGATTATCATGTGTTTATTTTCTTTAGAAGAGGTATAAGGGTATAACCTTAAGGCTGTAGGACAAAACATTTTTGTTAATTAGCAGTTTCTGTTAATACGTTCTCCCGTATAGTTTTTAACCTTTCTGTAACACCAAATGACTTTAGTTCTGTGATTAACATCTGCGTACTTAATTGTAAAAACTCAATATTAAAAGTCATGGTTATATTTTGGTTTGAAAATAAGAAAACATATGATTAGTATTTTAGGGATAGCAGTGACAGACCTGCTATACTCAGAAACCTGCTATTGACTTTAACAGGAGTTGGCATGAATGAAGTATGAAAGGTAGTTGTTAGTGATTTTCAGCATGAAAATGCTTTTGTTGAAATCCTATAACTGAAATTGTAGGCTTTTTGGAAGAGGAAAATAAATATCTTGATGCTTCCTTTTTTCTTTGGAGGGTAAAAACAACTTGTAATCATGGGTCTTATACAGAAGAAAATTATCAAATTAGGCTAAAATCCTTAAATATTGCAAAATATAATATTGAAACTTCAATGCATATTTGAAAAGAGTTTAGTATTGTTAGGACTAAAACTGTTTAACGTACCTAGAAATGAACATTAGAATGGGTATCTGTTTCTATGGCAACTATTTGCTGTGTCCAATTATTGAAAACATTACCAAAGGATGCTTTTAATGGGTCTTAATTCTATGGGTAGGCTTTTGGGGGGGGTGCTTTTTCTGTACGTTGGACTCTTGGGTTGCCATGGGTGAGTGGGCTGTGTGAAGCTGTGGTGGCTGGGAGGGCGCCCGCCACTCCCCACGGCCATCCTGCCTATGCCCTACTCTCCCGTCCTGTTGTGGGAGGGGGGAGGCGCTGCTTGGGCCCCCCCCCCCAGTATGGTATGCTGCAGTGCACTGCTGTAGTTCCTCACCCTTGCCGTTGCAGGAAGTAGGAACAGGACCCTGGTTGCAGTGAGAGCAGCAGGGGTAGCAGGGTTTGGGGGTAGCACTGGGGCAGCTTGTAGGGCTTTCCCAGCCCTCAAGATGGTGACATCCTGGGCACATCCTGCTGGGTGTGGGGGGGCAGGGAATGCAGTGCCGCTTCTGCTGGCGCTGCCCCTGCTGAGGCCATGTGCTCGGTACTGTGCTCCCGTGGCTTCGCATGCACCCCCATCCTGCCATCTGTCGCTGCTGTGTTCTGCTAGTTTCTGGGGCCGGCACGATGTGATGTCCTGGTCCTGGGTGCCGCTTGTGCAGTCAGGTCTCCCAGTCTTTCGAGTGCTGCCTGTGGTGCTGGCTGCCTTGGTTCTTCCCAGGTTTCTTGAGTCCTGACTGCAGATGTAGCAGTATGTGGTAGCCTGTGGCCCCGGGCACCGCCGGCTCCACGCACGGTACGGGCAAGGGCAGCAGCGGGACAGCTCCAGTGGGAGGGCTGCCAGCTTTTCTTCCAGCCTCTGGTGAAGCAGCACCGTTTTTTCTGGTTTCTGGTGGGCACTCTGGAGGAAGTCCTGAGCACCACAGCGGGGGCAATTCCGGCCACTGGCTCCACTTGGTTGGCGCGGTATCTCTCCCCCGGGCTGCCTCCTGTGCTCTGCCATCTTTGATGACTGACTCCGGTGCCATTTGCTCTCTGCCATCTTGGGGGTTTTCAGCAGGCTGTCTCTGCGGCGTTACAGGGTCTGGAGCCCAAAGATGGACTCCGTAGCGGGGTGTGGGAGGCCCCGGGCATTCCGAGGATTGACCCGGTGGTGGCGGCTCAGGCAGTCGCGATGCAATCACTGCCAGTGCCAGCAGCAGCAGGGGAGCTCCAGGGTAGAACGGCGCTCCAGGGATAGGGACCCTAAGGAACAGCTGCCTCCCACCCCTTGGTTTCTTGCTTGTCTTCTTCACCCACATGCCCCAAATGGCATCTGCTCTCCCCCAGTGGCTCTGTCTTGCTTTCTGTGCTTGCTGAGTGTTCCAGGGGGTGGTGCTCGCAGCATCTTTACTGCTGTCCCTGCATCCTTCTCAGCTTTCAACCATCCCAGTAAGTTTGAAACAAAGTTCCAGGGCTTTATAACATTCATAGCATTGATAGCGGCTTCTAAAGGCTACTTTATAAGCCTCCAGGGTTTTATAATGTCCATAGTGGCTTCTAGAGTGTTACTTTATCTCCTGTTGAAGTAAAAAAAGTCATAACTTTATGACTGGATTTTCCCCCAATGAAATCCATCTTGCCATGTTTCTGGCAGGGTTTTTCTTCTATTTTTTCAGCTCTTTCCACTTTTCTAGCTCCTATGCTGCTCAGTTTTTTCAGCTTTCCACTTCTCCAGCTCCTACGCCACTCCATTTTTCAGCTTTTTGCTTTTCTGGTTCCCATGCCACTCTGGTTTTCAGCCTTCTGCTTCTCTGGCTCCTACACTGTTGTCTCCCCTGCTCTGTACACAGAAATGGCTGCCGTCCTCAAACAGGGCACCACATGTTCCATGAGGCTGTGGATTGGAGACAGACACGCGACACTGTACACCGAGGGTCACCAGCAAACAGCATGTTTTGTTGTTCAGAACCTTCTTATATAGTGGGTTCAAAACTCCCAGGTCCAGACAAATGATTGGTCTGGGTTTAACACCACCCAGCTCCTTGACCAGTGATATCTCTGCTTTCTGGATTGAACATGATTGGCTGAGGCCCCTGCTTGGGTTTGAATCAAACCTATTCCTGCCTCATCTGAGGATGTGTTTTACTTCTAGGTTGGTTGAATTTGGGGCTTCAATATGGCCGTATTTATCTGGTAGCTGCATGCCAGCTACAACTGTGACATCTCACTAACTTGATAAGAAGAAAATTGTTTTGGGGCATCAGACCTAATTGGGGGACTTCAGCTCAATCACAATAATAGCAAAATGTTAATAATGTAGTTTACACACAGTGTTATGGGTAGGCCATGTTTTAGGGGTTTATCAATGAAAATTAATTCCCTTCTGCATCAGAAAAATGTCTAGACTAGGAAATAATTGCAGAACACTCCATACAATCACACAGGATTGAACATAAAGGGATCAGGCTTACAGAAGACTTGAGTCTGCCCTCTTCTGAGGGAACTCTTCTAAGCTTGAGACTGCCAAACTGGACTTCATTTGGATGCACCCAGACATGTCACTTGGAAGTTCTGTGATACAAACTTGGCACATTATTCTTTCATAAGGGTGTGACTTCCCTGTCAGATACAAGGTACAAGTAGAAACCTCAGTATTAGACACAGGAGTGGGAAACTTCAGTATTTAATGTGCCCTTTCATTTCTGTCAGTCACCTGTCAGCAGCTACAGGAGGGATCAGGACAGGATACAGGACAGGTTTAAGTGTGCCTGGGTATGTTTTGAACAGGTAGGGTGTTGCAACCCAAATAACTGAAAAATGAGCTTCGTCTCCCTTTCTATCTTCAAATAGATGAATTTCTTTAAACTGACACTTTGCAAAAAAAAATTGCAGTAATGCTGTTACTGTTTAGGTGGTTTTATTGTCTTTTTTTCCCCCTTTATTTTATTGTTTTCAAGGTACTCTAGGAAGGAATGTATGTTACACCAGCTAAACAAAAATGCAGTGATTTCAAAGGTAGGAGGCTCATAATGGCACCCTTCAGATTCATACAATCCAAATTCCTTGTTTGTTTTTCTTCTTTTATACCAATATTTTTTTTGATTATTGCTTCCTGAAGCCTTGCAGCCACTGGACTGAATGACAGGTATTAGCAGGAAGAGAATAAAAACTGGGGCTGGGAGGACTGCACCTTTATTTTGTGTAGTTGAAAATAATAATTAGAAATTTAGAAAATAACCTTTCTAAAAGAAGGAAGCAGTGGAGGGTAGCTTTGGCACACTCCTACATAGCTCAATATTTTTATACATTCTTAAGTCTCTTCCTGTTTTAATAAATCTTCCTTGGGTAAGTGAAATAAATTAGGTCCATGAATACCCTCCATGTAGTACACTTTCATAAAGACAAGGAATTTTTAATAAGGAATAGAGGTATGTTTTTAAAGTTTTAGAACCTCTTCGCATAGGAAACTGAGACAGTCCTGATGAATCAGGTCAATGTTTCTGTTGCATGTTTGAAAGCAGTGCATGCATATTTAATATGTTCTAATATTTGATCTTTTGCATATCTGGCTTAGCTTTTGCATATCTGGCTTAGCTGGATTATGTGATAAAACTCTCATTTGATGCTTGGTTCCACCAGAGCTCACAGCAGACACTGCTGGGTGTTGAGATCAGGTAAATAATGCAAACTGCTTTCTGTGAGACACTGCTAAAAGTAACTTGGGATATTTAGAGGATGGGCTTGCCCTCCTCTTTGAGGCATTATTTTCTCTGAAATGATGAGTTGATTGCATTTGAGAGTTGTTCCCAAACTAGCCTCTGTTGTCAGGCCCACATGCTGGGGGCAAAGACATGGCCAGCGTGTGATTTGCTTCAGTGCCTGCTTGTTTTGGAACCTCCCTGAGAGAGCAGGGAAGATGAAAGTGCACTACAAGGCAATAGATTTAGTGGTGTTTCCTGTTAGAAAATGTGTAGGTCCAAGTGCTGCCCTGATGAAACCACACTGAACACTAGGCAAGGCTGAGGGCACAGATGGGTGTCCTGTGAACCATGTGAAGCCTCTTTGTCCTGTGGCTTCTGTGCACAACACAGTGACAACAAAATCCCCATGAATTTGAAGAAATTGTGTCCTCTCTTCGCCTCCTGGCAATTCAGGACATGTAATGGCTTCTGCTTTTCTGCTGCTGACATGAAATGTGACAAGGAAAGAGTGTTTTCCACTCTTGATACACAGGATCCATCACACTTCCCGAGGCAGTGCCCTGTTCCCTGGCACAGCAGTGCTCATGAAAGCAGCAGATGACAATAAAGCATTCAGGTGCACTCACTGGAATGAGGAGTGTGGGTCAGGATAGCCGCTGTTGTCATTTCCATCACATTAAATTGTGAGCCTGGCATCTTGTGTGCCTTCCTCCGATGTTGATCCTGAGCGTTAAGGGTGAGGCTTCTGGGAGCTCCTCAAGCAGCTGTTTGGTGGCTCTGGCTGGAAAGCACTCTGCCCACCAGCAATACCACATTCTGCTCACTTTGTTAAATTCATAGTGAGGGATTTGCAGACTCAGGCTGGAAGAGATTGCTAGCACAGAGCTTTATCATGCAAAAAAAAGATTGTGGCCCCAGATATAACAAACCTTTCCAGAGTTCTGTAGTTCAAAGGGATGCTGGGTGCATGTTTCCCCACTGTCAGACAGCAGGGAGAGTGGAGTGAAGCATTCTTGTAGCCTTTCTTATGCTCTTCAAAAAGAAAACACACAGTATAAGCGGAACAAGTATATATTTCTGCCAGGTGATGTTATGTGGAGATGATTTCTTGCTGGCAAGACTGAATTGTTCAGTTCTGTAGGGACAGACACCTTCTACATTGTTGATTATGTATTGCTCTGCCCAAGTGCCAAACTGACCCAAGCAGTGGTAGGACATCTAATCAAACCCAATTCTGCTTGAACTTGGATGTGTATTTGGTTGTATCTAGCAGTGTCTCTTTGCTCAAACAAATAATTTAAACCAGCACTTCCCCTGGCCTTTTGATTTGGGAACTTCCTGGGCAAGTGGTGCTGGTCAGTAAGAATGAATTGTACAAATCCAGCTCCTCATGTAACACCTCCAACCACCCAGGAAATATCACAGCACCAGGAGGCCATACAGGCTGTTGAATTGAATTGGATCTTGTCCTTTCGCTGCTCTCACTCAGATAATCAATCCTCAAGTGAGTGTGTGCTTCTGCCAATATATGTGCTGCCAAAACACCCATACAGCTGTGTTAAGAGGAAAACTCCCTTTCATTACAAGTTACAATTTTTCTTGCTTACCAGCAGTATTTTGCTGAAACCTGAAAATAAGACTCAAATAGCCAATGTGGGCCATGTTGCTCCATCTTGTTCTCTTTCCAGATCTTTCCTTGAATATCAGTTGATTATTACACTGTTTAATAAGGCTGGCACTGTAACTATATCCTTTATTCCAATGTAAACTGCTTTGAAAGAAAAAGTATGAGACAGTGAGAATTAATAGGAAGGCAATATCATGTAAATTCCACTTTACTTTTAGCTGTTCTATTGAAAAAGCAACGAGCTTTTTATTTTTGTGACAAGGCCTGTGACTTGGCAGCATAATTGGTGCAAAATAGACTGCCTGGACAAGCTTGATTTAATAGGATCTAACTCCAGGAGATAGGAATGTTGTACTGTGCAGAATCCAGTTTTTAGGAGTTTTTGGAGAAGACTGAAGCTGAAAAATGTCCATAAGTGATTGGTGAATCATAGGGTAATACAAGTTTTCCTTGTCTAAGAATTTTAAAAGCACAAAAACTATAAAACCCCTTTCTTCATCCTTTTGCTTTGCCTCTGGTTTGCACAGTTGTGACTTTTCATCTGCCCTGGATGCTCTGGGATCTTTTGAGCCTGAATTCACTCTGAACTTCAACCTTGAATTGAATGTGTCACTTCTCACAGAATGGAAAAAGAAAATGCATAAGCCTCAACCGTGGCCTTGTGAATTGCCACCTGGGCATGAATGAAGCTTAAGTATTAACCTTCCAACAATTAAATGGCACTATTTCTCCAGACATACCTCCTGCAGCCATTCTATCCAGTAGGCAACATCTCTGCTTAATTACCTTATTTCTATCCTTGAGCTTTCCCAGCTACTCCCACAGCAACAAATCCAGCTCCTTCCTAAAGCTCCATGTGCAACAATTGGACAGGTGGTTGCTATATACTTTGCTGCTCATAATGGAAGTAAAAGAAGGCACTTTAAAACCAGTGAATGCTTGTTTCTTTTCTTTGATGTGTGTTCCTTCTTTTTGTCTTGGCATGCTCTGCTCCAGCAGATTACTCCTGACTCCTTGTCCCCACTGCCTGATACTTCTCTGGGAATAGTGAAAAGCCTTTGTTTCCTTTTTGGAATAGCCACCTTAAGGTCATCTGAGGCTGCTGCTGCTGCTGCTGCCAGAGCTCATGCTGCCTCCAGAGCAGTTCAAAATTCCATGGGCTCAGCAGCCTGGCCCCAGGACAGGGATGATTCTGCTGGGGCAGAGGAGAAGAGGAAAGGGCTGTGAAGGACCAGCTTAATAACTCTAGCAGCTGGCACTGTGTAGCTGCACTTTTAACACGTGTTTGACTTCCTGATCCACTGTGGTGTAAAGACACCGGAGCTGGCTCTGATTGAGCTGCCTTCTTTATGTCCTAAGTCCAAGCTGCAGTAGAGCTCCTTTAGCATAGGAGAACACCCAAATCAAGCTAATGCTACTGCATTGCCTTCCCTTCTGGTGCTGGCTCATTTCCAGCCAGCTCAAAGCCTCCTAAATGCTGTTTTGCATGATACAGGTAAACCCTAAATAATCTGTATTTACCAAAATAAGGTAAGTACAGAGTCCAAGCCTAGTTACACACAGATAATTCTGTTTCTGAACTATCCTTCTGACCACCAGAGCCTCTAATACAGTGTTTTATATATAAGGTAGGTATATTGCTGTGTGCAGCCATTGCACTAATTGCTTTCTTGTCTTATGGAGGTTATTGATCTGAGCAGGAGGGAAAGATCTCAGGAAATCATGGCAGTGGAAGGAAAAGATTTTCTCAGTGCAGTCATTTCAGTTTAGCTAGGGATTTTTCTTTTTTTCATTTTTCTTTTCTGTGTTGACTTGTCATGGCCTCGTTTTTGGTAGTGGGGGGGGCGAGGGGGGTGCACAGGGAGACGAGGTGCTCCAAGCTTTGGAGCCAAGATTCATCTGCAGTCCATGGTGAGGACCATGTTGAAACAAACTGTCGCCCTGTAATGCATGAAGTCCACGAGGGATGCAGAGATCCACTCGCAGCCCATGGGAAAAGTCCAAAACCCTCACACCCTGTCTCCTTCTGCTGTTGGTGGGAGGGAAGGAGGAGCTGGGGGAAAAAATGATGTTTTAAAGGCTTATTTTACTTCTCGTTATCCTCCTTTAGCTCTGTTAATAGTAAATTTACTTCATACCTTTAAATTTGAACTTGTTTTCCACTTAGAGTGTTTTTTCTCCCGGTCCTTATCTCAACTCATGACCCCTTTATTAATTTTTTTTTCCTCTTCTCTCCCCAGATGTAGCAGGAGAGGGTAAGCAAGCAACTTTCATGGGTACCTGGCATTTGGCCAACATCAAACCACGACATTTTCTTACTTTTTTTCTCTCTTCCCTGCTCTATCCTCAAGACACTCACCAGATGTTGAGAGCATTCATAGTTGTTCCTTCACTAACTTGAAAGCCTCAGGTATTCAGTGCTTCTCTAAGCTGTAAATCTGGGAAGCCCCTTTGGAAATAGGAGGTACAATATGCTAACAATGACTGCATCACACAGTGTGTCAAGATGAGAAGGAGATCATTTCCTTGATCTCACTTCAGAACACTGGCACGTCTCTTCGCAGAACTCATTTGGATATTGCTCTCTGTAATTAAAGAATGTATCATCATGCATACAGGAAGGTCTCCAAAAGGCTGAATTCAAGTTGCACAGACAGCCTCAATTTTGGCACTGCTTGGCATTCAAATACTTGACTGGCAACTTTAATAGTGTTTCCCCTTTAAAAATTATTTATAAGGAGTTTCCTAGAGGAATTGATTTTGTTGTTTAACTCTCATCTGCCATTAAATAGCATGTAATTCTTGGTCACATAAAGCATCAGCAGGGCTAAAAACACTTGTCACATGGGTTGCTGACAGACTAACCATGGCCATAGGTTGTTATTCCATGATTGGATCCGGGTTAATTTGAGATAGGCACTTAGCTGTGAGTTTAAAAGATGGTGAATATCAGAAGTTGAGAAACTCAGTTTCCATTCTTTTTATGCTGGTTTACCCAAAGTCTCTGTCCCAAATTTTTTTGTTCTTTTGATTTTTTTGGAGGTTATAAAAAGTTACTTACACAGTTTAAGACTAGAAGTTATGAACTTCTTTCATTAAAATAAACTCTTCTCAAATCTGGAAGAGTGATTTTCACCTTTCTGCTTGTATCTGGCTTCCTACTTTACATATCTCTCTGAAATGTTCGTGATTATTTGTGCAATCAGCCCCCTTCCTTCTTGGAGTAATTAATTACAATAGTCCTCATTATTTTCTTCTGGAAGAACAAAACTGGCTTTAAGTAGGTAGGAACCAAGGAAAAATGAGATACCAGATCAAGACCTTCTTCTGCACTCCAGTCATACCATGTTCACACATTTACAGTGTACACAGCTGTTCTTTTAAAAGTAATACAGCAATAATTCAATGTGTAAGCACGTATTTTTTCAGTAGCAATATCTAGGACTTAAAAATGGCTGCAACTTTGTCTCTCTCTATTGCCTTATATCAGAGAGATTTTTCTGTGCTGTTCAGAAGCTGCTTCTTTTAATTTGGTGGTTGGTAGGCACAGTTTTGTCTTGATGTCTCATGGTGACTAGAGCCAACATCACACTAATGACTCCCAGATAAATGGAAAAATGCAGTGTGCCTGCATGAAAAACATTATGATGGAAATGCACTCAGTAGCTTCATGGTGCATCGTTTAATCTGAATCCCTGAGTGGAGCTTTCATCATTTCTCCCTGGTTAGTTGGTGAAGGGATGGGGGAGAGGATTGAGCTGGATGAGGGTAACATGAAAAGGGCAGTGAGATGCCAGGAAGTGTAGGGCTGAAATCCACAATTTAGCCTAATATTTTTAGTTAGGGTTTTTAAAATTGTAGCACATGAACAACACAGAAAAATAGTTTTGAACACAAAGCCCACTGTGTCCTATGAATTGTTCTGAGTCTGAGGTAATGCAGCATCTCCTACGTCATCCCCTCTTATCATGTGTAATCGATGTTATACTTAATGCAGCATGACTTGGCAAGTGATTAAGGACCTGGTGGGGACATTAACAATGTAAAACTTTATTTGCATTTACATTAATGATTTTATAATGAGAGTTTTATTATATTAATGGAGACTGCTGAGAGAAGAAGGGAAAAACAAAGCTGAACCTCTCCTGATGTCTTCCTTTAAAGAGCACCCTTTGCTAGCACTTTGTTGACATAGCTGCTTATTTGCATAAAGGAAAATATGGGCATTTGGAACTATTCATTATGGAATGGTTAAAGCACTTGTGCTAATTATTACATTAATTGAGTTATTTTAAGAGGAGTGTTATGAAAAATTTATTTATACAATAATTCAGAGAGAAGAGAAAAGTTTTTAAAATAGCTGCACTTGTATCTTAACTGGTACCATATCTCAATAACAAAATATAAAAAGCTTGTGAAAGAAGCTTATCTTTAGACAGATGTATCCAGGGATACCATGAAGAACTGCTATTCCTGCTCTGTTGTTTCAGTGAATTACAAAGCTTTTATCCAGAACAGAAACCTGGCAAAGGTTGAGCTGTTGCCTGTAGAGTCCAAGCACTGCTGAACCTCCAGAGAAAATGAACCAGCCCTGGATGTGATTTTCTGAAAAGCAACATCAGCTGCTTCATGCCACTTCCAGATGTTGCCTGAAGAAGAAATTTAAAAACCAAACAGAAAACCCCTGGTCAAGTCCCCCCCAATTATTGGGATGGACTACACTTTCCTTGAAGCAAATTTTGTCCAATACTAGATAATGATAATGTAAGAAATTAAGAAGTAGGTTCATGTGATTACTTTGATTTTTGCAGTGCAACTCTGAGGCTACCTTCTTGTAAGTACCTATGCCAGAAGTCTGCATTATTTTCATGAGAAAGCTTTCCCCAAACTCTTCTCAAAAGTAGGAGAACAAAAAATCATCTTTCCCAAAAAGTCATCACTATGTCAGCTGTAACCCTGGCATGAAAAATGGAGATATTAGTAAAACAGACAACCCCTCTGAGAATGTAGTAATATATTTGATTATTTAAGCCAAAACCTACCAATGTTGTTTTCATTTTATTTAACAGCTTCAACTAAATTTTCTTGCTTTGATTTCCCTCCTCCAATGGACCAGCACAGTTTCTACCAGCAAGCTGGTTTTCTGTGTTTTCTGCAAATGATTGGTTACAGCAATTAAGTTTCTTGGCAGACAGCCCTAAAAATCAGGTTGTTTTCAAGAGGCTTAATTCCATTGCCTTGTACTCTACCACAAATGATGTGACCTGTATTAATTAGTATTGCTAGGAGCAGAGTTGGGGAATTAAGGATGCAGTCAGGCATTATGGGACCATAAGGTTCCCCAAAGATCCAGAGGTTTGTAGCATGAATATCTTGACAGAAGCAGGTAAAAAGATCAGAGGTTCCTACAGGACCCCTGTACTTTAAACAGCCAATGCTCTGCAGTAAATAATGTGGGTGGTGTTGTTGGAAAGACATTTCAGAGAAGGAGTGAGTGACACTAGGTGGAATTGCAGGAATGAGCTGGCTCTTGGCCAGGATCTTCAATGGCAGACAGCAGGAACTGGACAAGAGAGAGCCCAAAGACCAAATTCTTTTGAGGTCTTTTCTCAACAGCATAAATCTCCATTCAATACAGGAGACTCTGAAAGCTGTAGCTCAAATTCATCTATGACATCTATAATTTACAGCTCTGAATCAAGTATTCTCTGGGTATATCTTTCAAGGACTTCTAAAGTGAAGTCAAAGAAAAGTTGGATTCAGACATGTTTTTATCAAGCTTTAGAAGAAAAACGAAGACCCTCACAACCCAACTGAATCCAAAGAAAATAATTTTGTTGACCTCAGTGGATGAGAATTCTCCATGATCAAGTTTATTTTATAGTTTTTCACATATGAAACAATGATTTTAGGCAATGAAAGGTATTTTCAAAGAAGTTAGTTACAGCATAGAATCACTGTTAGACTAAGTAAGTAGAATTCTGGAAAGGGTTCTGTTGAAGTAGTTGCTTCACTAATTGTGAACTTGCAACATCCTTTAATTAGGCATTGTATCAGACTGGTTCTTCAGTGGCTGACTTCCTTACAAGTGTCTTTTGTAGGAGATTTCCTGCACAAGTTGCCTGAAACAGGTCACAGTCCAAAATCAACTTCCCAGTTTAATAACGGTAAATATTTATGGTCCCAAAAAATATATGTTGTCATTTCCCATCTACAGCTCTGTATAAACAGAGCATTTAAGTGGAAATGCAAATGTTCTTTCTCCTGCACTTCTGTGAACCCCTGAAAGATATATAATAGAAAAGTGCAGGGGTTTTTTTCTTAAGGATTTCTTGAAATCAGTTTAAACTTCTCTAAAGATTTAGCAGGAGACAGCTGAAAAGAAATGAAGAAGAGTTGTGCCAAGAAAATTACATTACTGTCATTGTTAATTTGCTTTAAATACCTGTGAAAAGAAGTAGTCTATTCTCTGTTAAAATTTCCTATTGGCTCACAAGCAAGTGGTGAATACTATATTTTATAGACTCTGACATGAAGATTCTGTTTAAATATTTATCTTTTGAACAGCTATGTTTACAGCTAAAACCCTCCTTCAACTTAAACTTCAGCAATGTGATATATTCCTCTTCTGAAGTTGTCTCAGGTGAAAACACATTAGCTGGTCAGGTTTTATGAAGTTCTGCAGATTATTTGCTCAAATGAAGGTCATTGCTTTAAAGGTCAAAGTGAAAACATATAGTGGACCATATTCACACTTGCTTGTGAATTTGGAGGAGCCATTTAGACTCTACCATGGGACATCATTCCATATTGACAGTATTGTGTATAAATTTCACCGCTGGGTTTTGAATGAACAGAAGAAACTGAGGCCTTATTGATGAAAACACATGGCTGTGCTTCTGGCTAGGAGACAATCAAGTCAATAAATTGGTTTTCTGGTTTTCTTTTCCTTAATATTTGTATTTTCCAAACTACAAAATGTTTGTGAGTACCAAGAAAGAGTTTTGCCAAATAAAAGGAGTGCTGTCTCTTCTGTGTCATGTAAAGGAAGCATTGAAAAGTGTCTGTGTCATATAAAGGAGCTTTTAAATTTATTGTGTCTATGATTGTGGTTTGGGGAACATGCTGAAGCAGAGATAAATTTTGGTGGAGAATCAGTTGGGCCTCATAAAGATGCCACTGGGAAGCCTGCAACTCTTGAGTACTAAACTTGTTAGTGTTATAATATCAAGGGAAGATATAAATCTGCTTTAGGTGCTACATCTACTCCCTGTGCACACGAGTTCATTTGCCACTGGATGCTGTGGTTACAGTGGGAGCCACAATGAAATCTGGAAAGATTAAGCAGGATAATATTTGCTTTAAAAGGAATATTCTCAGCACCAAGTTCAGAAGAAGGGATGCAGCACAACCCTGTGAGTCCTGGGAGGCCTGGCAGGATGGGATGTGCAGAGGGGGCAGCAGGGACAGGGATGGTTTGTGCTGTGGCTGATGTGGTGGAGGATGGTTTAGGAAGACAGACCCAAGCCCTTTGCATTTCCAGGCCTCAGTCTTCAAACAGCCTTTCCAGTGACAATTCCAGATCCTCAGGAGCAGCTGGGGGACTGTATTTAATGTCTTTACCTGTAACAATGAAATTAAAATGCCTTTTCTGATGAGGCTTCAAATACTTGCTTTGGCATACAAAGGCACTTTTCCCAGCTGAGAATGTTTAAGGCCAAATACCTGCAAGATTTCTTTTGCTGCTTTGCTTTTTCTTCTTTATTTTCTCCTTTTTTTTTTTCTTTTTTTTTTTTTGGTCATAATGAATCATCCTGTTGAAACTGCTGGGTAAATTGGAGTATCAACATGTACCAATAAACTGCTCTGGAAGGCAAGGCATTACTTTGCTCCAGGTTTTTCATCTCCACTGCTAGTGAAACAAATTGATTGATAGCAATTAGTCTTATTAATAGCACAAATGCTAGCCTTCTAGCCTTACACTGAATGGGTTCTGCAGGCTTTTACTGATTGAATTTGTGCCTTTCTAGGTTAATCAAATATTTCAAAGGAAGGTGACAGTGAGTAATAAATTCTTTGAGTCTATCAGTATTCTGAACAGCTGTTTCTAGCTATGTAAATTCACTTGAGCTGATGCACATGGTATTACGTGATATATTTATTGCCCAAGTAGGTTTTGGGTTTTTTTTTTTTGTAAATGCTGTCTTCTTGCAATTAATAAAGCTCTTAGTAGGTGCTTTTGCAGGAAGCAATGTCCTTCAAAGAGATATCAAAGTCAAATCACAAAGGAAATTTAACACTTGAGGGAGATATATGGAAGAAAACCCCCAGCCTGATGCTTGTAATTGCACTAAGTAGGTTTTTTTCTTTTTGTGTATTTTTAATTTAGGTATTTCTGAATTTCAACCCAGTAACTATAAACAGATCTTTCTAAATGTATTATATGTTTTTTTCTGATCTTGAAAATACCATTTCACAATATGTCTTTAAATTGCAGAAGTATGTCAAAGTATATTTCAAAATAAACAGTTTATTCAATAACTTCTGAGATAAAAAATCACATTTCCTAGATAAGAATGTGTGAAAGTGTTCCCTTGCTGACATCTTGGAAGTATGACATTTAAGGATTATAAGGGTGGAATCTAAGTAAGCCACTTTTGATTAGAGGTACATTTGCTGTGGTGGTGCAGGTGATTTTGTAGAGGAAAAGCTGCACATAGTTAGCTCAGAGTTTAGAAGGCAGAATTCCACACAACTAATAAATTGTGATGGTTTGTGGAAGTATTCCCTAATTCCAAGTAGCATTTGGGCTTTTGATGGTCAGCTTTCTGAAATGAAGTGGTACCGTGTAATGATGCTCAGATTCTCTTTTCTATCCCAGCTGCTTTGGCCAGGCCAGAGCTGTAACCTCAAAAACACAACTGTCTGGTCTTGTTCCCACTCCAGAGATGGATGTGGGAATGGTGAGGATATTTGGATCACTTGTTTATATTCTGAGTTGAGGACTCAGAATATAAACAAGACCCTCTTTATCTTAGAGGGAAAAATTCCAGCCAGACAGGTGAGAGAAGAGCTGAGGGTTCTCTTCCCATTTATCAAGGATTGCACTGAAATAACATTTTCTACTTTTAATAAGTAAAAGTTAAGAAAGAAAACAATTTTATTAATCTCATTCCACTTGCTTTGTTTTAACAAACAATAAAAATTATAAATCATTAAAGAGCCAAATAAGCTATGTGCTGGTGGTTTCTAATGCAGACCCAGGGCACATTGTAAGTCACGATCTTGAAGGCAAATTGACTTTAATCAAGGGGCCTGCATTAATTACTTAGTCATTCTAAGCCATTTTTCTTGCTGTGATAGTGTCTTTGTTTTTGGGACAAAAAAACACCCTAAAAAGTCTGAAATATAGATTTTCATTTAATTAAATGTACTGAGGTTGAGGCTGTTACAATCCTCAGCCATGACACATGGCTTTTCAGCCTCAGTGCACAGAATTTCAGGTTTTTGTAGCCCCCAGTCCATTTGGCCTGTTTTCATGCCCATTCCATGATGAACGAAGTGTGGTAGAGGATTTCGGCCTGAACCTGTATAAGCCAAGCAGAAAGGAGCCAGGCTGTCTTTAAATTTGTAGTCAAAAATTTCATATTAATCTCTTCACTGCTGCTTCTCAGTCTTGGTCCTTGGTGAAGGTTCCAGAGCAGCTGGAATGGAGCCTTAGAGGGTCAGTGGAAGTCTGGTGTAAAACACAAAAACTTGATTAAGCGCAGTGTTGAAAGTTTAAGTTGCAAAGGCCTTGGCATGTCCTTGCACTGGGCCCTGAATTCCCTCCAGGCTGGGAAATTAAACTAAAATGCTGCCTTAGCTACAGGGAAATGTGCTCTTTCAAGCCTTGCATGAAGACACATAACTTGATTTTTATATGTTTTGAGGTAGCAATAAAACATCACCTCTCACCAACTGGGCCCTCACCAGTATCTGTGACTGGGCACAAGTGAGGTGGGTGTGTAACAAACACGTGGCTCCTGTGGAACATTATTCTTCCTTGCTGTGGGATGTAAGGCTTCCTGTTCATTTTGATAGCTTGGATAGAGGTCCTTGAAAAATCAGATTGGTAGTGTATTGATTTTACACTTTTTTAGAATATCTTGTTGATGGTGCACGCCAATGGCCACTGCTTTTCCCGAGATACCTTCATATATATATGTGTAGTGTATGTATGTATGCATCTAAGTGACGCAGCACAGATATTAATCTTCCTTGTAATCTCCCAGGTCACTGCTCTCATTTAATATATTATTCTGATCCACTTGAAGAATATGACAGGGAACTGGACAGATTAGCTTTCAGTGTGGAACCTGATACAGCCTTAATTTATTTAAAAAGAGAAGAAAATAAACATATGAAACTACTTCAAACTCATTAAAACTCAACTCTCAGTGCAGCAACCAGGCTAGAAATAGTGGCTGCAGCTTTTAAAGGAGAAGCTGGAACATTTCCCACATTTCCTCTGGTCACTAAATGCAGGAGTGAAACTGGTGGAGATAGATGGTGAGATCGCCTTTGCTGGCAACAAAGGCATCAACTTAAGGCCTTGGAAGGCAGGATGTTAAGAAGGGAAACATCTAATTAGGTTATGGTGAGGAGAATGGGATCATGGCAAAGGTTATGTAAATATGTTCATGCCAAATAATGTTATGTTTTGAGTTCTTGTTTTTAATTGGATGACAGTACTTTACATATAAGGCAATGTTCTGAGTTTTCATTATTCATTGGTTCATGGCCCTGTATATATTATGTTCACCCCTTTGTCTTGGTCTTTGGAGTTTGCCTTATACAGTGTTTGGTTTCTGTTCTTTTGTTGGCTCTTGGCCCCATTATTAAAGTTTACTTTTCTGGGCTACTCCATTGTTCCCATCCCTGATTCATTTGCCTCCCCCAGCTGGCCTGGTTCCGAGGTTGTGACTCTGACATGACAACTAAACTGTGTTCTCATTGGGGCTTGGAGGCACCAGTGGTGCCACTGGTGTTTCTCTTCTCCATGCAGTGATGGCAAGGGATGGTTTATATCCAAAAAGATGATGCTGCTTTGCTTCTTTTTTTTTTTCCTGTAAAACTGTCCCATTGCTCACAGATCTCGCAGCTAATTTTTTTTTTTCAGTCAGTTTAATTACATTTGAGAAACTGAAAGGAAGTGAAGGGGAGTGACTTTCAGAAAAGCATGTTTAGGTGGGCTCAGTATTCATAACTGAGGTCTCAGTACCTGCAGAGAAACATCTGACCACTTCATTAAGGTGCTTAAACAAGAATTTAGAATTTAGCTCTTTTGAACACCTAGCTCTAAATTCACATAACATGCTAGACTTCATAATTTTGTTTTAACTCAAAAGGCAATTTTGTGAGACTTTCATTTTCCTCCTTTCTCTCCTATAGCTGTCCTCAGCATTCAGAGGCAGTGGAGCTGTCCAAGTTTTCTTGTACATAAGACTAAGTGGGGAGATGTTGGCACTAAGGTAATGTTACCTCTCTGAAACAGGGATTACTGCTGAAACCTATCACTGATGTCAGGAGCTTGGAATAAGCACAGCCTGAAGTCCAGCTAAAGAGTCTCTTAAAGAAAGGTTAAAAGGCAAAGCATTGAGAGTGGTAGCTAAAACAAGAATAAGGTTCCGTCTGCCTTGTGAAGTCGCCCATGGAGTTGTGATGCAGTACAGAGAAGAACCTTTCCTTTCTACCTGCAAGCACTAGGATTGCTTCAATTTAGCTGGCACCAGAAAGAATTTGGGAAGAGCAGAAACTATGGAATACTCTTTAAGTTAAAATGGGAGTCTAGTTCAAAATTAGTTGGAGTCAGGATTTTACCAGCCACTTCTGAGGGCAGATCAAAGATAGTGCAGAGGAGAAAAATAATTTCTCTGTCATGAAGACAGACTGAAACTCAGTGAAGCAGCTCAGAGAGAACTAGAGCAGTGGATAATTATCCTGGAGCAAAGATATAAATGTAGGAATTATGAGAAAAGTTTCCATGGACTGTGATACCAATGAAGAATTGAAGTATTTAAGCAATATGTGATGACAGGTAGTACATATCCAGAGAAATAGAGCATGCCTCGGGTAATGCTGTAAAGTGTCTTGACAGCAGATTCACATTTAGATTCCTCCAAGTCCTACACCTTTATCTATCAATCTCAAGTGATTTTAATCACCCAAAAAAAAGCACTGCCCAGAGTATCCTGTGAAGGAGCTTGAAACAAGTGATTAGAACAGAGACTCTGCCACTCTGCCTTCTGCATTCTGCTTCTGTTGTCAGCCTAAAATGTACTTTACCTTTACACATAAAAAATTTATTTCCTGGGGTGTACCTGTTAGACTATTCCAACAAGCCAGGAGAAAAGACCATAAGAATTTTCAGACTCTGCATAAGAGCAGAATGTATGTCATGGTTTCCATGTCACAGTTTTGGAGACAAACACACGACAGAACACACCGAGGTTCATGCAACAACAGCCAACCTTTATTGAGTACTATTTTCCTTATATAGTTCTGAAAGTCCACGTGGTTATTCCGGATTGGCTGAATTAGTTGCCACGTGGCTAACTGGCCCATAGCTGCCCGTGTCCCCACTGGGCTAGACCTGCTCCCCAACAGCCCAGACTGCTCGAGTTATATAACCAAGGTAGTTATATAATTAGTCACCCTTCAGTTATAAAATTATAATTAGGATTATTTATAACTGTGAGGCTTCCAGGCCAGCAGTTAGCCACCACATTTCAATAGGCTGAGAATGTACTTGAATGTTGGAGCAGCACCACTGTTTCCATGTGTAGAATCAAGGAGAAGAAAAGCAGATATTTTGGGAGTATCAGGTCAAGCAAAGTCAGATTCTTTATGAGAAAGTGTTTTGAAGATACATTTATCCAAGAGAAAGAACATGGAAGACCATCTAGAAATAAAGCAGGAATGTGTTTAGAATTTAAATTTCTTCTGCAGAAAGGAGTTAATTCAGCCTGTGCCTGATCCATGGCCCTGGCTGCTCTACCAGCAGCACTGACACACATGGACTAACCAGAGTGTCCATCTCTTATTACAGTTCCTTAGGAATAGGAACCTGCCTGGGCTCTGAGCATTCTTTGAAGGGCTATAAACCAAAACTTCTTTCCCCCCACATTCTGAAATCTTACCCTGTGCTGCTGCTTCCACACACCTCACAGGTAGCCACAATGCAAACTGAAAAGCCTCTTCTCAGTGCTGTACTGGTTTAATTGCTAAATGAAGACAAGCACCTGACAAAACTGTTAGCACCATGACTCATACCAGATGCACAGATGCTTATTCATTCAGAAGAGACAAGATTTGTAATTAGCTGAGGGTCTGACTGTGTGGGCTGTTCAAGCAAGCGTCTGTCTCAGAATGGCTTTGCATAAAAATGAAACCCTGCTCTTAACTGCTGAAAATCTGTGATGCAGCCCAGTGAATTTACCTAGGTTTCTGATGGATATTTTGTCAGCTGGGCCTGAGTATTGCTTGACTCCTATTAGGTGGCTGATTTGGGGTAGATGTTATTTCACATGGGCAAAGACGGTTCTTTGGTATGTACAGCCAGTGGATGTGGACATGTGGACAAACAATTTTTGCATGTGCATGGTTGCAAATCATACACCAAACCACAGTCAGGACCTGCACTTCGAGCTTGATACTGATGTTAAACAGAATGATGCTCAAACCAGGATTTAGGCAGGTATTAAGCAAAGCATAAAAGGTGGGATTTAGCTGAATAATAATTTGCAGACTTTGCATGCAAAGTGCAGTATTCTGGAAAAATCTTGCATGATTACCTGAGTTTGATCTTTTCCATGCAACAACATTCAAAAGATAGCTATGAATCATGTTTATGTAACTTTGCATTTAGTGGGGGAAAAATGTTAGATCTGCTTTAAAAGAAAAAGAAAACTCATAACACATGGCTCCCTTAATGTTGTCTCCACTTTACTGGAGCTGTCACAGCCTGGTGAACACTTAATAATAGACAAATTGGTAAATGAATTGGACAGGTAGAGATCCTCTTACTGACATCCAAAAAAGCTTTAAAAAGCCTCCCTACTTTAGACTGTAATAAAAACATCAATGGAGATACACAGGCACTGCAAAATGTATCTAAAATGGGGTAGGCTGGTCTACCTCACTTTTCTGAATTTCCAAGGAATCTGCATCCTCACATGAATATTTTACAGCTGTTTTGACAGCCGGTGCATAAACATACAGAATAAATACAGCTATCAGCTAAAGAGTATCTCTCGACATTATCATTTTCATTTAAGCTTGCTGATGATATACAAAATAATTACAAAAATATATTTAGTGCAAGTAATGCTTGATGCTATGGACTATTACAAGATTAAAAGCATAAATTCCCTCATGTGGGGAAAAAGACTGTAATATGCAAATACTTCAGACAAGTGGGAAAAGCTGTCACTCTGTCAGTGAAAATGTTCACCAGAAAGGTGTTGTCATCAGATGCCTGATTGCACATACAGAGGGAGCTCCAGGTGCTGTGTCATCTCTAGAACTCAGTCCTAGATGGTTTGTGCTCATTGACACCTTCCAAATGTTACTACAAGGCTTCATTTTATGGATTACTTCTTGTTTTATCAAGAATGCTCAGAAATTCTTACTTCTATTGCTAACCTATTACTTATAAATCAGTCCAGACTACTACAGAAGATTCAGATGCTTCCAATTAATATCTCAGGTATAAACAATTACTCCCTAAAAATGTATGAATGTGTTTAATGCTGAAAGGATTTTCTATAAAGTTGGAACTTTGAGGAGCATAGTCACAGCACCAAAGGGCAGAGCAGAGAACAGCTAGTATGTATATAAGTATTTTTCATCTTTTTGATTGTAAGGAAGTAAAGTGATTGAGAAGGCTTCCATAACAAACTAAGAAAAGGTGCATGGGATCCAAAGATCCCACATTTATTCTGCCCAGATAGAGTTCTTTTAAATGTTGGCACATAAGAGCGTGAATTAGCGTATAACACCCAGGAGATCTCGGGGTATTGTTCTGTCTCCAAAACATTATTAACATTACTTTATTATAAGAAGTCCAGCTACGTTTTCCCAGTTACAACAAATGTCTGCTACAAAAAAGGCCAAGTATATTCATACTATGCTCTAAATAGTTGAGAAATTTCATAGAAATTGCAATAAAAATTTGTTAATGCCCTACCAGCTTGTTCTATAACATTCACCCCAACAATGCAAAGACAACATGGATTACGTCTCCATATGCACCTTATAGGAGAGGGGCAATGCACCCTATAGGAGAGGGGAAATAAGCAAATGCACCTTATGCACCTCTATATATAGAGGGGGAAAATCTACAGCTGCTTGCATGCCACTAAGAACATAAATCAAGCTTTTATGAATAATTTAGGATGACAAATCACCCTGACTTTTAGCTGGCTATGGGCACACAGAGACATTCCTTTGCATTACAGGAGGTACAGCCTATTACTTTTTCTGTGGCAGATTTTCCTCTATGTGTCCTTTCCTGTGGTTTGTCATATTTCTCCTTGAGGGAAGCTGTTCTTCCCCATTTCCATGTGCTGATGGGGATAGGAATAGTCTGAAGCAGGGGTACAGCATAGGTCACAGGTTCCTGTTTTCTCTTCTGCACCTAGGACAATTCTTAGAAAAGAGTGTAAGCTCAGGAAGCAATTGCTTTTAAAAATCTTCTCCATCCTGAATGGAAAAGATTTTCATTTCCATCTTTTTAATGCTTATTCCTGTGCTATTTATAACAACTTTTTTGCAATCCTAGTATTTTATTAGCCTTTGTAGCGGTGCGACTTTAGTTTCTGGTTTTTGAATGCTGTTTTTACATTTATATTGTTCAAGTAGAAAATGGTTTGTTCCAAATTTCCCCTCCTATTCCTTCCCTGTTAGTCGATTCCCTTCCTGGCTGGAAAGTCCCCGAGCTGTTTCCATGGAGACTGCTCCCTGCCACCCCGATGTATCCCTTGCCTCCAGACCTGCCACTCTCGGGAAGGGCTCTCCCCTGGTTCCAGAAGGTTCAGGGGAGGTCGGTCCCTGATTGGGGCGGGCTCGGGGAATCCCCCTCCCCTACCATTGGTTTCTGTATGTCACCCCACTCCCTAACCACTCCCTAACTCCTCCCTTGCCATCTTGTGATTGGCTGTTTGATATCCCTTATAAGTTCATGCACAGGCTTTGCTCTGGGGCTTCGCTTGGAGCAATCCACAGAGAATAAACCCTTTTCCTGACGCTCCAACAATGCCTCCTTCTCTTCTCTCGCCGCGGCCGCCTTCCACCTGCTCGTGTGACAGCACAGCTTACCCACCAGGTGGGTTCTGCCGGTCCGTCCTGCGGAGCCCTACCGAGGCTGGGACGGTTCCCCGCCAGGGCTGCCGGGCCGAGCTGGGAAGCCGCTTGAGAGCGGGCTAGGGGAACACGCCACAAGCCATGATTACTCTTAAAATGAGCATCATTGCCTTTTTCGTGGGCTATATAATACACGTATACAGCAGAACATACTGAGCTACTGTCACTGTGAATTGGAGACAGGGATGCGACATTAATACACTGAGCTCATGCAGCGATTACTCATGCTTATCGTCCGGCAACTCCTTTTATAGGGCTTTCAAATTTCCCGTGCTTACAGACATGATTGGTCAAGGGTCTTAACTCTGCCTAGCTCACTGGCCAATGATATGGGTGTATTTGTGCTTCAAAGGGATTGGCTGAGGTTCTCCGTCTGGGTTTGAATCTGACTTATCGTTATCATGTCCAAGGACTTGTTTACTTTGAGCTAGGCTGGTTGAGCTGGTATCTGTTAAGCAAAATCATCTGTGCAACTATAGTCCAGCTATATCTGTCACAGTTCCCCCTTCCAATTTTAATAAAAATGCAAAGTGTTCTCTGTTATCTTACCTGTAAGGACCCTTTGACACAGATGATTCTGCCTAACCTGACATACCTAGCCTCTCCCAGAGAGTGATGCATCCCATATATCATTGAAAATGTTACATCCATTCCCAGGAGCTGTCAGGC
Organism: Acrocephalus scirpaceus scirpaceus; assembly: GCA_910950805.1. Taxonomy (NCBI): domain Eukaryota; kingdom Metazoa; phylum Chordata; class Aves; order Passeriformes; family Sylviidae; genus Acrocephalus; species Acrocephalus scirpaceus. Next base: position 7,615,420 of record OU383789.1, read on the forward strand.
AGGATTACCAACAATACAAGCTTTCACACTGGCGCATAGCAGGCTTATTACTTGGAAGTTGCAAACACTCAACTCTATGAACAAGAAATATTTCAACTTTAGAACAGTGGGAAAATCAAATAACAGGGAAAGCAACTTGTTCAGTTCAGGTTTCTGCCTTTAATAAACTTGTCATCTCAAAAAGGTCCCAGATAACTATGTATCAATTGTACAAGTCATTTAACTCACTGCTCCACGCATTTGCTGGAGCTTCATCAGGAAGATATTGTCTTTCGTCTTAAGCAGGACGCAGAGCAGGGCAAACACACCCAGCAGGTAGCTGTTGTGTTCCGGTGGCCATGGAAACACAGGCATACCCATGTCCCCATGAAATGAGGTCCCATGGACCTTCCCACTTGTTTGTGATAATGTCTTTTACCATTACTTTAGGTTTAGGTGACTGGACATCTCCAGATGACTGCAGTGATAGGAAATGATTTAAGATTACTGGGTATGGGCTCGGAATTTCTGGGCCTGAGGGAATTCTTAGCTTGCTAGCTAACTTGCAAGCTCCTTTCCCAAGGGAAAACTTAGAACAGTTTCCTTTCCCAAAACATCTTTCCCTATTCTCCCAAATATTTCTATGTGGGCAGCAGTTCTTCTCAGGTTCTTCTCAAAACAATCTTCCTCAGGTGTTTACTATTACTTGACCAATGGGAAAAGGTGTCAGTCCTACTGACCAATGAATACCTTTTTAGCAAAAGCATGATATAAAAGGAACCAAGAGAATTGTAATAAAAAGTCTTCAGCCTTCTGATGTTCTCATGCTAGGAGCTAGATGCGTGTCTTCTTTTCATGTCCTACTGCAACAACTGCGTTTTGGGATTGTTCTGAACTGTTGAGTGATTCAAGGTGTAAACAGCTTTCCCTACTCTGCTCTGCGGAGCTTCACTACACATTCCCCTTTTCTGTTTATCTTGAGATGCATTTTAAAGTGCCATGTGCACATTTGATGATGGTCTGTCCAGTTGCTAAATGGAGTATACCAGTTTGGTGTGACACACTCCAGAGCTGTAGAAATTGTCTAGGCTTTTGTGATGTGTTTGCAGGTCCATTATCTGTTTTGATGTTATGAGAGATACCCAAAGCAGCAAAGGCTAATCACCAATGTGCATTGGCATTCCAGCGTTTTTCTCCTGAGTTAACTGATGCCCTTATGGCAGAAGAAAATGTATCAATTGACACATGCACATATTTTAATCATCTGAATTCAGGAATATGAGTGACATCAGTCTGCCAGATTTGTACAGCATTTAAGCCACGGGGATTAACTTCCATTTATAGTGGTGCAGTGTGGCCTTGGCAGTCAGCACAAGTATTGACTATGTTACGAGCCTCTGTGTTCAATAGCAGAAATTGCCTCTGCAGAGCTCAAGCACCTTGACGAAAGAAGTTATGTGAGATTTTTGCTTGTGCCAGCATGTCTGGCTACAGTGTTGTCCAGGCATGGCTAAGTGATCTGCTCATGTGTTGCCCACTGTAATAAACCCTGGGAGATTAGTATCACTTCTAATGTGCAGAATGTAGTATGGGTAATTTCTTGTTTGGATGGTATGCTACAAAGTTTTTAGTAGGCCAAATAATTGTGCATTGTCAATTTCCTTTAACAGAGTTTGGTCTAATCTCTGTTATGTGAGCAACATAGGCAAAGTCAGTGACAATATTCAAAGGATCATGGGGAAAATGCTGAAAAGCCACAGCTACAGCTTGTAGCTCTACCAACTGAAGTGACCCATTCTCATAGCATTCCAATGTTTGCCATTTTCTTTCTTCCTTCCATGTCACAATTGCCCTTCCCATTTTCCCATAACCATCATTAAACACAGTAATCTTAAGGGTGTGCGACTGTTCAGGGGTTTTAGGGATAGTGAGTGGCTTTACTCATTTGTGGTAATGTAATGACTCGGTAAAATGATAGACAATTTTTCCTGAGAAATTTTGTAAGGCACTTTGCAAAGCTTTGCTGTTGGCATAACACCACTCAAATTCTTCTTGTGTCACAGGTATAATGATTTTTGAAAGATCTTTTGCACTCAATTGTAAACACCTTTGATGACATTTCATGATTAACTGGGTGATTAACTGGGCAATTAACTTCAAGATGGTAGGGGCTGTTTTTCTAGGTTGGCTAGGTAGGAATATCCATTCTAAAACATGCAAAGGGTCAGACCACTGAGTATCTCACTGTCCAATAATATCAGTAGGATGGAAATCTACAATGAAAATAAACACAGTAATATACATTTCTAGGCATATTTGGTGGATCTGTCTGTTTGTGATGGCTTGCTCTACTATCTCAAGAGCAGCCTTTACCTCCGGGGTTAATTTCCTGTCAGAGGTTAGATCAGGGTCATCCTATAGAAGGTGAAATAAGGGTACTAATTGTGGAGTGGCCAGCCCTAGAGAGGGTCTGAGCCAGTTGATGGTACCCAAAAGTTTTTGAGCATCATTTAAATTTTTAATTGTTGTCAAGAATTTAATTGTCTGGGGCTGTATGGTCTGATCCATGATTTTGAATCCAAGGTACTTCCAAGGTGGTTGCTGCTTTACCTGTTCTGGTGCTACTTCCAACCCAAATGTTTTTAATGCTTGCATCAGGCTTGGCCAAATCTGTGACAGTTCCCTTCTTGTTTGGTTTCTATAAAATGTCATCCGTGTAGTGGTAACAGTATGTCCCTGGAAATTGTTCCCTCAACGATGAGAGTGCCTAAGCAACATACCATTGACAAATTGTAGGGCTGTTTTTCATACCTTGAGGAAGTACTTTCCATTGATAATGCTCCACTGGTGCAGCATTATTAAAAGGCGGCACAGTAAAAGCAAACTTTGGGGTGCCATCTGGATGCAGTGGAATAGTAAAGAAACCATCTTTCAGGTCTATAATTAGAATATCCCAGGTGGCAAGAATCATTGCAGCAGATGGCATACCAGGCTGAAGGGCATCCATACTCTCCATAGCTGAATTGATATTTCTCAGGTCGTGGAGCAATCTCCATTTACCAGACCTCTTTTAATAACAAACACTGGAGTGTCCCAAGGGCTCGTGGATGGCTCTATGTGCATTTGAGCCAGTTGTTCCTGCACCAAAGACCTGAGGGCGTGTAACTTCTCTTTCTCGAGGGGCCACTGGAGTACCCACACTGGCTGAGTGGTAAGCCATTTTAGGGCTACTGTGGGATATTTCATGCCCCTGAAAAACGGTGGCCTAGATTAAAAATCTGTCCCCACCCAGATTCCCCAAGCAGATAAAACATCCTTCCCCCACAGGTTGAGAGGTGCTGCAGTGATGTAAGGTCAAATTGTAGCTGTTTCACCCTCAGAATTTTTTACCAAAACAGGTTTGCTGTTCAAACAGCTCTGTGTGGTCCCTCCAAGGCCAGCTACAGTGGAACCTGCTCAGTGGACCAGGATGGAGGCCAAGTGTAGACAGAGATGATTGGGACATCAGCCCCTGTGTCAATCATGCCACTGACCTTTATTTGGGAGGGCTTTGGCCAAGACATAATGTTAGTACACACCATGTTGGGACTCTGATCACCCACCACCTGGGTCCAAAATACCTAAGGTTCACCTGTTGACCTGAATCCTCGGTCTCCTTGCATTCTGGGATCTGTATTTGGGACACAAGACTCAAAAGGGAAAAGCTGGGCAATTCTGCTTTTTTCAGGGATAGTCACGGGTGGAGTAGGGGTGGAAACCATCACCATGTATTTGTCCTGTAAAGTCTGGATCTCTAACACCAGCGTGCACATAGACGCCTTGCAAGGTAGCATTAGATCTTCCATTTAACAGTGCACTCGGTCCTCTCCCCAAAGGGTCCTGTGCCTCAAGAGGGACTTTATGTACCTTTAAGGTGGTAATAGTTACTGAGATGGAGGTGGACACATCCATTCCAGCTGCTCCTTGAGTCCTTCCTGTGAGCCGATCACATAAGCTTGCACAGGAAGGTGAGGAGATACTTGTGTCTTCACACGTCTCCCCCTCACATTGGGTCATCTGTTTCCCTGGTTTTTAAAGGATTCTTTAAAAGATTGCTTATTAGTATAGACTTCGTATTTGTACTGCCTGGCCACGGACCAGGTTTCCCACATTGATTGCAATTAATGATCATATTCCTTTGTCCTTGACATTGTCCCCATTAGAGTGGGCTTGTGGGTACAGTTCACTCTCAGGTGGCCTTGCTGTCCTCACCTGTAGCATTGAGGTGTTACCTTTACAGCAGCTGCTACAGAATCTGCTAGCATGGCCATGTTATGAGAACTAGATCCAACCTTAGCACGGGCATTTATCAATTAATTTAGTGATGGATTTTTATCTGGTAGCAGTTCTATGACCTTTCAGCAGTCCTCATGGGCATTGTCCTTTGCCAGTTGTAAAATTAGATGCTTTCTGGCCTCAACATTAACAATTTGTTTTTCCATAGCCTCTTGTAGTCTCTCTATAAACTGTAGATACGGTTCTTTGACTCCTTGTCTGATTTTGGAATATGTTTGGGTCAGGTTTGCCATGTTAACAACCTTAAACAGTGCTTGCAGTCCCAATTCCTTCACCTGTGCTAGTATTAATGGATGCAGTCTAGCCTGGAGTTGGGAATCCCCCAGTGGTGGTAATCCCAGAAGTTGAGGGACCCCTGCCTCATAATGTGGGTCTTCTCGTGGAACTGTTAGATTTTTCAACTCCTGTTTTTCAGCACTGCTTTTCCATGCAGTTTTGAACACCGTATATTGGACTGTGGTAAAAATTAACTTGACAAGCTGCTTTATATCAAAAGGAGTTACCTCCTTGGTGCTTAGGAATTGTTGCATGTTAGCAATGGCAGTAGAACCCAAACCATGCTTGGCCACTAGCTGACGCATTTCAGAGAGAACTGGCCACTGGAAGGGGGTGTATTTGTCAGGAGTTCTGTTCCCTCTTATTGCTAGATAAACAGTAACTGTCCCATCCTCAGGCTCCCAGTCATCTGACATGGGTATATCAATGAGTTCTGCCACTTCATAGTCCCCCCTAACCATGGCCACCTGTTTTACCTTTTGCCAGACTCTCAGGATTGGGTAGGGCTGTTGGCAGTGCAGCGATGGTGGCAATATCATGGTGTTCCACAGAGGTACAGTGGTTCTGACTTCCTCTGCTGACATCCCTCACGTCCCCTGCTGGTATATAATCCAGGGCGAATTCCAACTCTGGCAGAGGTGGTGCTCTCAGGGCAGCAGTGTTGCTTCCAGGTATTGCATCTCCAGGAACTCCTGGTGACACATATCCCGGACATGCCCATGGAGGCTGGATCAGAGGCTGAGCCATGCCCCGCAGAGGTGGGGTTGGAGGCACTGGCACGCCCCACAAAGGCTGGGTCAGAGACACAGGCACGCCTCCAGAAGGCTGGATTGAAGGTGCTGACATGTCCCACGAAGCCTGTGTCAGAGGTGCAGGCACACTCCCAGAAGGCTGGGTTAAAGGCACAGGCACATGCCTCAAAGGTGGTCCTGGCATACATGTGGTAGCAGGGGGTGTAGATGGATCCGGTGAGCACTGATCAAATCCTTTCACAGGCGCAGTTGGAACAGCTATAGAGAGCCCTGCTCCTGTGAGAGCCAGGCATTCCTGTGGTGCAGTGATAGAGCTAGTACAGTTGGGGGGGGTCACAGAGCATGGCTCAGCAGCAGACAGGGCTTTGCAGTGGCCAGGGACTTGGCAGTAACCAGGTGGCTGGCAGGAGCTAGCGACCGCAGCAGCCAGCGGCAGGCACAGCTCTGCAGCAAGCAGGCATCTCGTAGCCGCTGCACAGTCTTACAGTGGCTGGGAGGTTTCTGACAACATGGCACAACACAGAGCAGTAGAACACAGAGTGGTAGAACACAGGGTGGTATCAGAACAATCGTCCAATGTGGCTTGGGAGCACAGGGTGTCTCTGTTGCTGTGTTTAGCAACAGCACGCTCTAGCGGCATCGTGTCCTGGTGTGGGTTAGCCCTGCAGCTCCGCTCAACAGCAGAATGCCCAGTCGGCATATCATCCCCACTCAGGGAAGCTTCACAACCCCATGTGGTGGCTGCTCCGCTCGTCCTCCTCCCCTGCTCATTTTTTAACTGTTTTAGTAAGTCCAGGATGATCCTCCATAGCTTTATAACATTGATGGCTGTGTCATCGCCAGTGGAGACTGTGGCAAGTATATCTCGGCCAGCCCACTCCCAAGTTTTTAAGTCTACGGCATCCCCTTCGGACGTATTTAATTCATGGCTCTCACACCATGTAAGCAGAGCCCACTCGTCATGCTTTATCCCTCTCTTTTTAAGAAAGTCCATACCTTCAGAGCAGGATCTTCTGCTGTCAAGCCCCACACTCCCATGTTCCCAGCAGTATCTCCATTCCACGAAAGGAGGATTCTGATCCATGTGGCACACTCTGCCACCTTCTGCAGCACTTTCCACTGCCCACAGAAATATTCCGCTGCTCTGCCAGAACTTTTGCAGCAATTCCACTGCCCTGTAGCAATATTCTGCTGCCTTCCTCAGCCCAACTGGCTGCTCTCAGCAAATTTTGCTGCCACATTGTCTCCCCACAATACCGTGGCTGCTTGTTGCTGTCATGTCAGGAGGTCACCAGATGTTGCTGTGGAGTCGGAGACAGGGATGCAAAATTAATACACTGAGCTCATGCAGCGATTACTCATGCTTATTGTCCAGCAACTCCTTTTATAGGGCTTTCAAATTTCCCGTGCTTACAGACATGATTGGTCAAGGGTCTTAACTCTGCCTAGCTCACTGGCCAATGATATGGGTGTATCTGTGCTTCAGAGGGGTTGGCTGAGGTTCTCCGTCTGGGTTTGAATCTGACCTATCCTTATCATGTCCAAGGACTTGTTTACTTTGAGCTAGGCTGGTTGAGCTGGTATCTGTTAAGCCAAATCTGTGCAGCTGTATCTGTCACAAGCTACTTCTGCAGTGAAGCTGTACCGGGGTGAAGCTGATGTGATGTTTCAAAATTGGAGATCACAAAACTGAGATTTTGTTCCCCTTGGTCTCATTTCCAGTACAATGGCCTAGATTTTCAGGATAGCCACTAATATTCCTACCACACAAAACATGATGAATAAGAGATCCAGTTGTGGTTTTTAAATTGCTATATAGTATTCATAATTCATTTAAAGAAAAAAACGGGGTCTTCCCATTTGATTTTGGTAGGGGATCATGTGGTTGTGGCTTTTATTTTTCAGAATATTCACGTTTTATAAAGCACTTAAGCTCAGCGCTTATGATGAAAATACCTGTATATGAGACATATATTTTTTATCATAGAGGTCTTTAGGTGAGAAAAGACCTTTAAGATCAAATCAAACTATTTACCCAGCACTGCCAGATCCACCACAAAACTGTGCCCTTAAACCCCACATCTACACGTCTTCTAAATAACTCCAGGGTTGGTGACTCCACAAAGCTCTTTAAAGCCAAAGAACCTTTCTTGTCCATAAAATGAATAAGAAATATCATTTAAATTTCACATATGGCTTTGGAAGTGTTAGCAGTACATTAAGAGGAGGTCAAGGTGTTTGTGTATCCGTGGCCTCAGCCTTGCCATACAACCTGCTCCAGCCTCAGGGCCACCTCTTACCTGTGCAGCCTTGACCTTCCTAATATCAGCTCCTTGGAGCCAAGAAGGAGAAAGTGATTGGTGCAGCAACATTTCATCTTTAACTCCATATTTGCATTTTTACAGCAGAATGTTTTCATTGATTTGCACTGATTAAATGAAAAGGGCTTAAGCCCAGTAAAGATATGGGAGGAAAAATAAATGAAGTAGTTTTACAAGCTCAAGTTTTTTAAGCTCATCAACACCACAGCTGGCAGGCTCAGAACATCCCCATTCCCTGGAACATCTGGCTTTGGCCAGGAAGAGCCCAGAGCACTACCCAGTCCTTTGGTCTGATTTGCTCTAACAGTTTCTAGAGCTTGTGGGTGAGAATTTTGCACTTATTTTGCACATATTCAGCAAACAGTTGACATATGTGTAAAATCATCTTCTGAAATGTGATTTTTAGCATTTTACTGTAACTACTGTACAAGCTTCTGACAGAAGGATTTTTTTAAAAAAATAATAGAACTACTGGATGCATTTGTGGGTACTACTATAATAGTATGAGGTTGATATTAAATGCACAAACATATTAGTAAACTGAAGGCTTTAATTCTTCAGTTGGATAGCACAATCTGTTATCCTAAATTAAATTTCCAAAGGAGTATTTTTTCAGATATTACATACTTCAGAGCTGACAGGGACACTATCTAATTAGCTATTTATATGCAAGGCATACCAGGGGATAATTAGAAACATGGATTATGCAAAGGCAATCAGACTGGCAGAGGGCAAAGGAAGCTAACATATTAAATCAAATTTGTATATATGCTTATATAGTTTATCATGTGTCATTTGGGCTGTATTACCTTAATGCTTAATTTAATATGTTGTTACACATATTACTGTAATCCACTAATTCGTAAATTAAACATGGGTTCTCCTAAAACTAGTATCTATTGGCCTAATGAGTCAGATTACTCTGCAGAAAAAGGCTTAATTAAGGTACATTTGTATCCTGGCCCTTGGGAGATGCACTGCACCTCCTGATTTGCATATGTCTGTGGTCACACAGGGGCTTTGTGGGCTCCTGCCTATCTTCTCTCCTGCTCGATATTTGCATTGCCAAAGCGATGGTGAAATGAGGGGGGTGGTTGTCTCTGGGCTGGGCAAAGAGAGGAGAAATGGGAAAATGTTCTTTTCTTTAGTCAGGAAGAGGAGAAAAACATGAGTTCAAACAGGTGAGGAAAGATATGTGTTTGCTGTATAAAATGTCCACAGATACCTCCTCTGACTAAAGGGAGAGGGAGATCCTAAACCAGCTGGATCCCTCTGTGATGGTTTGGGATTTGGTCAGTTTTTTACCGTGGACTGTAACAGAAAGTTTAAGGCACTTGTTCAACCAAACAAAGGACAGGTGGAAAGTCTTTCACATCTCCAAATAGATATGTTTTCCCCATTTTGTGGCTGCCTCAGTCAAACAAATGTTTTTTGTTTGTTTTAAACAAAGAGTTGTTCAGGATGTGTTAGGCCTACAACAAATATGCATATACTGATGCAAATCAATAGAAGTTTTTCTAAATTTTTGAAAATTTGACAAATATTTAACTGTTTCAGTTGGCAAGTCTACAACAGAACCAGGAACAGCTTCTGAAAACTAGATGATGCTCCTACTGCTGAGTTAAAAGACTGTGTCTAATCTGCTTCTATTATGTTTATTAAACATTCAGAAGTTGTCTCTCCAGTTTATGGTGAAAGGAGAGTCAATTCTTTTAAGGTCCAATCATAGGAAAATCATGTTACAAAAGCAAAGGACAGCAAGAGATATAATTAATTGTAATTGTGTCTACAGCACACATGAGACTAGTGATTTTTTATCTGGGAGGAAGGAAGAATCTGTATGGTTCTTTATCCTTACAAATGACACTTAACGTAAACAATGAAATTACTCTTATGGTAAACAATGAAAGAAAATGCATTTTAGGTTGATTCAGTCCATTTCTTCAGAGAAATTCCTGCTGTTTCCTTTCATTTTCTTCTGATAATTTGGGGCTAAGCACATAGGGATCATTGGTACTGGGTCTTGAGTAGCTGCCAGCAGATTTTTTTCTCAGAAAGAACTGATGTGATCATGGAGGAGTGTAGATATGACTGGTATTGAAATTGCATTTGAAAAACTCCTCAAGCAAAATATCCTCCTCCTTACATCTGAAAGGTTCTAATTTATAGTGACTTCTGAGTGTATGTAGATACAGGTGAATTTGGGTGAGGGACAGCAGAGGTTCCCCTTTACAACTAGAAATTCCTCTGATAGTGCTCATCCTCCAGCAGATTTCTCATGGGAATTGGTGGCATGCTGCTTCTCACACAGTGAGCTTCCAAATCATCACAAACTCTCCTTTTATTCGTGCTTTAGTCCTAACTTAAATAATCTTACTGGCATATGAACATTGGCATAGCTGAATACAGGATTACCTCCTAGTTTGTATGCTTTTAATATTTATTTTTGATCTCTTCTAGAGGAATATTTGTCATCTTAACTGAATTTCTGGATGGGAATCAATGGATCCTTAGTTTTAATTATAATTCATCAATGTCATGCTGGTACAATTTCTATCTAATGAAATTAATGTCAGTGATATACAGTATTGCTATCACTAAATTTTTCATGATAACTATAAACACTGAAATCTGTTTTCTTTACGTTGTTCACAGATTGATTTATCCAGTACAGTCCGATCAAACAGGCACCATTTTAAAAGTGATTTCCTGTTAATGGTGAATGAGGTGCAGTGGTACTGGCACATCCAGCTCGGAGATAGGAACACCTGATGTGGCAAGTAATATATAGATGATATGTTGTGGGTGAAGGATTGGACTGGGTATCAGGAAATTGAGTTTTGTTCCTAATGCTGATACTGCATTGTAGATTATCTTTTTCAAAATCAATTGCATCTCAGCATCTTTATTTGTCAAGTTGCTTTCATCGTGAAATGGCTTGATATAAGTATGAAAGCTGATTTATAATATACATTTTGTTGTTGTTAACAATAGTGCGTTTCCTGTCAAGCTTGTTTGACTGGATCAGGCCTAGGGACATCAGTAACTTCCAAGGAAAAGCCATTGACATGGAGCTGCCTAAATGTCTGTAGTGATTGCCCTCAGCTTAGACATCCTGAAATTAAACTATCCCAGTAAATTTCCCTTCTGCACATGACAGCACCAGCAAATAGGTTAAGTTGGTAGCCACTGAGAGACAAAGTAAAACTGATCAAGGGTACAATAAATCATTTATATTACTGCCTCAGACATGGGCCACATTTATTTGATTGCATATTAATAATAATAATATGAAGGTTAATAATTTGCATGAAAGGAAAGTAACCAGTATTTTAGTGTTTTAAGAAAGCATTTCTGAGTCTATTCAGTGCCCACCTGCAGCACTATTGTCACTGACACCAGAGTCTAATCCTTGTGCAACAACAAAATTCAAAGTTTTCTTTTTGCAGGTAAAGAAAATGGTCATTTTGAAACCTGGTTTACTACAGATTCCCATGGCATCTAGTCTAAACACAGATTCTTTTTATTTGATGATTTACTTGCTTTTGAATTTTCTTGCTCATAATGTTTTTTTCTCCTGAAGGCTAATTAATTTTAATATGCTCTGTAAGAGTAGTTTTATGTCCTCCACTAATGAAATCTTCATTTGGATAGCTCAGAATATCCAAATCACTTTGACAGCTACAAATATGGAATAAGGTATAATTGTAGTCATGTTTATTTCCTGAGTCTTCTTGGGAGAAGTTTGCTGGTTTCCTTTGCTGAGGAATGCTCTCAATAAATATATTTTTTTGTTTTCTTTGCAGTACATGAAGTTATTGGAAACATCTCCAGCTTTGCCTTTCAAAGTTTCACAAAAATTCAGGCACAGTGACTATGAAAATAGTTGATATAAAAAGAGTCTGTGACTGCACTTGCTTCTTGTCCCACTGTATGAGATACCCCATCCCTGCTCCTGGTCCAAGACTGGTTCCAAGTCTGCTGATACTGGAAATGTGTCTTGTTCTGAACCTCGTGTTGCTTGGGACCAGCATTTGTCTGGCAATGCTGTTACTACAAACCAAATCACGAAAAACAGGTAAGAACTATGACATTCATTCCTGTTATATGCTTTATTCTTTCATTTCTACCTACAAAATATCCTCTCTATTCCATCACACTCATCATGTGTAGACGTACTTTTTTATGGTCAATAATCTAGTACTTCAGACACCTGATTATTGAGAACAAGGAGAGTTGGCGTTTCTTGTTGGCAAATGGAGTTTTCTTCCTCCTCTGTGTAGGTGAACTATTACAGCTTCATAGATGGTAAATTAAATGTCAAATATAATTTGGTATCTAAACCATGAAGTCTATTTCTGTCCTAAGAGCAAACCTTTTGAGCTGGCTGCATGGGGAGCTATACAGGATGATAAATCACATTTTAGTGTGTCACCAATAATGGTTCAGCATAACTTCTTTATATAAGTATAGGATTTTTATAAGTGCTTTAAAAAGAAACATCTTTTTATACAACTAGTCAAGTTAAGCCCAGGAGCATCTTTAATTAGCTCCTACTCTTTTTTTTTTCCCTTTATGTATTTTTTCATATAGTCATGTAAACATGCATCTAGTTTAGGTGACCAAAGTGTGAAGTGCTTGGTTGCTAGGGTTTTTGATCACAGCATTACCATGGGAAAACCCCATACCTCCTTCTTAAAAACAGCACAAACAAGGTACAACAGGAGAGTGATAACTTGTACAAGACAATCCCAAAATTCTCTACCTGAATCTGACTGGATAGGAAGAATAAAGCCTAACCAGAGTGGATTTTTGACATCACAAAGTGCATTTCAACTTTTTGCTGCTGTGGCTTCCATAGAGCTGTTAGTGATTCAACTTCTGTCATTGCTCACATCCTTGTGCACATATGCAAAGGAACACCTTCAAATGCCCAAAAAATGGTTATTAAGTTCTTGAGGGGGAAAAACCCACAATACCTAAACCAGAAACCTTGGTGTTATAACAATACCAATAAAACATAAAGAATATTCAGGGATGAGTATTCTTTATGAATATTCTTTATGAAAGAGGTGTCCTTCTTGAGGAAGATAAAATTTACACAGTTGGACATGATGGTCTTAAAGTTCTTTTTTGGTCTAAGTGATTCTATGATTCTGTGTCATAATGGTTGAAAATAAAGCACATAGTCATCTGGTGATTAACTCACCCACAAGTACATTTGCTGTAACAGCAAAAGAACTGCTTAAAATTATGTCTGTCCATACAGAAAAATGTCAGTGGGTGTTTGAATCAACAAGAACATTTAGAACTGCTGTAAACTGCACAGCCAACCACAGCCATTGTGCCTGGGTAGATCACAGCAGATGTGAGCCACAGAGGACTCAGTAATGTGCAGAAATCCTGAGCTATCTAATCGGTAGCAGAAGTGATTTTTCTTTAGCCAGTGTTTATTTTGTCATTATTTTCTCAACCTCCTTAAGTACATGTCAGGATTGATCATTAGAGAGATAAAAGAGCCTGAGTTGATCAGTCTTTCAAAAAAGAGAGATTAAACCTCTCTGCCGGCTCATTCATGTGGTAAATATGATGAAGAAGGAAAGCAGAAAGTTTTATATAAAATTGATAGTATTTCTAGAACAGAAAAACATGGGAGTTAATGCATTGGATCAGTGCAGGGTCTATGTAGCCCATATAAGTCACAGAAAGGGTTTATACCACAGGCTTCACAGGCAAACACAAACAAAAGGCAATTATAGTCTAAGGAACTCTAGGAGGAATGTTTTTCCCATCTTCAAAGACAGGAAAAGATCTAAAAACTTTCCGTGAAGTACAGGAATTTATGTGCTTTCTAAAGCATTTAAGGAGTGAGGTTTTTGTTTGAATTTAGTATCACAACACTAGATATTACTGATATTCTAGCAAATGTCTAATCTCTGTAACTCCTCATTCACTTTTAGACGTATAGATACACTGAGTCAAGAAATTCTCTGGTCTGACTGTTCATTTTTTGTCATCAGCTTAGAGGATGACACTTGGTGCTGCTGGAAAGAAGAATGTGAACTCATCAGGTTTGTTTCTGCTCTGCAACATGGGATCGGTAGCTCGGTCACTGCAATAGTGTTCCTCAAAATATCCACATCCTCCACGCATCACCCACATCAATTCCTAGGCTGTGGATCCACCGAGAGGCAGAGGGAAGCAAAGTGTCACTCCTGAATTTACACCTGGGTCAGTAGCACTACAAGGGATGCTGCCTTGCTTACACAGGCCAATAACCTGCCCATTAGACCCAGGTCTCTGCCAAGTGATAAACATGACAAAAACCACAACTTGTCCAGTAGTGTGCAGTAATAAAGGACTGCATTGTGGTTCTTTAATCTCTTTTATACTGTGTATGAAATTAACAGCAGGAGGAAAAGAAGTGAATACTGATGCTGATAGATTGCTAATAATCAATGTGTATCATACCAAACAAATGTAACTAGGGAGAGTCAAGGGAGTATCTTTTTTATTCATGTTCTTTCTAGCTGCCTAAATGTGATTGTTATACTGAATTGTAGATTGGTATTTCCTGGAAACATACTTACATAAAAGGGAGTTAAACCAAAAACTTTTGCCAGGAAAATTCTCAGTGCCCAAGACTGTGTTCACATTCATTTTATCTCTTTCTCTTGTGACTGAATGGGTTACTCCAGCCTTGCTCACAGCAATTGATTGGTGACTCTCCTCCCTTTTGCAGGGATGGAACATAAGAAACTATGTAAAATGGAAGAAGCTTTTGGAGTGCCAAACAGGCATGAAAAAAAATCTAGTCTGTGATTTGAAGACTGCTGCAGGTGTTTAACCATCTGTATCTCTCCAAGAAGTGAAGGTTGCTAAGTGACCAGTACTACTTTTTCAATACTGAATCAACCAGACTGTTTATTCCTGCCTCTTTCTGTTGCTGAGACCAGTTGGGTCCCAAATATTCTCTGCGAGTCATGATGCACTCAAGTGCAGCCAAAACTGTGCTTGGCACAGCACTCCAGCCAACGGTTCCCCCACAGATTTTCTTGGAGGTTGCTGTGAAATTAATGGCAAGCATAGCTGGCTCTCATTATGCTAAACAGCCCTTCCACAAACACCTGAAGGCAGCAAATAGTATGGGATGTCAGTGAGGGGGCTGTGTTCTGTGTTTCCCTCTGGGAAGTGGTGTGATGATGTGCTGTTGCCAACCAGCAAAGGCTATTTTGTAAAGGAATATTGATAGAGAATGGTCTGACCCATTCACCATCAACTCCATCCATATTATAAATGCTAAGGAATAGTGATGCAATAAAAGCTTTATATCTGTATTCCCAGTGTCACAATGTGCATTACAGGAGTGCTTTGCATTGGCAGTCGAGTGCAGTACACAAATGAAGAAGAAATGAGCATCTCACTGTGCTCCAAGCTGTGCCATAGACAAATGACCTTATGCTCTGCATGGGGAGTATGAATGTAACAATACCTGCCTTGCCAAAGTGACTCGAGAAGCTGCGTAAAAGAGTAGAGCATTAATGCCCCTACCTGGTAACATGCAAACATGAGTTTGTTTTATAAAACTAATAATAATCATGTGCCTATATTTTCATGAGATGATAAGATGTACCTTTCCCATCAAGTGACTGTAAAATCTGATGTAATGGAGTTCCGGATTTCTTCTTTTTCTGCATAGTTTTGCATGAGGATTTCTTTTCTTCAGTTTGCAGTGCATTGGGGGATTGTCTTTAAACTGCAGGTGCAGATATTTACAGTGCAAACCAGGTCCTCAGTTATTCAGAGAGGGTATAGGTGTACTGTACAAGGAAGATCTTGCATAGCAGTGGGTTTTGGGAAAGAATTAGGGCCGGGATGAGCTGGGCATTCTGGAGAAGATGGAGTTGAAGGCAGCCCCAAGAACAAGTTAAATCTTCATGCAAGTAATGCTGATTTCCATCCTTTTAGCTGGAGTCATACAATATATATTCTGTGTGCCACCTTTCATGAGGCTATTTTGTGATTGCACTTGTCAGTTATTCTAACCTGTCATTTATTAAACTACGAGGTCCATTTCCAGCTTGGTTTGATGAGGTACATGTGGGGTTATGCTCAAGTGCTTTGAATTAACAGCTTCTCATAATAAACTCCTGAATTTTCTTGAAGCTGTGGCCTTTGTTCTTGATTTTGGCCAATTGCTTCTACGCATGTTCTTTTCCCTTAATATTTTTTTTCAGTGTCTGTCTCCTAGTGTTTTTATTATTTAGCAGACTATTTAGCATTCACGTGAAGTGCCTATAAAGAATCTGTCTTATGTGGGAGTATCTTCTAATAAAACATACTGGACAAGGAGGATTTTGACAGGTGTGCAAAAAAAAAGTGGTAGACTTACAATCTCTAATTGCAAAAAAAGACTAGAAGGTAAGTTATAGGAGCAACTGTATCTCAGACCCCAAATGGTCTGAGCTTTGTGTAGAGATTTTCTAAGTATTTTGAAGATTGAACTCCTCACAGTGGCTGTCTGTAACCTCCACCACTGCAGAGGGGAGTTCACCCCCTCTCCAGCATTAAAATAATATTTGCCCCTCAGGCTCATACCCTACAGAAAGTACCAGAGTGGGCAGCACATGGTTGAGAGTGCAACGTGCTGAACCCTGCGAGCAAAGCATGAGGCAGCCTCTTCACCCTTCAGTTAATGAGCAAATAGGCCAACATCTTTAGTGAGATGCATAAAATTGATTTGCGTACCTAGAGGAAGAAAAACTCCTTCTGAGAAATGCTAGAATTACTGGCTTTGGAAAAATAAAAGATTATTCTCTAAAGCAAATCTCATATTTTCTGTTGCAATTATCTGGGGTGCTTTTAATTGTTTATCCTAAGCTTTTAAACATCTTTTGAAGTATCAAGTGGCTGACTCTGTACTTGGCATCAAAATACAGAGGGTCATTTGCTTCAAATCAAAAGAGTTTTAAGATTTTGTTTAGATCCATCAAGTTGTTCTGATGAAGCAAATCTTTAGGCTGATGATATATCAAGATAAACTGACAAAAAGCAAACCAATACACTTATTTTTATATTCCTCTATTTCATAAAGCATACAAGGACAGAAAATCTGTCATTTTGTATGTCTGTGAAGAATCAAACACCTTTTCATGATTCATAAATAATCAATAGTAGGAGTACTTGTTAAAGTTGCATTTGCAAGCAGAAATCTTTGGCATTCACATAATGTCTTGCATGATTAAGTGCTTTAGAGATTTTAATTAGAGTTTATTTGAATCAGTAAAACAGTATAGAGAGAGATTTGTTTAACCATCCACAGTGAATAATAATAATAATATTAATATTGTACATACCAGTATTTCAAATTGCATTTGTAGGAATTATATCCGTGATCCATGACTATTAATAGTCTTTACTGGACTGAATAGTGCTCTGAGTTCCAGTTCTATGTCATTAAAACCTGTCACTGAAAATGAGTGCTTTTGGAACTGTAGCTGTTTGTTTTATGCTCAAAGAGCTATGGAATGTTTAACATATGTTGGAACAAGTAATTTGTAATCCAACAGGCATTCAGTGTTTTAAAGCAAATGTGTGGCAGAAATATGTCTAATCTAATTACAAGGAACTCAGAATTCAGCAGAGGAATGGCAGATTCAAGCAGTAACTCTGGAAAGATATGCAGAAAATTGCTTGAGATTTATTTTTTCTTATAAACAACTGGGTGTAGCTGAAGTCTGTGTGTTTGACACCGTTGGAAAGCAGGGTCCTACTCTCTGGCAAGCGCTCTGGGGAGCTATCGTCATATAAATATGCTATTTAGAGGTATGACTTGATTCAAATTGTTTCAATATTAAATTCTTTCCTGAATTTAGGACTCCTTTAACCTTTATTCAAACTTCACAACTGAAATGCTGCACAGCAAGTGTGCCTCAAAATTCCCAGTGGCCAAGTTCTTCCAAAGCCTAATGGACTTGCAATAAGGTGTTGTGATTTCAGAGGGAAAATCTTTTAGCCCGTAATATGGTAGACAAAAACTGCTTAATTTAGAAATTAGCATGTCTGTGTGTATTTCTGTACGTGTGTATATAATATTCCTTCAAATATTGATGAAAACACAGTCTATTAAATGTTCAGCTTCTACCCTGCAAGATAATAATCCTTGTTCTAATACAATTTCCTATACAACTATTGCTTTCCAAACATATCTGTCACATTTAGTATGTACTTTCTAGTTTAAATGGAGTACTTGGGATCTGGAAATTCAGGCAAATGATTCCTATGGTTTCTCATCAATATGTCCATGCATGTTGCAAGAAATGTAGGCAGTTTGCTGGCAGGGAAGTTAAATTTCTAGCTTTGCTAGAAAAAATTGTTGCTAGGTTATTTGACTGTTTATTCAGGGATATCACTGGAAGTTAATTTTATCAGATCAAATATGTGAGGAAGACTGAAGAAGACTATTTCCCTTCAAAAAACCCAAACAAAATGCACAAGTACCAAGCCCACCTGCAGCACATCCATATTTATTTTTCATAGTGATGCTAAAGCCAGGAAGCAGCAAGTGCCTGAGCCATCCATCAGCTCGACACATCACGTATTTATCATTATTAGGAAAATGGGGCTTGATAGCTATTGGGTACATTTCTGAGTTATCAAGGCTTCCGCTGCTCATATCTTTGTGAAAGGGGAACACCAGTTTCTCAAGGCTGTTACACAGGTGACCATGACCATAGTCTGACTTTTGAAATAGCAGGGAAATATTGCTGCCACTGTTTGCATGTTTAGGAGGAATAACCTGTCCTGTACAAAGGGAGGGAGAAAGTAAATCAGCTGAAATTAGGTTGCTGTTATTCTGAGTGCCTTATCATGTCTAGTCCTCCATGCCATGCACTGCCATGAAAAGTGTTTATTTTTATATAACAAGCTTACTGGAAAAAAATATACATTAAACATGAACTTTTGTCCTTCTACAGGCAGAGGCAGTGTCCAGAGCAGAGTCTGTGCAGCAACATCATTTGTCAAAGACACTTTTGAAGCAGAGTTCTGTATCATGTCATCATTCTGTTCTTTTCTTTTAGTTTTTCTTAATTCATCAAGGGAAAGTACAAGTATTTCTAAAACCATAATTACTTTACTATACATGACTACGTAAAATACATATTGTGGTGAGAATAAAGCTTAGTGGCTGGGGACTATCCAAGACCATAGGAACAGTAAACAAGCTCATCCAGTATATTGTCAACAGGAGACAAATATTTATGGTGAAATGGCTTTCAGGGTAGAAACTACTAGATCCTCTTTTTTTAATCTGTTCTCAGGCAGAGGAATGATTTAAAGTGAGCCTCAACTCACATTTCAAATAATAGATGACAGGACCTCATCCATTTCAATATAATTCATTGTACTGCATATGTATGGGGGAGATTTCAAAAGAAAACTAGGGAGTGTTATTTCCAAGTGAGCCACTAGATTTTCAGATGTAGTATTTCCTCCTCACTTTCCTTCTATTAGGGTTATTGGTTTCGCTGCAGATAAGACTGCATTTTTGTGTTGAATATTTCTCTTTGTACCCTCTTTGTCTGGTGCCAGCTCGAGAGTGAGGGTTGCAGGGAATGGTTTGCTTTTCTGAATGGGGATTTTTTTTATTCTGAATTTTTGACAGATTTTTTGTGTGTTTGTTGTTTCTTTTTTTGCTCTTCTCAAATAAAAAGTTTCCTACTTTATTCTCTTAGTTTACAATTAATTCACTTTCCTGGAGAATTATCAGACTTCTGATTTCTGTCCTTCCACATGTCTGAAACACATAATTTCAACTCTCTTCAATATCATAAACCCAAAAAATTCAACTAATAACATTTATCTATTATAGATTTCAGGGCTGGGCGTGTGTGTGTGGGGAATGTTCTTTTTGATCTATTTGATTTGAACCCTCAATAAAGATGTTCCCTATTAAAAATACCCCTTTGTTTAAGAATCCCAGGTCAGAGACTGTGCACAGCTGAATGTTCCCAGGAAAGCCAAGTTGAGGGTGCTGGGTGCTTTCACAGTGTGATACTCTGCTTCAGACTAGAGTCTGAAGGCTGAAACTTTCATTGGAGACACATGTCCAGACTGAAATCCCAGACATGGCAGAGGATGGGTGCCTCACTTGAAGTGAGTCAGGGGCTGTTTGGGGGGGGTTATCCTAATTTTTAATGGATGAGCAACCCTTCAATATCTTCAGAGATGCTTCACCACAATTTGGACTTGGGCTATCAGGTCCCTAATGCACGTAAATGAAGGCAGATGCCAGCATCAAATGTGTCAGAATTACTCAGGGACCAAAATCAGTCTTTTGTGGTTCCAGGCAGTTTTCCTAGAGAAACAAAATATTTTACTTCTGGAGAAAACTATGTATGACATGAATGACAGATATGCTTTCTCTTTGAAGGAAACAAAGTGCATAGTCAGTGTTTTACTTTCCAGTGAGCTGCAAACTTATGGTGATCTTCAGCTGATGAAAGCAAAAAGGAATTATTTTTAAATGATGAGGGTCAGGGCATTTTGGCACAGTAGAATTGAACGCTATTGCCATCATAAATTGCTTCACATTAGAGTTGGCTGGAAAGGCTTTCATCAAGATACTCACAAAATCAAAAGACATCACAATAAAAAGCATCTTGGGACCTGGCAGTGAGTGAATCTTGGGGCACGAAGGGGATATTTGTGCCAAACCAGCTTAAGTGACAAGATTTTCTTTGTATCTATTTGTTTATCACCTGTACTTCTTCCTAATTCCCCTTTCATTCAATTAATTTCCCTGCTCTTGGGAAAAGTCAAATTTAATAATGCCAACCTATACAGAAAAAGCTATGCATATTCATGAAAGCTCATGAATTATTGGAAAAATCAAGTTGACTCAACTTTGATCATGGCAAAAGGCAATTAAATGTACTTGTCTTGTAAAAAACTCAATCTCAGATGAAAATTCTGTCTTGATCATATGTAATTTGAAATAGATTTTGATGAAAACTGAGACATTGAAGGATATTAACTGACAATTCCCCATTTCCTGTCCATAGAATTTTATCCCCGATCATAAAAGTAATGTACTTTACATGTCTAGAAATTCAACAGGTTTTAAAGGAGTCTCTGGGGATAATATTTAAATTCAGAAATCCCAGGAAGTTTGCAATGCATCCAATTTGTCTCATTCTAGAGAAGGCATCTTCTGTCTCTTTTTTGTCATTCTGAGGGAACTAATTCACTGTAGGGAACATTTCTATGACTGTCACAAAGTCTTCAAAATGTAATGACTAGCATGGGTAAAAATTCTTGACACAACAGTGTCATGTCAGAAAACACAGATTAATCAAAATGTGTTTCTCAGGGATACAGGGAGTTCTTAAAAATAATAGATGGGAAAATGTGTAAGCTGATGTAAGATTCGACTTTGTCACTGTATTTCATCTCATTTCACTTAGACTCTTATACACTGTCCCTTGTTATTATCCTTTCAACGAAATGTTCCATGCTCCTGGGATTTTTTCACTGAGACTCTCTGCTCACCTGAAAATGGAGAAACTCGTTGTTCTGATCGGATCTGACACACAGCAAAGTTTCTTTCCAACTACTGGGATGGAAGTTTTAATTTCCAGTTGTGGTCTGTATTTCTAATTCTAAGTTCTCCAATTTTGTGTGCTCAATCCTTATCCTGCTTCCAGAAACCCACTAACCAATGTAAGCCTGCTAAGATGCTACAAAGATTTTCTGCAGAAATGAAGAATTTTTGCCTCACATAGGCCTTAAAAGATCCTATTTGTTAAGTCCTCTATTTCAGCAATTCTTATATCGGACTCCCTAAATCAAAGCCAAGCTTAGTGGAAATGAGAGATTTTCTTCCTAGTGCTGCCAGAGGAAGCATCTCTTATCCCCTTGTTCACTGAACATAATCCTTGGGCTGGTAAACTCAAGCACGGCTGCAGAGCAGGAGCAACTCAGGGAGCAGGGATTGGGCAGCTCTGGAGTATGGGCTCCCTAAATTGCCACCTGAGATTTTGGCATGTTGGGAGCCTCATCAGTCTGGGGTGTTATTGGACTAATACAGGATAAATTGTATTGTTCCTTCTGACACAACAACAAAATCCGTTTGTACCTTCTGCTCCAAGAGCTCTCCTTCAGGAGAATATTCTGTTTAATCAGGTAAACCCACACTCCTGCTCTGTTTGCATTGGTAGGATAGAAGAAAGCAGAACAAAGTGCATAGCAATTAGTAACTTCTCTGTAAAAACGTGTACAGAAACCTTTTCAATTTTAGTACTGTAGCTTGCAAGCAAATCTGGGAGGCGTGGAAGGGCTTTACATAAGGCATGATCCCAACAGTTCATACAATTAGCAAAAATTAGCATATATTACCATTATGCTGAATTTTTCCTTGCTGCTTTTAACAGCCTGTATTCTGAAGAAAACAGAATTCTCTAATTCAGCATATAAATATGGCATTATTTCATATTCATGTTATCTTGATGTTTAACAGAAAGGTAATTTTAATTATGTAACCTGGTATTGGTTAGCCTTTCAAGAGCCTTCCTTGAGTGCCAAGCCTCATTGTTTTTCCTGCTCCTGTTTTTCTTGAAGGAAAAACTCAAGGACTCCAAGCCAAAGGACATTTTCTGTACTGATAATGTTGCATTTCTCTCATACAATACAGTTACATTCCCATGGAATTGCTTTTATTTTAGATGAAGAGCATCACAAAATGAGGGAGAGCAAAATTGCCTTTTTCTGTTTGTTTGTTTTTCTTTCCAAAAGAACATGGGCTGAGGCAGGTGCAAATCACTGAGCACTTGACAGCAGTGTCTGAGTGTGAAGAGGATGGGGCCAGGCTCTTTTCAGGGATGCCCAGCACCAGGATAGGGGGCAAAATGTAGTGAAAGCAAGAGCTAGTTAATCAGCTACAGTTATTTTTCAAAAAGAGATCTTAAACACTTCCTGAGTTGTTGTTACAGAAAATAACAACTTTTCTGAGAAGCAGGAGGTGTGTGGCAGTCCAGTGATAGATTTTCTTCTTCTTTACTGTCCTCACTGCTCATCCTTGTTGAGTGTTTGATCCTGTAAAAATTACAATAAATGTTCTGATTGGGGTTTTTTTGCCAAAGTAGACTATTGTGCTGGGTCTTTTTGTTCTCACCATTTATGCTTTTAAGAGCATCCTACTAACAGGAGCAGGTTCCCCTCCATGGCACAGAGTTCTGTGAGGGTTGATGTGATTTCTGGTTTTGATTTCAAAGCTTTCAAGGACAGAAGGGCTTTCCCCGTGACAAGGATCTCAAATTCTCTGACACCCAGAGATATAAAACCATCCACCTGAGGAACTCTGCATCTTGGTTACCTACAGGGGACTACGGAGTTTGTACCCCTGGAAACTGTCTTTACAGAGGTTCCCTATTTCTGGTAGCCCCAAAAAGGCTACCCTTCTGGTAGCCCTAAGAAGGGAAAACTGATGACCCAGGGAAAAGCATCTCTGAGGATTGTGCAAAATTATGTGCTAGTAGAGAAAAGCAAGAGAATTCCTTTTCAGAGAAGTGCAGCAGAAGAGACAAAGAGGAAAGCAGAAGCTAGAGAGCACTGTAAATATCGGAGACATGTTAAATATCGAGTCTGGACAACAACAACCCCATTGTTTTTGCATCCTGTCCATTCTGGAACAGGAGGGATGAATCAAGAGGCCACATGAAATGCTGAGCTCTCTTCTTTAGCAGAACTTTAGCAGTACATGGAACACTGACAGACCTATGAGACCTTGTTTAATGCTTGTTGAGCCTTGTTTCAACATGTGTGGCTGCGGTCGGTTTTTGACTCATCTGGCACATGAAAGCAAGTGAAACAAGAACATGAGCTGGGAATGAGAATGTAAATGTGACTTCATGGCACTGTGATTGAGAAGACACAGTATTTATTCATATAGGCTTGAGAGAAGAAGATGTCAGAGGAATGAAAACAAAACCAACCTCAGATCTTTTTGCAGTTATTTTTCACCTCCATCAAACATTGGATTTCATATTTCATATGCCAAACCATGCCCTGTGATTACTGCAGATAAGTCATGTGCATGGAAAATCTGTTCTGTTTTCCTGGGTTTTGGTCACCCTTGTAAAAACAGAAAACTTCTGGTTTTGTTTTACCCATAGAGATTATTACTAGATTTAAAAACTTTCTGTTTGAAATTATGCTCTCACCATTCATTATAGAGCTAAATATGTCACTTTTTTCAAATATATAATTTAAACATTCAGAAAGCAATGAAATATTTGGACTATTATGGGATCCTTTAAAAATATTTTTGGAACACAAGCTCATGTTTACAATATTGTTTTACTTGATGTCAATACTTGATTTCTTTTTAAATTTTGGACATTTTTCATGGCCTCTGAAAATCTTCACAATCTAAACTCAATATTTTGGGTCAATAGTTAGTAGATTTATATATTCTTAGTTGATGTGATGCCTTAAGCTTTCATGTTTTCCAGATTCTGTACTGCCTTAGTGTGTGACTCTGAACTTTATATAGAGCGTTAGCAAGTTCTCTTCACAGAGTAGTTAGACAAAACAATCTTTTTCCACCCTGAGAACCAAGGACTCCATCTCAGCTTCGGGCCCAAAAAGTATAAACCACAGCAAATTGAGGAGAGCAAACTGGGAGGATAGGACTTCATAACCTAAAGCTGTAATTGGACAATTAACCCCAATATGTAAATGGACCAAAACTTATAAAAGTGTGAAAACTCATGGCCGGTGGTCCATCTTGGATCCATCTTGGGTAGAGCCACAGAGAGGCTCTTGTACTGCCCAAGGTGCATCCTTTGAAGGCCTTTTAATAAATACCTACTTTATTCCTTTAACTGTCTAGCCTCTGTTCCAGTTAAGCATCAGATAGATAAATATTTGCATAGTGCAGATAATGTGAAATAGTCCTCTGTTATAGTGATGAAATGGTGATGAAGTATACACACCCAGTTCTTGGTCATCAGAAGGCTTTTTCTTTATTTTACCTTGTTCCTTTTATAGCATGTTCCCCTATAAGGGCTGTGATTGGTCTGAGAAGGACTCACTCTCTTCCCCTTTCATAAACACCAGGTGACAGAGATTGTTTTGGGAAATTTGTGTGAGAAGAGCGAAGCTCTCATAGTATTTACAAAATAACAAAGACATTGTTATGAGAATGGGAGTTTGTTCCCATGGGAATCAGCATGCAATAACTAGCAGTAAAAATCCGAAGCCCAAGAAAATACAGAGCCACAGGCCTCCTTAGAGTAAGGTGAGAGGGAAGAGCAGCAGACTCAGCAGATGAGGTGAGAACTGGTGTTGGTTTGAGCTTGACTGTGGAGCAGGTTTCCAGCACACAAAGGTCCTGTGCTTTGTTAAGGGTGTGGTAGGAACCTTTTCTGCCAGTAAATGGATTAGCCAGATCAGGACTGGGTGACATTTGCTTTGGTCACGTTTTTTTGTAAAGCAAATATTGGAGAATCCAAATCTCAGGATTGTTGAGCAGCTGCTTTTCAGTCTCGCTAAATTCAAATAAAAAATGGTTGTTTTTCAGCCCTGTACAATCAGGGCTCTGAGTCTAGCAGCTCTCCAATCTGCAGATGAAACAAGCACTCCACATTATTCAGAAACAATACAGAGTCTGATTGTTTAATACACTGATAAAAATGTGTTTAAAAAATAAATTATCTACTAGCTGCTGGGATTGTTGAAATTCCATTAAACACTAATGAGAGAAGGCATCACAGACAAATTAATAAACACCCTACACAGTAACCTAGAAAATGCCAGCCTAAACCCTTTGATGCTAAACTGATTAAAAATGAGAAACATATTTCATGTGAAACCACTTGGCATATTTCAGTGCATTAATTGAGGCATAATGAAAATGGAAGATACAGCACAGAAAAGGAAGAATACTTATTATAAAACAGACTATGGTCCTGTAAAACAGTTGTACTCAACTGCAACCTTGGTTTTGGGCATGAGTAAATCCACACCAGAAGAAAGAGCATAGAAGGAAGCAAAATATATTCCAATTTTAGTAAATTTTCATTATTGAAATCAAAGAGATGGATTTCTTTCAGTGAATTCCTGCATGTGTTACAAGATCATAAATTCTTTATACATATGAAAGATCGCCCAATCCTATATCTTCCATTCATTCTGTAGGATGAATTTGCATTGGTGGTGAGGAAAAAATTGAAGTGTAACTATGTCAGATCTGAAAGACAAATGTCACGTGCTCAGTATTTTTTCAATCAAAAGAAAGGACTTGCCACAACAACCATTACACTTGGTGGAAGATGGAGGTGATGAAATTAAAACACTTCCTAGAAAAACTCATTGCCAGATACAATAAACAGGGCAGGAAATCTTTTTTAAAAGCCTTTATTAGGATCAGCTCGGGGTGGGGGCCTGACAGGTTGCGTGCACACCACCGCTGTGCCCAGAATCGACTCGGAGGGGGACGTGCGTAGCAGCTTCACCCGCTGGAGGGAAGGAAACGCTGGGTCTTCCGTCCTCACAGGAGCTCCAGAAAGCATGCTTGGTTCTCAAAGTCTAGGGGTCCCTCTCTGGGCAATGTCTTTGCGAGATAGGGTGAGGGTGTGAAAACCGCTCAACCTTGGGATGGGGTAGTCTTACTCTTTGCATGGTCTATCCATGTGTTTTGGTGGCTTGGTTTAATAAAGTCCTTCTGCTTTGGAGCAGTCTTTTCTCGATTTTTCTCCCAGCTGGCACTGTGTCCCCTCTATTTGCATGTCTGTGGTTTTCTCCTCCCTTATTCTTTGGTCGCCATGTTGGAGCAGCGGCGGGACGGCCCAAAGACAACAAGGACAGCTCGTGTTGGCAACGGCAACAGGAAAGGGAACAGAACAAAGGGGTGAATAGCATGGTGATTAACAGGGGGGGTGAACATTTAACAAGGAACATTGAACTCACTAAAGGCTTCATTTGCAACAAAATTGCCTTGTTTAGGCTTATCTATCTCACCAAACTGTTGCACAGCCTCAAAAAAAACATTCGGTGCATTCAGATCATATCACCTGAATCCTCATGTGTGAGGAGGCCTGGACATGGGCTTTAGTCCCTCCTGGACAAAGAGGGAGGCTTGGGGTGCTGCATTTTTGGAGGAACATATTTGAGGGAGTAGGAGTAAGCCTTTTTAGGAGAGAACCTGTCCCTGAGCTCCCACACAACAGCTTCAGGCTTGAGGAGCACTGGGGGGGATCCACATGGTCCTTGGCATCCCTGTGTCTGTTCACCAAGTGTCTGTCACCTGAGGAAAGGACTGCTTGGTGTTAGCCTCCCCTGATGCCTTAGGATTTTAGCTTTTATATTTTTCATATATTTGTAATCCTGTAATTTTTAGTGTATAACTCTAAACTCCATATACAGTGTTAGTGCTTTCCCATTTTGGTCAGACACAATTCCTCTCTAGGCCTGGGAATTAAGGACACCTCACTGTCTCAGGCCCCAAGAAATGTAAACAAAAGTGAGTTGGAGGGGAGCAAACTTGGGGTAAATGACTTCACTACCTGAAGCTGTAACTGGAAGATTAACCCCCAATATGCAAATGGAACAAACTTAAAAAAGTATGAAAACCTGTGACCCATCATCCAGTTTTTAGTGTAGACCCTGGGGGTGCTTTTTCTGTCCTAAATGTACCCAAAGGCCCTTCAATAAATATAAATGCTTTTTATTCTCTTAATTTTGCCTGGCCTCTGTTTTAAAGTAGCCAAATAAGGCATTATCCCCAGCGACATATGTGTGCAGACACAGTGCATGATTTACTGTGGCCATGCCCTACAAGTAAAAGTGTCACCAGATCGTGATACAGAGCACATGAAGGCTGATTGAAAATCTCCCAGGCCTACAGTTGTCATTATCTGGGGTGACAATCTTGCTGCTGTACAGACAGGGAGCTTTATGGGGACACTATTATGGACCATGAATCATCCTCAGTCATCTTCACTGTGTGTTTGTGATCTGTATAAAAATTGGGTCCTACATAGGATTAGCTGTGTATTGAGCCCTTTCAAATTAGTATTTAAAACCCAAAATAACCCAATCAAATCCCTTAGTGTTATCTATCTATCCATCTATCTACATTTATTTAATTATATTGTTCCTAATTATTTAAGTAGTGTTTGGACCTCTCTTTCAGTAGGAAAAACTTGAACTAAATGATAGGTACTTTTTAAATAAAATTGAGCCATCTCATTTATCTGTTCAAAGTCAGCAACAGAGGGATTCAAAGTCATTGGCTGTCTTGAAATCACAATCTTCATCTCAGCCAGGTCCAGATCCAAAATCTCTTTAAACCAGCAGGAATCTGTGAATTAAATTCACTGGACTTTACAGCAAAATAAATAGCTGCTCTGCTTCATCTTGTAATTAATTTTGACTACTGTTACAAAATTCATGTTTAAATATACTCCTCTAGAAATGAAAAATCATTTTTTCAGCTTTTGGAAAACTCTTGTAAAATATGCCTGTTGTTATTTGTATGAATCAAACCTGCATCAGTGAGGTGTGACACAGAGCACAAAGACTTTCATTGAAATCAGTAGGAGCAGGAACAGCCCATTATTCATTTTTGATGGAAAGAGAAGAGGAACAAACACACCACAATAAAAAGTAGAGCAGTAGAAATTAATAATGTGCACCCAAAACAACAGGGACGTACTTGGAAGTTTGTGAAAGCAGGCTCCTCTTATGGTGTCCATGGATCTTACTTCTTCCCTGGTGATGTAAAATGCTATTAACTGGTGGTATATCACTATATCTATCATTTATATTAATTTAATATAGTCAGAAACAAGCAATTTCTGCATCTTTAGTTATGTATTCTCATCAGATAGACTACAGAGTAATCACAGCGGATTTACAAGCCTAATTGATTCTTACTCTAGAATCTTTTCACTGTCTGAAAGACAAGGAATTAAACATGTTTTAATATTTTGATATGAAACATATAAATCTCTGGCACATTTGATGTGGGTTGTCTGGTTGCTGCATGCTTACCTTAACAAAGTTTTCCATATGTTAATTGAGAAATCCCAATCTTTCTATATTTAAGGATATCCTGAATGTTGTATGTTGCTCTAAGAAATTTTTTTCTTTTGGATAGTGTAGCGGTGCGTGAGCTGTGCTCACAAGTTTTGGGTTTATGTTATTTATGTTGGAAAAAGGGTCTATTCTAAACCCCTCTGTCTATAGCTGCATTCGCAGTGGTTTGTCCCCTCCCCCTGGAGCCTGCCAGTCATCCAGGAAAAACCTCTCCCCCTTCTGGAAATCTCGGGGAGACCGGGCTTCTGATTGGAACAGGTTCTGGGAATCCCCTCCCCCCCCTCCTCTCCAGAGATTGGCCCTTTTGTGTGTCAATCTACCCCCCAACTCCTCCCTTTCTATCCCCCCATTGGTGGAAAGTTTATGTACACGCCCCCTGGTACTTGTCCTCTTAAGGGGGGACTGGGCGGGGTTTCGCTCTCTCACCCACCATCGATGAGGCAATAAACATCTCCTGCTAACCCTCAGAAGAGAGCCTTCCTTTTCCTTCGCCATCGCCACTAATTTACATCTAGTGCTAGCCAGCCAGAAAGCCCACCGCGTGGGGGTTGCTGCAGAACTGTCCAGTGGGCCCTACCGACTGCTGCCAGAAGCCGGGCAAGGCAAGGGATCACTAAAAGGTGATCCACGGGGGGCAGAAACGCCATAGATAGGGTAGGGTAAAAGTGTTACTGAGACATTTAAGGAAAATCACAGGATATATTAAAACTGAATCCTCTTGATTTAATACTAAAGGAGCAGAGGGCTTTGAGTAGTAAAGGAACTGAACATACAGGGTAAGGGTGGTAGAGAATGCTTATCTGTGGTGACCAAAACTCATTTCTCCCAAATCCTATTTCAATAATAACTTTTACCAGGGTTGGCTGAATCTAAGGGAGACTGTTTTCCTTAGGAGTGGTTTGTGTCAGTGATTGAGGTAAATTTCTGAGTAGAAGCACAGTGATTTGGATTAAAGAAAATTGTTTTCCAGTTTTTCACATTCATCCAGTTCTGTGATAGTTCCTTTTGAAAGGACATTGGATCTTTAATACGGAAATGATAATTATTCTTAATGTTTCTAGCTTTGTTATTCATTGGATGAACTCAGAAGCACAGAAAAGTCATGAGACCATGACTTGAATAATAAGCAAAGCTTTATTTGAAACTCAAACTGTACTAATAGCTTTTGTTATGGATCTTAGTTTGTGCTAGAAAACTGAAACTAGAGCCAGTACTGAACATCTCAGGCATTATTACTGTCAAAAGCTGCACTGGGGACACAAAGATTTGGTTACTAATGATACATTGGATTCCTTGCCAGAGCAGTAAAACCCCTTGGTGTGGAACTGACACAGCAGCTCAGAGCATGAGCCACCAGCAGTGCAAGGTTCTGGAACAAACAGTCGTAGATTTTTCCTTACATCTTTCTCATTAACTTTTTAAAGCCTCTGCTGGCTTTGTGGGCTTATTGCTTGATGGAGAGAATAAAGAAAAGGTGAGTTGTGCTGCACAGTCACTGCTGTGGGGTGTTGAATGGTGTTACCCTGAGCTCATAAAAATCCAGGAAAGGTCTGAGCAAACAACTTACTGTGCTCCTTCCCACAGCAAAGCATGCCAGGACTGGTGACTGCCCTAATGCTGGCTCTTTGTTTATGATTTTGCTGTTTTTCTGCTTCTTTCAGCTGGTGATTCCACGAAGGGGCACTTCCCTGAGCTCCTGTGTACCCCAGGAGGTTCCACCCACTCTGAACTGATGTTCCTGTGCCAAAACATAAATGATGACTCTGCCTTGTTTTCCTGCATGACTTTGCCAAAGTCATTTAGGGAAACAATGAAATAGCCCCATCCCAAGGATACGTTTTTAGTTTTTTTATCTAGTGCCTTATCAAGTATGAACTCTACTTGAGTTCACAATTTATTTTTTAGCTAATTAACTTGTTTCAAGACTGCATTTCTTTTGTTTTGACTCTTCTTGCTCTGCCATTTCCCACACATGAAGGCATTGATTTTTTCCACCATTCCTGCATTTTGCTTTGAACGGCAATACAAACAATAGTACTATCTATATATATAACAAACAGTTTTACACATCGTTTTAGATGTCATTCTAAAGTGGTAGGTGCTGCCAGAAAAAAAAAAAAAGTGAAAGAAAGATACTAAAAGGTACAATAGAAAATTAAGGAAAAGAGGGACTAACATATATATATATATGTACGTTTGTTGGTAATCCCTTTCTGTCTGGATCTTATTGATCTATGATACTGATTTCATAGTTCAGACTATCAGAATCTTAATCAAGATAATTCATGTGGTTTTGTCACATTCTTTGAGAAATGTTGATTAAATGTGTTGGGGGTTAGGTTTGTTTCTTGTTTTGTTTTGGTTTTTTTTACCTATAGAATTTTTTCCCAAGAGTTGCTAGGCAACTAACTACTGAGTACTTATAGATACTCAGGTGAGATAAAGGATAGAGCATAGCACCTGGCTACACTTTTTCTTTTTTCTCCGGGAGGAAGGTAACGGGAGGTTTTGGGGGCAGGAAAAAGACAGCACTGGGGGGCAGCTTGGTCTCTTGCTCTTGGCATCAGAGAGAGGATGGTCAGGCTGTTGCTTGCTGCAGGAGGAGTTTCACTGACACCACCAGGTCCAATCCTGAGGAAAGCTCTCGTCATTCTGCTCGTGTACCCAGGAAATCCTGAGCTCTCCTCCTGCTGCCCTGCTGGTGCTGGCCCGGCCCTGTCCCACCACGGCTGCTTTCTCGGCGCTGCTTTGAGGCTTTTTCTGCTATGCTGGGGCCCTGCACTGCCCTGTCCTGCCAGGACATCCCTGCCCTTCCAGTGACCACCAACGGAGCTCCAGATATATCTGATCCACCAGCCCGGGATCCCTCACTGTCCCAGCTTGGTGCTTTTCAGAGTCCCAAGAGATTGCACTGCCCCGGGTTTTGTGAAACCAAGCCTCATCAAGGTCCCTGGTTCTGTTCACTATTAATGCTGTAGTTGTTGTTGTTTGTTTTGCCTTGTTATACATATTAGTAAAGAACTGTTATTCCTATCCCCATATCTCTGCCAGAAAGCCGTTTTAATTTTCTAAATTATAATAATTTGGAGGGAGGGGATTTGAATTATCCATTCCAAGAGAGGCCATGCCCCTCTTTAGCAGATACCTGTCTTTTCAAAACCCAGACAAAATGTTAATTTTCTTTGGCGGGAAATAGGAAACACAGCATTGGTAACAGTCAAAAGTTCAACCAAAATGCATTTACTTCCAAAATAATGGACTGGCTTCAGCCTACCAGCTATGCAAGCACAAGGAGCTGTGATGGATGTTACGCCAGTGATTCATTTAAAATTTGCATTTTAAATGAAAAAAGCCACATTTTTTATAATCTCTTCTAAGTTAATTTGAGTTTTAAATTTTATTTTTTCTCTAATGGTGTTGGTTTTATGATAAAGTATGGTCAAAACTTGTAAAATAAGGAGAGGATGAAGTGAATTTAAGCTTCAAAGAAGCTGATGATCCCCAAATTTGCATAATACTTTGAAATAGTCAGATGTGCAGGCTTGATCCCCATTTACACAAATTAAGTCTGCAATTCATGCACAGACACAGGTGGGCTCCAAGTATCTCACTAAGTCCAACACGATTTGCCTGGTTCTTTTCATTAGATACCAGCAGGTTGTCATATCTAGGTTAGGCAAAATTTAAGACCTTAATCATCTTTTCACTCTATAACAGATTTTTCTGCTGCACCTATGAGGTACTCAAGTCAGTTTAGCACAATTTTAAAGTTTTATTATAACTGCAAGTGGGTGAAATCAGCCTGTCAGTGGTAGTGCAATCTTTGTTCTTATTATGGGAGGTGCTGAATTTCCTCAGGAGGCTCCTAAGAGGAAAAGACTAAAAATTCACTAAATCACTTGAGATTGGAGGCATTAAAGATGTCTTGGACAGCATGGTGTCCTGTGCAAGGGCATGGCCAGTGTCCTCCTGAGGGACACTGACAGAACAGAATCTCTTGTTAGATCCATTGTAGCTCAAGCAGTCTTTGGTACAGAGCTAATTTTTCCCCTACTGATTTTAAACAGAAAAGACTTCTGTTTAGCTGATTACAGAAGTGTAAGGAGATGCACCTGATTTAAGGGAGCTGATTTAAGCAGTAACTGGGTGTCATCACATGCCAGGTAACAAGGCACTTTGCGGAGGCACAACACAACCCCCGGGGTCCTAGAGTCCCTAAGTGGTCACCGCAGGGTCAGTGTAAAAGAAGAAAAGTGAGCTTCACATGCAGTCCAAGGTTTCTTTATTATCACATCATATAACTCGAAAACAGTGCATAGGTGAAGAAAAAGGGACCAGAGGCATGCCCATGGGTTTTAAGGGGCATAATCAGGGTGGGGTTTAGAGTCAAGAGGCCAACAGGGAGAAGACCGGGGAGGTACACAAAGTGAAGTTTGCAAAACATAAGCCAATGGGAAGACTAATGTGATGAGATTTATATAAACATTCCAACGCAGCCTCGAGGAATAGGGGATTAGCCAAGGGGCAGAACAGACAAGGGCTGGTACCAGGAAGGATTGACAGGGAACATTTGGGAATAGGGGAGGATATCAGGGAAGACTGACAACTCAATGGGTGGACACAACCCAGGCTAAACCATCACCCCGGGTAGGGGGCAAAGGAATAAACCATAGGGTATTAAAACATAAAATTACACATTGCAACAACTGGGTGTGAAGAAAGAGGTACCATATCTCCTTTACTCAGAGATGTGCATTTCCTTTTAAATAAAAATTAATTTAATTAGATATAAATGTGGATGCTTTAATTTCCGTATTATGAGAAACTCTATTCAGTATAATTTATCCGTAGGTTTGGCAAGATTTGGCAAGCTCTTTTTGGAAAATCTTTGCTACTCTTTAATGTAAGTTTTCTAAAGATTCACTTCTTTTTTTAATCTCTCTTTGGCAATAACATAGCTGTCTTTCCATTTGTACCTCACCTCTATTGCTGAACCCACGCATGTACTCTGGAAGCTTTCCTATGAATCCAAAGTAAGTCAGGGACACGACCCAAGGCTCTGGAAAGTCAGGAATAGGGTTTTTTTCCTAACCAGTAGGCTCTGGTAGGTAATTTAGTCAGGTGCTTGTCGAGTGATGCTTCATACTCTGAACACATTTCACTATTGCACTGTTGTCCATCCTCAGGCAGTTTGTTAATTTTCAGAGAGAGTTTAAGTTGTTGGTTATTGGTCTATGAAGTTCTTAGAGGTCTGAGAGCTGTGTGAGATGCCTCTCAGTGAATCTGCTGGACTGGTGATCAGCACCGAGGCATGAGAATGAGTGGCATTTTCCAAGCAAGTGGAAAGTTTCACTCAGGAGTGAAACTCTCTGTGGAGAGACCACAAGTTAGGAATCCAGCTGGGCCAAAATAGCCTGACTTTTTGAATGTGTCACACAGTTCAAAAGGAAATTATACCTAGTCAGGGTTTTAGAAAGGATGATGGCTGAGAAGTGTTTATTGTGGAGTGGCTAGGCGATTGGCTGAGTCAGAAGGTACTTCCATTTTATCATGTTTGAATCTAGAACATGCTAAACTGATGTTACCAGTGGTGGAATGTTTTGGATCATCCTATATTTAAGTGGGCATGCACATACGAGTATTTAGAAGTTGACAGACACCTCTTAATAGAAAGTAGCCCTCTTTGGTGGGAGTGTGTTTGGGTAGGCAGCGATTTTCTTCTAATGGTTTCTCACCAAGGGAATCATGAATTTTCCTTCTTGATCAAGGTATGACAACTTCTGCATTGATTCCCATGATAAATGTGGGCTGATTTCCTACTAAATCTCAGTCATGATCATGTCTTGTGTATCCCCATGCTTGTTTAAGCCATGAACCTGTAAAATAAAATATCGTGTGAATCTCGGTGTTTCTGTGAAATCTATTTAAGCACGGGGATGATTTGCTGACACATTTCAACAGCAGGCTCTCAGGAATGTGTCCCTGTAAATCCTCCTCCCTTGTTTGTTAGGCCAGTGATGCTGTTTGTAAATGGGATGCTATTTGCTGCTGTCTTGTGATTGCTCTTCAAACCCTGACGGTTTTGGTCAGTTGTTAGATGAAGGAAGGAAGCAGCCTGGGGAGTATTTTGTAGGGAAAAATGTATCTCTTCAATATTAAAGTCACAAATCTGTGACGAGTGCAAATACTCTGTCGCTAGGATGCCAATTCCCTTTTATGAGTCCCTAAGTAATTACTGAATAGCATTTATTATGTAGCAGTGTATAAGGAAATAAGTGGGGGTTTTTTGTAGATGGGACCCAAAGTGAATTAAGGTGTTTGGTAGCAGTGAGATCTGTGTAGTGAGTTCATGAATGTAGGAGAAAGGAAGCAGAGTTAGATTTTAAAAGTCATATTGTAAAAAAACCAAACATGTAGGCAGAAGTATTTGCAACTGATGCTAATTTGGGATGCAGAGTACAACTTTCTCCCTCTTGCAAATTTGGCTTCTGCTTCCCCACTGCTCCATGCGCATTCCCTCTGGCATGAGACATTAAATAGGCTGGGTTTCCATCAAACTGCTTTGACCAGATAGGACAGTGGATACCAGACACAGGAACACAGCTCATAAACCCTCAGAGCTGGAATATGATGACTTTGCATATGTTGATTGCAGCACAGTGGCATCTTAGCCCTGTCCCAAACTTCTAGGAACTAACACAGCCAACAATAAAGCCTTCTGTTTTACTGGCACAGGAAATTTTTCAGGCCAGAGACCATCAGGTTATCCAGTGCATGTACTAGGCTGTTATTGTCCTCCAGGAGCCTGCAGAGATGAGGATGGTAGTGCTGGATTGAGGATGAATCAAACTTAAGTCACACCACTACAGGTCTAGCTGCAATGAACACTTTTTCTGGGGGATAAAATCCCTCCTGTGTAGTTATATTTGCCCAGTGTTGCTGATCTTGACTGCAATTCCTAGGTCTTACAATAATACTGATGCTATTAAAACTGCTTACAATCTTTAAAATATATGCTCTGAAAGTAAGCAAAACCTAACTGGATCTACTCATCAGTGAGTTTTCCTTTTCAAAGGCATTTACCTAATGAAAATTCAGAATGTACCTATGTGAATATGTTTATAGCCACTCTACACATAAACTCATATAGTTTATATATTTGTACTTTACATTTTCATTCCATGTATATACACATGTACATGCATGCACATGCTTTGTTTTTCTTTTCAAAATTCCAGCAATGTGAATCATAGAATTTTAGAAGTTTTTTAAAAAATTACCCTGGGCAAAACAAATAAAAATAATTTAATTGGGAAAGAAATTACTAGACTTATGCCTAAATGTAGATTACTGCAATTTTTCATTTTTGTTATGGAATGGCATAACAATTTGGAGAGAGAGACTGAAGATTTCAGTCTTTTCTCAAAACTTCCTGGCAGTCTCGAGCCATTAAGATATTTTTCACTGTTTAATTATATTTAACATTTTAGGACTGACTAAATTGAATGGGTATGGTAAGCCTTTTAAATTAATTGATGCTCTCTCACTTTAGTATATGCAAGGATGGAATAATACCCTAAGCTTCAGCCTATATACTGGTAGTTCACTCTGAATATCCATGTCCACGTCCTCGTAACAGCAGCCTCATTCCCCTCCTTCCACAATAAGTTAGTATTTTATGGAGCAGAACAGCACAGAGTCAATAGACAACTTAATATTATGGTCATGGTGATGTAAAGCCCAGAACCTGGTGTATTTTGCATCTCCAAAACCTCAAAAGCCTCCTGCCTGCACATGATTCAGGTTGCATCTTGCAGCTATTGTCTACAGACATGCAGCTGTCTCACAGAGGGACTTTCTGCAGAGAAGGGGTGGAAGTTTGTCTGGCTTGGGTGGTGAAGTGGCTGCTGAGAGCAGAGGGAAGAAGTTCCTTGTCTATGTTATTGATATCAACATGATGGGAAATGCATTGGGCCATGTGGCTGTGTTTATAAGCATAATTAACAACATGCAATTAAGGGTACTTAAGGAGAGGAGGAATTACTGTGAGCTTTGAAATGCCTGGTTCTTTGCAGAAAGAAGCTGAGAATTTGGATCAGCAAGGACTGGAGATGATTTGGGCTCTCAAACACCCACTGTAATTGCTCTAAATGTCTGGGTGACCTAATGAGCCAGTCATTCCCTCTCCTGCTTGGAGGAGTCTGTAAGTTGCAATGGTGAGAGAAGGACATTCATTCCTTGTAGCGGCGCATTTTCTATCTTTTTATTTGTTGTTAATGTTAATTGAGTTCTGTAATGGTTTAGTCCATGTTCCCCCTATTCCCTCTCCCAGATGGTTTCCCCCTGCACTTGTTTGTGCAGCAGCTGTGCCTGTCCATCTCCAGGAAGGACTCTCCCCTCTTGCTGGAAAAATCAAGAGAAGTCAGTCCCTGATTGGAACAGGCTGGGAAATCCCCCACCCCTCGTTTTCCATTCGTTGTCTGTGTGCCATCCCCACTCCTCTGATTGGTTTTCCCTCTTGTGTATGCCCCTTTTCCTAGTCCCTTATAATCAATTACCCGGGCCCCATTAGGGACTTTGTCGGCTTGTCAGCATGCTGAGCAGGTGCAGAGGAGCAATAAAAGCCAACCTGTAGCACAGCCATGAAGCCTCCTTCTCCTACCTTCGTCGAAGCCTCAGCAACAGCTCTCGTGTAGCTCCTGACCCACCGGGGGGTGGTGGCCGGTCCGCCTGCGACTGCCTAAGCGGAGCTGAAATGATTCCCAGCCAGGGCAGCCGGGACTAGCTGGGAAGCCGTTCCCAGCAGGCAGAGGAATCATTTCAATTCCTATCCTAGCCCTGAAAGGAAAAGCAGAGGACAGTGAGGTTCCACTGCCCTGCTTAACCTCGAGTTAATACTTGCTTTGGAAAATGGAGCAGGACATAAACAGTCTGCTGCAACTTCTTTCCAGCTTCAGAAGTTTCAGCCAATATGTTTAACTTCAATCCCTATTTACTTGACTGACAACGTGTAAGAACATAAGTGCTGTTCTTGGGTCAGAGAAGAGCTTTCGGTATCTCAATTTGACAGAGACCAGCAGCAGACACTTTGGAAAGGAATATGGGGTTTACGTAAGCAGGGAGAGAGCACCACACTCTCACAGCTTTCTTCCATGGCACAATGTTCTGTTCAGACAAATTCAGATATTTCACTAATATATTTTTAGCTATTGAACATGAAAATGACATGTATGCTCAGTGCAGGCAGCATTAGAGATCTCAATTTCCCTGCTTCCCCTTTCATCCTGTCATTCTACCTAAGCTCATGCCTCAGAAAGCTGTCACAAGGGCAGCAGCCATCTAATTTTGAAAAACAATACACAGTTGTTGATTTCAGTTTATTTGTTTTGCTATGTTATTTTCCTCCAGTATTTCTGCTCTGCCACTGTCGGAGGCTTCTTTTCTACAGGGCTGCAAGAAACGCATGTCTTAACACTTTGGCCTTGGCTGTGGTGTGTGTGTGCTGTGATTGATTGTGTTCATTAGGAAGGGTGACTGGTTTTTGTTCCCCGTGTCAATAGATACGTTCCCAAAAAAGGTAAGTGCAGGCCAGCACACCTGCTGCAGTAATTACTGTAGGTTCAGATAAAGCAAGTGGCACTGGAGCCTCCCTGTAATGAATCCTTGTTGACATGGAGCAGGAAATACATTTTTTATATATATATATATATATATTAGACACTGAAATCGTTCAGAGCCAAATGGGAAGAACTGCAAAGGGATAAAAGGCCTCGTTCTTTCGGGCAGTGCAGTATCTCAGATAACAAGAGCATAGTGCATGGAAGCACTTTCAGCTGACGCACTTTTGTTTGTGGATCCAGGGACATCAAAATGTCTCACAAAATTGGATCAATTTTGATGAAACCTGCTTATTGGGAAACTCAGCAGTAGCAGCAAGATTTAGTACACTCCAGCACAAAATCTTCGGATAGTCTTTCTTACACCTTCTCATTTTGAAATGTCCTTCTCTCTTACTTAAAAAGCAGTTAAGTCCTTGAAACTAAACCAAAATGTTTTCCAGATATCTTTAATGTTCTTCATTCTCCCTCCCATGCACTGAGTTTGAATTTTTTCCCCTAAGCCTGGCTCAGCATCCTGTCTGTTCCTTTCTCTCCACTAGCTCCCTTGTCCTCTACTGCTGAACTGAAAAGAGCAGTAGCAGAGAAAGCACCAGTGATCCCCACAAGCTCTGAAAATCTCTGCCAAACTCTCAGCTTTGGATTTAGCTGTGCTGACCAAGCACTCATATCCTTAGGTCAGCCAGCTGGGAGCAAGGGGATTGTTTTCTATTAAAAACCCCACCATGACAGTCACTCCTCATGTCAGGGAACTGTGGTCCCCCTGTTATACATTGTGAGGGTCAGGGAAACTTTTAGATGTGATGAATTAACTTTTGGTGCAGTGAAAAGCTCTCATAACAATTAAACTTATGCTTATATATTGTTTCAAGTGGTTGGATCCCAAAGGACTGCTTACATCCCAAGAAGGAAACAAGCAGTAGATTGCTACAAGATGTAATCTGAGGAAGCACACAACGTTTTTCATGGTTTTAAGTAAGTGACCTTTGCTTGGTGCCTGCCAAGCCCACCCTCTAATCACTGCTCAACTGATAGTGCAGGGGATGTTGGTACCTGGTGATGCAGATGTCTGTTCCTTCATCATTTAAACAATTCCTAATGTGCTTGATAAAGATTTTTAATAGCATTTATGCTTTAAAAATTTGTTCTTGAAACTATGCAATGAGAATTTCCAGTTCTATGTGTTATGTGTGTCATGGGAAGTTTCTAAACCAAGCAGGCAGAAAAGAAAGTACCTTAAAGTAAGTTATTTTAAGGCCAAAGAAGCTCTTGGAAGCTATTTGTGATCATTATCCAGCTATCTTATCTCAAGCATCACTTTCTGCATTGAGGTGCAAAGACCAGACAAATGAAAGGAATCTTAGTTACCTTCAAAGGGGGGGGGAAGGTTTCACAAAGAAGACTAAATATAAGGCAAATGATAGAGCCCACTGAGAGGAGATTCAGTATCCACATCAGAGGTGAGAGGTGAACTGGTAGAAGTAATTTTGACTTGAGACTTTCTGATGCCACTACAGACCCATTTAGACCACTCAGCCTCTCACCCTCTTGGTGTAGTGAAATGATTCCCTGAGCCTGCTGGAGATGGCTTTCCAGCTAGTCCCGGCTGGCCCTGGCTAGGAATCGTTCCAGACTCAGTTAGGCAGTAGCAGGCGGACCAGCCACCACCCCCCAGTGGGTCAGAGCTACACGAGAGCTGTTGGTGAGGCTTCGACGAAGGATTCAGAAGAGACCTCGTGGCAAGATGGAGTTTATTGTTATCTGCCCCTCGTGGCAGGCAGCCACAAGGCCGAGGAGGGAGAGAGGGAGGGAGGGAGGGAGAGGGAGAGAGGGAGAGGGAGAGAGAGAGAGAGAGAGAGAAAGAGAGAGAGAGAGAGAGCGCGCGCGCGAGCTGGGGGCGGGGTTAGTGATTATAAGGGACTGGAAAAAGGGGTGGACACAAGAGGGAAAACCAATCAGGGGAATGGGGATGGCACACAGACAGTGAATAGGAAACGAGGGGTGGGGAACTTCCCAGCCTGTCCCAATCAGGGACCAAGTCTCTCCGAAGTCTCTGGAAAGAGGGGGAGAGGCTTCCTGGAGGGGGGCAGGCACTGGGAGGAGAGCAACAGATGATTGACAACATATTGCAACAGAGGGGAACAAAAGCCGGGAATTTCCCATGTGGGAGATTGTACCAGATGGGGAGAAGTACAGGGGGAACTTGGATTAAACCATTACAGAACTTACATAATAAAAACAGGTAAAAACAAAACATGAAAATACAAAGCACACCGCAACAGTGTAGGAGGGATTCTGAAGGGCTGTAGACAGGTCCAAGGTGTGCACTAAAAAGGCAGGATAAAAGAAACATTAGAGGTGCATTACAACTTTAAATCCAGTCTACTTGGATGCAGTCACACCTTATTCACATTATTTTCCACCATTCAGACTCCTGAGCCCCAGGCATGTGAGTGACACCAGCTTTGTCTTAAAAGCCTGCAGAGGTGTGGGTCATGAGCCTGTAATTTAAAACGAATGAGCCCTAACGAGCCCCAAATGATTGCTGATCCTTACACACCTGTAGAGTGAGAGCATATAAATCACAGTTGTCGTGCTGTGTTTCCTTGAGTTACAAATCAAATCAGAGCGTCCTGAGATGAAGCAAGAGCTAGAATGAGGTGAAAGAGTAGGAAAAAATGAACAGTATCAATGAAAAGTGGATCTGTGCAATAGTTTAGAAAAATCAGTATTTATATACTAACCTGGTCTTGATCCTTAGTGGGCATCTCATGCTCCTGTGGCTTGTTTGGTATCACATAAATGGAGGAGAGGGGGTAAAGTTTCAATCACTATTTTTGTGGATCATTATAACAAATTTGAGATGCTGAATATCTTTGTGAAAAGAATTATGTGTTTTATAGAGGGGAGAGTTTTACCTGCTGTTATGCTTCTTTTAGTTTAATAGTTATCTAAACATCACTTTTTCAGATGGAAATAATAATCATATTAATATAAACTTTATAATTGATGACTTCAGCTCTAACAATTTAAACAAATAAATTCATAAGAGAATTTTGTAAAAAAAATGCCCTTTTATGCTTCCTTTGTTTAATAACTTAACATGGACTAAAACATTTGTTAAGACTGTAAAGGAACTGCTCTGGCACCTTCAGCAGCACAGGAGGTTGAGTGAGGAGAATAAGTTGCCCAGAAAAGCAATGACATAGAGTCACCTGTCACTGTAAGACTGCAAAGAAAATATGTACAGGTTTCTTAAACAAAAGATAGGTATCTCTGACTGTCTTTCCTTTTCTCTTACTTTCTGAAGTCTGTCTTGCTGTGGCTTTGAGCTCTATGGGATTAAATTACTGCAATTAGCTCCAGCTGTGGCTTGGGGGAACAAAACTCTGAAGAAATTGCTCTGTATCATACAAAAAGATGATCATCTTAAACTGTAGTACATGGCACAATTCCTGCAGCAGTTTCAAAATAATGTACCATCAAATGCCATGTCACGTCTCTCATGATGGTCATTAGCAGTTATGTCACATTGAATCACGGGAAACATAGTGAATAGAGCAGAACGAAGTCTTTTCTGGCTTCTGAGTCTTGTTCTTTAATCTCCGTAACTGGATGTTGCAGATCAGCACTGGCAGGAAATCTTGTTTCTCTGTAGTTCTGTGCTGGCTTTTAGTTTTAAGACATCAATTCTAGAGAAAATTCTGCCACTATTAGGCATCTAAACGTGGTAATTTATGCAGGACAAGCACTTTATCTATCGATACCAGCCCTCCTCTGCCTTGTGCTCATAAAATCCAGAGAGCACAAGCCCTGGTGTGCAGCCACCATTGCCCATGTTAGCATGGCTTTGCTGCTGCAGGAAAAACTGCTGTGCAGTGAAGGAGAGGAAGAAGTACCAAATCTCCCAGGTCTGAGATGTTTCTAGAGCAGTAATTATGCACTTGCATTGGCAAGAATCAGACTGGCAAACAGATGTGTTCATCCTATCATTACTCCCTTATTGCCAGCTCATGGGATAATTTTGCAGATGCCAAGAAAATAAATCTGAACTGTCTGTTGGAGTATCCAGGTAAGAGCCAGCAGAGTGTCTGTCTCTTCTCTGCTACAGTGACATTGTTACGGCAGAAAGAATTATGTTTGATGGGAATTCTCAGAATGGAACAGGAATGAGCAAGTGAAGCATCAGCACTGAGTGGTCATTTTTTAGGAAAAGCATTACATGAGAGAAAGGGACAGTGACAGGAATGAGCAATAACCACACCCATGCTCATTGCATCATGATCATGGGGGAAAAAATGAAGCTCTTGTCCATGTTAAAGTTCCACCAATTGATGAATAAAAAAAAAAGACAAATAGCAACACAACCTAAACACTGTCCCAGGGAGAGGGGAACATTCATTTTTATTTTCAATTGTCCAGTGATGTCACCAGACATCAGCATAAATTCTTGGCTCAGTTTTGAAAGCTGGGCTTGTAACTGAATCAAATCTCAAGATTTGTGGATGCCTTTAATTGTATGTTTTGTAATCAGTGTCTGCCTGACAAGTTTGCTCTGTTGAGGCTAATTTTGTGTGTGTACTCTGCCTGCAGGCAGAGCTCTAATGATGTTTAACTGTCCTGTGTAGGGAAAAATAAACACAAACCATTCTGGTAACGTTTTGTTAAATGATTGACATTGGATGTCAATCTGGTTTCATGGGAGTTTGTCTCCTCATAAGACAAACCTCATTTATGTTGTTAAATAGATGATCCATTAGCAATATTGTCCTGTAAGTCTATTACCTCTCACAAGACAGTGGTCACAGTGATTTCTCTTGAAATTCCTGTTAAATTGAGATTGAGGGATGAGTCATCTCTCCTTTAATTTGTTTGGATTTTTCAAGAATTTTCTCTTGTATTGAACTACTCCAAAGTTCAGGTGTTGTAGAACTAATGCTGCCTCTTATGTTTTAAACAGCAGCACGTCCAGCTTTTAACCACATTGTTTATTAGGAACTGGGCTTCCTGTTTGCTGAGGTTTAAGGCCATCACTGTATCCCATAGAGCACTCTCTTTAAAAGCCCAGCATGACAGAAAAGACTTCTAATTTAAACCCCTCCAAACTAGTAACATGCCCTCAGAACAGAAATCATTGATTGGGATGTATCCTTAATGTAATATAATACACATTATGTTCTTCAAAGAGCTGCTTAGCCTACTTTCTGGAAACATTGCTACTGTGTTTTTCTATAGCTATTTTTCTTTCTTTGTGTTACATCTAATGACCTCATGTAAAGCTGGTCATTTTACTGTAGCTTGAATATAAATTATTTTAAAATAGCCATGATTCTGAATAAGTGTCATGCTGATCTCCATAAAGTATCTTTTTTTTTTCCACTAAACTTCCATTTACAGCTATGCTTGGGTGTATGCTCTGCTTCACAGAGGTAAAAGATAGATGTAAGATTTTGTCAAGTTACTTCAAAAATGAAAAAAATCAAATACCTCACTAGAATGACTAAATTTTTTACAAATTCAAAACACTGTTGGATTGTGACCTTTCTCTGAGTGGTTTATTTGAAATTCTAAAACCTTGGAAATTCATCCCCAAATTAATAGGACCAACTGAAATGCTGTGAAGTCATAGGATGTAGGGTGGTTTTCCCCTCTTGCATTTCTGTGGCATTTCTTATGGATGGTTAAGTGCTGCTGCCATTGTGAGAAGAAGGCAAAGTG
Organism: Acrocephalus scirpaceus scirpaceus; assembly: GCA_910950805.1. Taxonomy (NCBI): domain Eukaryota; kingdom Metazoa; phylum Chordata; class Aves; order Passeriformes; family Sylviidae; genus Acrocephalus; species Acrocephalus scirpaceus. The sequence goes on from OU383789.1 coordinate 7,659,517, forward strand.
AGGACAAGTCAGAGTTAGAACCATGAGGGTGCTGGATGCATTGAGTGTTGTCATTAGAACTATTGTGGAATCCCTACAACCTTTTTATCAAATACCAGAAGGCAACCAGAGAGCTGACATTTTAGCTATGGCAGTACAAGTTACCCTACCAGACATTTTTAATCAGGCTAAATTGAGCCACCATTTCTTCTATCAAAATGTACCAGCCCTAGTCCACATATTTAAAATCACAAGAGAGCAGGCAAGAGCAATAGTGGGTTCTGTCCCAAATGCCAGGAATATGTCTTGCCATCCATGGGGGCCAGGTTTAACTCCCAAGGCCTTGAGAGTTTACAATTGTGGCAGACTGATGTCACACATCATGCACCCTCTGGGAGACTGAAATACATTCATGCGTCCATAGATACATTTTCTGGAGCTATATTTGCATCAACACACTCAGGAGAAAAGACAAAAGATGTAAAAAGACACCTCTTTCTAGCATTTTCCACCCTGGGTGTCCCCCAAGCCATCAAAACTGGTAACGGTCCTGCTTACGGCTCAAAATGCTTAAACAGTTCTTAAGTCAGTGGGGGGTGAAACACGACACAGGAATTCCCCACTCCCCAACAGGACAATCTGTCATAGAAAGGGCCCACTGCACCCTCAAGAGAGTTCTTGATCAGGGTGTTGAAATGCTATCAAACGTAGAAAGATTATGCAAGGCTCTTTTTGTTATCAGTTTTCTTAATTCATTCACAGAGCCTAACCCCCCCATTCTCAGGCATTTCTCCAACTTAACCAGAGCTCAGCTCTCAGAGAAACCTCCTGTGTTGATCAAAGACCTAGAATCCAAACAAATTATGGGTCCAATCAAATTAATAACTTGGGGGAGAGGATATGCTTGCATGTCCAGAGATTCTGGGCCAAGATGGATTCCAGGCAGGAATGTCAAGCCATACATTGAACCGCTAAAGGCAGCACCCACAGACACTACTCCGGAACCTCAGAGACAGCAAGAGGATCAAGCCTGGGAGGCGTGGAGTAGAAGAAGGAAAAGGAGAATGACCCCAGATACTTGCTGCAAGAAAAGATGACTTTCTAGCACTGCAAGAAATTATAAAACTCTCTGATGAACTCCATTCTCGAATTGTGTTGCACTGCTACTTTCTGCTGAGAACTCAGACTGGATCAGTGAACTTTTTGGACAATGGGGACTGACTGGATGAGTTTCATCCTTTGTTAAAGGGATTTTTTTGGGTTATAATTATGGTTTTTATAATTTTGCTTAAGTTTCCCTGCCTTGTTAAGTGTCTGCAGAAATCCATTGGGAGTGCCTTCTTAGTAAGTAAAAACAGGGGACTTGTGGAATCCCTACAACCTTTTGATGTAATACCTAGGAGTTGGCCCTGGCAGGATAAATTATAATCACCTGCCTGGCCTGAGAGACAGGACCTCCCAATGGTGCTCTGTGTACAATGGTTTGCCCTTGGTCCCCCCTACCCTGTAGATTCTCCCATCCCTTGGTGTCTCCCTGGTGACCAGCCTTGTCTCCCTATAAGACCTTGACCTTACCTGCCCTTTGCACCGCCCCCGTGCCTCAAGGTCATTGGCTGTTGTAACCCTTACTTAAGCCAAGGACTGGCCCCCAATACCCCCTCTTGGCACCTGGACAGCCCTTCAGCACTACCTGGAAATAAACAGCTGGAACCATTCCAGACCGAGGGCCTTCTGCCTCTCTCTGCTGCCAGCTGCGTGGCGTGTGTGTGGATGTGGGAGCCTGATTGCCTTGCCTGAGATGCTCCAAGCAGCTTCTTCTCTGGAGTAGCCTCTTGGGAATAGGGCACTAGCATCCCTCCTAAACATACCCTGCCACAAATTATCTCCTGCCAGAACCTAGAAAAGCTTCTCATACTCTATTTGCATTTAAATACATATATTTACCATACATTTATGCTACCAGGATGAAACCCAGACACTCTGCATTAATTTCCTTGGTCCTTCAATCCTTAGATCTGCTTTTTATCAGAACATGTTATTAAATGGTTCATGGTCACACCTTATTTGACTTTCTGACCAGCTGCAACAGGAGCTTTAGCAATACTGGCAGCATGACACTAAAACTAATACCATATATGAATATGTATAAAGATATTAAATTCAGCCCTAAGAGGGCTTTTTTGTGCTTTGGAAACTATGGTGTGGTGGAATAGAGATTTCCTTGCAACAACTTTTTAATTTATTTACTGACTTCCTGTAAAATCATCTGTATTTTCACATGACTTTTCTCCCCCAAGAAAAGTGCACACTCCCCCAAGTGTGCACTTTCTAGTAAAATGATAAATAGTGTGTGTAAAATCAATAAATATAAGATTAGACAGATAGGAAAACCTGTTCATAGAAATTACTTACTTTCAATTTGCTTATTCATTATGTTTCATTTTACCAGGTTTGGTTTTCCAAGTCTGTTTAAAAATTGGCAGCATGTAGAAATAGGTGACAGTACAAGAATAATTGTTTCCTACTTACTTCTAATAAATAACAAGCTAATGAAATATAAAATGTAAAGTGAAATCATAAGGAATTTATTCCTGTTTGGGCCAATTTGGCTGCACAGAAAGAGTGACTAGATTTCTATTCCAAAGGGATAAAACTGAGGTCATTTGAGCAGCAAAGGCAACTGAATAAATTACTGTGCTATAAGGGAAAAGGAAAAAAATCCCCAGTGGGTTAACCCCACGTGGTTACACACCTGAGCTATCCCACCCCATCTCTCAGCATCTCATCCACACGTGTGCTTGGGCCCCAAACACAAACTCCCCAGCCAATATATTCCTCTCCTCTCAGCAACTTAGTCTGAATAGATCCTTTTGACTCTTGAAGTCTTGTAAACAAACAGAAGCATCTTTGGCTTCTTTATTCACAAAGCTCTGCTTCAGCTCAAGGCATCAGCAACAGATAAAATTTGGATGGAATAACAATAGATACCTCTTTTGAATTCATGAAACTTTCCCTTAATGAAATTTGTTCCAACACGCTGCAAGTCACAGACTGTAGTTGTTTACTGCTAGAAAAGGCTGCTGCCCTTGGGAAGCTTTATTTATTTTCATGATCTGTTGCAGAGAGCTTTAGTGTCTTGGATTCTGTGCTTTTGCTGGGAGGACAGTGGCCAGAAAGTGTGACAGGGAGCTGGTGACATCCCCCCAGAAGTCCTCACTCCTGGCCAGACCTACAGTGCTACACCTTTGGGAGCAGCACCTGAGCATGGCCAAATGAGGGGCAGGATTTGTTGTGGTTTTGGATTTTTTTTTTAATACTAAAACATCTACAATAAAATTACCCAAATAAATAAAATTCACCTCCAGCAAAGCCAAATCTGCCGTTCTCCCAGGAGCTTCCCTATGCTGCCCTATGAAGGCTTTCTGCTCCATGCAGCACATGCAAGTTCCCCCTCCCACTTCCCTCCTATGACGCCCTCCCAGCACAAACATAAAGCATTTAGCATCTTATTCAGGTGGTGAGTAAGAAATATGGATATTGCATTTGAGGCCTACAAAATGAATAAGTAATAAAAGAATCTGTTCATGCACACAAACAACTCATTTGGTGTTTGCCAGGGACTGCTTCAGAGATGCTGCAGTTGCTTCAAAGATTCTGTAATAGTGAGAGGAAGGGAAAGGAGCAGGAAGAGATGGGGTGAAGGTTCAAAACAGGATCAAAAGTGCAGGGAAGCAGTTCTGTGAGATGGTACTCTAGCCTGGAGCAAAAACCTCAGTGATATTTTAAAAAACCCCAACATTTTCCCACCATGAAATAATCTTTTTCAGTATAATCCATGAACATTTTCCTGTTTGCTGTGGATAATAACTCTTACTAAGGTGTTAATCAAAAAGAGGTTTTACTAAAGCCCAACTTTTAGACATGTTAATTTTTGTTGAATACTCTGATTAACTAACCAAAAAGAAATCAGAAGGAGCATGCACTCTGCAGGGTCATATACATGTTATGTTCTAAAAAGGTTTTTTATAGAAGGGTTGGAAACCTTTTTTCTCCTGATTGTTGGTTATTTGGAAAGTGTGTGTAGTACCTCTAGAAATAAAGGGGATGATTATGTTTTATAGGCTAGAAGGGATTAATAAAACCCATAATGTTCAAAGAAACAGCTGTTTCTCTGTTTTGTAGTGCTTCTAAACCCTCACCTAATGCAGAGTGAGTCAGCTGGGAGACACCACTAGTGTTAAAAAAGAATTAAATGGAAAAGTAGTGGTTATTATTTGAAAACAATTATTCTCTAATTGTGCTTTGAGGAGAGGAAACAGAGAAAGAAAACTGCTGGTAAAATAATTTATAATTGGAACAAAGTATCAACTAGGAAGAAAAAATGTCTTAAAATAAAGACTTCCTAATCCATAAGCAGAGATAGAGCAACAGCAATAATGCTTTTATTAGTCTGTTTTAAAAAGGCTGCATCATTCACTAGTGGGGTTGAAGCCAGGGAGTGGAGGCAGGCTTCCTCATGGGGCTTCTCTTGGAAACTCCACCTGCATTTCCAGCTCTGCTGTTCCTTGGAGCAAAGCACTGCATTTCTTTAGGCTGCCTTCTCACCCATCAACCCTTCACTCTGCTTTTTGAGTTTGGCTAGGTTGGGTTGAAATGTTGAGAATTCAAAGCAGAGTTACTAGCATTTCTATACTCTTTTTTTCTTTTCCTTTTTTTTTCTGTTGCCTGGAACATATGGTTTTGCTGTCTGACTGGCAGAGAGAGAATAAAGGGTTTGTATCCCCATTATGCACCTTCCATTAGACATGCATATATTTAATAGCTTGCAGTGACCTTAGGCCACATGATGTAATCCTTATGCAATTTTTAATAATGGCAGAACTCCCATCAAGTTTGAGGGATGTCAGTATGAAAGAGACGTTGAGAGTTACCCCATTAGACTATAAAATATTCTGCCCTGGTGCCTTAGGTTCTTTCAATAATGTATTTTAATGGCATCTCTGGAAATGAAGGAATACTCTTGATAAATGATTGGGCTTTTCTATTAGTCTTTGTAAAGAACTTTGATTATGTAAATACCTCTAGATTTATAAATGTTATCTTCTTAAGTGTGTCCAGCATGACTGCTTTTACTCCTTGTTTCATTTAATTTTACCTTTCCAAACAAAACAGTTCAGTCTAAACCATAGCAGTAAAGGCAAATAAATCTCTACTCCTAAGTTTTGTAGGGATTTGGCAATCAGGAACTCACAGATTACTCTTATAAGAAAGAGAGAAAGAACCCAATAAAAGACAGAACCAGCTGAACCATGTTCCATGTGTAGCCTGAGAGCCAGAGGAAGCCCTGGAAAAAAAGTAACTGCTTCATTCTTTCTATTTTCCAGCTTCTGCCCTTTTCAGTTGCCTGTAAAAACTTACCAGAAACTAGATTCCCTTTCTGGAAAAAGAAACATGTTTTGTGTGATTGCAGATTCTGTTAAATGTGTGATAAGGTAATGAGACAGTGGTAAATTCATAAAGATACTGTGTTTCCCTCTTTTTTTCTGCTGGTCACTGCCTTTATTTTATCCCTATCATCTAGGCGGTGCTGCAACATGCTGCACTTTAAGTTCACTCCAAAGGAAGTTGAAAAATAAATGAAGAAGACCTTCTTGAGGCCAAAGAAAGTAATTTATTAGGCCTTAAAGCTGAAGTATATAAATTTTAAAGGCCTTCGTGGGGCTAAAGAAAATAAATTAAGCCTAAAAAGATGCTATTTCAGGGACACAGATTTATCATTTGTAGGTGTGTGAGGGCTATACTCATATTCTGAAGATTCATAAAGGAGGCTCCTTGTTTCTTCTCTGAAAAATCCATTAGCTTCAAAAAATACTGAGCTCACTGTAAGCTTCAAAGTACCTGATGTTTCCTGGATCCTGGAATAAATTACTGGCCTCTCTTTCTGTTAAATTGGGCTTCTGTGCCATTTCCTTTGTAAAATATTTGTATAGAAAAAAGTAGTTTGAGCTATTCCAGGTCTAAGACCACATGACTGGCAGATTTTCTGATTTCTCATTCATTCCCATCAGCACACATCTGCACCACATGCACAGGAGCATTCTGGTGCATGTGGTGCAGTTGTCCCTGTGCCACCAGAAAAACAAGGAGTTCAGTTAATTTTGTAGCAGTCATAAATGGCAGCAGAGGAAGCAGAGACCCAGTGGGGTGTAGAGAACTTCCTTTCATCCTTCTTTTTGTGTTAAATCTGTCCCATAAATTTTGTGTTCCCTGATACTGCTCAAGTAGTAGCAAGAAAGGTGCTGCTTCTAGAAGAGGGCTTTTACTTGTTGCTCTTGCTGCTTGGGATATTTCTTCACCTACATCATCCCCATGGTTTGATAGGAGAGAATTTTCTCTAGAGTTTTCTCTTTTCCCAAACAAAATTTAATTTCCACAAGATTTAATTTGGCGATGGGTGCATTTCAGTATTGCTGATTTTTTTCCCCCCTTTTTTTTGAACCTCTTTTCTGAAGGAAAAATTGACTCAGTCCCCAACCACCTGCCAAAATCCAGAAAATTCTGTAATCCAGAGGATGTTTCATCTAGTGCAATGGAGAGAGGTTACCAAGCCCATGTGGGATTTCCCAAGTGTCCCCAGTTGCTTCCCACTGGCCCTGGGAAGCTGTATTGAATGTGTTTGGTGAACAGAGGCACTCCAGCTCTAAGAGGCTGGTGTAACTGCTCTAGTGCTCCTAACAATTATTCAAAGGAGAGGCAAAAGCAAGTTGGAACACACAAGCCTTGGATCAAACCGTTCAGCATTTGCTTCAGTTGACCTTTCTGAGTGTAAGCTGTGTTAAATCACCTCTGTGAGACATGGCAGCCCCAAGAACCTGCCTGGGGGAAAGTCAGAACTCAGTTTTGCAATTTTGCCTCTGGCTGACAGTTGTAAAAAGTGTTTACTAATGAAATATTCTAAATGGGTAAATAACCAAAAAAAAAAAAAAAAAAAGCTACAGACAGCTGCCCATAAAGAACAGAATGGATTCCTGCTTGCATAATTCAGTTTCTTTTCATACTTTGATATCCCTGCTCATCATATAAGCCAGCCTGTGAGTCCAGAGCAGTAGGTAGCAAAATCCTCATTAAATCTCCCATACTACTGTTGTTTTTCTTGTAGTCTCAAGTTTTTCCTCTCCCACAGTGATATGTGCTGGAGGGAATCACTGTGTCAGTATCTGGAGGGAAGGGAATTTAGGATGTTATATTGAAAGTTTTCCCTTTGCTGATGTACAGACCATGGCTTCTAAAACTGCTAAAAATTAGAGTATAATGCCACTGGTGGTCCTCCAAAAACTGGAGCACTCTGCAGCAAGGCACGACCTCCTCCAGAGCCTAGTTTGCTCTCCCTTCTCCATAACACTTAATAAGAAGGGCCAGAAATATTCCAGGGGACTGAAATATTGCAGTTACTTGGGGAGTTGAGGACCTTGTTTCCAAAGAGCTGATGTTTTCTTTAGTGTAGTGTGAGAAAGAAAAGAAAGTGACCAGAGACAGTTTGGCTCATGCAGGTGATAGAGGCCTGGGAGGGTTTGTGGGGATCCTGCCTTGGTGCTGAAAGGCAATAGAATTAGCCAAAAAAGTGCAGTTTTCCCTCAAAATAGCCTCCAGAATAATTCTGTCACCACAGAGATTAATAATTAAGCAAAGCTCACTCCCTTCCAATATGTCACAATCTAGTGTTGCCTTGGGAAGGCTGACCTGAAACAGAGACTGTACAGAGCTAGAGAATAAAGTAGGTATTTATTGAAGAGCCTTTAAAGGTACACCTTGGGCAGGACAAGAGCCTGACCAGGGCTACACCGAAGGTGGACCCAAAATGGTCACAAAATGGACCTGAAATGGTCACAAAATGGACAACCAGTCACGAGGTCTTACATTTTTATAAATTTTGGTCCATTTGCATGTTGGGGTTTAATTGTCCAATTACAGCTTCAGGTTGTGAGGTCCCATCCTTCTTGTGTCTCCCTCCAGCCCACTGTTGTTTGTGCCTTTGGGCCTGAAAGTTGTACTCATTGTCCTTGGTATTTGTTGCGGCGTGTTTTGTGTTTCTTATACTCTATTGTTAATGTTATGTGTTCTGAAGCTGTTCACAATGGTTTCTCCCAAGTTCCCCCCTATATTCCTCCCTAATGGTATAGTTCCTCCCCCTGGAATTTCCCTACCTTTGTTCTCCCCAGTAACAGTTTAATGTCAATCATTTGTTGCTCCCCTCCCAGAGCCTGCCAGTCTCCGGGAGGCCTCTCCCCTCCTTCCAGAGAGTTCGGAGAGACTCGGTCCCGGATTGGAGCAGGCCTGGGAAATCCCCCACCCCTCAAATTTGATTTTTTTGTGTATGTACCTTCCCCTTTACCCTCATTGGCTCTCCAACCTGTGACCACTCCTTCCCCCTGTCCCTTTTAACCTGCTGGACAGCCTTGCCAACTGCTTCGGTCAGGAGCAGCAGCAGGGTGACAATAAATCTCCGCTCTGTTGCACTCCCACCAAGCCTCCTTCTCGTGATTCCTCATCCTCGCCTCACCTCCAGCGCTCCGTCGCCATACGGCCTTACTCACCGGGGGAGAGTTGCCGGTCTGCCTGCAACTCTCTAACCGAGGCTGGGACGGTTCCCTGCTAGGGCTGCCCAGTCAGCTGGGAAGCCGCTCCCCAGCAAGTCGGGGAACACGCCTCAGGTATTCAGCAGGAAAAGGATTTGTTACTCTGTGAAGAGAGCTTACTAACACTTAATATGAGGCTCAGAACTACACCCCTAGGCAGCACAGAACCTGAAAAATATGAAACCTAAAACTTAAGGCATCACTAAGCTGAAGGAGTTTTGCATTATTTTTCAGGTGTTATTAATTAGATTCATCTTGAGTTATGAAATGTTATGTAACAGAGATGTCTGTATTTCCTACTCCAATGATACAGCAGAGTTTGGTTTCTTCAAACATTTCATACAAATTGGCCTGTCAGGCAGTTCAGGAACACTTCAGGCCAGGCCATGGTTCAGGTTTGTAAGTTATCAGCAAGAGGAAACATGTTTATGGTCAAAGAAACCTTGTAGCCTAACAGTGGGATTTTCCTCTGCTCCACAGGTGTACACAGAGATGTAATGGGTGAAGTGTTCCCTTAATATTTTGCATTTAATCACAGACAGGGAAGAAGACTTCCACAGCTTTTTCTCTGCCCATTTGCAGATGGAGATTTAACACCCAGAGTTTTAACCCTCTATTTGTGTGAGAAGGCAGAACTGTGTAACCCCTGCTGGGGCAAGTGGATCCCACCAGGATTTTAGCTGGCACAGCTCCTCCAAGCAGCCCTTTATCCACAGTGTTTTGCTCCTAGGGAACACGGAGGTTCTCAACAAGCTTTTGTACTCATCTAGAAGCATGACATGTCCTTGAAACAGCTGCCTTGTTAATTTCTGGCATTTGCTGAAATAAGACAATAAGTTTCCAGTTTCTTATTTTCCTGACTCTTCATTCATCGTGGGACCTGAAAGTCAAGCTGAATTTTTCCTGGTTTCCACACTGTGTTGCTGCTAGTGATGATGAATTATTCATTGTTAATCTAAATGAATGAGCCTATTGATGAGTGCAAATTAGAAATTAGTTCATTTAACTTTCCAGGAGTTTTACTGCCCAGAGGAATTGTTTGATAAGGAACAAAATTGGCCAAAACTGTTGTGTTGAAGGAACGTCACAGTTTTTGCAAAACCAGATTTCAAAACTGTTTTAGCAGATGAAATGTTTCTGCCTAGTTCTGTTTCTGAAAGGATTTACAGTATAAGGTAGATCTCTCTTGACGTAAAAGTCAGGCATTCCTCACTCAGCCTATGGAATAATTTTGCACTGAAGTATTTCAGTAGCTGAATTTGGCTTATTAAGTGATGAGCACTACAGCCACTGCAGCTGGAGTCCTGGCATTTGCTGTGACTGTGCAGAGCCCCACTGGAACCAGTGTCTGTGCCTAGTGGAGTGATCCACTGCAATGACACAGGGCTTTGGATTTCCAGACAGAGCAAGGAATGCTGCAGCAATAGGATTAATAATAGTTCAAATGAATCCTGGCCAGAAGAGCCATCTGTTCCTCCTGCAAACAATGCCCAGAGCTCTCCACTACATCTCCTTCCAGTGACAACAGCCATTAAACAACCAGTGCCACATTTCAAAATTCAGCAATAACACTGTCATCTGAAATTCTGCAAATACTGACTGGACAATTTAAAACCCAATGTTTTTTCCCTGTCTTGCAAACTGTTGCTAATGCTGACTTTCACATGCATACCCAGTTGATTTATATGCAGGTGAAAGTCAGATATGTAGAAAGGGAACCCTTTTGTTTTGTTTTGTTTTCCAAATAGAAAATAAGACTAAATGCATTTTTTCTTGTTTTCTAACATGACTATTTGCAAAAGGTACAGCTCAGAAAAAAGCCTTTCCTAGGTTTTCTTCCATGAATCATGCCATTAGCCTTTGCAGATCTGTATGCAGTTTAAAGTTAGAACACCTGTAGTCAGACTACATGTTTTTACTGTTCTAATGCATAAAATGGGGTTGTTTTTCTGTATTTCTCCCCTTGAAAAAAAGTAGTGCAAATATCTTCATCTGTTCCTATTTGTTCATTCAACACAAATGGCTTCCCCCAGCCTTGTATTTATTACAAAAAAGGAAAAAAAATTTTAAAAAGGAGAAGAAAAAAATTAAAATACATGTTTAGCCATAGAACACAAAAATTCATTTAAAATTCATTTGCTCTTCAAAGCAAGTAGATGTACAGTTATGAACTAGTAACCTATAGGGCAAAATGAACTTTTGCCTTGTAAGAGAAGATACCTGCTGTCACTCCTCCCTCTCCCCCTTGATCTGTTCAATACTTTCTGGGAATGCACAGTGTAAAACCTACAGAAGATCAAATCTCTCCCGGATTTGGTTCTATTACATAAAGGCAGTGCATTCAAGTAATTTGTGTCATGCTGCTCCCCTGCACTCCCTTGGCATAATGCGCTCCAGGAGACAGGAACAAAAGCACAAGTGTGACATCTATTGACAGCCTTGGCCGGCAGGACATAGCAGCCTGAAGGCTGCAGCAGGAGCAGGGAAAGGTCTGTGACAGCCTCTGCACTGCAGGACTCATCATTTATAAAGAGAATTACAAAAAAAAGAGGCTAATGTTGGGTTTGAATTGCCTGTGGTTTATATATTCAGTTAAACCTAAGCCCTGCACAAGTTTCTAGAAGAATAATCCGTCCTGAACTGTGAGAAACAAAAGATACCAGAAGATCCTCCAGACTCCTGAAGGAGTGGAGCAGGGAACGCTTCATGCTTCTGGTGTCCATATGCTCTTCCCTAGGCATTTTCCACTGGCTTATGATTAATGCATCCATCCCTGCGGTCAGTGCTTATCAGCCTGTGTTAACTCTGGAAATACCACAGTTCCCCGAGCTGGAGCAACCTGAGGAGCCATCACAGCTGTAATGAGCCATCTGCAACTCTGCTGCATATTGGCCACTGCCCCAACGAGGATCCTGGGCAAAGCAGACCTTCCTCCTACTCTGGTGCAGCTGGTCTCGTGTTCAGACTGTTTGAGCTGTAGGAATGAACATTATTTACAGTGTTACACTCTGTCTAGCTGATATTTTGCCTTTTGATGTGGCTATAGAGGAGGCTGATTGCATTCCCTGTACTGTGCATTTCTTGAATCATCTTTTGAAATTTCCCTATTGCTCTTTTTCTAGCAAGACACTGGTTTTATCACAGTTCTCTTAATTTCTGACAAATCAAAAAGAAGTATTTGCACTTCAAATAGCCAAGAGCCAACCTTATTTAGGATCTTTATGACAGGCAGAGAGGTGGTGGTCTCCTTGTGGTCGTCTCAAGCATCCCTCTTGTATTTAAAGGCAAAGTTTTCTATGTGTCACCTCAATTCCAGTCTTAATTCCACCACAGTCAGCCTACTCTTAGTACAAGAAGCCCTTGCTCGTGGGTAGTTTCCAGACAAAAGTCCTGTGAGTGAGCCCAGGGAAAAGTGGGTTTTGAAAGTCTGTAAGCCATCTATAGGGAATTAATTGCCAAAGGCTATTTACTGAGCTCTCTGGCACATGTTGTGGACCTTTAGAAGGAATAGCTTTTAAGGTAAATCACCTTTCTTATCTCAGTTTTCTAATGTGTAATTCCATTGGCTTTGGAAAGGTGATTTGGAGTTTGTCTTTATTCAAAAAAGATTGAGATCAGGTTTTTATCTTCAACAAAACCTGGTTTTGCTGAACCTTTGAAAGCTACTCTTAAGATGGATTTCCAATGTTTTCAGTGGTGACAGCTTTGAGATGAATACATGAATCTGGATAGAACTGGGGATTTTACACCTCATTCTCCATTACATTCCTGTCATCAGAGGGGTTTGGATCTCAGCTTAAACTTTGAATCTTAATTTAACCAAATTAAAGTATTGCCATTAATTAAATGGCTCATTATATATTTATATTTATTAGATGACCCAGATTTCCTTGGTTACCTTTTAGCCACGGATTCCTAAAAGAAGGCAAACTTCTACCCATGAGAGCTGTTTTGTGTAACCTTCACTTCTACCCTGCTGAGATTGCTGCCTTTTACAAATACTTGCAGGGAGCTGTTCCTTCCTCTTCAAATCCAAGGCTTATCTGAAGGGATAAGAAGAAAGTAACCCAGACTCAAAGGTACAACTAAAATGTCCTCTTGTTTTCTTCCATGTTGCTGATTCTTAAAAAAATAAATATATTCCTTCAATACATTAACACACAGTGAAAATCTATATGGGAGAATGTGGATAAAACTTGTGAAATTTCAAAGTTTTCCCTTTTTCTGAGCCCTATATGCTGAGTACCAAAATAAAATTACAACACAGGGGAAATGAGATGATAGATCCAGGACATGGTGTTAAATATATGGCTATTAATTTGTAATTTTGTTTTGCTAACTGTGAGACTAGAAGGCTCTCTGCACACTAAATAATGACAATATTTGGAGCGATAAATCTGAGCATCCTTGTGCTGTCTCCTGCTGTTGAATAAATCTGTTGGCCTGTTACAGGCTAACAGTTCTGCTGATGGTTTTAACTGCACTGTTTCACACAGAACAGCCCGGCATTAACGGAGTGCTGCTCATACAAGTGGAGTAGGATGCCAGGATGGATCTAAGGTGTCCACAGCTCTCATTTTCTTGGGAGATTCTCCTTCCTTAAGCTCTGCTCTCACCACAGCAGAGCAGAGTGGTCACTCCTGCTTGGCTGTGTCACCTCTTGGAGAAACACTTCTTTCACAGCAGAAAACTCAAAGCAATCCCATTCATTACCTGCTTCCATTAAAGCCTTAACAAAAGCCAGGTGAGAGTGGGAAAACTCATTTTCACCTGATATAAGGGATCATTAGACAGCTGAATGATTGCAAGAAGTGTAATGCAGCACACCAGTGGAGATACTATAGACTGGCAGGAGGATTCCTTCAAGTCCAGGAATCATTAACTCTTTATATATTCATAAAGGAGGTGATTTCTTGTTTGGCTATTGTTGGGGTTTTTGCTTTTTTTTTTTCTCTTAAGCTCCATTTTGTGCTTTCCAGCACGTGTTGTAATGTGCAGAAGTGTGAGCTAAAAGACTGATACAGAAGTTGGACAAACATGTAAACTAGACAATTGCAAAATAATCTTGTACTAGCTTCATCACCTGCTTCTTCACAGCCTGAACAAAAAGAATTCAGGAAGCTGTGCAAAAATTCCTTCAGGAGGAAGCAGTAGTGGCCACAGCTGTGCCTAGCAGTCTCATGTTAGCAAAGTAGGAAAAGTCAGGCCCTGCATTAACACAGCATGTTTTAAAGAGACGATCACATGTTATCCACCAGCAAAACACTTGTCCCAGGGGGTTGGTTATGGCTTTTGTAGAGAAAAATCTGTTCAGATTGCTCATAGATGGGTAAGTACGATTCATGCTGTTTTGGCATATTAAAGGTCAATGGTGTTTGCTTAATTTGCTGTCAGATGTAGCTTGTGTGAAGGTGATATGGTGATGTCAGAGCAAAGATGCTAATGGATCTTTCCAAACTTTTCTCTTGCCTTCTTGCATGAGCAGCCACACTGCCAGGGACTGGGCCAAGAGCCTTCCAGTGCTTTTTTCCTTGTCTCTATTGTAAAATTGAAACCAAAAATCTGTTGACAGACACTTGAATGATCACGTAATATATTGTTTTGTGTCAATACACACGGTGTTCATTGTGACAGACCCATTCTCAGGATGAATGTCCTGATTTTTAAGCTATTAAAGGGATCTGTCTATATTTTAAAACACAAGGCCAGTCCCTTCCCAGATTTTTAGAGGACTGGTTGCAGAATTGTAGATGTGGGCCGTGAGGGAAGTGCAAATCTTTTTAGCACGACCAGAGATGCAAAAATCTGTGGGGAAAGAGCAGGACTTTGGCCTATTACTCATCTTTGACTTGTTATTATTGAGTGTGTTAGGCTGGTAGATGTTGAATTTGAGCACCCACCTACATTTGCTGACCTGGACAGGCATCCGGGGGTGACCATATGTCTTCTAAGACAAGTCATATGTGAGCAGATGGAAGTGCTTAGTTGCATACAGACATTCTGGTGTTACAGCCTCGTGTCTCAGACCTCGGATTCTTCATTCTTTTAGCCAAATATTTGAACCCAGTCGAAAATGATGGCTGTGAATTCAAACCGTCCAAAAGAACAGAGGGAATAACTGTAATAAAAGTGAGCTGATTGTTCTGAAAACATGCCAAAAATACACTCCATTGTCTGGAATTCATTTGCTGTGATGTTGCCATAATTAGAGCTTGAACATTCATTAATTATACTGAGTTTATTCAGAGAAGTCAGGTAATCGCTGCTTTTCAGAGCTGCTCATGAATGATTGTAATTAAAGAGCCCTTGCCATTCTCAGTCTGTTAAAGGGACTTGTCCTGCATTGAGTCCCCTGGTCAAATGTAGCAATGGGAAACAAAGGCACGGATCCCATGTGCATGCGAAGGAAATCTCCTTATTGTAGAAAACACCTTTCTTATATACCCTTAGTTTCCACAAGGCATAACCACAACTTAACAGAAGAAGAGCACCCATTAGCCACTCAGCTGCAGTGCTGCTGTCCACGCATCTCACCACCCAATCAGCTTCCTGCTCACATGCTGTCCATGCATCTCACTACCCAATCAGCTTCCTGTTCACATGCTGCCCATGTGTCTCTCCCCACAACTGCCTCTCACCCCTCAACTGACCTCTAACCATCCAGCCTGCAGCTATGCCTTCCTACAAGGCTTTCTGGTAAACATAAGCTTTAATAACTTTAACAATATAACCCCACATCCCATATTCAAATTTGCTTCCACCTCCCTCTCGCAGCAGCTCAGATTTGTTAAAAGCTTCTTTTGGTAGTATTTGAGGGAAGACTGACCCTGGTATTTTTTCCTGTTTCTGGTATTTTTTCCTCTTTTTGGCATTTCTAGCTTGTGCTGAGATCTTTATTAGAAAAGCGTTACTTAAAGGTGAGTGGCTCCAGAGTAAGTATCTTATGGGGAGAACAAGCCCAGAAGTGTATTTTTATTGTCTTAACTCCCCCATGTTTAAAACTTAATGAATTTTATAAAAACTATGCCTATTCCATGGATTTTGGAAAACTCAGTAGCAATATGTAAAATTGGGGGAATCAGAGAGCTGGAAAATAGTTAAAACTTTATTTCTGGTGGTATAGCTATTGCTAATAAAAGAAACTTGGAAGGTGTAGTGTGGGGAAATTATTACAGAGTTCTAGTTGGATGAGCTTATTTGTGTCTTCCTCTGCAGCATCTGGATGCTGTAGGAAATAATAGGTCAGATCATGGGGTTTACCTCTGTGACAGTTCTTTTTTTTCTGAAGTTACTGGCTCAAAGTCTAAATTGGTATATTTGAACTGAAAACATATCTGAGGTCTGTCTCCAGCATGCTCACCAATCTGCAGTGGGATTTTTATGGTCTTACTGTAGATGAACACTTCAGTGGTAAGAGTTGGAAAATGAGGCCCAAACTCTGAGCTTGATCCATAAGGTCTCTCTAATGTCAGCAGAGACAGGGAGGCAATGCCAAAAGAGATGGTGAAATTATTTTCCTTTTTTTAAAAGAGCACTGCAAAGAGCAGAGAAAATTAAAAAGAATCCAGGGCACCTTCCTTGTTGTGGAATTAACTCTGCTATGACGGTGATATAGCTGCTCTTTTCTTAAAGTTCACAAATCCTGCTAATTCTCTCTCTCTTTATCACTTTAAAGAAGACATTACAGCCTATCATACCTGTAATTCATTGGCTGGGACACCTTAAGCACATATTTGCATTGTTCTTATTGCAATGAATTCTAAAGGAGATGTTATAGTTCAACTTGCTTATCACATTTAATCAACAAGTCATAGGTAAAAATTTCTGAGTGCCATGAAATAGATAAAAGAACATTATCAGTCCAGGGGTGTTTTTGTAATAAAATTATTCTTAAAGTAACAGCTCTCTTAGGCTCAAAGGTAACAGAGCATGGAGGATCAGGGCAGTGCTGAGGCATGAACAGAATTGCTGAGAATGGTGCAATTCACTTATTTTAAGGAAATTGAACAGAAAATTGTGGTGTTATAATGTGCTCTGCAACAGGAAAAATGGGTTGCAAGAGACTTCATCAAACAATTTCCAGTAGCATTGGTAATGGTTCTACACTGATCCTGTGTTTCTCAATCCCCATCCAAGTGTAGACCTTTCTGAGTTCACATTATTTGTAGTAGGGTCCAAGTATCCCAGGGCAACCTGTGGAAAATGATGTTATTAAGTACAGCAAAGTTGGCCAGATCTCTTCTGGATCCTCCTGTAGCTATTTCGGAGGGCTATGTTCTGGTATTTTTTCTCTCAGTTTGCATGGTGTTTGTAGTTAGCTGCATATGCTTTTCAAATGGTTTGCTGCATAAATTAGGCTGATGTTATCCAAATGAAAGGGTTATGTGTGTATATCATTATCAAGGCAATGGTTATAACATCCAACCACCTACTGTACTTCTAGATTTCATTTGTCTTTGGGGACCCAAAGAGGATTGAAATGCGAAGGGGGGTGATGAGTCAGCCCAAGAGAGGTACTATGGTATCACCACATCAGTTTGACAAACCCCAGAGCTTATTAGATCATTTGGACAAGTATCACTCATATATTTGAATGCTTTTCTGAGACAAATCTTTCATCCCCTCAGGCAGATGAAAGATTCAGCCATTACTACCCCTGAGTCTGATTTGCTGTCACTCTGGCTACAAGGGACAGGAAAGTCCACTAGAAATAACAGCCAGAGCATTATAGGACTGGGGATAGATTAGAAAGGAGTTATTGCTGGCACTTTCTATTCTCTCTTGGCCCACACAGCTATTTATTATTCACTTTCCTCAGGGTCTGGATTTATCTGATGACTGACATTCCAATACAAATTGAAATTTAAGCTTTAGGTTTATACACATAGTTGCCTCTTCAGGCTGAGGTGGTGTGAGTTAAGGGTGAGTCCCTCAATGTCAAACAGAAGAGGAGCCAGACTGTGAGGGAAGAAAGTGGTATTATATTTGGCAGATGTTCTCAGTCCTCACAGCAAAGACATGACACTTACAGTAAGTAGGATTTCCCACAAATTAATTAAATGTTCTGCAAACTTTCCTGTCTGTCCTTTTAAGTCCTTGAGATTTTTACACTCTGGAAATGATAACAAGCACTGGAAAGTTGGAGGCCGATTAATGTTGTCACAGGAGAATAATATACAATGAATTCTGTCTAAATGAGCACCTGAAATGAAAGACGTACAATGATAAGGCTCAGAAATCCATATTCACTCTTCACTGTGCTGCTCTCCAGTGGTAATATTTATATGCAGATAGCCATGTAAATGAATATCTTATGAATAACTCAAAGTCAAAGAGAAAAACAAATCCTTCTGTAAATAGATAAAACAAATTACAAGATGTCTTTTAGGATGATCATCTTTGAATTCATTGTACTTGAGGGGCAAAGGGGGAGCTTGGCATTTTGCAAGTGTTCTCAAAATGAACAGAGAGAAACACCTTCCCCTTTCCCATCCTTACACTGAATTTTTTGTTTCATATGGCACAGAAGGGGATTAAGGTACAACTTGAAAGTCAGGAGTGTGGTATTTAACCTGCTGTGTCATCCCCATACACGATCCTAATGAGGATGGAACCAGCCCTGCTGGTTCTCATTGTGGCTATGGAAATCACAGGCACTATGGCAGCTGGAAGAGATTCCCTTGGTTTATAGAGAAATAGAAGGAAATCACTTGGTCTCATGGACCAGACCGGGCGTTTAACAAAGACCTTTCCTGTGGTCTGTGAAGGGCATAGAGCTGAATTCCAGGCATCTAGAGTCTGATCAAGGGAATACAAAGGTTAAACTGGCTCATTGCTTTTATTCAGGATGTATTGTTAGCTTTCATGCTTCTCTTAAGCTGCTGACAGCAGTTGCATGGACAATTTTGTTTCAAATAGAAAGGAGTTAAAAACAATTGTTTAGGTTGCAAGGTCAGACACCAGGTTTAAGTTTCTATAAGCACATTAATTTGTGCCTGCTGGTTACTCCCTGCTCTTCCCTGAGTGAAGAGAGGTCCTGGAGGAGGAGAGGGAGTTACTGAATTATTCAGGTAAAAGCTGCAAGGTGGAAAATGAAGGTTTTATCACAAATTTACTTGTCTCTTTCACACCATTTTCATACCCAGCAAATGTACTGCATCAGCAGGTAAAAATCCCCCTGCTATGCCCTTGCTACAAGTCAGTCTCTAGATGAAGATGTCCTTGTCATGAAAACATCACTGTAATTGGCCTGCCCTTAATGAGTGGTCAGAGAGCAAGGCTGGCACATGGCAGCTGAGAAAGTGGAGCTAATGCTGTGGCAATACCTGTTGTACAGAGCAATTAATTATTTGATCCAATTCTCCCACCTTCTCTCACCTGGATTCTCCCTGGCTCAGTGAAATCCAAGCAAGTCATCCAATATGTGCCCTCCCTGTGGGCTTCAGATCTGGGGACCACATTTACCTTTTGATCTCCACCAAAGAAACATTTATCTAAATTTAAAATTAATGAATATCATGCAGCTAAATCTGAACCCTGTGGATTACATTAAAGTTTATCCAATAAGAGCAGGAAGTCTGATCCTCTGAATATAAATGACTGCATCATCTGCATGAGATTTAATTGAGAAAACTGCATCAAAAAGGCAAATTAAATACCAAGAGCACAACAGATTTTCCACAGAGAAACACCGTGGGAAGTGAAAAACCATCTGTACAGAGAAAAACAGAATGACATTTTTGCATCATGTCAGCCAGATAATATTTTCTCTTTCATCAATTATCTATGTTAAACATTTTGGTAAGACAGATAAATTAATGTACTTTTGACTATCACCTGGCATTAGTTAAGATGATGAAAAGATCATTGCAAACTCAAAATGACACATCAA
Source organism: Acrocephalus scirpaceus scirpaceus (assembly GCA_910950805.1). Classification (NCBI taxonomy): domain Eukaryota; kingdom Metazoa; phylum Chordata; class Aves; order Passeriformes; family Sylviidae; genus Acrocephalus; species Acrocephalus scirpaceus. The sequence goes on from OU383789.1 coordinate 7,679,023, forward strand.
TTTTAAATGGTTTCAAATTTACATTATTTCTCTAATCTTGTCTGTTCTGAAGTAGACAGAAATGCAGACAGAAAGGAGTGTTATTTAAAATTCCTATCAAACTTTTAGTCTAGGCAAACAATTCTGGAGCCATAGATTTGCACAAGTCTAAGTTTTCACACCACTAGTTTTCCAAAAAATGTACCAACAGTATCATTAGGAATTCCAGTGAAATTAACCCTACTGTTAATAAATATACTTAAAAACTGTGTTTCCCAGCATATGTTTCAAAACCTCAGAAATGCTGCCATCTGTTTTTGCCTGGATTCTGAAATAGCCACAGTCAAATGATACTGTCAAAGCCCTGTAGGTTCCATATGCCAAATCAACAGACAGCTCTGCACCAGGATTTCTGATACCATAAGGACTCGTGTCATTTTCTCATTATTTCAAACAAAATCAGCACTTCGGGCTGTGTGTTCTGGTTCCAGATTCACAGATAGCTCAACAGAAAAACTCAGCACTCGAGTCACTGCTTCTCATTCCTAAGGGGTTTTAAGGTTAAAGAAAAACAGAGGCAGCAAAAATGTGATATCCATGAGGTTCATGGGCTCTTGTTGCCGGAGTTTAAGAATATTTTCTCAAAAGCAATGTGATATTTTTCTGGTTTTTACTCCAGCCGTAGCTGCATCTTTGGAACTGACATTCCCAGGATTATTTGAGCTCTGTTTACAAGGACCTAGACAAGGTGCTGCTGTTTTTAAACAGTCGTTAATTTCTATGTAACCTGGTAAAATACACCCCACACAGAGAAACTGGTTAATGAAAATAGCTCAGTTTCTCTAAGCTGTCAGCATGCTCCTGGAGTCTGCAAAGACTGTGCAGAGTTAAAAATAATGAACTGAGGTATCCACACAATTATTTAGTTTCAAATTGGTGAAGTGCCATTTTCTTCTCAGTTCAGGAAATTAACCTCCCCAAAAGCCAGCTTGCTCTACACAAAATTAATAAAGCAGAGCATGCTGGCAATAACTTGCACATGTTTATTTATGTGGGATGTCTCCAGCTAGAAAGGCTAAGATGAAAAATTGACTCAAAAGGCTGCACTCTGAGGGGATTTACTCCTGGGCTGGACCCATTTTCATGTTGTTTAAACTCAGAATTGATGGAATAAGAACCTCTTGTGGAGTCTATAAAAATTAAGCTCTTTTATTATCACTTCTGCTTTTTTTTTATCCCATGGCATACACCTAACACTTTCTTTTAGGAAATAAGGTGTAGAAATTTGCAATCCATCTGAAAGAGAAAAGTAAAGGGGAAAAGGTGATGAGGGCTGCAGGGAATCTGTTAGTACCAAGCACAAGAAATACTTTTCTCCGTATCTTTTTACTGAAGCTCTACATGGTTAAACTGAAGTTGATATTCATTTTACGTGCTGGGGAAATTTTCTCCCAGCTTATGTGCTTGCAGAGGGTGCTGATCTGGGCTTTGCAAAACACCTGCAGTGTTTGTAGCACTATACCCTGTAATGAAAGTCCCTTAAAACAGGTCTCATCTGAAAGCTAAACTGAGGTGCTCCAAAATTAACTCTCTTTATCAGCTTGATTTAAGTTTGATGTGAAGATTGAGTGTGATAGAATAATTTCTCTGGGATGCTTTTCCTGCTTTCTTGTGTTTATCCTCTCCTTGTTTCTCTCCCTGGGGAACACCCATTAATAACAACCCCAGTTTGTGTTTAGAGATTTATAACAGGTATTTATTACCTGTATTTATAACAGGTCTGTTAGTTCTGTTTCTTCACTCATGGCTTTTCATTGTTGGCACCATTCAGGATACAGGGTTTAGCAAAATTTTAGCATCAAACTTGGCTTTGAAAAGCCATATCAGCACACTCCTGACATGCCTGTGCTGGGTGCTTGCCTTCTGTGGGGTGCTGCCCAGGATGTGCCAGCAAAAACAGGCTGCTCAGCACAGCTGTGAGGATTTCAGTGGCAGGAAAATGCCTTCAGAGTGAAGGGATTATGCTGATGGCATCTTCCCTGTAAGACAATTGTCAGGTACTGACAATTGTACCTGAGTCCTTTCTGCTCTGGGCAGGTGTGGTCTTACATGTCTTATCCGCATAAGGATGAATGTCCTGGGCACTAGCTGCAATTTGAGGTTTGATGCTGGAGAGAGAAAAACTGGCAAAGGGTGAATTTCAGAGCTGCAGAAAGCAAAATAATATTAATTTGGGACCACACTGGACACTTTCTAGGACCTTTGAGTCGTGTTGAAAATGGGATGTTCAGGTGCTGTCCTACAAGTAACTTCTCAGATTTTGCTTGAATCATTTTGCCTAAATCGTATCATTTAGCATTTGATATCAACAGGAGTGTCTGCCCATGCAGAGTGTATTTCAGGAAGGAGAGAGACAGATAGCATTTCATACCCCCTCAGAATGCGACCTTCTTTTACTTTTCCCTCCCTTAATTACCCTGAGGACTGGAGTCTTTTATCCAAAATAATTCCAGCTGACTGCTCTCTCAAAATGAATCCAGTTCGTCCAAAATTACCACTCTGTCAAAATTCCTAAGTGTAACAACACTGCAGATGTTTCATTACCTTGGAGAGGTAGTGCTGTGTGTACCAGGTCTGACCCATTTTGGCTTTGAAATGCGTCCTTTTGAAAGCCTAATAAATGCTGCCATGATCCTGTCAGAAATAGTGTCTGTGCAGCAGAAATAGGTGCTGCTTTGCCTGTAGCTACATAGACTCTGGAGTCATTCAGAGGCAAAATTCTCATGGGACTGAGTACACATCCACACCTCCAGCTCTGGTTGCTGGGGCTGCTTCAAGCTTGGTGTGTGTGGGAAGAACACAGACAGCAGCACTTCTCCCCTCTCCCTGTCTGGGGTGTATTGTCACGGTTTGCAGGGGGGTTATTCTTCTACTCCCAGAAAACTGGGAGTACCAGAGGTGTCAGGCCAGGCTGCAGGGTTTACCAGGGGGATGTAGCCAGGAGTTGAGAGGAAGGAGTAAAACAGGAATGAGGCTGTAAGAGCCATGAGTGTTTCCCCTCTGGCTGCTGTGGCTGCTACCAGCCCTCTGACCACCTCTGTTCTTTCACCTGAGCAAACCTCACAAGCCTTTTGTTCTGTTAGATCAAACTGAGGTTGCACAAACATGACTTCTAATAACTCTCCTCACTGGTTGGAAGGGTTTATTTTTGTGCCCAAGGTGCCAAGAGCAGCCTTGATAAATCTTAGTATTTGTTGTGCTGCATAATGCAGTGAATAACACCACCTTCTTCTGCTGTCATACAATCTAAATTAAAAAGAGCCTCTTCTGCCCCTTTTCTGGAGCAGGGAATGACCATAGAGAAGTAAAATTAGCCTGAGGCTAAGGAAAAGCTAAGAGCCCAGTACTGATGCATCTGAGACCAAGGCCTTGGCAGGGAATGTCATCGCTAACTAAGGATAAAAAGGTCATAAATACCCAATCATCAAATGCTATTTTATCCTGGAGCTCCCTGAATCCAGGATATTCAAAGAACACATGCATATATCAAGAGGTTCTTCTAGTTAGTTTTACTCCAGAAATTCGGATTAGGTTTTGGCAGGGTCTTTGATTTCCTCTTGAACTGAATTCACATGATTGCCAGGAAAGACAGTTCTGTTTCATTTTCCCTGAAGTCAAGAGAACTACTGACTTCAAAAACAGAGGCAGGCTCCAATTAACAGAAGACATGGAACTCATCCCTGACCAAAATCACCACTGTTAATGTATTTCCATTGAGGGCTTGGACCACCATTAGTGCTTGGTTTTCAGGGCTCAGTCCAGTTAGGAGGATAACTTAACACCAAGTATTATAGCAAATGAATTTCAATGAGCATGACTGATTTTCAAAAAGCATGACTAATTTCTGACATAGTTTTCAACTCTACCCTTATTAGAAATACTCTTTCATGTAGTTTCCTTTATAATGATTTAATCTGCAGAAAGATTTAATGCATTCTCCTTGACACCTGTCCTGCAAGTCCAAATGTTCTCACAAGCAGCCTTAGACACTAATATTTTAAAGTCCTCCAAGTCTTTAATCCTGCCAAGCTGTTAAAGATATGTTTCTTGGTGAGATACAGATAAGGCATCCCTAAATTGTGAACATTATGGGGTGCATTTTATTTACTGCTTTCAAACAGAAGGAATTACTGTTGTGTAGGGCCAGATTTCAAGCACTGTGAAACCTGGAGGCACTGAGATTTCAAGGAGTTAGAGAGTCTTTTGGGTTGGTTTTTTTTTTAATTAGGTGAATGGAAAATTAGACTGAAATCAACCTTGAAGGACAGTAGGAAAAACCCTACATTTTTAGTGTGTCCAGATCCTGCTCATTTAAGCAGCACAGTTCAATCCTATGATAGATGCAAAGAACCCCTAAAGTATGCAGAACTATTGGAAATGTGCTGGTTCCCGCTTTCCTGCCTTAATGTACATTGTGAGAAATGACATCTCACTTTAAAATTTTTAAAGGTTTATTATTACCTTAACAAATACAGCAAAGGACTGAGTAAGAAAAAAGGGCAGCATGCTGGGAACATCTGACAGACTATCACATCCTTCCCCACAAAATGGCTGCTCCACCTTTTATACCCTGGGGGAGGGGTTGCATCAGCCAACCCTGGCCCCCCCCAATGTCTGTCAGTCAACTCTTCTTCACCGTCCATTGGTGGGGACTATGTTCTTGCAACTTGATTGGAGGTCAGATATGGCGATTGACAAAGAGACGTGGACTCCATTGATTGCTCATATGAAGCCGTTTATTGATCCGTCTATCTGAGCTTATATACTCTTGCATTATATAACAAGTAATACTGCCAAATAATAGTACTCAACATATGCCTCGTACTAACTAACACAGGTATGCCTAGAATCTGCTAGCAAAGCATGTTCCGTACCAGGTACACCGTTATCTTCTGCATTCCTTTCTCAAAATCCCACTTCCCTTTGCCAAGGCTTGAGGCCTAGCGAATTCACTCTTGTCATGAGCTGAACAATACTATCAGTTCAGCTCTCTAGCTGAAGGCCCACAGTCAGGTGTTGCCATGCCACGCCCCTAGCAACAAACCTTCCCTCCTCCCAACGGCCCTATGAAGCGGCACAGCTATAGCCCTCCTTCCACAATGACCCCAACAACCTAGGCTGTTTAGTGGCAACAATATAGGGGGAGGGAAGAGGACTATAAGGAGAACAGAGGATGTTCAAGCAAAAACCAGAGTAACATAACCATACCTCTATAAAACTTCTCTTAACATACACATAATATTCATCCCTTAACTGTGAGAGCCAATCATCACATTACCCATCTATAACAGCATTCTACAGAGGCACCCTGACCTTCAGCAATTCTTCAGATAATTGAGTCATGAATATCTTGTTCTTGTGATATGCCTGAGCCTAACAAATGAGCTTCTTCAAAAACCTGTACAGTTAATTGATTAAATAAAGAAATTCAGCATAATATCTGTAATTCTCCTAGTGATATCAAGTGCAGAAGTACTGGCTAACCTACCTCTTAATTTGCAAGCTCTTTAATTAGTACCAATTGCATTTTTCCCCTGTAAAACTAGGCAACTATTGGATGAAAAGTAGATGTACTCGTGTTCTAATTAGCAAAACATTGATTGCATAGTTCACTGTACATGTTTCTCTATTTTTGTAAACAGATAATGAATCAGCACCAGATAATTACAACTGAGTTCCAAAGTTGTTTTTTTTTCTACATTGGGGTCTTCTCTTTTCCTAGTTTCCCCTATCTGATTTTCCCCTTCTAGTCTTCAGGCTGAGCTGTGGGTAAAGCTTTTCATTATGTTGGGCATGATTTTCCTCCTTTCTGTTCCCAGGATGAGATTCATTTATCCTAACATTTGCACATGAAAATGAGATGTCTGCATGTTAGGGAGCCAGACTAGACCAGGATCTTTCTTTATAGTCAGTGGAGAGAAATAGATATGTAAAATTTTGCACAGTCCCCCTGTGTCCAGGAATATGCTTTAGACTGTAATGTAGACATTCAGGAAGATTTAATTGCCAATCCTGGAATTTGGCCAGGGTGAGGAATTGATGGCCGTGCTTACACAGAATGTGCTGTGGAGCATTAAAGATAACATGTGATAATGGGTTTTCCTCTCCACTTATCTGGAGCCTGGTTTCGCCCAGCAGATATTGCAGGGCACACTTGGTTTCAGAAGCAATGTTGCCTCCTGTAAAACCAGTATTCAACACCTCTCAGAGACAGAGGTTAAACTGGAACATGTTCTCCTCTAGCATGGACCAGCTAAAGGGTACAGAAATAAAATTACCTCTGCCTTTTAGCAAATGCACCAGAATCAGTTTATCCACTCTGTTTATACTTCATTGTGGTGTATTCTGCTGGAGCAGTTCTTATCAACATCGGACAGCCCTGCTATGTAGCACAGGCACTAAATTTGCCTAAATTTAAAAAGAATTGAGTACTTTGAAAATAAAGCTCGATCAGTTCTACCACAATCACCAGAATTATTTCCAAGATATTAAATTGTCACTTCCTGGATGGTTCTTCTGACAGCCTTAAAGCTGTGCACTGTTGCTTTGGAGAAAACAGATTCTGAATTTAGGTTATAAACGCATTTAAGCAAAAATCATTGTGCCAAACATGCCATGATTCAATATGGTTCCACAGGAAGGACCCGTTTCTCAGGCTTTAAACTTTAGAGTTTAACATGTATGCAGGTCATTAGTCTGACAACACCTCCCAAGGGGCACCACTTTACAAACAGCTTTATGCTGCTCTACATTCCTCATGGCAGCCTTGGGTATGAACTTTCCTACTTCATTTTCCCTGTTAAGAAAAATGGATAAGACAAGGGTGCTGGAAAAGCATCCAAGAAAGATGTCTCAGTGGAGATACTGGAAACGCAAATCCACATTTGGCAGCTGTTCCTGGTTTGCATGTCCAGTTATGAGATGCATAATTCCTCCAGGACAAGGAGATATCATCTGATCATTCTATGTAGATGAAGCCTTAGAAATGCTTCTGTCATTCAAATTTTCACAAAGAAAATATAATTTGTGGTTATTCGTGCGCTGCAAACGCAGATGGAAGCACAGCAAGTAGATAAATACTGACATTCTCTTCTCTGAATACCTTCAGAAGAAAGGTCAAAGGTAAGACAGGGAGTAAAGTGAATGTAGATTAGGCAGAACATCTGTTGAAGTGGAATAGTAGGGAAAATATTCAATGCTTTTCAAATAGAAGCTCTGCTTTAAAAATGTCAATGGGCATCTGCTTAATTCTAAATTCATAGCTGTTTGTAGCATTAGTCTCTTAATAGAATTTGAAAAAAAAAAGGGAGAGGGAAGAAAAAGCACAATTAACCCCAAAGAGATAATTAACTCCTCTTTCCACCATGTAATACCAGAATTTGCTTGAGCTGGAAATACAAGAGGGTGGCTCAGCAAGTAGGTGAGGATGAAGGGAACTTTGGTCAATGTCACAGCATCCTCACTGTCCCATTCAGTGAAATGAGGATATGGGGACAAGTGGCTGGCGGCAGCTGCCATGGTGTGATGCTCCCAGCAGGGCATTGCCCTTCTGCAGCAGCAGGGCAGACCTGGCTCTCTTAATTTCACATGCACACACACATACACACAGAAAAAAAAAAAAAAATATATATATATATAATATATATATATATATAATATATATATATATATTTTTATATATATATATATAATATATATATATATAATATATATATATTATATATATATATATATATATATATATAATATATATATATTAGTGACATGAATCTCAGTGAGCTCCAGAGAAGTGAAGACAGGCTGTTTTACACACCTTTATGTGACCAAAAAAAATTCCCAATAATCAAACCAAGCATGTGCATGACATACAATATACCTCTGCTTCCTCTTGAAATCTTCACTGATACCCTGCTTCTCAAGATTGATTAAATATGATCAAAATACTAATTTCACTTCCATTCCTTTGATGTTCATTTTTCACCAGTCTCAGCTTTTGCTTTATCACATTGCCTGTTCTGTGGTTTATTAATTCTGTGCTATTATTGGACCAATTGTTTGTAATGGGTGAGTAAACATATATTGACACAATTTCAAGATAATGGGAAAGGGCAATCCTTTTTCTCCCAACCTTTTCACCAGGAAAATCCCATTTGATGTCAGTAAGGAAACGACTGTTAATATTATAAATGACTTAGCTAATAGAACCCTCATCAAGCCACAGCAACCTTTACATCATTCCATGTATAACTGCTGCTGTGTGAAGGAGTGTCTTGGTTTTGAAAGACAGGTGTCTGCCAGGGAGAGCTAGAGCTTCCCTTGGAATGGAGAATGTCACCCCCCTCCCCTCCTAATTATTATAATTTTGCAATTAGGGGCTTTCAGGCAAAGATATGGGAATAGGAGTAACAGTTCTTTAATAGGAATAAAAAACAACAACAAAAACCAAAATACAAATGCAGTAGTACAAAGACAAGCAAGCAAGCAAAACAGAAGTCCTGAAAAAAATTCTGACAGAGTCCGGAATACAACCTGACACCCTGTTGGTAAGGGTGTTGGAAGCAGTCCAAATAAATCCTAGATGAGGTTCTGTGGGGTACAGATAATGGAGTAGGAAAAGTCCTGTGGTGGCGAGATGGTCTGGTCTTCCTCTGGTGGAAAAAACCAGATGCCTGCTGTTCCTGAGTCTCAGTTTTTATCCAGGTAGGAACGGTTGCCCCCCACACACACTGGGTGGAGCATCTCACAATGGAATGATGCAATGTGTCATGTCCTTGATGAGCCTTCATGGCCCATTAGCAGAAGATATCTCCCTGGAGGATGTATGGGTGGTGAAGGAGGTAAGAAACACTGCCACACCTGGTTTTAACAGCTGGCCCATTATCAGAAGGCATCTGTCCTTTTCCCCCCTGGAGTTACAAGAGATAAAGAAATATCTGCTTTTACAACAGATGAAATAGACTAAAAATCTCTTGGCTACCCAACCCAAGACAAGGAGTTAAAGAGCAGTGAGTAAAACATGAACATGACTTGTTCGGTAATGCTGATGTGGTGCATTTTTCTCCCTGTTCCTACTGCTAGGCGCCTCATGTCTGTTGAGAATTAAAGAGAAAGGATTTCCCATGCACACATGTGCTTGTGTACATCCGCATGCACACAAACCCATCCTTTTTGGTTTGATACTGCACTATGATTCTTGCTTTCTGTTGATTTGAACCTTTGTTATATTATTAATGGAGAATTATATCCCATTTTCTTTATATTGCTAACCTTGTAGCTAAGACTCCTCTACTCAGTATTGTAAAACTACAGTGTGGGACTGAGGGAGGACAAATTTGGATTTTGCTGCATCTGAAATTGGCCATTTCTACCTGAGATTCTAATAGCCAGGTTTTAAGACAAACATGTTTTCATAAAATCTGTTTCTTAACTAAGAAGGGACCCATCATGGTATTTTTTTCTTCTCTTTCTCTGCAAATATCTAATTCAAAACCCATGAGCCATCTCTATTTGCTGTGTCATGTATACAAATATTTAGCACTAGCCATATGTTTCTGTGTTTTCTTGAAGCCTAAAATAATTTCTTAAACCATTCTTCCTTTTTAACTTCTATATTCAAGTGCCTTTTTGGCAGCCTAAACTGCTCAGTGCTTAAGTGAAATTTGTTTCACAAGGAAGCGTTTATATCTGCGTGTATTTGCTTTTTTGCTGAGTTCATTACAAAGTGCTGCTGTGTGATGGCCTGTGGGGTCCTGGAGTGAGCTGTTACAGCCAAGCTGGGACACCTAAATTTGGCTCATTAGCTTCAACTCAAGTATGGAAAAGGATGAGCATTATCTAACTCCAGCTCTGAGGAAAGATATGGGTTTTGCCCATGATCCATAACTTAGATTTGGAACAATTTGAGGGCCTTTGCCTTTTCACACCACTTTTTAGTTGAATAGAGAATCTTCTTATCTGCTGAGATCAATATGACACATTAGTAGCTTGAAATAAGGTGCAAGTTTGCATGTGGAAAGAAGATTCTTACCTGAAGACATATTTAGGTACAACCTTGTCAGCAGTAGCAGTTCATGGGAGCATCCAAATTCTGAACTTAGGGAGTGTTGGAGCACCTTGCAGTGATTTCACTCAGGCAATCACATTAGGATGCATAATGAAAATCATAAAGACATAAATATTTAATTCTTATAACTAGGTTCTAAACATTGTAGAAATGTTGTCATAATTAATTTTCAGCCAGTAACTTTTTTCTTCCCCTTTCTAATTAGTAGAGTACAGATGACATGCTACTGCATAATTGATAAGTACTATGTTTTTAATTGCATCTATATGATCATTCTTACATAGTTACATCAAATGAATCAAGTGTCATTGCCTTTACACAGCTCAAGGGCTAGAGAGGGTACAGCAGTAATTTTATGCTGGTGATAGACTCATATTAATGCTTATTGCTCTTCATCTGAAGACATCAAAGATCCTTGCAAAGCTGCATGGAATATTCTGCTTTCATATGCAGGGAACTAGAGGCTTGGAAAGATTAGAACTCCCTATTTTTTTTTTAATCAGGAGGTCATTCAATCATCAAATCAAAATAAGTGAGTGGTGTTAAAATCTGAAAGTTTTACATGTATAGGGATCAAGCATAGAGCTCTGGACATGCCTTAGCCCAGATAAATTAAACCATGCCTTATTCAGTGGCCTTGTAGGATGCCCAGACAGATGATATAATAGATATCATGGTTTCAAGGACACAGGGAGTAGCTCTCTGCGAGAGCAACCCGCCCAGCCAGGCCTTCCCATTGTCCCAACCTGGGAGTGACAAACACCTCAATCTGAATTGGAAAAGCAATATTGACCACAACAGGGAGATATTGATCCAGATTTACTACAGAAAAAATTACCTGGAGAACCAGAAAACATCAAAACTGGTCTTTCCATGTGAAGGATTTTAGAGCCCACACTAGCCTTTTCTGGATGTGACTTGGAACATAAAAATAATGATTTCTTAATTCATCCACCAAGCTGAAAAATCAATTATTGCACTCCTCAGGTCTAGTGAACTGTTTGTTCCTTAATGTAATGACAATTGTCTTCCAAGCAAATTAAGTCCAGCACTAGAGAAAATAAAATATTCATTAGCGAAGTTATTGGAAGAATAGATCAAATTATATTGAGGCAGTTTATATTCCATGTTCTGACAAGGTGCTTTTAATACCATGCTGCCTGATTTTAACATGAGGAGAGTCTTCTGCTCTTCTAGGATAGAATGTTCCCTGGAATTCCTGGAAAATCCCATAATCCCATAGTGAGGGTAAAAGCACAGACAGTGGAGTTTATCCTGGCTGACCTTTGCTTCTGTTTAATTCCTGAGTACAGGAATTAAAGTGGAACAGGATGTAGCAGCTGTGTGTTGGGAAAGAAGGGCTGTAGTGTCACAACAGACATGAAGAGAGGACTAAAAGCTGCATTTTAGTCCTACAGGGTGTTCTGACCAAAAAACAACCCCAAACCTCTGCCCCTTGAAGAAGTGACAGAGCTGCATATGATTATGAAGGATGAAGTGCCTTCATACAAGAGGAAATGTGTCGCAGTGCTCCTCTGTATGGGGGTGCGACACGTTCCCCCAGGACCCTGTGTGTCCCAGGCAGTCACCAGCAGATCAGTGTAAAAGATGCAAGATGGGCCCAGCTTGCACCTCTGAGATTCGTTTATTATAAAAGCATAACATAAAATGCAACCTTAACTCAAAGACAGAGCAGAGGCTAGGACCTAAAATCTCTAAATAAAAAGTGAAAGCAAAAGGTCTAATTAAAAGTAAAAATGAATGCAAAAGTGTCTCTCAGGGCAGGACAGTGGGTTTTAAGGGACTCTTTTAGAGGCCAGGTTCAGGGTAAGGATCCAATAGGGAGAAGGGAACAAGGCAGGGATTACAGTACTGAGACCAAAAAAGAAGCATAACAATCTAAACAACTAATAAGGCATCAAAGATTGGGAGATTGATAGGGAACAGTCTGGAAGAAAAGGCAGAGTTAGAGAAGGATTGACAGCTACATAGGTGAATGCAATCTAGACAATACTAACTGTACTGGGAAGGGAGAGGGGTACAACTTAGGACTAAGTTATTAATATAGGAGACAGCAAAACAACACATTTAACATAAAAACACATCACAACAGAAAGGTAATCAAATTTCTTGCTCTTCCCCTCTGCATAAACTTGTGGCTCATTTGGGTTCTTTTTTCCACAATTGAAGGAGAAAAAAAAAGAACAGTCCAGAGTAGAACAACAAGCAATATCTCCCACATTGCCTGTACCAGCAGCTAGCACGAAGTGCCTCAAGACTCTTAAACTGCTCACACCTCACACCCCAGAGCTGGCAGTGGAAAATCAGGGCCACGAGGATACTTTCAGTCTTCTACCCTTTTTGGAACTCTAGGATAAGAACATGGATATGCCAAACTCCTGGGATATTTTCCCCTATTTTTCCAAAGATATGATTGACTTTAATCTACATGGAAATCAAACCATCGCATCATCTAGCAGTCAGTCAGGGAAACTGGAGTTCAACCTCTTCTACTCAGAACCCAACTTCCCATTCAGAGCACGGCTGCCCTGACACCTTGAGACAATTCTCACTCATCCAAGTAATCTTTTAGATTAATGTTAAAGCAGCAGCACAGAGTTGACTCTTGGAAGCAAAACTGGGTTCATTTGACAGAATTTAAAAAATAGTTATAATTATTCTCTGTGATCTCTCTGAAGTGCCAAGACAGAGAGGGAGAGAGGGGAAAAATGCAAGTACCTTACGTGTGTGTGTGTTCATACATTATGACTTTTCCTTCTTTCCTTACATCTGGGAATCTGTAATGCAGCTGACAGTGATTTAGGGTGTTTTAAGTGTTTTGGAACTAATCTTTGCTTTCCTGGGAATTTTCCTGGGAATATGCATTGCCCTTGTGTTCACTGACCTAGCTAGTTAATGATAAAGAAAAAAAATGCTATTTGGAGTAATAATGGGCAGCATCTGAATTACTGTTAATTGCTGCAGACAGCCTTAGCTCATGTGATGAATGTAAGCATTGCCTCTGAATATGAACTTGCATTTATCGCAAAGCAGAGAGTACTACAGACCTGACCTGAAGATAAATATTTTCAAATTAATTACTGACCTACTTGCAGATACACAGAGCAGTCGACCAGGTTTTATTTTTCTGTAAGAAGTATTTTAAGTGTCTACCAGTTCAGCAGCAGATCCCAGTGCATTCTGCAGGATTGTAGCACCAATTCGGGCTTCAGACAAAACAGGTGGAGGAAATTCCTTCTAGTGATAAGACAGCCCTTGATGTTCATGAAGTAGGCAGATTTATTTTGTCTTTTTGCAAGCTGAGGCACATCAACAACCCCTCTCTGTGCAGTGTGGTTTTAACAAGAGTCCTGTCACCTCTGGCAATAATCATCTCTTCTTAGCTCCTTTTAAATGTGCTGAGGAGACATTGAGGGTTTTGCAGCTCAACACCCCAGTTCAAGGAATCATCCATGTTAATAAGGGTTCTTGAATGCATGCTGAAATTTAAATATGTATTTAAGTGCTTTTCAGGGTGGTTTATAGTACACAGTAACTGTTTTCTTGTCTTAGGGCTTTAATTAGGAAATGATAGTGAGCATCTGTGCTTGTTGGCTGGTGAAGGGGACTGAAGAGAGAGTAGGAAAGCATCCCACATAACAAGAGATGCATTTTGGCTCTTGGTTTTCAAGGGTTGGAGGGTTCACCCTCCAAAGATAAGTGTGTCCCTCTAATGTCTTGTTTCTCTTATTCTGAAAAAAAATACTGAAATTCTGTAGGATATAAATGATCAAAAGTCTTTGACTTTAAGACTAGTTTAAACCAGTATCTATAGAAAGGAAAGTGCTGCTAAGAGCCATATAAGGCATGGCAAAGCCTGATGTGTGGCTCCTTAGATGGTTTAGGTTAAAATACTAAGCTGACACAAGGTGGAGACAGGTCTGGCATATAGGAAAGCAAACCTGTTTTTTCCTAGTTTGTTAGTAAGAAAATCCTTAAATGTTTTAGGGCAAGGCAAGTTCCAGCACTGTAGTCTGGGAGTTGTACCTGTGCTCAATCTCTGCACCCCCAGCTGGGCTCAGTTTGATCTGTAAATGTTCCAGTTCATTGCAGTGTCATGTTGAGGAAGATATTGTGAAGATTGTTGAAATTCTAAATATGGGAGAGAGATCAGCACACCACATCTCTGCCAGAAGCCCCAGAAGATCCCTGGCAAAGGACCCTCTTGTTTTCTCATGAATTATTACACATGTGTGATGCTATAACTTTTGTTCTCACATTTGAACAGGGAGCAGGGACATTTCCAGCACGTGATTCCCTGTTTGTCTCCTCATCCCTGAGATTGCGCCCATAGACCACGAAATGTTTTGTGCATCTCTGCTAGAACTTGTATGGCATCATCCTTCACATAACTGAGAGACCCAGATACTGCTGAGATTGGTTGAACAGCAATGATAAGAGAAATGGCAGAATTCTAATAGATCTTTACACAGTTCCTAGTCAGTTAACAAGAAAAAACTCTGCTGGTAGAGAGGTGAAAATAGGGGCAATGCATGCCTGATATCAAAGGGGCTTTATCCTCTCCAGAATTTCAAAAGAAGCCATTTCACTACTTACACTGTGCACAGAGAATTTTATCTCTCCCTAAAAAATAAAAATCAAAGGGAATTTTGAGATGCCTCCAAAAGAAATGGTATAATATTTGCTTGTTTATGAGAAAAGTTAATTTGGGCCCCCAACCATCTATGCAGTACAATGAGGAGTAATTCTTTCTTCTCCCTAGTAAATAAAGAGGAAAAAAATTCTCTAAAGAGCAGGATTATAAAAGTCAACAAAGTCCAGATGTTGATTATTTTCCTCCTCAGTGTCAAATTGCTTCTTGACACTGCTGAGGATTAAAACAATGTTAGTT
This sequence comes from Acrocephalus scirpaceus scirpaceus, assembly GCA_910950805.1. Lineage (NCBI taxonomy): Eukaryota > Metazoa > Chordata > Aves > Passeriformes > Sylviidae > Acrocephalus > Acrocephalus scirpaceus. Next base: position 7,694,037 of record OU383789.1, read on the forward strand.
GTATTCATGGAGTTCTCACTAGCATCTCCACCATCAATATATGCAGCTTCAGGCATAAGGCAGGAAGAGAAGATGGAGGAAATTCCCATCCCCTCACCTGTGAGTGATTGAGACATGGACTCAGACTGGCAGGGAATCTGAATCATTTATTCAAAGAAATTAGCTGGTTTTATACACTTTTTCAAGGCACAGTATTTCCTTATGTGGTAATTCTAAATACATGACCTATCCCATGTTGCCACGTCAGCAACATGCATTCGAAATGTCCTTCTGTGGGGTGATCACACCCTGTGCATCATCTCTCAGCTTCTGGTAGGCTGATCTACTATAGAGATCTGTCATGTGACACCTTCTCCCCCCATGGTCCAGTGGAGACAAGCTTCTCTGTGCCACCATGTGCTCCTTTGTGCTGCCATGTGCTTCTCTGTGCCTCCATGTGCTCCTTTGTGCTGCCATGTCCTCCTTTGTGCTGCCATGTCCTCCTTTGTGCCACCATGTGCTTCTCTGTGCCTCCATGTGCTCCTCTATGCCGCCATGTGCCTCTCTTTGCCTCCATGTGCCTCTCTATGCTGCCATGTACTTCTCTGTGTTGCCATGTGCTCCTTTGTGCTGCCATGTGCTTCTCTATCCTGCCATGTGCTTCTGTAGGTGCATTCCACAGCCTGCAGCTCAATTCCATCCAATCTCTTCCCACACTCACCTTTCCCTTTGGTTCTTAAGCTTAGATGTGCATTTTTGAGAACAAATCTAAAGATTGTCCAAGACTTGGTGTTCTTCCATTATTAACATGATTTAATGTACATAATGTGGTGACACTTACAGACCTCAGCCAGTTTGTCACCCATGGTTTGAGGCATTAAAAGACAACCCAGCTGGCCACAGTGGCCATGGCAGGGATCTGGGGACAACAGCAGCCAGGGGAGGCTCACAGAACACAAAGCCTGGAAAATGGATTTCATCAGTTGCAGTGCTCATGAAAAAAATTTGGGATTTAAGAGTTTTGGTAGCCACTTTTTAAGAGTCTGTTCTCTGGTCTTTCACTTAGGCATCTGCTTACAATTTTCAACTGACCAGATTATACATGGCCTGATGGTTTTCTTTCTCCTCCTGTCTAATATTAAGCATTTGGCCTTTCGTTCTGGACAGTTTCTTGCCCTCATTGCTTTCTTCCATTAATCTATTTCAGTACTGGTTTTCCCTCTCTTAAGAGCAACATTTTCACTTTCTTGAGCAATGGATTGAACTTTTGCTTTTAACAAATTGGATTTTTTAACACTGGGACTTTTTGAAAGGTTTTAGGCAACTCTTAGATAAAGAGAATTTGGGGGAGTTTCAGCTATCCTAAGTTATGTTAGGCAAGGGAGGAAGGAAATATTTGAATAAGCCGTTGCAGAAGCAACTGCAGCCTGATTGTTTGGAGGCAAAACTGGACTGACTCTGTGGGAAATATAGGAGCAGATCTGGGTTTTAATTTAGTTGAGTCTCCTCAAGCAAATTTTCAGCTTCTTTTTCACCTATATTTTTATTACTTATTTGTCTAGCCTCATTAGTACCAATGCCCTTTCCTCTCCTAAAAGCTTTTTTAAGTTTTTGGAGTTTTTTCTGTTTCAGCAGGTTGGTAACAGCTTCCTGAGGATAAATTTGAGCAAAGAGGTGCATATTTGTGTATTATTGGGTCTGTTCTCATTCTTTCTCTATGGTAGGAGGGTTTTTGTGTCCACTGAGAGCAAAGCTTGGGGAGATCAGGTGAGCTGCAAATGCCCAAAGCACAGTGTTGCAAAGAAGATTAGAAATTCTTCCCCTTCTCTTTCCTTAACACTGTCCCCAAAGGCAGGAACACAAGAAATTGGAACTAAGATGAACAAGGGCACATTTACTGCCTATGCCAGCTAACAGAATGAAATGAAAGTTGCCTTCAAGGTGACCAGCAGAGCAACTGCTCAAAGCCTCACTCAGATAATTTAGTTCATAGACCAAGTTATCTACAGGGCAGGTAGGAGGTAGCTGCAGATCCAGGAATTTAAGGCTGGTTTGTTTCATAGTTGTTCCTGTAACATTTGGATTATAAACCAAAGCTTTCACCTCTCCCTTGCACTTGTCAGTGTTGGCTATAAGTTGAATACATTTAAATCTCTTTGTGGTTTATTTGTGTTTTAATACTTTTGATCTCTCCTGAAATGCTTGGTGGGACACAAGTCTGTCAGTGCTGGCTGCAGATCTGCCAGATTTTACTCTCTTTTCTTGAGCAGTTTTCTTATATCCTTTCAGCCTGCACCCTTCTTTTGAAATTTGTTGGCCAGGAAAGTTCAGGCTCAGAAAAAGAATAATTTCCACTTTGGCATATTTAAAGGCTGGTTTAGAAATTAGGGACAAGGAACTTGCAAATTGACCAGAGTATCACAGTGGTAGATACCACCCCTGAAAGGTTTCAAATGAACAAACATAGGTGTGTTCTGTAATTCATTATTCTTTATTCAATAAAGTGTAAAGGGGTTGTCTTACACAGAAAAAGTACCCTAGCACAGAATAATAGAATTAATAGCAAATAGCTATTATTTATTAGCTATTACTTTTAGTATTTATTTATTAGAGTTTTCTTCCTTCATCCCTAGGATTTGAATTTCTATATTTGAGTCATTCCTTCTATCCTTCCTTAGGAACTACTTGACTGACAGCAGGAAAAGGTGTATTTTAAATAGTTCAAGCAGTTGTCATTGCATTTATCTGCAGTGCACTAACAAGGAATATCCAGAGCTGTTCTAGGCAGGATGGGGAGGCTTCCCTGTTCCAGGAGCTCTTCCAAGGCTGGTAACAAAAGAGGATAATGAATGCTGAAGTCTGCCACAGCCCAGCCCTGTGTGCCACACACTGCCCTACCTGACAGGTGGAACATTAACAGCTCAAAACTGTATCATAGGGGGTAAGAAATGAGATCATCTGGGGGGGAAAAAGAGGTCTGGAAATAAACAAGCAAAGATTTGAAGGTTTAGAAGACCCTTGAGTAAATGAACTGCCTTTTCTGAGGTGTGATAGTGATCAAAAGAAGACAACCTGAGGAGTAGAGCTATCATCCCCAACCAAATGGACTGTCACATCATTTATCTGGCTGCTTTTTTGGCAGCAAGCACTCTGTCAGAGCCTGCAGCCCAGAGAAACAGCAAAAGGGAGAGGAATAGCAAGAATCTGACAACTGAAATGATGCTTGCTGTGTTGCCATTGTCCCTGAATTTTGAAAGGCTAACATCAAAATATTATGACTCCCCAAATGTCATAATTTCAGTATCTCAACTCACTCATCTTCACTCTGTGCCTCAGAGCTTATGTTTAATCTCTTTAACATTCTATAATTACGTCTTCAATGTGGATCAATTATCTCAGAATACAGAAACAAATTACCATCATTATCTTCAATCATTCTTTACGTTTTCTTTGTCCTTTTTTGTTTTCTGGCTTTCTTTACCAGTGTCAAAAATGTAGCTCACATTCCTGCTCCTTTGTCATGAATATACATTTGGCAGTAAATCATCTGCCAAGCAAGGATTTGTCCTTTCCTTTGCCTTTATTCCCCAGTTATCCTTGTTGGGCAACTCATTACTTTCTGCATATTCAAATAGGTTTATTTGAGGTACAGCTCTCTAAGCAAGACCAAAGATTGGTAGCAGACAGACTCTCTTTAGTTTTTCAGGTTCCTCATTAAAATACTTTAAGTTAACATAGACTACGTCCCCAGGAATAGTACTGGTATTTGCAGGAGTGGAGTTTATTGTGACAGTAATTCACTGGTCAAAGCTGGCTTCATCTGCACTGATGTGACAGCTAACAGCTACTATTACACGAGTGATCTGTGAATTATAGAGTGACTTGTAACCATTCCACCACAACCATAAATAAATCTAATGAAGTAGAAAAAAATCTAACTCTTTGCCAAAAAAACCCCGAACAACAACAACACCACCACCCCAAAACCCCAACAACAACAAAAACCCAAACAAAAAAACCCAAATAAACAAAAAAAAAATTGAGCTACAACTCTGGTTGGACTGCAATCCACTAAAGCAGAGAAACAGAATTTTTGAATTTCAGCAGTACATTGTGATTTGATCATTGGAGAGAAGTCGCTCTAACACCGAGTATGGTGCTCCTTCATTCTGCACTCCCAAAGGGAAAATCAGCCCTTAAAATTCTGTCTTTGTAGCCCTTTTTACCTAAATTATTAACTTTTGTCTCCAGGACAATCTATCTAATTAAGATATGCAAGATGTGTATATTGTTTGGAATCTGGTAAGGAAATTTTTTCTTGTGTGACAGTGGTCTACTACTGACTATTTGGGACTCAGCTAGAATCTGTGAATGCAGCTGAGGTTACCAAGCTGTGAAGAATTCTAAGTTAGGACATTTTTTCAAGGTGATGGCTTTGCTATAGAAGTCATGTCTTATTTCTTCTGAATTGACCAGGCTTTCTTTCAAAATGCTGCACTGAAAATCAAGTTTCGTACAATAGGTATTTCTACCAAGAAAGGGTTATAGAGGTAACTCTCTTGTAAAACAAATCATATCTTCCTGCCCTCCTCTCTCCATTTTATGAGGTACCTTTCCCCTTCTTATTGCTTTTGCTTCCATTTCTCACTGTCTCTGATGCACACCAAGGCAATAAACTACTGAAGTGCAAAAAAAAAAAGACAAGTACTTAGTCCAGAATTGCATCCAAACCTGGCTGCTGCTTGAAAATAGTAATTTCTATCAACTGTATTTCAAACTAAAATGCTAAAGTGCTGGAGAAATGGGGTGTGGAAATACTTAATTTGATAGCAAATTACATTTATGGGTTGAGAAAATGATGTCTTTTAAAAATGGGCCCCAGTGTTCAATGCATACCTGTTTTAATTACCCAGGTGTGGAAAATAAAAAATTATGCTTTGTTGGGAACATTTCAAGGACTGCTGATGTCAACAAAAGGCAAGAGGCAGCACAAGCCCAGATGGTTTGCTTTAGGCTTTTCTTAACCATCCAAACAGATTTATTCAAAATTACAAATCAAGAATCTAGCACAAAGATGAAAGCTCTGTTTTCTTGTGCAGCTCTTTATTAGCTAGTGTTGCAAGGTGTGGTTTTACAACCAAGGGAAAGCACAAGATTTGGGGAAATTATGAACTGTATTCCTTGTTTTCATGTTTCTCTGCTGGTCTGTGCTCCTGTGGGTGAGAATTTAATGTGCAAGATGGCACTAAAATCAGCCCTAATCACACTTCCTGGGCTTGGGCTGGAATGCAGCATCAGAGGCTGCAGTGGAGAGTCAGCCCTTGACTTCCCAAAGTTTAACTTTGTACCAACACTGGGCTGAGCTGCAGCTTCAGAACCCACAAAGTCACAGCAAAACCAGGGCCTCTCCATAGTGGGGCTTACATAGGAGAGAAAGTGGGGCAGGCTTCTCTTTTGTGAAGCTTATAACTTTCTGATCTGGAATGCTCTTTAGAATTATTCATTGTGATAGATGTCTGTGATGTCCTGGTGTGAAGTTTCTGTGGCTGTCCCCCAAGAGAGCAGCAGGGATGATGTGAACCCACTGCACTTGTCTCACACAGGTAACAAGTTGTCTTCTGTGCCAGGGAACACTTTTAGTTTCGTGATTATAAAGGAAGCCTGGAAATTTGGTATTTGGCAGGCTCAGAACTTCAGTGTTTGGCTCCCACCACAGTGGTGATTCTCCAGGATGCTCAAGATCAGCTTCTCCTCAAAGAGAAGGAGGATGGAGCTCACCCTGCACCACAAGACGCTGCACCTGAGACAGGAGAGGATATCAAATGCTGCCTCCCATTGTCTCTCTTTCTGTACAGGAACTCTTCTCCAAGATTAGTGAGTGCTCTGCTGTGGGGTGGACTTCAGCCTCTGTTATCTTTAGTATTGCCATTAAATTGCCATCCCCTTGCTGCAGGAAGTTCCTTGCACTTAGACTAATTTTGTGAACACAATCTGTATGACAGCTAGTGGAGATGAAGTTCTAATGCCTCTCCAATATTCTGAAGATGATTTTTCCCTCAGCCTGCACCTAAATTGACAGAAACTTCAGGGTTGTTCTGAGATCAGTAAATGGTATCTGCAGTAGCCCCTTACAGAAATAGCAGTGCCAAGGGAACCCCACCAAATCTCCCTGATGAGAACAACAGTGCACCAACATGAAATTGATGGAGTTGGATTTTAAGGAACATGAACTGCTTCATGGCCCCAGAATCAGGGCTGACTGGTGATATCTTTAAATATCTTTGGCATTTATTACCTTCTGCAATGGAAAGGGTAGTTACCAGCATTAAAATGACTGTCATACATTAGGGTCATGGAGAACAATCACATTAGAGAAGAGCGAGAGAAGCCAGCAAAGGCCAGGCTTAATCTGAAAAATCTCTCTGTAACAAGCTCCTGTTACTTCAGGGATGAATCAATGTGAAAGCACTGATGTTAGTGCACGTTTTCACTAATAAGCAAAATATTATTAATTATATTTGTGGGCATTACTGTTATTTCAGCTGCCTTTGTTTTCTAGTGCTCGGTCATACAGACTGCCAGGCTTTCCAAGGAGCCTGAGAGTTAAGTGTTTGTCTTGCTGAAGCTCCCTGAGAATAGTTGTCCAATAAACACTCTGAGCTGAAGGGTAAAACAAGTGATATATGTTGCAGTACAGCAGTATAATGAATTAGTTAAAAGTAAACAACCCCCAAAACAGTAGATTGCCAGGGCAGGCCTGTGTCTGCCAAGCAATATTCCTGTGCCAGCTTTCCAAAAGAAACACAGCCAAAAATAGGAGTGCAATAACTCATCATGAAGGAAAAAAGCTATTACAGAGTGGATGAAACAGCAGCAGTCTCTCAGCACTAACTCCAGATTATGAGGCTGATTCTCAGTCCTTTACCTGGTGCAGTAACTTATAAACAATGCAAACTATGTCACATGCTGAATCAGAGCACTCTCTTGCCTCTCTGCATAAGCACAGAGCTGGGACAAGTGGCCAGGAAAGGCCTGGACTGGGTGCTTGTTTGACTCTCAGGAATGCTGGCAGCTGCAATGGGACTATCTTGCCTGTGCTTACAGGTTTAGTGGGTGAAACAGCACTAGCACTATTCAAGTGACATAAGGAACATCTTTGTAAAGCATTTTACATCACAGGAGATAAAGTTGTCTTAGGCAAAATAGGGCAGGTGTAAAGCCTGACTTCTGCAGTCTGCGTTGCTGCCTGAGCCTGCAAGCCTGACTGGCTCCAGTGTCAGCAAATTAAGATGAAACAGGAGAGACACTGGTCAAACAGAGCTGATTTTTAGTCACCCTGCCAAAGCCAGATGTCTCCATTCACTTTGTAGCAAAGAAATGCCCTGTCATGCCCAACAAATAAAATAAGATTCATCTGCAAGATGAAATTCAACTTATTACACACCTGAGTGGCTATTAGAAGAGGAGAAGGTGATGCTTGATTGCTGCTTGCGGTGGTTGCTTAGTGAGGAAGAAATGCTGGTAGTTCAAGAGTGGGCAATAATGACAAACATCTGCCTCATTTACAGTTTCATCGACATGCAGGGCATGTCCTCTGACATCCACACTCAGAGCCAGGCCATTCTCATCAGGCTCCTTTGCACCATCTGGATTAGTTGAGAAATAAATAAAAGGGAAAAAACAGTGGGGATCAGGGAGGATCATTATTCAGTTCTCAGTGGATAATACCCCTCTATAGGCATGCTGGAAAGGTCACAGAAATGGAAGTATTAAGGGTCTGCTGTGATGTGAAACACACAGCCAGGCTTCCCAGTCATCACTTGAAGTTTCACAGTCCTTGCTAGACCTACTGAAATTGAAAACTATTTACAGATGTGTGGAAATAGCGATTGCCTTAGGACTTTTGACTAACAGTATATTGGAGTTAAAATGAACTTAGATAGCTTTTCTTTTCATTCTTATTTTTTTCTGAGCTCTGCACTCTCTAAGTCATGAAGACTGCTGTTGAGCATTTCACAGATAACTCCTGCTTCAGGAGTGAATTGAGGCCTCCGCACAGAGAGAGGGTGTCCTTAATTTGGGAAGCACTTGAAATAATCCTTCGACCATATGTTTCAGAACCACAGAGTGTCAAAATTCCAGATGTTTCCCTAAGTTTAGATTTCTTAAACCAAACACACTGAACATAGTGTATTCTGCTTCTTCCATTGCTTTAAGGACTGACATTTTAATGACCCTGCTTTGAGTAGAGGTCCTCAAAATCCAATCCTTTCTGCAGAGAAGATATAAAGCTCCTGTTCCCCGTTATGCACTTTAAAGAGTATTTTCAATGTGATGCTACAGCAGAACTAAACAAATACCTGATTCCTCCTGTGCTGTTGCAGAGAGCAGGTCACAGACAGTGGCTGATCTGAATCAGGTGATTCCCTGACTGCACAGGGCTGGGTTGTGTCTCTTGAGTCACCCCTCACAAGCCATATTAAGTATGAAAATCAAGCCATTGCCATTGTTTAGGTACGTGGCAGGTATTTTTGTCAAGAGGTCACGACTCTGAACTTCTGCTGCATAAGTGCTTTTAAAGCAAAAAAAAAAAAAAAGCTCATTTGCCCTCCAATTTCCAATTTTCACTTTGGTTTGCTTTGTTTTCCTACATTTGTTCCTGTCTTCATCATGAAGAAGCCTGGGAGCTGCAGATGTGAATATTAATAGAGTCAATGTTTCAATCTGCAGCTATCGAGTCAGGCAGTATTTCTCTGTACATCTTTTAGTGCTTCATCTCCACACAGGGTGCAAGCCATTCACTGCTCTCCCCATTCCCCATGGGCATTAATTCATCGACAGCAGCACTGTAATTAGAGAAGGCTGAAAATCGCCCCCGAGGGCTGCCACCCTGCCAGGAAACATCCAGCTGCTGTGTGCGAAATGCCAACAGGGAGCTGCTCAGCAAAACCCACAGAAACTGGTTCAGTATTCTGCTGCTTCAGATGTTTGCTGTGATTCCATGTGAGGGAGAGCAAGGTTGGGAGACTGGAACAAGCTGCCAGATTCTTTCCACACCTCCTAAGGCAAAACTTAGTCTGAGAACTGGCCTGTGTTCCCAGCAGGGTATGAGCATGGAGCAGCGCACAGTGCTCTTCACCACTGCAAACTGGCATCTGTCCTGCTCAGAAGGGGCTGTGTCAGTACATCCCAGCCTAGCCCACTGTACTTAATTGAAATGCAAAATCACATGATAGGGTTTTAAAATTTTGTTCCATGTCTGAGAATGATATGGGGAGAGCAGGAAGGATGATCCATACACTGATAGGGAAGAAGTGGAGAAAGTTTCTTAAGAACTATTCACATGTATATCATGGCATTAAACCTCCACCAGGGAGTGAGCAGAGTATCTAAAGACAGGACTCTGTGTTCCCTATCCTGCCACTGACTCCTTGAAGAGCCACGGGCCACTCACACAATGCTTCTGTGCTACAAAGATCATCCCCACCCTGGACAGCAGGTGACCACAGCTGTAAATCTAAATGCGGTCATTTCATTGTGATGCTGGTTGTAAAGTCATCCAGGACATTGAAATGTGAAAGATGCTCTGGCAGCTGTGATATATTTTTACACTTATTTTGTCTTGCAAGCAGTTAGTCCTAAATTAATGTGAGAAACATGAGCAGAATTAGAAATTACAGAGGTGGCAGCAAACTTGGGCTAAAACCATGGGAGATCTCAAGCTAGAACCACCCTGAAGGAGAAGGGATATGTCACACTGCCACTAAAGAAATGTCACTTAAAGACCTGTATGTGATGAACTGCACTCCTGTGCTGGAGAGTTAAATATCTGAAGTGTTTTCTAGCTAAGTACTTCCTTCAGGATCACAATTAATTGACATGCCTCTCTTTAGATCTATGGCAACATCTTCTACATCTTCTATGACTCCTTTTAAGTGCTAGGAATCCTTTATAGAGCCTTTCATGCAAATAGATCTGGCCAGAGTATGTTTATGCAATATGATTTACAATACAGAAGTAAGGTTTTCTATTTTCCTTTTTTTTGCCTTTTTTTCCCCCCTCTATCTGTAATCCCTGCTGTTTAGCAAGAAATGGTAGAGTTAGTCACATAAAATTAAACCTACGTTTACTTACCAGTCACTGAAACACTAGGGTATTCTTAGCTAGGGTATTCTTAGCTGTGTTTGGAAATGCTCCTAAGATATTAGATAAACACTACAAAATGGATGTAAATGGAATCAGAGAAACAGCTGCCACCTCTTTTGCTAGCTGATTAATTTTTTTCTGAGTCAGAACAATTACATTTCGACGTGGCACACCCATCAGGTTCTAAACACTGCAGTGGTTGCCACTGCTGCTTGATGATGGGCTGGGGGTGGAAGGGGCGGGCAGCTCTCCAGCAGTGAATTTCGATTAATCTCAGCCCGTTTTACATGCCCTGCAACAGTTTCGCCTGTTCCCCGGGGAATCTCTCTGGCTGGATGTACCTGCTGCACTCGGGATCACGGCGAGATGAGACAAGCGTGGGCAGGTATTTACAGACTGAATTTCCTGCAGCAAATCCCTCCAAATCTCCAGTTTATTTCCCAGCGCCATGGGTTCTGACGCACATTTTTGAGCTTCCACTGTCCTCTAGTGGTGCTTTGTTAGCAAAACGAAGATGCTCAGAGGGCTGGAGCACCTGTGGAAGCAGGATGAGCTGGGGATGCTCACAGGGAGAAGAGAATGCTCCGGGGAGACTTTAGAGCCCCTTCCAGTGCCTAAAAGTGCTCCGAGAGCTGGAAAAGGACTTTGGACAAGAGATGGAGTGACAGAACAGGAGGAAATGGTTTTTAATGGGCAGAGGGCAGGATTAAATGGGATACTGGGTAGAAATTCTTCCCTGGGAGGGAGGTGAGGCCCTGGCACAGGCTGCCCAGAGAAGCTGTGGCTACCCTGTCCCTGGAAATGTCTAAGGCCTGGCTGGAGCAATCTGGGTTAGTGGAAGGTGTCCCATCTAGCAAATGTAAAACTTGAATGAGTATCTCTGCCTCTTCTCCAAACCTTCTCTCCTGCAGTGGTTCCCAAGCCATCACTTTCAATATCCATATGTGCACCCCAGTGCAGACACCAGCATATCCACTTCTCCTGCTTTCCCTTCATTTCAACAGGAGCAGTTATTTGCTTTTTTTGACCAGGCTTTAAATTTTGAATTAGCCTGGGTGTCAGCAGTAGTATTTAGATGAAATTTAATGGGTTTATTTCTTGCCTCACAAAGGGGCTGCCAATGTGGGAGGCAGCTGAGTACTCAGCTGAGAACTTTGCAACTGGGGTGTACAGGAGGAGAGATAGCACTTAAGACGTTGTTTGCATGTAGCTTGCAAAATGCCTTAGGGCATTAGTGGGAAAAGATGTTTGCAAATATATTAACCAGCCTTTGTTTTTTAATAAACTTGATTACTCCAAGGGAACAAATAACATTTGTTATAATGTGACTGTTTGTCCTATTTCCTGAGTTCATTTTATGAGTATCTGTCTTATCCCTCACCTGTAATAGGAGACTAGTTGAATATTTTATAAAATCAGTATTACAGTAATATTCATATTATTGTATCAGTATTCCTACAGATGGTGCAATATATAACAAAATGAATAATTCTCAGAATGCTATTTATTCCAGAAAACTAAGCCCAAAGTCCACAGAAACTCAGGTGTACACTTACCCTTTCTCAGGGGAGTACTCCTATTGGATTCTACATCAATATTTGTGTGTTAACAAGTTCAAGGCTTTTTCCTTCTCTGATATATATTTACATAATAAAACAACCTTGAATTAATTAGATGACTAATTCTTTGAAAATCTTCTTTATCTCCTCATTTGATGTGCCTGTGAGTAGCTGAGCTGTGATTTGGGTTGGTTGGCTGTGATAACTTGCTGATTTGTAGTGGGATAAACATACAAACACTTCTAACAAAAATTCTTGCATGAGAGTGACTTTATGGTTTTGGTTGGCTGGGTTTTGTTGTAAAAGCTCATATGGAGAGGAACATAATCCAATAATTTGCCTTGTGTTGAACAAAGGATAAGGTGTTCTTCTCCCATCCTTTATCTGGCTTTCCCAGTGCACAGGCTCTGCAGTGGAGACATTCTCTCCCCATCTAGGCTTTGTATCCTACCTTAAGCCTTTGTTATAGAATTTATCCTCTAGCAATAATGAATTTTTTATATTGGCTGCCTTTCTCTGAAATTCTTTTTCTTGAGTAGTGGCAAGGAGTGAGATTCAGCAGAATGACTGGTGGAGACTGGTTCAAGGATACAGTGATCCAAATGATCATGGCAGTAAAAAAAGGAGGAGGATATTGATGTCATCTGGCTTCCAGAACCTGAGGCTGCAAGTTTTTTAACTGCTTAAGGGTGTTCTAAACACAAGCTGCTATGAGCCATCACCTACAAGTGCTGGCACCCAGATGCTTGTGTGGGCAGTTCAGTACAGCCTAGCCAAATGAAAAGTAATTAAAAATTAAAAATAAAATTTAACACCCCCCCACCCTTCCACCCCAATAAAAGAGTAGAAGCACTGGTATTGTCTTGCAATAAGCAAAAAAACCCCACCTAAGTCACTTTCTGAAATGGCCTGAAGGTCACAGTCAATGTAGGATCCAGACTCACAACTTTGCATACTCTGAATTGTGTCCAGGTCTGAACTTGGTGAGTGAACTGAGCAAAGTGAAGGCTGAGGCCCCTGTTCACTGCAGGTGATATATCTTGGTCCTATTATAGTTAATGATCAAGATCCTGCACCTCAGAGCAAGAGCCTAATTTAGCTCTTCAGACTTATAATCTTCACAGTTTAATAACTGTGAAGAGGAGCCTGGAGAGTTTAACCTCAGCAGGCTGCTGCAGTCCCTGTGAACCCCCACTGTCTCTACATTACCTCAACTGATGATTAGTTAAATTTTGGGGGTGTCTTTCTACAGTGCACTCCCTATTTGTAATGGAAATTATGTCTTTGGGAACTGCAACAAGTCCTTGCAGGACTGAGTACCAGGGTTGTAATGGACATACTCAGCCACAGCACATCAACAGGTACAAGAAAGGAAAAAAACAAGCTGTGATGCTCTGACCACACTATTTACTCTCCTGCACTGCTGTTTGCATGTGAATATGAGAGATATTTGTTATGCCCTTCAGCAAACATTGTTCTCATCAATACTGACGGGTATATCAGCTGTGGATTAGCAGCACTCATCCTCTCTGGAATGATGTTTTCAGTTCTCACTGGAGACCCTCCAAAAGGAAGATCTTTAACTTCTGCAAGTAGCTTCTAGAAGAGAAAAAGAGCACAAGTTTTGATTTCAAAAAAATTAATCTTTGAGTGTAAATCCATACTTCTGGAAAGGAATCTTGTCGTGGAAGGCCCCAACAGTTCTGTAGAAGCAATGCCTCCTCTGTGAAAGTATAGGTCTTTAAAATGTGCAATGGAATCTGACCCCGTGAGACGAGGGCCCTCAGTGGGGTATCCCCCTGCACCAAGGATTGGTGTCTGTCTGAAGTGTCCATGGTATTTCTAACCTCAGCCTCCAAAACTGTTTTGAATATGAGAAGAAAAAACCCAGATATTTCAGTGTTAAATGCAGACCCGTGTTTTCAGTTTTATTTCTGATTTGCAGTTTTCGTGCTGCATTTCAAGGAGAATTTAAAAAGTGTTATTTAGCCAACACTTTAATGTGCCACTCTTAGCATTGAAATACTTCTGAGTGCTTGCCTCTATGTGTGTGTGAACTTTTGTCCAACCTCTATAGATGTTGAGGTAGTTTAGGAGGAATAGCAGTAATTTCCCTCCCAGTTTCATTCCAGTGGTTTATTTCTCCAGCTTATGCCATAAGCTTCTTCAGGGGAATCTGAAGAGCCATATTTATAAAGAGAATGGATAATTTCTTTGCAAAAAGACAGAACTAGCATTATGCATGTTAAGGGTAAACAAATCTCATGCTTCAGGGCACAAAATGATTTCCTATTGGGCTCAGGAAAGATGTTTTTCTTCATGTAAAGCATTGTATGGTTGGCTAGACATATTGCTAAGGGGTTTATTTATTCTGCTGCCCTCTGAAGCATCAGTTTAGGAGACTTCATTTTAGGTTGTGCTAGAGGCAGAATGCCAGATGTTGTTATAATTCTACTTACCATGGAGAGCCTGCTCTATAAACTTCCTGCTCCAGCAGACCTGTGATGCCTTGCAGTGGAGTCCCTTAAAAGCAGTCCAGGCTCTCCAGCCACGTTACCTAATATCAGTGGGACCAAATGAGGGCAGAGATGCTACTTCCTTGTACTCAGAAAAAAACCCATAGAATTAATCTAATTTCCATTCTATAATACTTACCAGCTGCTTCCATGGTGCAAGCAGTCACAGCAGAGACATGATTCTCCCAATATGCTGTCAGGGCAGTGGAAATCAGCCACTCTTTGGAGTCTGCCTGCCAGGAAAACTTAAATACCCCACAAAAAAGCACATCCCAGAGAAGGAGCAAGCAAGATTGTGAGATGGTCTTTCAGCTGAGGGCAAGGAGCCTCCTGTCTGCATCCTCCCTGCTCTGTGCAGGGAAAGTGCCTGTGGCTTCTGCCTGAGAGCACCTCCACACTACCCAGATCCAGGGTATCCTATCCTCCTGTACCAGCAGTAATTCAGCCTCTGACTTCAGCACAAAGAGCAGCAGACATGAAAGCAACTTTGAAAGTCCCCAGAAGAACTGCCTTTGTATTTACTGCCTGGAGTCAGGTTCCCTTAAGGAAATGGAAAGAGAGAGAAATAACTTCTAAGAGCCTTGGTGGATTTTCTTGTAAGTGGAAAGCCTATGTAACTTGGTACAAAGAGAGGGAATCCAAATCTGTTAATCCAGTAAAAGCCACAGGAATTTGGGTGTATGCATTTGGGAAATTCACTGACAGGAAAGGGAAGGCTTTCAGTTAAAACATTCCCATATACCATCTGAACTCAAATTCAGTTCATGTGTTTGTCATGCTTGTTTTGTAAAGTCACCTCTTCTCTCTGTGACTGCATTTTGCATCTGTAGAATGAGGGTGACAACACCACTTTTGTCCAATTTAGGACGCAAGCTGCTATAGCCTGGAGCAGGTGCTTTATACAGAGTTTAACACAATATTTAGTATAGTCACAGTGCTTTCCAGACCAAAATTGTTTTATTGTAAATAAGGCTGAAACACTTTTTTTCCCATTTGAAATGTCTGGGGTCTTGTTGTCTGTCATTTCCTCCTCTCTCTAGCCTGACTTACGTTTTTGAAAGCTCTGACAGTTCCATGAGTTAATTGCAACCATAAGACTGGGTGCAGCTATTTTATAAATAATCTCCTGGGTGAGGGAGCTCTGCCTGTAGGTCACTGGCATTTTGTTTGGGTGACAGATGACAAGTCGGACCTTGTGTGTCTCAAGGTCTATCATAGTGAGGATTAGCCATGTTGAGCTGTAATTGCAGCCTTTGTGATCAAGCCACCCTTCACAAGGGGGCCAGGGAGGTCTCTCCTCATTGGGATCTTGTGATTGTGGTTCTGCAGCTCAGCCAAGGCTCAGGGTACAGCTGGGCCAGGGGACACAGCTCTGAGCTTCTTCAGATGAAAAACTGAAGTTTCACTGCTGGTTTTCTGTGTAGAAGCTGAGGTGGTGATGGGACATCACCCCTTGCAGCCTGATGGAAAACATTTCATTTTCTACGTCTTCATGACCAGTATAGGAGTCTGCAGGAAGAAATCTGTTTTTTTCTGGGCACTGGAAGAGGAAGAGAGGAAGTCCTTTGGCATGATGATGCTGCAGAATTATGTTTCCTTGGGCAGATGATGTCTGGGAGATTTAAGACTGTTTCTAAATGTCTGCCTCATAATTATCCCCACATTCCATTTTGCTACACAGCAGAATTGGGATATCCTGGAACTGCAAAGGATTTGGTTTGAGAATGGGGAGTACAACTGCATATAACAGGATTTACATGCTGTGAAGGGAGGTGGCCATGAAATAAGATCAACAGCTGCTTTATTGGGATGCTGCTGGTATCTGGAAGAGGTGCCTTGCTTGAAGGTTATATGGGTTACCTTTTTATTTGAAATATAGCTATATCCTGCGTTGGGCACTTCTGGTATCATAAAACTACTTTTTTTTTTTTTTTTTTTTTTTTTTTTTTTTTTTTTTTTTTTTTTTTTTTTTTTACAGTAAAAAGCTGTAATTTCCTAAAATCTAAAACTTCTGAAGAGCAGCAGATTGCAATTTCAGGGGCACTTTGTCTTTAACAGAGACAAATATTGCATCTCCATTGAGAATTCCTCTTCAAATTAGAAATTCAAGCCTTATTCTCTCAATCAAACAGCACTAAATAAAAACAGCATTTAACTTTTGCTGTCACTCTTCCTTGAAATAGAAGATAAAAAGAAGAAACTGTGTTGTTGGAGCCTACTCCAGAAATTCCACATGACTTTGTTAAAGCCTTTTAATGTTGTAAGAGAAGCTTCTGAATTGCAAATAGCTGGCCTTAGAAGTAATAAAAGAATTCCTAGAACACTTCAACTGAGTGCACAAATGTTACTTTTAAACATGCTGCTGAGATAAGGAGGAAATTGGGGTGTTGAAGACAAGGTCATCCCTGGAGGAGCTGTATTATCCCTTGAGTCTACAGACCACACCAAATCTGGGACAGTGTGATATAATCACAAATAAAAAATAGTTCCTGTCCAGTGTGGACGTTGCCATCCTCACTGACAACAGTACACGGGAGAATTCCTGTTGTCAGGTTATATGTGGTAAAATGAGGCACATGGCAAACTCCTGACAAGAGTCTGTAGCAAGAGTTGTGCTTTCCTCATGAAATTACCAGCAGGGTAGTCACCAGATCTGTTTTGTTCTTCTGCTTGGGTCACAACTCTTCTGTTAAAAAATGGGTAATATGTAGCCTCCAAAAAATTTGCATCTGGTCTACAGGATTAAAGGTGTCCATGAGTGTATGTCTCTGTGTAACTGAGCTGTCTAGGAAAACCTTATAACCACTTGTGGAAATCCATAAATTTATCTCATTTTCATCTCACCTTACTCTTTGCTCCTAAGCTGGACTACGTGGCAAAACCTGCCTCAAAAATTCCCTCAGCAGCCGCTGTGAGCTCACTGGGGTCAGGTTTTCCAAGCAGGCCTCTCTCATTCCGAGGCTACATGTTCTGCCTTTACTCATAGTCAGAGCTTATTAGTTCCCGCTCAGGAAAACACAGTAATGTCTTCTCCACGGTGGTAGAATGAGGCCATAACTGCAGCAGATGTGCCCAGCAGGAAACAACTTCAATGCATGGAAATATCAGAAATACAGATGAGTAACAGCAGCCCTGGTTAGAGCTCTGCAGCTCAGCTGCTGCCAGAGTTCCTGCAGCTTTGCCAGAGCAGAGTGAGTTAAATCAGCTCTGACTTGGAGCTTCTTTGTGCCATAAATCAGGGAGGCACTTGGAGAAGTGCAGAGGCAAGAGCTGCTGTAAACTTGTCTGCCTTCAGTGCAGCTTGGATAGAGGAGAAAACTGACATTTTCTCCTTTATTATGCAATGCTGTGCTGGATTTTTTTGCACAGAATTAGTTCAGGAGGCAGGAAAAATCAGCCCTGAGATGCAAGTGTCTCCCAGTGTAAGAATTTACCTGAAGGGGGAGGAAAACCATTAGCTCAGGAACAAGCCCTGTCTTTTTCTTCTGCCAAGTTTTGATGATAAAGGTTTCTTGCAGGAGATGTCAAACTAATTTGACTTCATTTTGCAAAGACACAGACACTGTTCAGTGTGTGATAGCAGTTGTCTGGAAAATGCTATGCCAGGAGGATTAGAAAGCATTGAGCAGCTGTGCCAGGTGGCACATTCAGGGGACATTTGCTGCCTGCTAATGTGGAGGGCTTGAGGAGTCCATCCCAGGCAGGCAGACAGTTGCAGTTCAGCACTGGGCTCTGTGACAGTGTGGAAAGCTTAGTTTCTTGTGGGTTTAGGTATTTTTTCCATGTTTCCATTCAGTTAAAAAAACAATGAACAAAACAAATGGCTTTGAAATACTTATCATGGGATCAGCACTGTAAGGAGCAGTACAGGCAGTTTTAGTAAGAAAGGAAAGGGTGTCTGTCACACGAAGAGTGTGACTGATGTCAGGTGAAGATCCACTCTCCAGACTTCCAGTCAGGGACATTGCAAGTTCCCAAAACCCATACATCCAGTCACAATAGGGAACATTCAAATTTATTTACTTTTTTAGGATGACTTCATGAGTGAAGTCAAACCTCACTGTATTGTTGAGGTCAGTGTCCTTACCTTGGGTCCATCTTTAATCTCGCTAGGGCAGGACTGGCCCCAGCAGGGCCACAACTTTGGAATTCCTCCTCCAACAAGTATATTTATTGATTTCTCCTTTTTCATAACATGACTCTAAAAGACCCTTCAGGGAAGAAGCTGTTAAATTCTTCCCACTGAAGGAGCTCTTTCTTTCAGTTTGTAACCGCGCACAGTAAGAGCTGTTCCTTGTAAGCACAGAAAACTTGAAATAGTGTGGTCTGGATCCTTCTGGGGCTTGCCTATCATCAAAAGCATTTCTTCTGTGCTCTAATTCTTCCTTTTTTAGTCTCAGCACCCAGAAGAGATGGCATAGTTGCAGGCCATGTGAAAGGCTCTGTGGGCAGACATAGAGCATCTTTTGTTTTGTTACTGGCAAGGAAAATCAAGTTGAGATTTGATTTCCAAAATGGAAAAGGTGATGGCTTGTGTGAAGATTTATGAAACAAAATACTCAAAAGAAAAATTGGGTGACTCCTTTGGTCATTTCTTCCTGAGTGTTCATCCAGTTCACTCTTGCTGTGGTAATCACCCATAGAAGTGCTCTGTTCTCTTCACAGTGTCTTCAGAAAGTCCTGGTGCTGCTCACGAGAGGTGTTTTTGAGAAATGCGAGAGGTATCTTTGCTTCCTCCCTGCGCAAGCAGCTGCCAAACCAACTTCCCGTGAACATCTTTTACAAGATCAGAAGGAATTCTTTGTCAGTGGCAATGAATTGAAGAAAAACAATTCCAAAAGGAGCCTTTCATCAGAACTCCCTCTTACTCTGCTGGTTTGGGGCAGAGAAATCAGAGCTTGGATGTTCTGGCTAGAGGCATAGAAATTTATTACATCTGCCATCTACTGTGAGTGCAATTTTCTGGGAGTCTGCTGTGCGCTGCAAACAGTTCCATCTTGGTTTTGCTCCAAATGTATTAAAAAAACCCCACTGTGCTTTGTCATTGTATTTACTCCTGCATCTCACCATCTAAAAATAATTTAAGCTGAAAGGATATGAATTTTGTTTGTGCACAGGAAAAAAAACCCAATGGTTTCAACTACTGTGATTTCAGGGAAACAAAGATGACAATAACTTAGAAAGTCAGTCTGCCTATGTTATCCATGGATTCAAGAAATGTTTAAAGTAGCAAAATTTAGAGCCATTTTTTCCATCACTTACACCTAAACAAGTGAAGTCAAAAGCAAGTATAAATCAGTGCAGAATTGTACCAAAGCAAGCAGCTGGAGAAAACAGAAGAAATGGGCAATTATCTCAAAGCGAAAATGGCTTTAGATTTAAATTCAGTAACAGAAACTGGTGGCAGTCATGGTGGAAAGCCTGAAGTTTTGTTTTAAGCCTCTATTCTTTTCCTTCACCACTGTAGCAACTGTTTAGGAAGCAATATACTGTAGATAAAGCTTGCTGAACTGGAGAATGGAGTATTTCCCTGGTGTCTCTGAGAGACTGTGGAATAAATTGGACTATGACAAGCTGCACAGTCTTATTTTAGTGGCTGCAGATAACTAGATTTCTCCTTCTAGGCATTAAGTGTCACTAGTTCATGTATTAAAAGTCAGATCCTGCTGCTGGCCACAGAAGCAAAGCATTTCCAGTGGAGACTCAGCAGAGACTGGGGAAACTTAGAATTTATTGCTGTGCCACCTCAAGCAGGGGCTGCCCCTCAGGGCTCTGACACCAGCAAACGTGGCTGTGTGTAGTCAAGTAAAAATTGAGTTTATTAAACAAAATTCTCCACTGTTTAATATAGGTGTAGCTTATTTGTGCAGGTCCATCATGGTGATAGAGGCAAAGGGCCAGATTTTCCATGGTCCTGGACCAGGACAATTTGTTGGTGGAGTGATACTCTGGTGATTTAGTTTTGCCTGTGGTGCTTTTTCTCTGCCTCTGTTACAAGTTTGCAGCTTCTCCAACATTTTATGTGTGCAGGGGAAAGGGGGTGGTTGTGCTTGGGAAGGAGAACATCTGGTGACTGGGATGAATTAAAGACAGCTGAGCTCTTTTCATGCTTCTGCCATTGATTTCTGGTATGACCTTGAGCAGGGAATTCTGCACATTTTTCTGAGCAAGCCTACGGGGAAGCTGCAAGTCAGCTCCAAAACCAGGGGCAAAATAGCTGTGCCAGAGCAAGTACCCCTAATTACCCCTGGTTCTTGGGACCTGAGTTGTGTTTTGACACACCACCATGTGTTGGGCCAAACTGCTTTTGGCACCATATTAGACTCAAGCACAGATTCCCTAAAATTGGTTTGACCGTGCTCCACTGCAAAGTGCAGACATGTACTTAATCTCTGTATAGCTCAATCCCAGGTTATTCTGATCATCCTCTAGTTTGTTATGAGAGGAAGTAAAATTGTGGTTAAGTGTCTCAGAAGCAGGGGTGAGGGGGAGTTAACAGTAATACACAGCAAAATGTACCTGTGAACAACTCCCTGCCTCACTGTTTAAACTGAACTGTATATATATCTGCAAGGGACCATATAGGAAGAAACAATGGGCATAATGAGCAATATTGTGAAAATGGATTTAAAAAATCCAAGAAAGCCCCATTGGCCATATTTATAATTATGCCATTGGTCTGTTATAGGGGTGATAGTGTTTAAAAAAGGCGACGCGTTTACTTGTGCTTAATAGTTACCTCCAGCAATTTACATCTGCTAATGCAAAAATGGATAACGTTGTTTCACAAACACTGGTGACAAAATCCAGCATCCAATTCTTCTTTAGTACCTAAACACATGTAAGATTTTATGGATCGAGAACAGTGTATGCCATTTCCAAACAGACTGCACTGAGTGGAGCCAAATTTTTTCTTGATTGCACCTTGAAGTACTATTTCATTAGTGGAGGAAAGAACAAATTTGCTTTTTATCTCTTCCTTTACATTGAATTAAACTAGGTACTTTTAAATTATGGGCCTGAAATTACCAACACTTTGGACTTGTGCAGTTTTCTGTTAAATGTGCTAATACTGAATTATGTAACATGTATTATTTCAGGTGGATTAATACATCAAATCTGTCTGCATCCATTTAGTGTCTCCTAAAAGTGCAAATGTATTTGATCTGGGAGAAGTCTTATGTATTTTATGTGTAATGGTGTAATAGCAAAATTTCTCAAATTTTTCACATGTATTTATATCTCTCAGAATGACTAAGGTCAGATAGAAGTTACAGCCACATCTCTCACCAAATAACAGTTGAGTGCAAAATTAAATATTTGCAATCAGAATCTACCAAAAACTTGGCTCTGTGTGTAGTGTTCACACAGAACACTTTGCTCTGCTCTTGAATTTGTTTTTAGGGCAGACTGATGTTTGAATTTTTTTAAACACTGGACTGTGAGAATTTCAGTTGATAGTTAACAGTGCTTGTTCTCTAACTATCATTTTTGTGATGGTATGCATTAGGAAAATAAAAACAACTTCTAATTTAAAATGTGAAGAGGCCTTAATAATATAAAATGCAGTCCTGGCTTACTTTCCTCTGTAAATAATACAGAGAGTTCACATGTAAGCAAGAGCTCATCTCCTGGGTGTGCAACAACTCAGGCACATGCAAGTGAGCCAGTTCCCTTTTTGGGTGATTGATCATCTGGTTTTCCTGAACCACCTCCAAATGTGTCTGTTTTGTACAAGACCATGAAGGTACCACAGCCCTGGAACCTCTGTGTTGCATCTCATTTGTAAATGCATGCTCAGGGCGGGAAGGAGGATGTTAATGCCAGCAACCAGGGGAGCAGCAAAACAGGAATGAGTTTTCCAAAGGTTTATACTTTGCTTGTCTTTATTAACTGCTGCTGCTGAAACTTTTAACAGTCACTCTGAAAAGTGGACGGACAAAAGGGAAAAGCAGCCAGGATCATAATCTTCTGAAGGACGCCATAAAGATGGAACTAAACTCCTCCTGAATTACCTTCCTCGCACACACACACATTATAATAGAATTAGTAATTCTCATGATTCACTGAAATGACAGTGTCTTGCCTAGCATGATTTAATGGGGTGGTTGTTCCTTGCCAAGGGCTGCCACCTAAAATACTGGATTTATGAGCTGGCTCAGTAGCTGGAACTCTGTAAGGTCTCATTTTTAAAATCTAAGATGCTTGAAAAATCTAGGCTGGCTCTCTCACATTTGGGAGGAGTGGTGGAGAGGTAAAATGAGTTGCAAAGAGTAGACCTGCAGAAATGTTTCTGACAGGAATATCCTTCCAATAACCAGTACAGCCATTACTGATATCAAGGTATCAGGAAACTGTATTATTTTTCATTTCTGTTCATAAGAATTTAATCAAAAAGCCACTGGAACTTATTTCTTTCCTCTGAAGGACTTCCACCAGGTTCTGTTAGCCCAGCTTTAACTCCTGAAGGTCTGTTACAATGTTATAAGACTGATGAGAAGAGAAAATTTTCCTACTAAAATGAGAATAAATCATCATTTTTCATTCTGTAAGACCTGCTCATACAAATGGGACACTGCTACCACACAAAGACAAATCACTCTGGGGTATTGCTTTAGTCACTGAGTCCAAATTACCTCTGGAAAGGCAGGTCCCATCCCCCAGGTCCTCCTTCAGGCAAGCTCACAAACTCAGCAAGCCAGATGGAGAAGAGTAAATTTGCTTTTTGCTGTTGCAGAACACTAATGGCTGTTAATGGAATGAGCAGTGGGTCTTTTGCTCTGCTTGGCTTGAAGGAATGAGTCTAAGCAAAAGCAGCCTCACACCAGTCCCAGGTGATGAGTCTGAGTAAGGGCAGCCTCAGATTAGTCCCAGGTGACAAAAAGGTTCCTGCTCTGTGTGCTGGTTTTGCATTAATTGACATTTAGTAAGCAGAGAAGAAGCTGCTAACCAATCAGTGGCTAGTTTTGAATATTGACACCTTGTTTGGCCACTAGAAAGTTGATACACCTGTGTGAATACACAGGTTAAAAACCGGGGAAAATCTTGGGAAACTTTCTCCCGACTTGGGAAGAGGTAAAAAGCAGGCCCAGCTCCCTCCTTGCTGCGGGGGCTGGGTGGGCCGAACCCTGCCAAGGAGCCAGGGCCCTTCCCAGGAAGCCTGACGGACCCCATCCTGCCGAGAGGGGAGGAGAGATAAGAGATATCCCGTCCCGGCCAGATGGGGCCTCCAGTGCCTGTTAACATCCTGCTGCTAAGCTGCCCCTGCCCTGTCGCGGCCTGGCTGCTGAGCAGAGGAAGGGGGGGAAGCCCCAGCTGTGGGCATGCTGCTGTGAGATCCTAGCTGCTTCCCCCCGAAGCGTGTCTTTTGAAGAATCCTTTACTGTAAACAACTCCAGCCATCGCTACCAAGACCCTTGCCGAGGGAGTGGCCCCAGTCGTGTGAGAGATTCTGCAGCTTAAACCAGGGGTCGGCTCTGCACTGCCTGGAAGAAACAATCGTGACCTTTGCAGGCCTTGGGTGAGATTATTAACTCTTTCCTTGCACAGATGAAACCTGAAAAACATTGAATCCTCTCTGAGTGAAAGAAAAGGACAGAGTGAGGACATGTAGAGAGACTATATGAAGACATCAATGTCAGTGAGGGAGGATGCACATCTTAGATGAGAAGAGAATGAGGAGATGCCTAGTCTTAGGCTGAAGTTCTTTTTTAAGGCCATGATGATGGACTGTAATATGCTAGAATATCCCCTTAAGTCATAGGAAACTTGGATGTATTCAAACTTTAGAAGTATTCAAAATTACAGACATGAGCAAAGGTATTTGTGTTGAGTAAATGTTGAAATTGCTGTGATCCCATGAGAAGCTTGAACTAAGAGAGGGAGAGATGAAGACATGTCCCAGGGGAAGAATACCTCTCTTCCTAGAGATGAAGATGATCTAAAAAATAAGGTAAGAGAACCTGTGCCTTTGAATACCTCATCCTTAAAATAGTACCCCATGAGTTTATGTGGCCCATAATGCAGCTGTGGGAAGGCTGCGTGATATGGGAGGGACTTCACAAATGCAGATTCCTGGGTGGCTGTTATTTGTGAAAATTGAAGCCATAAGAGAACTCTTTCTTGTGGAGATGTTTCCATGGCATGGAAGAAGAGACTTCTCTCTCTAAAAGAACTGATGAAAGACTATTTTAGAGGTAGTAAACTGACCTAAGTTCTAAGTTTTGTCTCTGCACATTGTCAGTGAAAAAGAAATCGTTGAGGGGAGGAGAGGTGTTTTGAAGGTTTTGTTCTGATTCTTATTAATTTTTTCTCTCTTGTAGTTTTGTTAATAAACCTTTCTTTATACCTTTTAAAGTTTTGAGCCTGTTTTGCTTATTCTCCTAATCCTATCTCATAGCAGAAAAGAGTAAATAATTCTAGTGGGCACTCAAACCACTGCAGTAATTGGTGCATTGGTCAGGAAACAGAAATAAGCGAACTGAAACCACTACACTTAGGAATGATGAAATTTGGAGAGGCAATGGCTTTGACACAGAAGGTAGTTACAGAGTGCAGTGGCTTTGCCATCACTTGCTGTGTTAGCCCTACACAGACATTGCCATGCACAGTCCTCTTCCTTCATTATTTTTCACTGTAACATACCCTTCTTCCTCACAATTAGGTGTTGCAAATGGTTATTAATATTTATAAACTGCTTTGTTGTTTTCTGGTGGGGAGGCCAGATTCCTGCTCAGCAGTCACCCGTGACTGTCTCCTAGCTGTGCCATCCCCTTAATTAGTGTTACTCAGCTTTTCTGTGGACCTCCCCATTGCCATGGCAACATTATTTCATTGCAGAGTCAACTGGTCCCTCTCACAGAGTATGGCCTGGCTCCTCTGTGTGTTCTGCTCTCAGTGCTATCAGGGGTAATTTCATGTTTTATTCTAAACTGGCAATAATTATAATTTCAAATTATGAAGCAAAAAAGTACTGAGAGAAAGGAAAATAAGAATTATTAGCTCCTTGTCAATGTCAGGGATAAAAATGGGCTTTCAAATAGTAAATAGCATAAGTAGGTTGTAATTCCTGGTGCCTTAAGAGATGTCACAGGGGGGTAGAATTCTAAAGAAATACAAACAAGAGGATTTGAGACTCCATAAATTTAATGGAAAAGTTCCATTAGTTTCAATGGGAGAAAGAAAATGATTGTGTCAGAATATTACTAAATTAAAATTAACATGAGCAAGAGCATTACCTGTGTCTATTGGTAGGGGGAAGCACTTTTGCATTACCATCAGAAAAAAAATTCAGTAGCATCCACCTTGCACATAATGAGCCTCTCCTCTTCTTCTGGAAGGAAAAACGTCACAAGGATTATTTTAATGTCATTTTTCCTTTCAGGGGATATGAAGTCTTTGAAGCAATATTTTATAAGTTGTTTTTTCTGACTTTGGATCAGAATCAGCCATCCCAGTTAGGCATAAATGCACATGCAGGGCAAAAAAGCAGGCAGACTCAGCCTGGGACAGAGTCAAAAAGGGAATTTCAGCTCAAATGGCTTAAATCTGGAAAAGTTACTAGCAGCAGAAAATGGCCTTGTAATAGAAAGAGTCTGACCTGCCTAAGGTGGATATTTTATGTATGCAAATCACGAGATAGGCATTGTTGTTATTGCTATTAGTGGATGTTTTGTTGCAGACTTGCTGTGTGAGTTGACAGAAGGGGTTTTTACCACTCTGTACCCAGTCTTTTGAAATCTCATTGGCTCAGGAAAGGAGAGGAAAAGGAGAAAACTTCCCCACTATTTGTGGTATATTTAAAGGATTATTTTCCTTTGTGCCTTTCTCAGGACTGTCTTCTCTTCAGACTATGCCAGTTCTTCTGCCTCTCCTAATCTTCTGTCCAGAACATGGTATTATTTCAGACAGACTGGGAGTTCTCCTAATTAAAGTAGCTATCTTATTTGAACTCACATGCAGTTGAATCTCAAACAATTTGGTCAGTGAAACTGTACCTGCAGGAAGACACTGAGTTTGACCCTACTCCTGATTTCTTATTTTCTCTCTCCTCCCTTCCATACTATTTTAATATGACCCCAATTTGACCCACTATATATATATATACACACACCTCCAGTATAATTCAGCAGGATCATGTGCAGCACCTTGTTCTGCAGTTGCCCATATGGCAGTGAGGGAGGGAAAGCTGGTGCCAATTGCAGATCCAATTACAGCCAAAACAAGGTTGCTCCATTACTGCATTTGATGCCATAATTAAATTTGCTAACTGTGAAGAGGTACCAAACCTGCCATTTCTTTGGAACATGGGACATCTGTTTAGTGCTAATGCTAACATGGGATTTGAGAAGAAACATCAAAACTTCCACCAGTTTCTGAAGTTTCATTTATTCATTGAAAAAAATCCTAGTTCGTATCTCCTTGGTTTCACTTTGGCATTTCTGGAGGCATTTGTAGTGCAGGCACCCACTCCACCAGTTGCTGTCCAACCAAATGCCCTGCAATGAGAGTTGCCCCTTGGTATTTCAGAATCCAGATCTTTTATGTGGGAGATGAAGCTCTGTCCTTTGACACTCTGTTCTAACACAATCTAAAACATATCTAATACATGTGTCTCTCTTCACATTTTCTTCTTCACAAGCCTTCTACTTCCCTTGTAGTGGTTCAAAGCTGAGATGACTCACTCTTAAAATGATAACACAATTTGCTAAATGGAATGTCAAAATACACAGGGAGTTGGATGCACTCTCATGGTACAATTTTCCCCCAATGAGTTAATGTTTTTATGAGGTAATGTTCTTATTGGTAATATACAATGTGGTTATAAAAAGTGAAAATAGAGCAAGTCGGTGTAGGAGAGAGGAAAAGCATCAAGGTTCAGGTAAAATGCCTCTGGAGATTCAGCTGGAGACAGGATGATGGATTCAGTTGTTCATTCCCAAAATATATAATGGCTGTAAAAACAGGCATTGAAATATTAAAAAATTAAAACATGGATTTTATTACCTTCAAATGACAGTTGAGAAATTGGTGAGGTTTAAGGTTGCCAAGTGTGTGTGTTATGATCTGGCCTGTGTGAACACCATTGGCTGGTATCAAAAGGGAATTACACTTCTAATCAGAAATTCATGTTTCATAATCACATCACACTTCCAAAATGCATTTTTTCTTTTAGAGTTTTAGAGAGAAAAAAAGAGAGAGAACCCAAGAGAATGCACAGCAGATATGTTTATAACTATTTCTACATTTGCATTTGGTTGGTGGCCTCTGAAGGGAGAAAAAACCTGCATCTGGTGGTGTGGAGCACCTGCTTGTAAACCAGGATTTCCTGATTCTCTTCTCACCTGTCCCTCAATGAAGGAGTCTGCAACAAACCAGGTAACACCTTGGGTCATTTTACTGGTAAGCCTGAAATTCTAGTTACTCAGCAGAGTCTGAGTAGTTAAATGTTAACAGTCACTAAAATCACAGCAAATGCTTCACAATTTTTTACAGTATTAGAAATACAATGAACTAACACATGGCACATCACAGGTGAATTACTGAGTGCTATTATGAATGAGGTCTGGAAGGTGTTCATTGAGTTCAGAATGGGTCTTTTGCCCTGTCCTGTTTCAAAAGGTGGCTTTATCAACACTAACCTGTGTCAGATCATGGTCATCCAAATCAAATCAGTTTTCTCTCTATCTTTGCAAAAAGCTTTGGAAAGCTTCAGAGAACTCCAAATAGCTCAAATGAATAATTTATTATTTTGATTACACTCACTCTTGCACAGATTTCTCTGAAAGCTGGTTATAGGTTTATAATTCTCTTTATATTTATGTACCTTCTTCAAAAGAGTCTTTGGAGCTGGGTACATAATTCAGTATTATTGTTGGTGAGACATTTGATCCAGATGAGTGCTTCCCTTTGCTCATTTCACAAATTCTGTTAGGTTTTTTTTACTTGACCAAGAAACAGAAGAACACAGGTCAAGAAAGAGACTTTTACAAATAGAATTGGATATGAGTTTTATACAAGAATATCTTCTGGACTAGTGAAGTGCAGCTGATGCTCTTAGAGCTTAAGAGGGCACTTTCAGGTAAGCAGTTTTTCTCTGCCAGGCCATCTGCTCTTCCTTGAAGGACTCTTAACAAATTCTTGATGTTGAGATGATGCTTAAAGTAGTTCAACCCATCCTCATCACTATCATCTCAAAATCAGTCATGTAAGAGTTCTGGACTCTTGAAAGGTGTGGGTTTTCCTTCATTGGAGATTACATGGACATGATAAGGTGTCACTCACGGAGACATGAAGCAACATTTTCAAGTTCATGGTGTGTTACACAACAGGAGGGTTGTTCTCCGGAGCACTGAGGTCACTGAAACTTGGATGAAAAAGTCTGCAAGTGATTTTCATTTTTTAAATGACCCTGCAGAGAAGAAAACACATACAGATATGAATGTCTTGCCCATAAGTTCAGGGTTTTCTGCTAACCAGACATTTCTGGTTTGAATATTTGTTTCTGTGGAACCCCACAAAGTCTGTGCCAGTGCCAGGACCTGGTGCATTGTCAGTATTTCTGGGTTTGTTTCATAACATAGATTTGCAGCATAGATTAATTTTTGAGGCTTTTCTTTACCTCTGACAGATTTTATTTTATTGTGGGATAGTCAGGGTTTGACAAATCTGGTGCTACAGAGCTGAATGGAGTTAAGCTGCTGAGGGTATTTCCAGCTTATGCGTTTTATGCAGTTTCCTGCAGTTTCAGGGAAGTGGCTCAGTCACTTGAAGGATCCTTCCCTGTCAGCAAGACAAATGCTTCTGGATTGGACCTGTAATGTTCTGATTTCATGTAATGAATCACTGCTACCAGCCTGCTATGAAACAATATAAAAAATGCAAGACAACAAAAGTGTTAAATTTTACACAGAAGAACAATTTTCATACCAAATTTCTTTTTTTTTTCCAGGACATTATGTGTTTTACTTGTGTTTTTGTTTCAACATAGATTAATAGGTTTAGAAATGTTTTGCAGTGTAGAAGTTCTGGGGTTTGATGAGCTCTTTGGAGTAAATAAAGGAGGTTTGAAATTCGAATGGTGAGACATGGCCCAAGCAAGATTCAGTGTGGTTCCTGCTAGATAGGTGGTATTTCAATAGGATATTTTACCCCTCTGATCTTTTTTTCACAACTGTCAGTTCCTCTGGTTTCAACAAAGCAAAAGTAGAAAAGAATTATGTACCTTCTTACCTAATTTGGTGTTAAATTATGAAAGAGTATTTTGGAATAAAGATTCCTCTTGTAATCAGGCTCCAAACTCACAGTAGCTGTCATTCTGCAGCATTAACCAACAAAATTAATGTACATCTTGCTTCCCAGAGGAGTTTGGGCAAGTGTACCAGGGCAGTGAGTGAGACTGGGTTTGCAGAGATCTGATAGGAACAGAGACCCATTGAGCATTGAGGGGATTTGAGTTCCTAAATCACTCTTAACACCTCTGAAAATCCTGCCCAGAGCTCTGTGGGTCTATTCACACAGCACATCTGGCTGTCAGCAAGGGAAATATAAGTGCTAAAAATTCTGTCTTGTTGTTATTAAGGATGTAGTTTTTAAGTAATTTGAGGGTATCAGTACTTCAACCTTTCAATGGGACTTGTTTCCTACCAAGCCAATGCTGCCACAGGAGCACCATCCTCATTAACCCTTGGAGGATCCAAAGAAGAGCCAAACTTCAAGGCACACATTCCTAGAAATCAAACTTCAATGTTTCAGCTATAGATTTTTCAATCAAAAAGTTGCCTAAATGGTGGAATAAGAACATGATATGACCAGCTCTAGAGCTGAGCTAAGAAGAGACCATTGATGTGTGTCAATGGAAATATCAGCTCAATATAAAGTGGAATTGTAGCCAAAAATATTTTCAAGTAACCACATGAGCCTTAAAAAGCAAACAACAGTAATGATTTCCAGAATGCCAAAGACCTCCTTAGGGAGAATGTTTCCTCCTTAGGGAGAATGTTTAATTTGCTGATGAGTTTTTATACTGGTTTTTTTTTTGGAGAGTGTTGGCCAGTGCTTTCTTCAGCTGAACAGACTTCTCTGGCACATCAGTTCTTGTGGGTGAATTTATGGTCACACTTCACCCATGGCTCAGTCAGGGGATTTTTTTGTTTTCTCTTAGAAGGCAGACAAGAGAAGTACCTGGATTTCATAGGGAAATGAGGAACAGAGAAACAATTTCTGTGAGCATATATGTTCTGGACTCTGATAGGGTATTGAATAGTATTATTGTTTCTTCTATGAGACTTCATTAAATTGAATATCCAAACTTTTGTTTAATTGCCTGGTTGAAAAAAAATCTTGAGAGTAAATAACATCTCATTATACCAAGTCAGATAATATTATAATAAAATTGATATGATGAAGAATAGAAAGAATCAATTTTTATGCCTGGAACTAATTTTCTGACTAGGAAACCACTGAAAATTGCCATAATTAGTGCATTCCTTAGAAATTATTTGTTTTCAGGGCTAAACTTCCCACAGAGTTGCATTTCCACTTTTAAATGCTCACCATCATCAGCTGCAGCCAGGATTCTGAGGACACAATTTCAATTTTTTGAGAAATTGGCGAGTGCATTTCTAGATCTAAGAATGAGCTCACTGTGTTTGTTTTTTTTTTAATTTCAACTGATCCTCACCTCATTAAACAAAAATAAAGTAACTTGTGGATTTCTTTCTGGCCTTACTGGATACTAAACTAAGGCCTAAGGCTCCCATGCTCAGTCCTCGCTGTTGGAATAGAAAGACAGCAGACATTTTCTCACACAGGTTTTCAGTGGGCTTGTGAAGTTAGGCATTAATTGCAAATTCTGCCCCCATGCCATCTTTGTCTGCAGGAGAGTTAGCATTCATAGTGTCATTCAAAGTGAACTTTTACTGCCCACAACAACCTATTTCTGTAGCAAAGGTCACATTTGTTATCTATCAGGATGTAGCAGCACAGTGGAATAATGAGTTGCCACAATGAACTGGCCTTTTTACATTCTGAATGGGCTTCTAAATCAAACAGAGGGAGCATTGACTGAAAATCATTGGGTCTGTCTACTTGAAAGGTCATAGTCTGAAATACTGCAAGATCATTTCACCCTGGTTTATACAGTGAAGCAGCTTCTGGTACAGAGCCCACCACCTACCCCAATTGTGCAGATGTCTGGCTTTCTTGGGATTTGAGATGGTAATGGGAAAAAAGAAAGACTACTTGGATCTGTCACAGCCCTTAGTCAAGGAAAGATAAAAATCAATAATGGTTTGGTGCTTTCGATATATTTTTTCTATTTTTTTTTTACTTTGTGGCAAAATCCACCAGGGCTTGCAGTGATTTTCCTTAGAGAGAGCACACACTTCATAAAGTCCAAGCAGGGCTGTCTTTTCCAGCCAACAGTGGATCTCACACGGCCATGTGTGGGCAGTACATCTTTCCAGGCATTTATTTTATCCTGCTCAGTGCCCAGTTAATTGTATCCTTCCAGTCTTGCTTCCCAGTTCCTCTCTATTCACTCCTCAGTCAAGACAGGGTATTTCCTAAACACAGAGCTGCCATTTCCAGTGTAGCTAAAGGAATTCATGTGTTCTTGTGGCCTGCATCAGCAATTTCTTCTTTGCAGACAGTCTGACATTCATCAGCTTTGTCACATGGAGATGCTACATAAAAGCAATACTCAACATTATACAGGTAAAATATAAACTTCAGTGTCTTAATAAATACAGCTGCTTCTTGACTTGTTTTGGAAGGGTGTTTGACCCTTGGCATATGAGTGAGCATCCAATGTTAGGCAAAATCGTCTCTTTCCTCACTCCCATTTCTTTTATAGATGAGCAAAAGGTTAATTGTCAGTAGTGTTTGAAACAAACAAAATACTGCTGTTTACATGAAGAATATTGGTGTAGACAGGGTATGATTCTCTATCTGAAATTGGTTTTGCACTGCTGTGTTATTTACCTTTACAATGTCATGTCAATATACTCAGGTTTTCCCAGGAGCCATAAAAATATTTAGTTTTCCTGCTGCAAGACATTGCTATGACTTACAAAATATCCTGAGCTCCTGGGCCTGAGAACTGGACCCAAGTGGACTTGTCCTCCTGACACAAATCCCTCTGTGGTGCAAGGCAATGTCCCTTCTTTGGTGCAGGAGGCAGAGCTTTTTTGACTGCTGGTCTGAGGTTGCAAAGCAATGTAATGAGAGTAAATGATTCTCACAGACCTCTCCATCTTCCCTATCAAAACCCACCAGGCATCTCTGAATATCATTTCCTCACTGAATACAGAGCAGTGAATAAAAAACCTAAAAGCACATGCACTTCATGAAAATAAAGCAGAGCACTCCATGTCTCACATGGTGCTCTCCAGAGACAGGAAGAAACAAAAAGGAATAAAAAACTATGTCTGACCGATGTTAATGAAGCACAGAGACCCATTTTAATGAAGCACTGAAGAGTGGCCAGTCTGTTGTAGCTGGGACACGATGAGCCAGGAGGAAAAAGGCCATGAAGAACATCTTCGCTTTTCTCAGAAGTGTCTTTCTTTAAAGATTTTTGGGAGAGTTTTTTGTGGCATGCTCATGGATGCAGCAGGAGAACCCCCAGCTCCTGAGAGGCAGAAGAGGTCCTGTGCTGACTGGACATTTCTTGAATCTGCTTGTTAAATCCTTCTGCAGCTGCTTGGGGAAGACTTTCAAAAGGTCAGGAAGCACCACAAATTCCAAATGGCAGTTCTTGAATTTGGCTTAGAATAACGTGGCTGGATCTGTCTCTGTTCTCTGCTGTAAACTCTGCTCAAGCAGTTTAGAGGGATGCTACAGAACAGCTCTTTCCAAAAAACCCAAAAACCCTCCAGCCTTCCTCAGCAAAGGAATCAGCTGGTGACAGGGCTGCTGCTGCTTGCAGCAATAGGAGACTGTGCCTGGCAGCTCTGAAGCAGACTTTGTGCAGCTTTTGTTTTATCTGCCATCAGCAGGGAGATTGGGTTATATAAATGTATTACATTTGAAACAGGAATAAAATATTAAACTGAATGCAATAAAGAGATGAAGAAATGTGCACAAGGTAAAATGCCGACTTTAGATACTAAAAAAAAGCCTAAACCAAATGAGTTGAGGGAACTTGTGGACCAGCAGTCTTAAGATGTATTCCACATTATTAAATTAACTGCAGAATATGAATTTTGCTTTTGTTCCAAGCAGACTTCTTAAGGCGTTGAGGCTAATTTTCAAACTGTTTAAGAATGTATACTGAACCCTCCCCAAAGAGTAATTTCATTACTTGCTTGGTACTTCTGCTGCTTGGATTTATAATCCTTTTGTTTAAATAACAAAATATTCAAGCCACAACAACTTCTTTACATGCAGCACCACAAAAGATTCCCCTCCATGATTCTGCTGTGGCTGTTGACACAGTGCTCCTCTGCAAATTTCAAAGTATTTCTGGAAAGGGATCTGTTTATAATAATATTTGTGTGCACATGATCCCTACAAGTCTTCGCTTTAATCTCGGTTAAATAGCAAAGTAATTAAATAGTAATTCCTGGTGCTAGAAAAACATTGTCCTCCCACGAGACAAAACGGGAACAGGGAATGTTTACAGCACTGGCATTTTAAAGCTAATTTAAAGAAGATTTATCACAATTAGAAAAAGAGTTAATGAGAGATATATGCACATTGTCTGGCTAATAGTGATTCACATTCCACCACCATCATCAAGCTGAAGCAGAGGTTGAAAGGGCCAATTCTGCCTGTCTGCAAACATCCATGTGGCTGCCAGGGCTCCAGCAAAGCATCTCCAGCATCACTTCCCAAAGAACCAGTGTGAGAGCAGCTGTAAGGAGTATTTAATAGCCCAAGAAAACTGCAATGTTACTGAAAAGAGAAATCCTGTGGCCTAAGGCAATATAATTAACCCTGCCTTCCACTCTGGTTTATCTGTAGAAGAAATGCCTGTGACAAATTTCAACTGCGCTGATGAAGAAAGAGTTTTGTAGAAATGTGACTAAATCTTCTCTCCAGCAACACAAAACACACAGCTTTCAGAAAAGAAATTAGTGAAAGAATCTGATGTTCCAATTTTTTTTTACTTTTGGCTAGTTGTACTTGAAGGTGACACCTTGCAGATGACTCCTGGTCTGGGGATCCACATGAAATGGGTTTAAGGTCTAATGAAAACCCCAGGTAAATTGCCCCCAAAAGATTGGTAACTTGGTGTCAATGCTAGCAGTGGATTTTTTCAGTGTTATATTTTGGTGTGTGTTTCTTTGGGGTTCATGGAGAGCAAATACCAGGATCTTTAAAATACATTAGCCCAAATTTGGAATACTGATTTTATCCATTGCCCCCATGTGGAAAATTACATTTCAGGATGTCCTGCCCTGCTGTAAAAGGGGAGTCAGGAAGGATTATTTTTGGTCAATTTCTCAGACAAAAATGAAGCACAAACATGGCAATATTATATCTGAGAACTATTTATTGATAAAGAACGGTAAGTTTTCCTACCAAAGGGGCCAGAAAAGAGAGCACAGAGGGAAAAAGAGAGATGGAGAGAGAAGCAGAAGACAGGGACAGCGTTATCACAAGAACCCTGGAGTTCTGTCAGCATCAGCTTGGCAGGCGGGAGCGTGCGTGCCGGAAGCTGCAATGAGTCTGCATGGCTCCTGTGGCGGGCTGGGTGCAATTTCCAAACAGCAGCAGGCTGCATGTCCCTTCCATCAGTGGAGAAAAGGCTGCTGTGGCCACAGGCGCAGTCCTGAAGCAGCTGCAGGCACCCAGGGTTGGGGCGCAGTGGCTGTGGGCTGTGGCGGCCACAGCGGGGTGCAGGCAGCAGCTGCTCTGTCAGGGAACAGCAGAGCACCAGGTCATGGCTGACACTGCGAGCTGTGGCTGCTCTCCCAGGGAACAGCAGAGCACCAGGTCATCGCTGACACTGCGAGCTGTGGCTGCTCTCCCAGGGAACAGCAGAGCACCAGGTCATGGCTGACACTGCGAGCTGTGGCTGCTCTCCCAGGGAACAGCAGAGCCCCAGGTCATGGCTGACACTGCGGGCCGTGGCTGCTCTGTCAGGGGACAGCAGAGCCCCAGGTCATGGCTGACACTGCGGGCCGTGGCTGCTCTGTCAGGGGACAGCAGAGCGCCAGGCCGCGACTGGTGCTGTAGGCTGTGCCTGCCGTGGGCAACGCGGGAAACGCAGTGAGGGCGGCCACGGCTCGGTGCAGACAGCGTCCGCACCATCGGGGAAGCAGCGGAGCACCAGGGCATCGCGGCAAGGAGCTGCCCTACGGAAGCGGCGAAACAGGGCAGGATATGTGTGGACTGGAAAGACAGTCAGGGAAGAAGCAGGACCACAGAGGGAAAAAAGTTGGGGGGGAGGAGGGCCAAGCTAACCCTCCAGGCAAGAGCCCTCTCCTTACAAGAAATGCAAAGGAAATGGCCTCCTGCTTGTGTTGCAGTTAACTGTTTTTATTTGCTAAAGCTGCTCCCCAAGCCTGATTTCCTGGGCATTTTTTCCCAGGCAGCGAGGGGTCTGCGCTGTTGTATATAGGTAAAACCTTACAAAATAAGGGCCTTGTTACCCTTGTAAAATTATGGCTCAGGCCTGTTACTTCTGCTAAGTAGAAAAGGACTATGGGAAAGTGACTCAGCTGAATTGGAGGTAGAAAAACAAGTTATATAACCATTACGTGTTCACATCATGATTTATGATGGTTGGTTGAATTTGTTGTGCTTAAATGGAATGTAACTGATAAAGGCCTAGATGCTTAAAAAGGCCTGTTTTTCGCAATAAAGGACTCTCTCTTGCACCTGCCTGGGGAATCTGCATTGCTCTGCATCGTAACACTGCCCCACCAGCCACTGAGGAGGCCAGTCACAGCCCCATAATGGAAGCTTCCTCTGCCTCTGGCTGCCAGGTGAAGCCTCCCTGGGCACCGGGCTACCAGCACATGTACAGCCCCCTATAGCAATTCTTCACCTCATGTGTAACATATGTTGAAGCATAAATAAAAATCAGATTGCCCCCTCTCACGGGGCAATCTGAATTAGATTTTAGAGTAAATAAAAGGGTCAGCCTGCGCATCTGTAGCCCCATCAGTAATTGAGCTTCTATTCTAATATGAAAGTAATTCAGCACATTCTGTTTCATGTGAATAATTTAACACAGCAGTTTTGACTTTTCGGCTGAATTCTCAATAAGTCGTTTAAACCTTTTTCAGAAAATTGAGATGTAATTTTTCAGCTTATCTGACACACAACCAGATTTTGTGCAAAAACCTTGAAATAGAATCACTTCACCCCTGCACTATTTAGAACATGTACTAGTTTAATTTCTTTTGTCAAGTGCAGCTATAAATTGTTGGCTGTGACTGATAAGCAGGACTTTGTAGCTTCCAAGTGTGTTTACTACTATAAAAACCAGCCTGATGCAGACTTAAACCCAAGCTGCTGATGCAGAGTCTTAAAAGGAAAGCCCCCAGAGGAAGCATGTGCACAGAGGAAAGTAGAGCTGATTGAAACAAGGAGGTCTGAAATTAAATGTGATGTTTCTGGTCTTTGTTACAAAACCAGGATGTGTGTCTGCTGGATATATCCTGCTGCCCAGTGCTTGGATATATCCTTTCTTCTGTGCAATCACCCAGAAATTTTTCAGGAAGGTTTTGTTCGTGTTTGTGGGATGTTGTAGGTTAGATAAAAGTTCCATGTGTGTTTCAAATTCACTTTAAATAAATTTAAAACATGAAAGAGTTTGATCTTTCATCACCTTTCTGTATTAACTCTGTTGTTAAATTCTTTTTGTAAAAAGAAAATTCTTTTTGTAAAAAGCTTTCTGGTAACGCTGAATTTGCCCTGTCAGTACCTAAGCAGAATTAAAAGCAGGTGTAAGGCAGAAACAATATTAATTTTCTTATGCCAACAGGAAAACAAGTGACTGCCCCTGTGGTCCATCTCTAGGCTAGAGCTGGAAGAGCTCCTACTTATTTTTATGCGGTTTAAATGTGTCACTATGAGTGGATTTTTGCCAGTCTGGTCTCTTAAGTCAGTTCCTGCTGCCTCTTTCATCTTCAGCTCCTGTTCCATTTTTTAGGGATCCTGATACAATTTTGCTCACTTTAGGATTCTTCAGTACTGCACTAAGTTCCACAACTAACATCTCTCAGTTTGTTTCTTCAGTCTGCATCAGGAGGTGGAAGTCAGAAAAAGGACGTTAGTTGCTGTGCCACAGGGAAAACATGGTGGAATGAATGCAGCCTCTAGCTCCTTTTCCTTGTAGGATTCTCCCTCCATCCTCCTGCCCCCACACTCTGTAACTGTGTAGCAAATAATAAGAAAAACAGGTAACCAACACAAAGCAAACATTCCAAAGGAAATACACAGTGATTGAAGTCTGAAAGAACCTGATCTGGGTATAAATTCCCCACCAGGTGGGCAAATCCAGCTGCTGTTAGCAAGTAAGGGGAAATGTACTGCACATGTTGTTTTGAGCAACACTAACCACTGTAACAAGCCTGGAAACCTGGTCCAGTGCCACAGATGTTTTCTGGGTTTTGGCTATTTCAGCTGTTTCTTCACCAAATTAGCTCTCTGGATTGAAGACAAAGATGCAGCTGTCTTGGGGGTGGTTCCATGGTAAATCAGAACTCCCTGACTTACTCTGTTCCACACCCAGAGACCTGCAGAGCTTTGTGTGAAGATGCCAATTCAAGTCCCAAAAGCTGCATCTGAGCATGGTTTGGCAAAAGTATGAAGAACAGGCTGGGAGTGCAGCATGTTGTTCTGCAATTCCACACTCAGCTGGCCCCGAATATGAACAGAACTCCACATGGACTCATTTGAGGCTCCTTGTTTTCCAATAGTTGGTTTTGGTTCTGAATTGAAGTCTTTTCATGTCTCGTGGAATAGGATCAATTTCAGAGTCACAAGTCACAGAATGGTTGGGATTGGAAGGGGCCTCTGGAGAGCCTCTAATCCAACCCCCTGCTAAAGCAGGTTCACCTAGATCAGGAAAAAATGAACCATTGCTTTCAATTCCAGCATTTTCCTATTCATAAATACAAGATTTTCTAGATGGAAATTTGTTTTGAAATACAAGTAAATTCTCTGATTTCAAGCAGCATTTAAAGGAAAGTGTTTAATAACTTTTGATTGGTTTTTTATTCCTTAAAATCCACTGGCTAAAATCATCATTATTTCCACAGTACCTTGAAGGCATTAAAAAGGACTGAAAGCAGGCAGAAAATACTGCACCACAGGCCAGATACATACTTACTATTCAAAAAAAGACAAATAGCTATAACTAAAAATCAGAATAAAAGGGACAACTTTCACAGCTGCAGCAAGGCACAGTGCTGGAAGAGGAGCTGCTGCCTGTAGAAGGAGCTGTGTGAGGACTCCAGAGTGAACATGACCCTGTGGGACATGGGGAAAATGAAAAGAACAGCCTGAAGTTCTTGCCAGGATTCTGAGGAAGAGTAAAGGGTGTCTTCACACGTCCTTTCATTGCTCTCACATCTGAAGTGTGTGGAGATGATTTCTTTCCCAAATGTATATTAATCAAAATGGTTCAATCTGCCATTTATTTGAATCATGCAAGAAATATCAGGAATTTCTATGCCTGAATAATATCCTGCTGTGCACAGTAAGTAAATCTTCCACCAGATTTGACTTCCAGCAGGAATCTATGAAAGGACACGGCACCGTAACCACGCACTTGCTTTTGCACAGTAGGTTTGTGCCTTCCTGGAACAGACCTGCTAGTCAGCAGCAGCAGCTGAAATCATCAGGAAGTTCTAAACAAACACTTTTAAATATAGCTTTAGTGTGCAGACATAAAGGTGTTGGTCTCTGTTGAACAGAGAGGCTTTGAAAGGAGTTCCCTTACACCAGTGTGCAGGTATTGGGATGTTACTTGCAGCAGCTTCTGTTTGGTGTATGTGAGGTGTTGTGGTGTGTTAAAGTTGCATTGTTAGTAAATTGCTCTATATCCTCCTATTCCCCCCAAGCTGATGGTTTGTCCCTTAAACTGTTTGC
Organism: Acrocephalus scirpaceus scirpaceus; assembly: GCA_910950805.1. Classification (NCBI taxonomy): domain Eukaryota; kingdom Metazoa; phylum Chordata; class Aves; order Passeriformes; family Sylviidae; genus Acrocephalus; species Acrocephalus scirpaceus. The sequence goes on from OU383789.1 coordinate 7,733,287, forward strand.
TCCCCCTGAGATGTCAGTCTTGCCTGACCCCATGCATTGTTCTTGAATGTTCTGCGTCAATCTTCCCTTGTCCCAATCTCTGCTTGTCATTCCCCTTTGGAAAGTCCCTAAACCACGATGCCCCGTTGGTCCATGTGACCTATCCTCCTCCTACTGTTTCCTCATTGATTTCTGAGTTGCGAAACCCCTCCTTGTGACCCTCCCCTGCTCTCTTCCCATTGGTTAAAGTTTAACACCCACCCCTTGGACATCCCCAGTTTATAAGCCATTACGCACTTAGTTCTTGGTCATTCTGTCCCTGATCCTTTGATGGAATAAAGCCTTTTGGAATCCAAACAGAAGACCTCCCTCTCATTCCTTGTTCCCAACCTGCGCCTTTCGTGATCTTTAGTGCTGTAGAGCATTAGCTCTAAGCTGCATCCCGAGTCGCCTTGCTCCAGAAGTGTGTCCCACACTTGACGTGGTGTTCCAGAAGGGCTAGCCAGCTCCAACACTGAGTCAGTGAGGGCTCCACCAGCCACACAATGGCTAAATATCAGAGGTGTAATTATCTAGGCTCTCCTGGGCTTGCCTTTAGGCCTCAGAAATAAAAGGATTAAAAGAAGAGCATTGGAAAGATTCCTTTTTTTGTCTTCCATGGAACAGTCTCAGCACCACCAGTTAGTTGCTGTGTGCTGCATCTGTGCCATGGCACCTCTCACCATTGCACTGCTGTTTCAGGTTGTTACAGTAGAATTAATTTCCTTTATTATATCTGTATTCCGTTGCCAAAGGAGTTACTTTAAAAACTAGAACTGATGTTAAACACTGAGAAACCAGTGATCACCTTCCTGGTGTGCAGGTAAACACATCTGTATTCAAAAGTCTGCTGACAATATTGCACTTTTTCTGCAACTGATTTGAGCAACAGGAACAATGAGGGTCTAACTGTGGCTCAAATGCCCCATTCACAAGAGGGTGCTGCACTGTTAACCAAATCAAAGCTGAGACAATGCTGCACTTGAAGCTTAATACCATTCAAGTGAATCCAAGCAAGCATCAACCTCCAGATAGTGACCTTGAGGCGTGGGTGTTGCATTATCAGCTGCAGCTGAAAGGGATTTGGTTCATCTGAGGGGTAGACATGGACTCACAGTAAAGAAAATTTAAATAACAAGGCACTGCATGAGATGCTCTGTCTTGAGACATCTATAGCTGGTCAATAGCTGCACAGATAATTTGGCTTAACAGATTAAGCTTAACCAACTCGATCAGCCTAGCTGAAGATTAGTTAGATTAGAAGGTAGAAGTTAGAAGATAGAAGTTAACAAATCCCCAGGAATGTTACTGATAGGTCAGATTCAAACTCAAACAGGAGACCCCAGCCAATCCCTTTGAACCAGGAATGGACCCATATCATTGAGCAATGTCCTGGGTGTAGTTAAGACCTTTATCCAATTATGTGTATAAGCAAAGGAAATTTGAAGCCCCTATATAAGGGGGGGCTTCAATAAAATTCAGCTTCAATAAAATTCAATAAAATTTGGCTGTTGCTGCATGATCTCGGTGTGTCCTTGTCACATTCCTGTCTTCCTCATGAGTGACAATTGGTGACCCCGACGTGATCCAACAAGCTGATGCAAGCAGAGTGAAGAGCTGCCTAGAGGAGTGGCGTGTAGATCTGCGGAATTCCAGCGGGGCAGTGTGAAGAGCTGCATGCAGTGTGCAGAGCTAAGAAAGGTGTGGAGAGCCATGGGTTTGGTCTGGACCCCTTATAAATAGAAGACACTGCTGGGAGAAATGGGAGAGTGAGCTTTGACACCAGAGGACCCTGTCCTACAGGTATGGACCTTTTTTTAAAGAGTAGACAGGAAAAGTATGATGATCAAGCTTTACTAGCCCTAATAACATGGTGTGAGAGCCTCAGACAGGATGTGTCCAAAGGGGCCACCCTAGGCTTAAAAATGTGGGAGTGGGCTGGCCGATATATCCTTACAGCAGCCTCTGCAGGTGACAAGACTACCATCAACTTATTAAGCCTTGGAGGCTCATTATGGACTTGATAAAATGGTTAACGAATGCGCGGGAGGTGAGGACAGCAGAGGGATTTCCGCTGGCACTGCCCACTGAGGCGCACAGCAAGGACAGGGCGCTGGGCAAGACTGTGGGGAGCAGGGACACCGCATCAGGCGAGCAGGGGAGGAGGATGGGTGGAGCAGTTACATCACTCTGCAAAACCGCCCGGGACTGTGCCACTGCCCCCTGAGGGGACATCTTCCCAGTGGAATGTCCTGTGGCTGCCTGGTACTGTGCTGCCACCCCCTGTAGAGGCATCTCCCCAGCGGAACGTCCCCCAGTCACCCGGGACTGTGCCCCCCGGATGGGGACATGCTGCCAGTGGAACATGCTGCCACCGAATCAAGCAGTGGAGGAACCCCGCATGGCCACACTGTTAAACGAGTGTGTCGCAGCTCCTCCGTGCTTTGCCATACCTGCTGAGACCCCTGAAATCTCAACTGGCTGCTTTGCCACACCCTGCTCTGCCTCCCCATGTTCTGCCATGCTGGCAGAAACCCCTGCGACCGCCCCCAGCCACTGCGAGACTGTGCCCAGCTACTGCAAGATGCCTGCTTGCCACAGAGCCACACCTGCCACTGGTTGCTGCAAAACAGTGCCTGCTGCTGGCTGCTGCCAGGCACATGGCTGCTACCAAGCCCTATCTGCCGCTGAGCTGTGCTCTGCAGCTGTGACAAGCAGGCATTTTGTGACCTTGCCTGGCTGTGCTGGCTGCACGGTTCCCATGGAGATGGGGCACCCTGCAGTTCCACCTGTGCCTGCTCAGCGAGGCATGTGCTGACGACAACCAGCACATGTTGGAGCCAGCTAGACTCCCCGCTACCACACACGTGCCAGGACTGCTCCCTCCTAGAGCTGTTTGCCCCATCCCTGAAACCGTGCCCTCTGCCCCACCTCCGTGAGGCATGTCCAGCTGTCAGTGGAGCTTGTGGTTGGACTTGGGAACTGCGTCATCAGGAGTTCCCGAGTCCTGACCCATCGTCATACCTGGAAGTATCAGTGGACCCGGAGGCCTCAGAATTAACACGGCTACCACCACAAGTGCAGGCCCGTTACCAAAGCTGGAGCTGTCCCTTGAATGTATACCAGCAAGAGATGCGAGGGAGACCAGCGGAGAGACCCAGAGCCGTCATCCCTCTGTGGAACATTGCGATATTGCTGCCGTCACTGCGTTGCCAATAGCCCTGCCCAATCCTTTGAGCATCTGACAAAGGGTAAAGCAAGCAGCTATCGCAAGTGGGGCTATGAAGGGACAGAGAAAACAAATGTACCCATGTCTAGGGGCTGGGAGCCAGAGGACGGGACAGTGGGAGCTTATCCAGTCATAAGAGGCAGTGGAACGACTCCTGACAAGTAAACTCCTTATCAATGGCCAGTTCTTTCTGAACTGTATCAGCTAGTTGCCAAGCACCGTTTGGGTTCCCCTGCTGTTGCTAATATGCTACCCACCAAGGAGGTAACTCTCTTTTACATAAAGCAACTGGCAAAGTTAATGGTTACAACAGTTCAATCAATATATGGTTTTCGAATCTGCATGGAGAAGCAGCGCTGAAAAACAGGAGTTAAAAAATCTAAAAGTTCCAGAAGAAGACCCACATTATGAGGCAGGGGTCCCTCACCTTTTAGGACTACCACCACTGGGGGATCTCCAACTCCAGCCAGGCTGCATCCATTAATACTGGTGCAGGTGAAAGACTTAGGAATGCAGGCACTGTTTAAAGTATCTAACATGGCAAATCCAACCCAAACATATTCCAAAATTAGACAAGGAGTCAAAGAACCATATCAGCAGTTTATAGAGAGATTACAAAATGTGATGGAAAAACAAATTGTTAATGTTGAGGCCAGAAATCATTTGATTTTACAATTGGCAACAGACAATGCAAACAAAGACTGTTAAAAGATCATAGAACTGCTACCAAATGAAAATCCATCACTAAATGAACTGATAAATGCCTGTGCCAAGGTTGGATCTAATTCCCATAACATGACCTTATTAGCAGATTCCATGGCAGCTGTGATAAGAGTATCAAGTCATTGTTACAGGTGAAGACAACAAGGTCCCTCTAAAAGTTAACTGTCCCTGCAAGTCCCTTTTAATGGGGACTTGTCAAGGACAGAGGAATATGATAATTAATTGTAGCCAATGTGGTAAGCCTGGTCATATGGCCAAGCAATGCAAATATAAAGTCTATACATTTAGACAATCTTTTAATGAATCTTTTAAGGACCAGGGAAATGGAAAACACAGTGTGAAGGGGAGACGTGTGAAGACAACAAGCATATCCTCACCTTCCTGTGCAAGCCTATGCGACCAGCTCACAGGAAGGACTTGAGGACCAGCTGGAATGGATGTTTCCACTCTATCTCGGTAGCTCTAAGCACCTTAAAAGTACATAAAATCCCTCTTGAGGCCCAGGGGCCTATCAGGACAGGATTATATGCACTGTTAATTGAAAGGTCCAGTGCCACAATGCAAGGCATCTAGGTGAACTCTGGTGCTATAGATGCAGACTTCAGTGGAAAAATACTTGAGATGGTTTCTGTAATATATGTAATGGAATAATTCGAGTTTTATTGTAATAAATGGTATAAAATCATTCACGATTGAGAAAGCAGGTCCAGAAACTATGCCATCCCTTGCCAGTAACCAGGGAAGAGACTCATTTGCAACAGAAAGACGGGTGGCACTGAAAGTAGATAGGCCTTCTATGGAGATGAGCCTGACAACGACCCAGTGATCAACACCTGATATATATCTAATCTGTGTCGTCAAGGGTGTACATCCCAATACCTAGTTCCAGTAAATCAAGCACCCACCTCTTCCAAGAAAGCTGTTCAACGGACTGGTAGCGAAGAAAAGAAACTACATGAATATGCAGGAGAAACAAGAAAAGGCAAGAGAAGCTAAATGAGTCACTGTCCAACCGAAGAACTGTGTAAAACCAGACACCACAAAGACTGCATTCATGAACTGTGGGAGATTCAATGCGATAGAGGCCGAATCTGAGGTTCACGCAGCTCCGATCCCGGGCTCAGAACTGATTTTTGTTTGTGGCTTTTTCGAATTTTTATATCTCAATTTTTCAATAAATTCCTCTATCGAAAAATTGGCTGATCATTTATAACAGTTTCCACCCCTACTCCACCTGTGACTATACCTGAAAAAATCCGAATTGCCTAGCCCATGCCCTGTAAGTCTTGTGTCCCAAATACAGAAGCCAAGGTGTGAGAAGACCAAGGCTTCAGTTCCACAGGAGAACCTCAGGTATTTTGGACCCAGGTTGTTGGTGATCAGAAGCCCGACATGGTGTGTACTATCATGATGTCTTGGGCAAGGCCCTCCCAAATAAAGGTCAGTGGCATGATTGAAGCAGGGGCTGATGTCCCAATCATCTCTGTCCACACTTGTCCTCCATTGTGGCCCACCAAGCCCGCAGGTTCCGCTGTTGCTGGCCTTGGAGGGACCACACAGAGCTGTTTAAGCAGCAAACCTGTTTTGGTAAAAAAACCTGAGGGTCAAACAGCTACCATTTGACCTTACATCACTGCAGCACATCTCAGCCTGTGGGGGAGGGATATTTTATCTGCTTAGGGAGTCTGAGTGGGGATGAATTTTTTACTGGGGCCACTGTTTTAAGGGCATAAAATATCCCACAGTAACCCTAAAATGGCTTACCTCTCAGCCTGTGTGGGTACCACAGTGGCCCCTGAAAAAGAAGAAGTAACACGCTTGACACGTTCCCCTGCCCACTAACTAGCGGCCTCCCAGCTGGTCCCGGCTGCCCTGGCAGGGAATGGTCACAGCCTCGGTAGGGTCTGCAGGAGGACCGGCAGGACCCATCCGGTGGGTAAGTGCATTGCTGCACGGGCGGTGGAGGGGCGGCTACGGCGAAGGAAGGAGAAGGAGACTTCCCGGAGGCGCCATGGGGTGACGTTTATTCGGGTCCCCCAGGCACAGCCCAGCGAAGCCCGGAACTGCAGCTGCGCAGGGGGTTTTAGGGTACAGACAGAAGGAGTGGTCACACAAGGAAAGCCCAATAACATAAAAGGGGTGGTACATACAATACCAAATGAAAACTGAGGGGTGGGGGATTTCCCAGACTTGCCCCAATCAGGGACTGAGCCTCTCTGAGCTTTCTAGAAGGAGGAGAGGCCTCCCTGAGACTGGCAAGGTCTGGGAGGGGAGCAATATATGATTGACATACACAGACTTGGGGTAAACAACTCAAGGGGATTTCCAGAGGCGGGGACTATACCAAGTGGGGAAGGGAATAGGGGGAAACATGGAATGAACCATTAAATAAGCTTTTACGAAACAGAAGGAAAACTACACTTAAATCATTAGATAAAAGCACACCGCAACACACGCTCTTATATATTTGGTACAAGAACAGCTGGCTCAAGGGCACATAGTGCTATTTATGAGCCCTTGGAACACTCCAGTGTTTGTTACAAAAAGGAAATCTGGGAAATGGAGGTTGCTTCATGACTTGAGAAAGATTGATTCGGCCATGAGGAGTATAGGTACCTTACAACCAGGCATGCCATCTCCTACAATGATTCCTGCCACCCGGAATATTCTAATTGTGGACTTAAAAAATTGTTTCTTTACTATTCCTATACATCCAAATGACACCTATACATCCAAATGACACCCCAAAGTTTGCTTTCACAGTGCCTTCTTTTAATAACACTGCACCAATGGAGCATTATCAATGGAAAGTTCTTCCCGAAGGTATGAAAAACAGCCCCACAATTTGTCAGTGGTATGTTGGTCAGACATTGTCAACAGTAAGAGAACAATTTCTGGGGGCTCACTGTTACCATTACATGGATAATATCTTAATAGCGACACCAACTAAAAAAGACATTTTACAGATTCATCCAAGCCTGATGCAAGCATTAAAAACATTTGTTCTGGAAGTAGCCCCAGAAAAAGTACAGCAGCAACCACCCTGGAAATACCTTAGGCTCAAAATTATGGATCAGACTATACAGCCCCAGACAATTCAATTCCCAACAAAAATTCAGAATTTGAATGATGCACAAAAACTTTTGATTACCGATGTGGGGGAGATGTGGTTGGAAAAGGGACAGGCGCTCGGAAGATATCGGGTTGTTACGGGAAGGCCAAAGCACATTCCAACCCCCGAGATAAGCTCTACCTCAAGGACACAAGCCCCCCTCGCACAGACATACCAGTACTTTTCCATTCCCCCCAGGAAGTGTAGTAAGACCCCTCTGACGTAGGGAAGAACCAGATAGTATTTAAACTGCATGCTTTAGATAATAAACGCTTTTAACGATCCACCACATTGGTGTCCGTTGTGTTATTAGCCCGAGCTCCACACAAAGCATGTGGTAGCCGTGCCGTCTATCCTAACCCAGGCCACCACGGTTGTGGCAGCAAAAGCAACAACATACCATCAGCTGGCTCAGACCCTATCTGGGGTTGACCACTCCACAATTAGCACCTTTGTTTAACCTCCTAAAGGGTGATCCTGATCTAACCTCTCTCAGAAAATTGACACCAGAGGCAAAAACTGCTCTGGGGATAGTAGAGCAGGCTATCACAAGTAGACAAGTCCACCACATAGACCCAGAAGTGTGTATTACTGTGTTTCTTTTCATCGTCTATTTTCATCCTACTGCTGTTATTGGACAGTGGGATACTCAGTGGTCTGACCCTTTGCATGTTTCAGAATGGATGTTCCTACCCCATCAACCTGAAAATACAGCCCCTACCATCTTTGAGTTAATTGGCCAGGTAATCATTAAATGCTGTCAAAGATGTTTACAATTGAGTGCAAAAGATCTTTCAAAAATGATTATACCTGTGACACAAGAAGAATTTGAATGGTGTTATGCCAACAGCACAGCTTTGCAAAGTGCCTTACAAAATTTCTCAGGGCAAATTTGCAATCATTTTACTGAGTCATACATAACTGCAAATGAGTAAAACCACTGTGCTATTCCTAAAACCTCTGAACAGTTGCATACCTCTAAAAGGTATTACTGTATTTACTGATGGTTCTGGGAAAATGGGAAAAGCAATCATGACATGGAAGGCAGAAAGCAAATGGCAAACATTGTGAGGTTATGAGAATGGTTCACCTCAGTTAGTAGAGCTACGTGCTGTAGCTATCATTTTTCAGCATTTTCCCCATCATCCTTTAAGTATTATCACTGACTACGCCTATGCTGCTGATATCACATACAGATTAGACCGAGCTCTGTTAAAGTAAATCTACAATGCACAATTATTTGGCCTACTAAAAACTATGGCATACCATTCAAACCAGAAATTGCCCTTACTACATCCTACACGTTAGAAGCCACACAAATCTCCCAGGGTTTATGACAGAGGGCAACTCATGAGCAGATCACCTAGCTAGCCCTGCCTGGACTGCACGACTACTAGACATGATTGCACAAGCAAAAGCATCACATGCCTTCTTCCATCAAGGTGTTCGAGCTTTTACAGAGGCAATTTCTGCTATTGAACAGAGAGACTTGTAGCATAGTCTACCTGTGTTGATTTCCAGGGCCACACTGCACCACTATAGATGGGAGTTAATCCCCGTGGCTTAAATGCTGTACAAATCTAGCAGACTAATGTCATACACATCCCAGAATTTGGACGTTTAAAATATGTGCATGTGTCAATTGATAAGTTTTCTTCTGCCATATGGGCATCAGTTCACACAGGAGAAAAAGGCAAGGATGTCATCGCACATTGGCGATTAGCCTTTGCTGCTTTGGGTATCCCTCATAACATCAAAACATACATGCATACATATCACAAAAACCTAGACAATCCCAACAGCTCTGGGGTGTGTCACACCAAACTGGTATTCCCCATTTAGCAACTGGACAGGAAATAGTAGAATGTGCACATGGCACTCTAAAACGCATTTTAGATAAACAGAAAAGGGGAATGTGTAGTGAAACCCCACAGAGCAGCGTAGCAAAAGCTGTTCGTATGCTGAATCACTTAACAGTACCAGAACAATTCCAGAATCCAGTGATCTTAAATCATTTCTTATCACTGCAGTCATCTAGTGATGTCCAATCACCTAAACCTAAAGTAATGGTGAAAGATATTGTCAATAATAAATGGGAAGTTCCTTGGGACCTTATTACGTGGGGACATGGGTATGCTTGTGTTCTGCGGACACCAGAACACGATGGATACCCAACCAGGTGTGTCCATTCTGCCCTATGTCCTGCTCGGGACCAGAGACAACACCCTTCTGATGGTGCTTCAACAGACATTGTGGAGCAGTGATTTAACCAACTTGCGCACCTGCTACACAGAGATCTGAGACTTTTTAATGTGACAGGTTTATTTAAGGATTTTTATCTGTTTAAGGATATGAATCATAGACCTGGACTAAGACAGATTGTTTTCCCTGTTGGTTGGTTTTCCCAGGGTTTTAAAGTTGAAATGTTTCTTGTTTATAGAGTTTAGTTGTAAGTTTGTAACTTTCAAGTAATGAGCCTGCAGCATGCCCTTTTGAGAACTTGTATTGTTGGTGGTCCCTCCTGATGGCTCCTGGGAATGAATATTGCATCTTCAATGATATATGGGATACATCACTGGCTGGGAGGGGCTAGGCTTATCAAGCCAAGGGAGATTCATCTGTGTCATCATACTGTCCTGTAATCCTGTTTGCAAAATGCCCTTGCAGAGGGATGACAGAGAACACCTTGCACTTTTTAAACAGAAAAGGGAGAACAGTGACAGCTATAGCTGGTCTATAGCTGCACAGATAATTTGGCTTAACAGACACCAACTCCATCAGCCTAGCTCATTAGAAGATAGAAGTTAACAAATCCCCAGGCATGTTACTGATAGGTCAGATTCAAACTCAAACAGGAGACCTCAGCCAATCCCTTTGAACCAGGAATGCACCTTTATCAGGCCAGTGAGCTGGGTGGAGTCAAGACCTTTATCCAATCATGTGTATAAGCATGGGAAATTTGAAGCCCGTATAAAAGAGGGCACCCAACAATAAAATTCGGCTGTTGCTGTGTGATCTCGGTGTGTTCTTTTCACATTCCTGTCTCCATCATCAGCGACATGTCTGCCTTGCTCTCAATCCCCATTCCCCACAAGAAATGGGGATTGATGGTAAAAAGAAACCATCAGTCAGAAAATTGATGGTAATTGTACAACATGTTATCATTCATGGGTGGTTAGAGAATTCCAATTTCAAAGGACCGAGATTATTCTTGCCTAGCAGACTAAATGCTAACTATATTCCAGTCCATTTGTGTATAGCAATGGAAAACATGATTTATCTGGGATGTCAGGAATGACATTGCCTTTCATTAGCCATAAATAATGTTACAGGGCTCTGCTCTACTACTAGGTAGGTTCATGTACTATCAATTTCTTTGCATTCATACACATGCAGATTTAGGTAGGTGGAAATTCCTCAAAACCTTGCTAGGAGAAACCTGTTAAGAGCTTTAAGGGGTATTTATTTTATGTTTTTAAAATTCAATAGACTCAGTTAATCTGCCCTCTGGTAATCCACAGAATAGTGATTGAGCCAGACACTTAGCTGGTGTAATGTACTGAAGGTCTTCTGAAAGCAGCAGTCAGGCTGCTCCTCTGAGATATAAGAGGCTCAGGCTCAATTCTCTAATTTACAACAGGTCTCCCGTGTAACTTTGGCCAAATTCCTTCTATCTAAATAAAAATAAGGGTTTACAGGTAACGAACAAAGTTCAAATCCCAGTCATGCTCAGACTTCCTACATGATGCTCAAGAGAAAAAGGCTCAATTAAAAACAGTGGCTGCATACTAAAGAGGCACCCTCAGCACCCTCACGTAATTTCTATGTGCTTTAGGAAGCCAATTCTATGAAAGAAGGCATAAATCTCTATATTTCCAGTGAGAATCCTCTGTTGCTCTTTACAGCAACAGCAGAGCACCAGTTTCTTACTGCTCCTGAAGGCAGGTGGAAATAAGGGCCAAGCAATTCAGTTCAGTCATGACAAAAGGCTTTGTGGGCAGGCATGGAAGCAAAATTTTCCAGTCTCTGGTCAAGCCACAGCTGAGAACATGTTTCAAGCATCAGTTCTCTGGAAATAGGCAAATCAGAAGAGGGACTTTATAGAAATTCAACTCTATCATTTAATCTTCCTATTGTTGCTTCAGAACTTCAATGTGGGATTGAAAGATAAGTGGATTAAGGAGTGTAAAGCATTCATTATTGTAGCAATGGGGAACATCTAAGTAGCTAAAATTGATAGGTGCTGTCATTTATAATTGCTGAAAGCTTGAGCACCAGAGTGTGTTACAAGTGAGTGTAGTGGGAAGGTTTGAGCTCTTCAGGGGTAATGATCTGATCTCTGATCCATACAGGTGCAGCTGTCTGGAGGGAAATTTTGTGCAGATATGCCAGTCTGGAAAGGTCTGCCCTGCAGACAAGACTGCAGAGCAGGCACTTCTACAGCAGTGATGCAAAGGCTGTGTGTAGGTGCTCTGTAAGCAACTGGTCAAAAAACCCAATGGTGTCAGTGTCTTTTTGGTAGCTTTGTGTTTCAATTCATTACAGTAGAAATCTTCATTGTGGACATAGTTACAGGAATAAGAGAATGGAAAACACTTTAGGGGACTATCTGCCACAAGAAAAGTTGGAGAAGTGGGCATAGCAAAGACTCTAGAAGCCAAAAGTAAGTGAGAAACAAGATGAGGAAATATTAAATCCAATAAGGAATGTATGGTGGGACTTCCATGAAATGAGAGAAATGTTTTGGGGCAAATTCTGCAAAATACAATAGGACAAGTATCTGAGGAAGGGGAGTGTGTGAGCGTGCATGCAGTACATCAGGAAACAAGTTTCATGCTTCTCTCCTGCAGGATGCTGCTTTATCAAATGACATCTCACCATGAGCTAAAAAGTTATTTGCTTCCTGTTACACTTGATAGCATTTTCTTCATTCTCATCTTCTCCCCTTCTTCCCATTTGACCCATGACAGGTATTAATATCCGCTTTGACTATTCAGGAGCATTTTCTGACACAAAATCTCAATTTGAGAGAAGTGGGGCAATTTATAGTTGAGTTACTTATTGCTGGATCTCAAAAGCTCCTTAAAGTAGGGCTGTCAGAAGGCATTTGTCAAATGTGTCATTGGGAGCCCAGGGTTGCCCTTAGCGATGAGAACAGCCTGCACCAAACCATGGATAGCTCCTGGCTTTGGGCTTTGTATGGAACCAAACATGCAGGGAGAGCCCCAGCCATCCTTCCTTATGTACTGGATGTGTAAATCCCTACCAAAATTCAGCAGTGGTGCTTAGAAAGCATTAGTGCAAAGCCAAGGAGTGTGATTCTCTTAAGCTGAGAGGCCAAAAGTACAGTTCAACTCTGCATTTCTTTTTGAGCAGATTCCTATGTGTACCATTTAGGAGTCTTTCTGCTCAAAAGATCAGAAGTAGGGAATGCATATAAATGAGTGTTTTTGCAAGGAAAAAGGAGGATACTGAATTAGTAGAAAAGATGGAAGAACTCTCCTGTTTTCAGGAGTGACCATAATAGCAAGTAGCAGCAGACTTGGTGTGATGGTCTAGTATGGGATGACCTCTGACATATTGACCATGGTGGAAAAAGCAAAGCATCAAATAATTTTGATACTCTTCTGTATTAAATATTTCAGTAAAAAACCCCTCCACTTCTCACATTACTGCATCATTACCCAGAGATAGCTGTGGTGAAAGATGAAGTACAGACAAGCAGAAATTTCCAGTTTGTCTAACAGGACTTGTGCCGTCTTAGAGTGAGTATGCACAGTGCATCCCAAACCATCCTCAGCTTTTGGAAATAGCAGTGGGATTCCTGCAACGCAGGAACTATGCCTTTTAGACATAATGATAAGTGTTTCACACAACATTAAATTACTTGTAGCTGCATGGTCTTGCAAACGCCACTGCTCCAGCTCCCTGAGTAAAATGTACTGCACGGTTTGCCAAAAACATCAGTGTGGAAGTGCAGCCAAAGCAGGGAGTGTCTTCTGAGGTTTACAGCTGTTCAGAACAAAGATTCAGAGATTTTGACCTTAAGTTTCAGAGCAGCAACCGGCACTAATTCCACCCTGATACAGAGGATGTACCTTCTGCAATTTCTCTCCTTACTGAAGCTAATTTCAGTGAGCTCAGGCTCCATGACAGGTCACCATCCAACAGTTTCTATAAACCTGCAATGCAAAGGAACTCCCTGAGAAAGATGTGTGTTCCTCAATCCACAAACTGGAAGCTCAGGATGGCACAGAGGTCACAGTGCCACAAATTTCCATTTAGGCCACATGTGTTAATCTGTGAGCTCCAGATTAACAGCTGAGGCTGTGTAGCAGCCTCACAGGTCAGAGCCGCCTGCACTGACCACGCCCAGGTGTGGTGGAAGTTAAAGAAATCTGAATCCTTTGTACTCTGTACTGGTTCAGTCCAACCAGAAGCAGACCTGGTTTCTGTGTCCAGATTAAGAACCCAGGTGAACATTTGCCTCCCTTAGAAAAAGGGAAAGATGTTCTTCAGCTTTCACTGAGTTACAGCATTAAAATCTGCATTTATTTATTTTCTTAACTGGCAGATATATGACTGATTCTTTCCATTAAAGAAGTTGCAAAATTTTCTCTACATCCTGCACTCCAATAGTAGGAAAATCACCGCATTTCAAGTGGGGTGTTTTGGCAGGTCCTCCTAACTGTATCCACTAGTGGAAAGAGGTTTTGGGTTGGGTTTTTCACTGCCTAGCTGCAAGGTAATTAGTGTGTAATAAAACCTGCAGTTGATGGAAAATTTTTCCAACATAACACCCCTGATTAGCAAATACTGACTTGTCAAAATCAGAACTGTCCAAAATTCTAGTTCTGAAATTGTTGGTGTATCTGGTTCTGCATGCTCAAAATGAAACCTAATGATTTTTTTCTTTGAATAATTTTTGGATACACTTGGATGAGAAGCATAGTTTAAACTGTTATTCTGTTAAAGAAAAAACAAAACCATTAGGGAAATCCCAACATTTTCTCATTTTTATATGGAACTAACACATGACAAAAACACAAAAAGGATTTCTGAAAAGGATGGAGCCGTGAGTTGCATATGCATGTTAGTTTAAAAAAAAACCTAAAAAACCAAAAAATAAAACACAAAGCATAAAAACCCTGTAACTTTTTCTTCTAAAGCAGAAAACCACCCCAGCAGACAGAACCTGCATCCAAATGGCCACACTGTCCACTGAAAGCTTCTTTCCTCACTTCACCTGACATTCTCCATGTCACCACGATGGATGAGACTTGCTAACACCATAGATAAAGACTCCCATGAAACAGAATAATTGATGGAGAGCTCAGAATAATGGCACTCGTTTCTTCTTGTTTTTCTTAAAATCCTGACCTTGGCATCTTTTCAGGCCCTGCCTGTATTTGCTGTATTTCATTTCATTCAAACTTGTTTTGAAACTGCTTTGTCAGGCGATTGAAGCTATTAGTATGTAAAGTTATGACATTTGTTATCCCTTATAAGAGATGAAAATTAGTGGTTTTCTTTGTGAGAGATGCTCAGTGTAATAATTGCTGAGTAATTAACTAGTTCCATTGTTTACCTTGGCATCACACAATTCTTTTAAACTAGCAACCTAAAAAAATAGTGGGTTTTATTTTTAGAGGAAAGAGGAGCAAAATGACCCCAGAAAAAGCTAAAAACCAAATTAGGTGCACACATTTATAAGCTTTTTTTAAAACAGAGCCAAACCTGTTGCAATTGTTATTTTTATGCTGAGAAGTCCTCTTGCACTGCAGAAGAGTAACTGGTACTATGAACACTGCTCACAGAAAAGCAGCTAAAGCTCCACCACTCACTTGTCTAGTCATTCCTGAGTTTTTCTGCCGAGTACCTGCCTTTTAATTTGCTACAACCAGCCTGAAACATCTGTCAATTTTTTCCCCCCCCATGAATTAATAATGCTGTAATTAAAATCCAGCAGGGAGCTCAGCTGAGACTCCTGGTTAATTAGGACAGGAGGGGGCTTGTGAGCAGTGTGGCACTGCATGGCTCTGAGAAGCTTGGATTGGAGCTAGGGCGCTGTGGGTGATGAGTTTCTGCCAGTCCATGAAGCTTTTGTATGTTTGTTCCAGTAGCCAATACAACTATTTGTGGGCAGTCAAATATTGCTGAAATTACTTAATTTGGATGCAGTGCCCAAAAAATTATTTTCTATGTGTGTATTTTTAAAGGATCTGTGTTTAGTTGTTGTTTCTCTTTAAGCACTAAGAAAATGAGAAGCAGCAGTGCTGAACTAAGCTCTTTCTGAGAGATGTTTTGCACTTCAGGTGGCAGTGGGAGTGTCACAAAGAGAAAAATGAACTTCTAGGTAAAGGCCATACCTGCTGCTAATGGGCAGAGATTGAAGATGTGAGTTTAATCCAGGATTGATTTCCACACTGATAACTGCAATGGTGCCCAACTAATCAAGATTGTTCTTGGTACTGAAAATATGAGCTTGATTCAGGTTGATACTTGTTGATGCCTGTAACTCAGGTTCTTATACCACACATTTGAGATGTAAGGATTTGGATATTGGCTCATTTGTTTTGTTTTGGAACAACAGACAATTTTTTTTCTAATTTTATTGCATTTCAGCTCACTTAGAGATGAAAACATCAATCTGAAGACCTCATCATTTATCAAGTAATTTTTTTAATTTTAAAAAGTGCACAAATTAGGCTTGTCCAAGCTTGCTCATTGAAGGCAGAGAAATTTGTATTGCACCTCAGAGTGAGATATAAGAAATTTTTATCATGAACTTAAATAATTTAAAAACTACACTAAACTTGTAGCACATAGCAATGTGTATCATGTGTAACCTCAGTGTCCTGCTGTGCACCAGTGCCATGTAACTCAAAAAGCATTCCTGATTTAATTGGGCAAGTGTGTTTTACAACTGTTCAAATTCCCAAAGGACCTCCCACGAAACAAACTTCTTCAGGTAGCCTCTGATGCAAAGAGAAGTTTGGCTAATTCATATATTCTTTATTGTTGACTTAAATGAGAACCACTTGTTTGCCACTTTCCTTTGATAGAAAAGTTCCCAACTTCTCATATGTTAGTTTGCTATAAATCTGAATTATCAAGTTCATAATTAATTTTCAATTTTGAGCTTGTTTGTATTTGAGCAGAAGTATATATATATTTTTATATGGATGTATATACACATACATATAGAAGTTGCATCCTATTAATGAGAAAATTTCCTACAATTCCTGTAATTTAAGAATAAGGGAGCCTTTATTTCTTTGTGAGTTTTCCTATGAGAGTCAAGCTGAGGATTCTACTTTCCAGTGGATAAGATATATTTAATATTTACCCTACTACAGAAAACTTAAGTCAGGACTCACCATATTCTGCAGTATAATAATAATTTCATAATTTCTTTATAAATCTAGAATCCATTAGAGGAAAATACACCTCTGGAAAGAAGCCCAGGGAACTGGATGATGCGTCTTTGTCTCTGGTGAAGGTGAACTTCAGAACTTCAGAAAAGGCTTAAGTAAGTTTCCTGAATATACAACAGAATATTTATCTCCAGCTTTGATCCAGAAAAAAAGGAGAGTTGTTTCCTGAAAGCAAGGAGAGGAAGGATTTTGGATTAACACCACATGGTGAAGGTAAAATCCCAGAGAGAGGTAATGTATAATATCTTTTAAAAAAAAAAAAAAAACACAACAAAAAAAAATCCCCCATCCAACTGAACAACGACAACAAAAACAACCCAAAAAACAACAACAAAAGGCCGCAACTCCAAACCAACACAACCAACTCCCCAACAACAAACAAACAAAAACCAGAAAAAAATACCCTGAATAGATATTATAATATAAAATACTTATTTTCTGCAAGATTCTAGCCTCTGCCTGATGTAAAACAAGGTAGACATGATTTTAGTTTCAAATTAGCTGAGACTCCTGTAGTGTATTATTAAAGAAAAAAAAAAGTAATTTGAATGTCTCAGTGTTTTAGGAGGGGGAGAAATACAGATTTGTCCAACTTCACCTGGAAGTCCCTGGGCAGTGAGAGCTGCTTAGGGCATGTGATCCAGGAAATGCAGCAGAACCAAGTGTGAGAAAACCTGACTAATCCACAAAAATGCCACATCCCTGACCTTCTCCTACCTTTTGAGAGCTTGGCATTGCATTTACTGAGATTTTTTTTTAAATTATTTTAAATTGCAAGAGAGCATTGCAAGGCTAATGAGCTGTATCTGAAGCTCAGTGTGTAAAAGAGAAAAACCAATATGGCTGAGTGGGAATTTTCTTAAGCCACCCTTCACTTCAAGTAGCTGCTGCATGAAAAATTAGGAGCTTTCCTTGACCAAGCTTGCCCCCTGCAGGCCTCTACCTCCCTCTGGCACTGCTAGATTTGTTCCTTTTTTACACAGGAAAATTAAATGTGCTGCTGACATAACAGCACTTGAACATTAGTCTTTTTTTTTTTTTTAATAAAATAGTAAGTACTTAAATAGATATTTGGGGACAGCTCTGTATTCTTAGTGCGACTGGGTCCCACACATTATTTTAATTTGGCCAAATAGCTCCCGATTAGGTTTGCTGTTATCTGAAGGCAGTGAGCTAATGGAGATGATGCAGAAGGGATTTGATTTAACCCTGGAGCTGTTTGTTCAAGTAAAGCTCCCAGAACAAGCCATAACCAGCATCTGGTCTAATGAGCCACAGTGAGAATCCCAACAACTGCATCTCTTGTACTGGATAACAAGGAAGAGTCACACTAAAAGAGACTTCTGGTGAAGGCAATGAGAGTAAATACAGCCCTTGGGAGATGGAGGAGAGAATACTTTGCCGCTCCTCACTTAATGTCTGATGAATTAGGACCTTTTAAGAATCTTTCATTTTTAAACTAAACCAAAAAATCACTGCAATGGTTTTTAATTTTCATATAACAAATAAAAGCAGGTACAGGTCAATAGCATAAATGACTTTATGAATGACAACTGTGTAAGTATTTCACTCAATGTCCTCTGTGTGTGTATGGGATTCTTTGAAAATAGGACTGAAACCTAAATAAGGTAAAGGTGTGATTTTTGAAGTTAATTAATGAGATATAATTCTGAAATACATAGCCAGCAAAACTAAATTTAAAAAAGAATTTCTAGATAGCTATAGCAATTGTGGATTTTTTATTTGTAATTGACATAACATCATCAAAATCTCTGGTACAAATGAAATCATTGACAATCCTGCTTATGTTGATATAATACATGTTATCTGAGCTGAGGCAGACAGAAGCTATGCTACTCAACACTTTTGTTACAAAACATTTTGAAAAGAGAAATTATTTAACCTCTTCCTTCTTTCTTTTTATAACACACTCTATGTGGTTTCAAGAGGCAGAAAATGTCCATTAATAGTAATAATTAAATGTAATAGTATCTCTTCAATAATACTAAAATTGCAAGAAGTGCACTAGGGCTCTCCTGGGACTCTTTGACCACCAACTCATGAATTCTAAGGATTCCAGCCCTGAGAAGGCTGAAGAGCCAGAGAGGTTTTGTTTCAAGCAGAACCTGAAGCCCACCAGGAGTTCACAGATCTATACCAAAATCTGATTTCAATGAGTAACTTTAATCAGCAAATTCCAATGAAAAAATGCTTCACTGGAATTTTTCCCCTGATCAGCTCAATTAAATATGCTCTTTGAAACAAGATCTGACGCACATTGCTGGTTTAACAAGGGCTAGTTTAAATAGACCCTCATTACAGTTCCAGTGTTAAAGAGCAAAGGACTTAAACACCTTAAACACACTTAATTTAGAGGATGTCTTTCAAAATTCTGTAAACAAGAATAAATAAACAGACTCCTGTTTTGACAGCTGGTGTCTGGCTTTTAGCCAAATAACAGGACAACAGAAGTGTGGAAAATTGAGATGTGTTCATGAGAATAGTCTCAAATGGAGCCTCACTGGGCTGCGTGATGGATTCCACCCATTTACTACAGACTGAGTAAGAAAAAGACTCCTACATTCGTGGTACATGATCAATTTGCCTAACAGTTCTTTGATAACTTGTTTTTCATAAAGATACTTGCTGGTACACCAAAAAAAAGTGGTTTTCTGCATTCACATTAAAACCATCCAGTAGATGGGGCCACAGAGTTGTACAAAACGAAAGTAAGATTAGTTCCACCTAAGAAAAACTCATAGTACAAATAGAGCCTTGTTAATCCACTAAATTCTAACGTCAGGCAAATAATTTATTTGCTTATATCGTATCTTGACTGTATGACTAATTAAGCTCTACTCAAAGGCTACTTTATATGATTCCGTGTGTGTTTGATACTGAAACAATTACAACTCTCAGCCAACAAAAATTACAGCTAAGATCTTAGTTTTCATTTATCCGCTGTTCGTTCTCAGGTATTGTACAGGTGTGAGATAGGCTTGTGATGAAGCGACACAATGGAAATCGTTGACAGTAATTGTAGCAAGGAAGTACCACATGTGGAAATGTGTGTGTGGCAGGAGGAACGTGTTAGTGGTTCCTGCACAACACAAAGAATGATTTCATGAATGTAACTTGGATGCACCGTTGGGAACTTTTTCTCCCTGTTTCTTTGAGATCTTTGTGTGTATTCATTTTAAATGTGTGGATCAAAAAAGAACGTAGGGGTTTGAGAGCAGCTGTAGGGAGGTTGCAGGAGCAGGGGCAGCCCCGGGGGCTGTGTAGCAGTGGGTGCGGAGGTTTAAACCGTGTCTGCACATGGGGTGCAGCGTGGTACCATCAGCAGAAGAGGTTCTGAGGGTGTTTCTAAGCTTCGCCTCAGGAAACGCCAAGTTCCTCGTGGACTCGGTTGTGAAATCCCATCCCGGGAGCTGGCTGAGCCAGCGCTGCCTTTCAGCGGGGGGCTCGCAGGTTGAATACTGGCCATGGGGCAGGAAAATGAGCCCGTGGCTGTGTGACCGGGGGATGCCAGGGGGTGCTTTGGGGTCCGGGCCGGGGCGAGGGGCTGGCCCGCCCGTGCGGCTCTGCCGGCCGCGGCTGGGCTGCCGGAGTCCCTGGACGGGGCAGCCCCGGCCGGCTCTTGAGTCACCGCTGCTCCCGCGGTCGCGGGGTAGCTCGGCCCAGGGGCATCCCTGCCGCGTCCTGGCGGCTGTCGGGGAGAGCCCCATGCCAGGGGATGCCCAGGTGAGAGGCCAGCCCCGGTGAGTGTCTGGGAGAGCCCTGTCCCAGAGGATGCTCCCGTGGGAGCCCTGCCCGAGGGCAACCCTGCCGTGTCGCAGTGGGTGTCCGGGAGAACCCTACCCCGGGGAATGCTCGGGTGGGACCCGGCCCCGCGGGGGCGGTGCTGGTGCCGGTGCGGTGCCGGGATCGGGTTCGAGGGGCCGTGGCAGCACCTGGAGGCGGCCCCGCCCGAGCGCAGGAAGGGAGCGCCCGGCGGGGCGGGAGGGAGCGGCCGGATCCGGCGGCGGGGCTGGGGCTGCCGCCGCCCCGCAGAGTCCGCGGGACGCAGCCGGCAGCGGCCATGGCTTTCGGGAAGGCTCCGAGGGACCCGTTCGGCACCGCCGTGGGCAGCCTGGTCGGTGAGTAGCGTCGAGCGGTGCCCCCGCGCCGCCCCGTCTGTCTCCGCCGGGCTGACCCTCGGCTCCCCTTGGCCTTTCAGAGCGGGCGACGCTCGGGTCGCTGCAGACGGAGGAGTGGGGACAATTCATGCACATCTGCGACGTGATCAACGCCACGGAGGAGGGGTGAGCGAGCGGGCCGGGGGGCAGCGAGGCGCCGAGGTGGCACCGGCGTCGCTCGAGGGCAGGGCGACATCGAGTAGCCGGCGCTGATGTGAAGTGACCCGAAACGAAATAGCGCAGGGAGCAGATGGCTTTGGTTCCCAAGGAAAAGCTTTGCCTGTCGCGGGGCCATCGGGGCTTTTAGGGATTAAGCTCGGAGGTTCTTCCCCATAGACACACGCTAGAGGAAGGTGGTGACAAAGGTTTCTCATCTGAGTCTGAAGTGTTTCGTACAACCCGTACTGCTCGCCAAGCCGAACGGTTACCCCTGTGCTCTGCAAACCCACCTGGAAAAAGGCTTTCAGCACTTGTTTAGTGCCTACAACACTATTTAAAACTCTTGGCTTTTGCCTTCGAGTTCCCCACCGTGCAGTGTCTCTGCTAGGCTGTGCTGCAGCCGGGGCGAAGCACAGGCTGGGATCCTGTGCAGCGGGATCCATCCCATCCAGGTGTGCACCCAGGGCTCCCAGGACTGAGCTGGTCTCTTGCACTGAACGGCCACATTCAGGTTTGCTCAGCCACTTGCTGTTCTGAGCTTCCTTGTTTCCATCTGTAAAAGGGGAAAAAAGGAAACTTGTTCTCGTGTAAGATCTGCTTTGTATTGCAAGAACTTATTCTAGCAGTGGCATATTTTAACACTACGTGAAGAGTTTTCTCCAGTACAATGAGGTGTGGCTTACTTTCTGAACAGGTGTCTTTTTCTTCTGTATCTCATTTTTTCTGTATCTCACTTTTCTTTCCTCTCATTGTTTTGGATTCCACACTCTCACCCGTGGCTCTTAGTGCTTGGAATGTCAATAATAATTACTTCCTTCTGGTTATTGCCATAAGCAATACCATGCTTTGACCCTTAGAGTTAGTTTTTATGTAAAGTTTCCATGCAACAGAGCCTTTTTTAAATAAACTGTTTCCTCTTGTGCACAGCTTAGGCTTGCAGAGGAACTCATTGTAACTTCCTCCTAGGCAGCTACTACTGGTCACAGTCTGTAACAGGATAGTAGGAGCAGCAGAACTGCTGCATCTAATTAGGCAAATGGTTATTTTAATGCAATATCCAGCTCCTGACAAGAGCATTTCCAGATGTTTCAGCAACGGAAGCAAGCAGGAGTGGAATTGTAGTACAGATCTCTGCAAGTGAAACTTCTCCACTCATGCTCCCATTCATTACTTGATGCTCTACTGATGCACCTGGGTATGGCATATGATTAAGAAAAATAGAGAAATGTCTTCTTGTTTTTCATGAAGTATATATCTCATCAAACTAAGATATGCAGTAATGGTAAACACCCATTTAATTTCACTGACTTTGAAATACTTTTCAACAAAGGTTTCTTTTTTTCTTTTTAGTGAAACATTGTATTTGGGCCTATTGCTCCATCTTAGATTCTAGAGAGATCCTAAAGAAATGTTAGGACATCTTGTTTATGTTGATCATGAGCTTTGGGCTGGCCCTAATAATTGTACACTATAGTTAGTCCATATTAATGAGGCAAAACTGCTTCCCACATGTGATAACCTCGATACCATCTTCCCTTTCCCTCCTACACAGATAGTTAAAAGATATGGGGTGTATATATAGAAATGAAAATGGCTGGGTTAGAAATGTCCCTATCTCTGGCTGGAGTGGGTTGTCCATCCATCCATGGTAATTACTCGGATGAGTTAAGTGCATCCTGCAATTATAAGATTGGAAGTTATCCATGACACCCCTACTCCTGACAGCACTCCCAGGAGAATATTTTCTAATTGCATCATACATGAAAACTACCAGTCAACTCTTGATACATCTGGCATTGATATTTCCTTTCATAGTCACAAAAGATAGATAAGTAATTCTATTGTACAACAGTGAAAAAATACCATCTTGGAGCAGACTTTGCAGAGGAAAATAACTTTATTTCTCTGTACAAGTCTCCAGAGTAATGCACAGTCTGCAGTAACAAACCTGATTCACTGCTTTGTTGCTCTACTTCAGTGCTGAAAAGATTTTGCTGAAATCAATGGGGCAATTGCTCTGGTTTTATGTGGGTGGATTTGGTCCTGTATCTCAGGCTGGTATTTTTGGTTCTTGGATGAAGTTATGAACTAGAAAACTTCATTGGTAACTTTTCCTCTTTCATTTCTTGTCACAGGCCTAAAGATGCAGTTAAAGCACTGAAGAAGAAGCTTTCAAAAAACTGTAACCACAAGGAGATCAGGCTTACCTTGTCTGTAAGTACAGCTATATTTATATTAATTAGACACTAGGAAGGTAAACAGTCTAAACGATAATGTGGCATGCAAATTATCCCTGACACAACTCTCCAGGATGTTTTCAGTCTTTGTTGTTTGTGTGTACAGCACTGCCACAGTGCAGATCAGATGGTTTGCTGGCATTCCATGGACTCCTGGATGATGCAAATTCTTGGGGGGGGGGAGCTAACTTGTTCTGTGTAAAAGTAGGATAGTTCTTACTTGCTCCAGTGGCTGTCCTTCTGTGAGAGCCTCACCTGTTTGTGAAAGACACAGAGGTTAGGATATTACATAAAAGCTACATTTGACCATTCTATTACCTTGTGGTGTTCATCTTAGTAAAACTAAGCACAATGTGCAGCATGGTGAAATGTGTGATATGTGCTTGGTAAAAAAAAATGTTATCACATATAAATGATAAACATGAAGGAGAAGGTAACCATGGTGAGTTAAGTAAGGGAGCGATATGCAGAGTGAGCTGTGTGAAATTGAGGTGTTATGGCTAAAGGTTGGAGTGTCTGGGAATATCCTCACTTGACATAATGCAGCCTCTAGAATCTGACAGTGTTCCTGAACTGCCCCAGGGTTTGGGGAGCTGTTGTGATTTCAGTCAGTTTAAGATTTACTGGAGTATATTAATGCAGGAAGTTCTAATATTGTCCTAAGTCCTGAGTTTCTGGCCTGAATTACTCTTGACTACCAATAGTGCAACTGTGGCAAGAGTCATATCTTTTGTATTTTAAGTTCTTGAGGATTTTAGTCTTTTGTTAATTGGCTAGAAGTATTTTCTTCACCATTTCCTTTTTTGAGGTTTTAGAGGCCTGTCTGCATCACTGCGTACTATTACTCATGGGTTTGGTATTTGTTGTGCAAAATCTTTATCTATATCAAGATGTGCTGAGAAGTGATTAAAGAAGATGGGTGATGGATAGTGCCAAATTGTAGGTCACTTAGCAATTGCCCAAATGTCTCCTGACAAGTTAGAGATGCAGTTAATTGTTAAACGTGTCAATGTAGACCTTCAGCTCCCTCCATTTCCGCACTTCTTCCCTGGTTTCCTCCTCCTGTCTCATGAGTCACATTTTTGTGTGTTCTGTGTGTTTGTATAATGGAAACACTGAGTTTCCACTGTACCTGCAATCCCTGTATCAGGTCTGTCCCTTGTGCAGCAAGGTCTTGTTCTGATTATCTCACACCGTTTCTGCTGATAACCTAGGGTTTAGGTTTGGGAGCTGTTCCTTGGGTATTTACAGAACAGATATACCCAAGGTGACATTATAGCTTAGCTTTTGAGTGTGTAAAAGTGGGAGAAGGATCTTGTTCCAGGTCTATCCAAGGAAAAACTTTATCACACTGACCTGGAAGCTCAGGTGTACTGCAGATGAAACATGCAGCAGGTTCTGCTGGGATTGCAATTCCTGTCCTGTTCCAGCCCCTTTCTCTGTCCTCCCACTCCCGTGCACGCCTGTAACTTGCCTGACAGGCAGTCACATCCTCTTGGCCCAGCTGCTGTTTTCTGTTTGCAGATTTCTTCTCACTGTATTCCTTAATCTTGTTTCCTCTTTTTTGATTTGAATAAGTTCCAGCCCTTTCTCTAACTCTCTTTCTCCAGTTTTAGTTCTTATATAAGATCTTTTATGCTTTGCCTCTTCCTGTGCTTCTGGCTTTTTTTTGTTTTGGTTTGGTTTTTTTGTGGGGTTTTTTGGGGTTTTGTTGGGGTTTTTTGTTTGTTTGTTTTTTGTTTTCTTGTTTTGGTTTTCTGTTGGGTTTTTGATTGTTTGGTTGGTTTGTTTTTTGGTGGGTTTTTTTGTTTGTTTGTTTTTACCAGTACTGCCATTTACCATTTCAGCATGTGCGAAATCTTTCCTTTGATGACCTCATTGCTGGCCATGTGTGGCTTTTACCTTTCCCACATCACTCTTCCTATGTGCTGTATCTTCTCGTTTTTATCTTCTTAATTGCCTTAATGAAATTGTTCCTGTTTTCCATTTTGAAATCTTAGATGACAACAGCAATTGATTGCAAATAGAAACAAAGAAATAATATTCAATTCCTGAAACACAAGCCCTTCCCTCCCTGTGCAACTCTCATCTCTTAAAAATGGTTTTCCTCCCAGAGTTTTGCAAAAATAAGTGTTCTTTTTGGATGAACTGTTAGTGCCCCTATTTGTTACAGTAAATATGGTCCTCTAGCTTTTGAGACTCTACATCAGATTGTCTCTCCTACCTACATTAGATAAAACTAAGAAGGATCTACAAATCACATTTCTTTAGAAGCGCATTTTGATCCACTTCTGTCTATGCAACCTTGACATCCTTGTATTTAGTATTTCTAATGAAGCTGCTTAAGAAGCTCATTTCCAGAGGATACAAACAGGGTGGAGTGTGAAAATCTTCATGGAAGTAGCTCAACTGCATGTTGGCCCTGTTTTTGTTCGTAAGATGGGCTATATCTCAACAGTGTGTTCCTCCTCCTCGCTCTTGGATGATGCTTTATTTGCTTGGAGGAAGAAGGCTGAGTGCCAGCTGGATAATGTGCTGGCTATGGCTTGGCTTCAGGTGCTCTGAGCTGCTGAAGTTCCTGTGAAGTCACGTGGATGGAGGTGTTTGTGTCAGGCCGTGGAGTTGCCTCATGCCCAGCCTTTGATAACATTGAGAGATCAGGGCTGGCACTGGTGGTTGTGCAATCAGAGTGGAGAGGATTAGAACTTTCAGGCAAGAATCCAATAGACTCTGTGTGTGTTACTTGACTTTTTGTTGCTGGTAGACTTTAGATACATAAATTCTGTTTATGTAATGAGTACTGAGACAGCTGTGGGTTGCCTGCATAGATTTTGTTTCGTAAAGCATTTGCTGCAGTTCCCCAGTCCTGATACCTGTAAGGTCTTAGGAGCTGAACAGCACATGGGGAACTTCTTTATTGAATGTGTCCATCTCACTCCTGCATTGAAAGCAGTGGGCAGAAATTTAAGATTAAATTACTGTTTCACCTCTGTATTACATTGTTGGAAAATATTTTAGAGGCAGTAATTTTCCCAGAGAAATTGCGGATGCTCCATCCATGGAAATGTTCAAGTCCAGATTGGATGGGGCTCTTAGCAACCTGATCTAGTGAATGGCAGGGGAATTGGAACTAGTTGATCTTCAAGGTCCCTTCTAACAAGCCATTCTATAACTGCTTAGAATTAAATTTTGACACGTATTTTTTCCTAAGAATATTTTTGCTTTTCCTTTTAATTGTGTATAATTTTTTCTGATGCAGAAAAAATTTATCATGGCACATGTGGCCTTCAGATTTTTGTTTGTTAAATTAACATTTCACAAAGGAGAGGATCTGAAAAACAAAAGCATGAGAGAGTCCTCCAGCTCCTCAATTACAAGAGTACTACTCTCTTTTATTATAGTTTATGGTATATGTTGACAGAGAAGAAGAAGACATTGAGTGGGAGCCAAAGAAATCCAAATCTCAGTGTTTGAAATGTGAAATCTAAAAAACACAAGACTTCAGAAAATTTAGTATTTTTGAAATGCTGAACCTTGATCAAGTGTACCCAGCCCCTGCACTGTAATTGGTGAGTGGCAGCTGAAACAGCTGCTCATACCGGTTTGGTTTAAATGCTGGGCTTGGAAACGACATCTTGCAGTTCCAAACCTCAGTTGGACAGGCATCAGGATGTGTTCAGTGGAGTGTAGTCCTGGAGATAGATTAGTAGCTTGTTCCCCTTGAGTCAGAAATTTGAAGAAGCAAACTGTTCATCTGGGTTTTCTTGCAACCACCTTGGGTCTGAGAAGTGTCCCTCATAAGCTGTGCCCATTGCTCAGCTTTATGGACCAAACCTGGCTGCTTTGTGCAGTGAGTCCTGAAATCTGTCTGAGGTCTCTGTTGATAAGGAACATAGCTGACTTTCTGCTATACTCACCAACTTCTCCCATTTTTTGTTTCTGCTTCACAGTTTGGCTTCACCTCTCTGTAGATGCCTTTTATCATTTTAGTTCTGTGATTCAGTCCTGTAAACCAGAGGCCTTGGATTACACAGTTTGCCTTTTTTGCTCAGTGCAGATCTCCGGGATCAGTTATCCTGGAACAAAGCAGCTCTGTCAATTCCAACACTTCTCACATCCTGTTTGCCATTGACAGGAAGTTTAATGGTTTGATTTAAGTTAATTTGCCAGTTTCATCATTAAAACATGTTTCTGTTGAGTTTCCATTGTGCTGTGTGGAGCAGTGGTTGTCTTGGCCAGCTTGGATCTGCTCCTTCCAGTGGAACTCCTTGGGACTATGAAATCCTATTTGCACTGGAGCCCTATTTGCACGATAAATATTGAAATTTCTACTGAAAGGTATTATTAGCATGAAAGTGGCTTGTTCATGAATAGTCCAGTTAAAAATAATTGAGTCAAATTGTTATTTTTCTTATACCAGCTTAATTTTACTCTGAGTGAGTGGGCTGGGCTGGCATAATTGAGTGGAGCATCTAGACTATTAGTTCAGTACTTTCATTCAGCAGGTAAATACTCAGTCCCCTAAGTAGGGAATTAATAATAAGGAGTAGTATAACAAGTTTCCCATGCACTGGATTGAAAATATTTTACACAAAGCATCTTTGAAGTACTGCACAGGCAAATGACTTGGCTTATTAGCGTATGTTTCATGTGCTCTCTATGAAAAGTAATGTTTTGAGCCAAGATGTTTTTGTAATTATCTTTGAGTTAGCTTTTTGCACAGCAGCCTGCGAGTGTCTCTCTTTTCTACCCTGTTTTCATTTTGGCAATATATTTTCTTCTGGTCTTAAACCTGTTCTCCTGTAAGTTTCAAATCACAGTGAGAGAAAAATCCCTGAGTCTTCAGGCTAGAAAATTATTTCACTTCAGACTGAAATGATTTCACTTAGTCAGAGGTAGTCTGCTCGGAATAGGAAAGTATATTTAACTACTTTTATCAAGATCACAGTATCATCCCTTTAAATACTTGTATCTTTTTGAGAATATGTCCTGTCACATGATTCAGAGGAAGTTTTGTCTCAAAACACATGAAATTTTGCAGCCCTTCGTTAATATCAGCCTTTTGCTTTCACCTTTCTTCTCTCTTACGTTGGGAGGGAAAATGAAGCTACAATTGAAGAGAAAGAAGGACAAGAGTGGCCACTTTTCCCTGTATGGGTCATGATCCATCTTCAGATCTGGGCCAGGCAAGATGAGTTCTGTTTCTGATTCTGCACCTGATCTGATTGACCCCAGTTTCCTGCCAAGTCCCAGGTGACTGGGATGTAATTTTTGACATCTCTTCTGCAAAATGAGAATTGTAATCAGCCACCTCCAGATGTACAAGGCACAAGTGTTATGTCCTTATCACATCCTGCTGTGTTTGAAAGGGCAGACATGGTGCTTGCAGGGATCCTGCTCTAAGCATTTGATGCAGGGTTTTGGAAGTAGACTTCCTTCACGAAGATGAATCTGACAATTGGAACATTTCAATTAATCTGTTTCAAATCAATGTGACCTTTGAAACGCATGCAGAAATTGTGCTCCAAGTTGGTGAATTTGTTCTTTCCTATTTTACCATTAGTCTCTCACTTACAGGGCAGATTAGAGGACAGGCATTTAGTAATCTGATTTTCTTCTCTTGCAGACCTCTTCAGAATCTGTCAGACCAGGGTACCTATGTTCTAGGCAGTGAATTAATTCTATTGCTGAATTTGTACAAGTAATTTTTTTAAGATACGGGAAGATTTCCTGCTGTTAAGGTACCTTGTGTTCAGTAAGTGCTGTGGCATAGAGAAACAAGTGTGACCATGCTCCTCTGTTAAAAATAGTGTCACTCTGGCTGTCACAGCTCCTTTGGACTGTGTGGGTATAACACAGCACACAGGGAGCTGCTGTTTTCCTGAAGTGACCTCATCAGGCATTCTAGTGCATAGTTATCTGTTCATATCCATTCCTACTCTTCCTTATAACTCCTCGAAACGAATTAAACAAAAAGAAGCAAAAGCCACCAAGTTGTGGGTTCCCCCCCCCCCACCATTCTTTGTGTAACAGAAGTTGTTTTGCGTGTGCAGCTGCTTGAGATGTGTATGGAGAACTGTGGGCCAAGATTCCAGTCTTTAGTTGTGAAGAAGGATTTCTGCAAAGACAAGCTGGTGAAACTGCTGAACCCAAGATACAACCTGCCCATTGACATGCAGGAGAAAATCCTGACCTTTATCATGGTGAGTCTGGAGTAAACTGTGAATGTTCACAGTATCTCTGCCATGTGGGGAATGTTTAACTGTGCATGCAGCCTGTTTAAATCCTGGGAAACCTGTTCTGAAAGCAGACCTTAACTCTGGAGCTGTTGTGGTTCCTGTAGCACTTAACAGTGTTACCCAGAGCGAAAGAAGAGAATGACCTGTCTTTAGGACCACAAGTTTTAAAAGCATTTGTCTCACCCACTGACTGACTATTTATGTGACTGCTACTGTCCCTGATACTTCAAAACCAGGTTTGGGCTCGTGGTTTTCAAGGGATGGTGGATGTGAGTGAAGTAAAAGAAGTTTACCTAGAATTGCTGAAGAAAGGAGTGGAGTTTCCATCCTCTGACACCAGCAGTGGTGGATCTAAGGTGAGGATATACAAGGACACTTCAGAAATTGGGTGTGTTAATTTTATCAAACACAGAAGGCGTGTTTGATCTGGGTTTTTTTATTTAAATGCTTCAGGGCAAAATATGAGCAAACTATTTAAGCACGTGAACAGCAATCAGTTTCAGTTATAACAGCTAAGGTAACAACAAAGAAACCTGACCTATATAGTAGTTTATTTCATTTCCAAGTACAGATTCATGGTATGTTCTCAGAAATGAAGCATCTCTGTCTTGGGACTTTCAAAGATTTGTGCATGCTGTTTACTTCAAAATAAATGAGTGCTTGGTGCTCCAAACTTGTCAGCTTCTGAAAGCTTCAACAAAAATCAGTAAGATTTTCACAAAAACATGTACTGTTGAGAGTATGAGCATCATCTATCTTGAAGATGAAATGGAGAAATGTAGAAATCTATAAGAAAAGATTATTGTCTGTGTATCTCTCCAGCTTTGCACAGTAGCTGTTGTTTAAGCCTATGTCATAGGTAGTATTGTGTGGCATTAAGGGCATTAAATATAAGTATGGTTTGAGCATTGTACAGCAGCTGAAAATACAGTACATAGTTTAATGCCATTCTTTCTAGGTTTGGTGGGTTTTTTTTTAAGAAGAATTTTCACACGAGCTTTGGGCAGTGTGAAAGCCATCCATCATTGTGTGAAATCTTGGAGTTACAAAATTAGATGTCTATAATCAGTGCAGACAGAAATAGTTTAGATTTATCTTGAGTTTGATCTGCTGGTTGAATAGTGGAGTGCACAAAAGCTTATGTATTTAAAGGTTGTTTGAACAAGCTGTGTGAAGAATGCTCTCAATAGATACTATTTTTTTCCCTCACCTAGTACGTTAGAGAGAATTTTGTCTACTTCATGTACTTACCAGTTAAAATCGGTGGCAAACCTTCTGTTTGTCTCAGCAGACCTGAACACAGTTTTTACCTCAGTCTCCAGGAAGTGAAGGGTTTGTAGTGTGTGGTGCAGCCTGGGGTTTACATTTGAATTTTTTTTAGCAGTCAGTTTAGATGCAATGCAGGTGAAGCTTTCTCAGACTGTTCCTGCTTTTCAGTCCAGGAGACTTTTGTATTTTACCTTCTGTGGAGACCCAGACTCAGCCTTCCTGCCCTTCCACTGCTTCCAAGTGTGATTACATTCCAAACTGTTCTTCACTGCAAAATTGCAGTGGCACTCTGGGAAGGATTCTTTGCTCTTAGATGGCTTAATTATTCCTTGCTAGCCCGTTCTGAGCCATTCCCACTTTATCCTGTGATGAAACTTGCAAATCCTTTCTAAAGATATTTGATTTCCAGCCTCATTTCATAAGAAAATAGCCATGAGATTTATTTTTGTAAATAGGATTTGCTCAACAAATTCCCTGGGAGCACTGATTATGAGGAACCTCCTGCCCAGTTGTGTAGTCTGAGAGATGTTCCTCTCTCAGCAGGATGCCTGCTACACTTTTGTTCAACCCAAGCTCTGGGGTTTTTTTGTGTTTTCACAGATTTCACCTCGGCCTTGTGCAAAGTCATCCCCATCCTCTGCCAGTCCTGCCAAACGTTCCTTCCTGCCTCTTCCCGCAGGGCCAACGTTGTTGTTGACTCCGGAGCAGGTGCAACACAACAGGTTTAGGGGAGGCTGGGTCCATCTGAAATGTGCTGTGAATGTGTGACTTGAGCAGCTTGGGTGCCACTGGAGGGACCCAGTGGGTGCCACTCTGTGACCCCGGGTCACAGAGTGTAGCTCTGGGTTCCTGCTCTTAGGTTTGTGGAATTGCTACTTGAGTGTGTGGATATCTAATCACATCTTACAGTGCTGTTATGCAAATTGATAAAGGCTAGTTCAGAGATAAATGAGAAAGCCAAACTTACTTTCCCATAAGACCTGTGTGAAGAGGTTATTATGAAAAGCAGGAAGGAAAGGACAGTTCCATTCCTGCTTGCCCTATATGTAACCAAAAGGAGTAACAGTAACATCAGTGAGAGGGATTAACTGCAAGGAAAACAAGTAGTGCTATCAGGCTTGGATCTTAGTTTGAGTGCACATTCAAAAGCTGAACTAATTCCATTTATTTCCATGGCATGTTACCAGAGTAAAATAATGCTAATTAAGTCCATATTTTACCTAATGGGAAAGAAAGTGTGTATCAGAGGTAAGAATTATTTTGCTTGCTCTGTTCACCTACACAATATTCTGTTGAATTCCAACAGATTGGGAAACTGTACAGTGAACTGGATATGGCAAAAATGAATGTGAGAGTCATGTCATCAATATTGAAAGAAAATGTTCCTGGCTCTGAAAATCTGGATGATATGAATCTTTTACAGGTACATGATAATTCATTGATAGATGCTGTTGGTTTGGTTATAGTTGCTTTTTAAAGTGTTACATCTTTTTTTAACATCCAGATTCAGATTGACAAATGGAACCCAACAACAGATTTCTGTCTCTCGTTTTGCTTAGCTTTCTTTCATCTCCTTTGCCTTCCCTTGACATCTCGATAGTCAGGAAAGGACAATACAACTTGCAATGCAAATTTAAGCTCCAGAGAATTCCAATGGCGAAGGAATTTCATAATGGAGCATTCTCTGTTGAGCATGTTCTGTCAAACAGCCCAGAGAACATTCCAGATGGAGAATAGATGATGACACAGTGTCACTCTCATATCCGTCCTGCAGTTTGCAGAGCTCTCTTTGTTATCACCAGTCCCTTAGAGGCAGACTGAGGGCCAGTGAAGAATATGAAGCATTGGCTTTATGTGTGTGACCTCAAAGGTTGGGAGCTTGCTGTGCTGCAATGGAATTCATGTGCTCTTAAAGTGTAGCCTGAAGGAAGTGTATTGCAATACTCCAGTGATGCGACAGTGAACTTGTACATGCTCCTTCTGTGATATTATGTGCTTATGTTATATTTTCCAGTTTAGAAATTAGAAGTCCAGTATTACTTTCGCATTGCGATAGTTACCTATGTTAATGGAAGCTTTTCAGTTTCATGTTGTCTGCAAGAACTTAAAAAGCTTTTACTACATCCTTCTGTTTCTAACATTACCTCCAAACTGCTACAATGAGGAGGCATTTTTGGCAGTTTTGCAGCATTAAGTGTTTTGAAGAACTGATCTAATTTTTGCAAGCTTTGAATGCGCTTCTCCTGCCCAGTGGAACAAGCACAAGCCCTTACTGGGTGCTGTTGAGAATACACTGGTTAATTGTGCTTGACCATCTCTATCCAGTCCGTGACAAGGTTGAGAAACAGGAAAAGTTTGTCTTTTATTTCCTGTCTCCTGCCGTGGCACTTCTGTATGTGAGTGCACAGATTCAGCTGCCCACAGTAAACCAGTGGATTCTTATTGACACTCCCAGTAATAAAATTGTTGGCAAAAGGTTGAGAACGGGGTGTGGAGTTTCCATATGTGGGAGAGTGAACGAAAACTCATTCCTTTCACTGTTGTTCTTTCTGTTCTTTTTCCCCTGTGCATGGAGCGGTGTAAAGCATCAGGCATGGCCAGCCTGTTTCATGAACAATGCTTAATGTTCTCTTTTGGTTTGTGGCACTACCTGGATTGCTTGGATTAGAGTTTTGTTGTCACAGAACAAAGTCCTTTATTGAAAAAGCTGCTTGTTTAGACTTTGAGTGAGTTGGAGACATTGATTTTAGTCCTTCAGATTATCTAGAGTCCCTCAATAAAAATTGTAACAAGGTGAACTTGACCACCTTGTTCCACATTGTGTAATGTGTTTATAGTTCTTTATCTTCATTAGTGGCCAGGCTCCTCTCTTTCCTCACTCTGTTTTGGATAAGGCTTGAGATATCATATTTCACTGGAAATAATGTGCTGACCAATAACTGTAGTTAAAGAATAGTTTAGGATCAGCCAAGAAGAGTAACAAACTTATTCACTGGATGGTGACTAGACATAGTAAACAGATAGTGGATGGATGTGCAGGAATTTGGGTCCAGATCAGCAGCTGGTAAGAATTAGCACGGATGTATTGGAATCACTGATAATTGTTATTCCAGCTGCTAATCCATCAATGTAAAACTCCAGTTTTCAGGCAAATCCATGCCTGAAATGAGTATCTCAATTTCCTTTTCTATTGAGTATTTACACTTGCCAGTCTGCCTGTGTAATGGAGTCATAAGAAATACACTTTTTAAAAAATGCGTATCAGGTAATAAAATGTGGAGTTGCAAAAGTTTTAAATGTAGTTAAGACACTAGGCTGAACACATTTTTGTGTGTTTTATCCTGGGCCGTGAAGATACAGTACTGAAATGTATAGCACTCTGCTATCCTGACACAGATTTAGCAAAGGGGTCCAAATTTCTTTTTAAATAAATAATTGATTTACATGAAGTATTGTATTTTTTGAGGAAAAATCAAATCACTTTGAATATCAAAGCAATTTCTGAATAGTAGTGTGCAAATAGAGTCATTTCCCCCCTCCTTTTCTTTTTGTTCCTTTAAACAGAACCAGCCTGCATTTGCAAATGCAGTGTGAAGGAGAAAAAATGTTGGCCAAGTTGAAGTTCATGTTGCTAAAGAATTTGTTTCTTTGAACATGCAAAATCTGCAGAGGGAAGTAATATAAACAGACTGTCTTCCACTTCACCAGGCAATAATGCAAAATTCTGCCTAAATAAACTCTCATAATTCTCCTAGCTGCTAATTTTCTAAGGTTTGTGTTACTCTCTCAAAAATCCATAGATTAAGTTTATCCAGACTTCCCACTTGAACAAATAGCTGGAGCTTGAGGCTTGTAACAGAGCGCTTCTAACCTTTAGACTAATATTGTCTTTTCTTCAAGCAGACATTGAACAGGATTACATCCAAGTATCCTGCTGAGTTTAATCAGCTTCAAGCAGGATCAAATCATATTGGCTTTACATCACCCAGAGAGGTCTTTGTTATTTTACAATTTGTAATTTAAGCTTTCGAGACACATATCTTTAGAAATTAAGGTGGGTTGAGAGGTAGGGGTTGTGTAGGAGTGATGCGGTGATGGGAGTTGTGACCTGGTATTGCGGAGATCAAAGACATTGTTCTGTTCATGTTGTACCTGTGTGGTTTGTGTAAATTAAGGAATGCTTCCTGTGATTCTGCACTGCTTGAGTGTCTTATCATTCATCTCCAGAACTGACACACTGAGAGACTATAGTAAGGATTTTAATTTTTTTTTTCCTTCCTTACCTCGGCAGAAATTGTACAAGACGTGTCGGATGATGCAGGAGAGGATCATGGAATTGTTGGTGACAGTGGAGAATGAAGATGTGATTGTTGAGCTAATACAAGTAAATGAAGATCTGAATAATGTCCTCCTGGGACATGAAAGGTAAATACAGGGCCTCTCTCCTCCCATTTGGAATCCTACCTGAATAAATGCACTTAATGGAGAGATGGTCCCTATGCCTAGTGTTGATCCTCCTCATGGACACAGATTTTATCCTTAAGTTCAGAAAATAAATATGATTGCCAAAAGAGAAAATTATGTATTTGCTGCCTTCTAAACACTTCAGTAATGGTTCAGGAAAGTAGTTAAGAAACATTAGAGTGGTGTAAAACAATTTAACAGCATGGGCAGAAAATCAGATAGAGGCATACAAAAATAATTTGGAATTTGATGTCCCTTTTTGGCAGTCCAGTGAATTTTTCAACAGCTGCTACAAATCCTTTGGTGCTGGTTAAGTGTCTGTGCTTCCAGGAAAGAACACTTGTCCTCCTTTCTGAACAATTTTGACAGTTTTACTGGAGGAATTGGCCATGGAGCAGCCTTCTGCCTCATTGCATGCTTAGGAGAGTTGCCTGCTGTTCTCAGCTGGATTGAAACATACTGCTCTGCTTATCTTACAGCAGAAAATGTTTCTTTCTTTCACACATGAAAGCACAGCAGTATTCCTGTTGACATCCTGGGTATTTGTCTGTTATGGCACTGGTAGCATAATTGGATGCTGGCAAAGCTGAAATTAGTTTTCAACTTAAAATTCCAATGTTGTTCCCTGAAATATCACAAGTGTAATCATGGAGAGTGTTCTGATTTAGTAGGAGATACCTTTCAATTTTAAGAAGTTGATCTCTTCCACGACTAAAGAGTGTTCTAGGAATCATTATGCATTAAGTGCAATTGATCTTTACTAAATTTAGCAGATTAATAGAATTTAGTCATCTTTTCTTTTTAATCCTCCTCTCAGCAGTGAGTGCTGCACTGAAAATATCACTAATTCTTCTAAGTATCAGGCATAAACTTTGGGCCTAATCATGACAACATTAAGTTTTCATTTACTCTTAATTCTTGTCTACTATAGTGTTGGTGGATTTTACAGCAGCTGTCTTGGAAGAACTGTGTGCTCGCTTCTTCCTTTAGGAGGTGTTTCCTTCTAATAAGCGAAAAAAGGAATTTTATTCAGCTTTTGTGTAAATCCACTGAGGTCAGATGTGGGCTTACATTTTTGTTACAAGTGACAAATACTGAAGGCCGGGAACCTCAAACTGTGAATAGAAGCTTGTGGAAAAAATTCAACAGGTTCCTCACTAAAGACATGGTGATGGAAAGAGTGATTAATTTGGACAGAAAACTACTGTATTCTACTAATGTAATACTATGGTTTGTATGGTACAGGTCTTCCTGAGTGCAGATCCATTGCACTTCAGAGTGGATAAGTATAAAAACGAATCTGGTTAATTTTGTGTTGCAGAAGATTTGTTCTTTGGATCTCCCTCTGAACAATGAGGTGTGTAAAGGGCCAACTGATTTTAATGAGCTGCATCTGTTTCACACTGTGTGCGTTGTTGGAGGATGAGTCGTGCTGCATTGTCTGTTTCTGATTATTAATGTAGAATCCAAATTAAATCCAGAGCAATCTCCACTGTGCAACCACCAGCTCATGTGTGTAACAGTGCCTCCCTCTAGTGTCTTCGCAGCTTCTTGGTCCTTTGTGGATTTCAAATAAATACTTTCTGCTCTACAGTTGGAAAGGTTTTTTCCTGCTGTTTCTTCATGCATCTATACTCTTTTTCTGGGCCTCTCTAGTACAGTGACCCTGAATAGCAAATGCAGTTGGATAAACTGTCTAGACATCTGTCCATACAACTCAGGGCTCCTGGTGCTGAAGCACATGCTCAGTGTCACCTGTGTGGTTCTGCTCTGGACCCACAGTAGCACTGTTACTGCTCCTAGAACATACATATTTATGCAGGTAGATTTTTCTCGTTTGTTTCCATTTAAAAAAAAAATTATTGGAAAGGCCTGCACTAATGAGAGGGCTGTGTGCCAGAATAGGTGTATGGTCTGTCCTGGGAGGACATATGGAAATGCCCAGAACTCTGAGGACAGGTGGCTTCCTGGGACCCAGCTGGAAGAGAGTTCTGGTCAGAAGGAGCTGGATTTAGCACAGTGGATGTTCACCTGCCTGGTGTGAACAGAGATAAACCACTGTCAGAGGAGCTTTGGTTTTGTTCAGGAACAAGCAGATGGCTGTCTCCAAACATGGGGCCAGGAACAAACCAGCTGCTGTTGGTGTAGGAGATACCAGGACCACAGCCCTGGAATGGGAGTCAGATTGCCCATAAAGACAAGTGCCCCAGACACAGCACCTGGAGTGTTTGTTTGGTGCTTCTGGAGTCTTTTGGGAATCAAAAGTTGTATATAACTGGTTTCATATTCTTCTGAGGCACATCTTACAGGCATGTAAGAATGAACATTTAACTCTGCACCTTGAACAGGTTCTCACGGAACAGAGTTCGTTTCCTGGAGAACCAGAGGATACAGCGTGAGCGGGAGGAGGTAATTAAGGATAAACTCTTGAACTGCAGGACTGAAAACACTCCTTTTGCTTCTCCTTGTGAAAAATATACTTCTGATACATGCAGAATTTTATTCTCTAGTTGAGAGGTACAGGAGACAACAGACTGACACTACTCTGACTGATTTTTCTAAAGTCTCACTTGCAGAATTTCATGCAAATTCATGTAACTAAAGTAGCAAATAATGTCAAATCTAAGAGGGAACCTTGGGCATGAAAAATGAGAGAGAGATCTATTCAAATGCTGGTTTATTGCCTCTCCAGCTAAGCACAATTATCTGCCATGCAAAAAATGAGAAACCATTTCATTTGTTTGCTTTTAATGATATAGAGACTGAAATAACTGCTGCACTTTGAGAATTCGCTTCTTCTATTGATTTTTTTTCCTGAGTCAAAGCTTTTTCTGAATTGTGAATAATAGCTTGTAGCAAATCTTTAATGACTCTCCTTTATTGATTGATAATTATGGTTGTTAATTATATTGCCCAAAGTAGTTTTGCACGTTTCCCCTTCTGCTAAGCCATAATTGTGCATTCATCTAGGACGCAACATGAAAATGCATTGTAAATGCTGAAATACTGCTGACGATTATTAAAAAGGTAGAAGATGGTCTTGTTTTCCTTGAAAAGCCACTATTACTACATTCTAGTTATGTAGGTAGATGGTTTCGCTTGATGGATGCACTGTTAGGTTAGTTAGTAATCCAAATGGTGCGGTCTGTGCATTTTTATATTATTAAGGAGACTCTGAGTTTAAAATGCATAATCTTTTATTTATTTATTTTTCATCTGGTGTTACCAAACCTGTATGATTCAAGCATGTGGTTTTATTAAACCTTTGACTGGCTATGTTTTTAATTCCAACACATTCACAGGAGAAAGGAAAGGAACTCTTCTGTGTCCTAGGAAATATTGTAGGTTTTTTTTTTTTCCCTATCCAAAACAGGACTGGGAAAAAATCAATCATTTGATTGATCTCATTAGCACAAGTAAGTAGCATGAAAAGAATTGTACAGGATCAATCAGGAGATAAATACGAAACCTCTATCTAGACAAGTTCAGAATGGCTTTACAGAATTGAGTCCTTTCTATTTTCTACTTCAGAACTGGTTTTATTTTTTTGAAATTTATATTTTCTGACATGCATATTTTGTTTTAATAGCTATATTTCACACACACAGAGTCCTGATCTTCTCTTACACTTACCAATTTTTAAAACAAGATTTTAAAAGTTTATATTTTGTGAAAACAGCAATTTGTTTAAAACTATGCAAGTTCCCTAACAAAACAAAACAAAACACTGATAAAAACCCCAAATAACTTATTCTTTTTCAAATGTTAAGCTGTACAGGAAACAGCCATCTGCTCCCTCAAGTGATCTACTTGGCCTCTCTCTAGATTCTCCATCTTCTGTGTCTGCAATGGTGCAAAGTGACCCTGCAGTGTCTCCTTCAGAAAGTAAGTGGTGAAAGCCCCTTTCCCTTCCACTCTAATTCCCTAGAACCCACAAGAGCTTAGTGGAGTAATCAAGAAGTTCCTTGTAAGAAAGAAAACAAAGATACTTCTTAACTTTAAGGAGTTCCTTATATTTTCTTAAAAGGAGAATTGAAGTGTGTCCATAGGAGCAAAACTGCAAGGTATTATGAGGTTTCCTGTAATTTTTTTACATTAATCTTTTTCCCCTTTTACATAGATTTGAGCAATAGAACGTGCTCTGTTTTCTAATGCAGTGAGAGGCCTGTAAAACACTCTGGTAGCTGCTTGTTCTGTGACTTGCCAGGAAGAAACAGATGTTTTTTCAGGAGTGTTAGAAAGACTTGGCTTCAGGTACCCAGAATTACTGTTTGCAGAACCCCCCTCCTTTACCTGCTTTAGGGAAGTCCATATACTAACACTAAAGGTGTGAATGTCCCCCTGGGAATAAATCCCTAGAATTCCATTTTAATCCTTTAGAAATAGTGACAAGAGTTTTAAGTGGTATCTGTCATGTAGAGCTCTGCTGATACTCTAAATATAGAGATGAGTATCTTGGATCTAAGACTTTTCAGAGTCATTAAAACTTTGCTTTTCGTGTGATAAACAGCAATTCAATTCAGACTCCTTATAGGCCTTCCAAACAAAACCTTTACTCTTTTGGTGTTCAAAGTACAATTAGCTACTTTTGCATAATAATGTTTAAATTACCATTAATTATCACTTTGAATTTCAGATGGCCTACCCGCACACCCTGAAGATAAAACCAGGCTTCATCCATCAATTTACCCACAGCTGGATTCAGCAACTTCTACAAAAGCTCATCAATCCTCGTGAGTAGTCTCTTGTCAAGGAATGGGAATGGAAAGCAGATCCTTAGGGATATTAGTGCTCTGTAATTCATCTAATGAATATAGGGAGCTCTGAGGACACAGATTTACTACTTTTACACATTAGTCCAGTAAAACAAGTGAAAATTCCATCTGTGCTAGACATTGTTTGAGAGGGTTCAAAATACACTTATGTCTGTATCCCTATTTTGTCATAAATAGACATAAATGTACCTGATTTTCAGCAGGGAAAGGGAGAAACATGAAACAGGTCAGTAAAAGGGTTCAAGACAGAGGAGGTGTCCTTGTAATTCCTGTGCATAGGACACTGGTCCATCTGCCCATGCTGCTCTCAGTTGTGACGCACAGGAAAGACAGACCAGCCAGAAAAAAAAAAAAGGAACAATCAGAATAAACAGTTTTGGTAATTTCTTAATTACATCCAATGTATTGCTCTCTCCTAGATTTGCAGCTGAAGCACAAAACAATAGTTTAAGCAGCCCAGCTGGACACACATATAGCAATGTGAACATATATAGCAATGTGAGTAATACTCATGGTCGGGATCATCATTCTTGTCTGGCAGCTGTCAAATGAGAACTTCTGGACTTACCCCAACTGCTGTCCAAGTGCGATGCAAAGATCTCTTCTGTGGCCCTTCTCCATACCTCAGGGAACATTCTACTTGGTAACCAGGTCAACTTTCCTCTTTTGCTGCCACAGGTCCTAATGTGGAAGCCTGTTTGCTTGGATCCAGCACAATCCCAAGGGAATTTGCAGAAAGCACTTGCTCTATTATTTGTGTTTAATTTGTTGCTGTGAAAAGCAAGCTGAGATCTCGTCCTGTTGCCATAATGTTACTCTAGTGTACTTTCTTTCTCAAATAAGCTATTAAAAACAAACATACAAAAAAACCCAAAAACCCTCAAAGCCCCCACAAAAATACAGCCCACCAAAGAATCACTTAAACCCCAAGTACAGGGCAGGACAAATGTCATGCTGCAGAGAAACACCCATAACCCATAGAAGGAATGGAAAGAATCTGAAGGGATTTTGAGATAATGTTATGAAGGCAGTATGAAATTGAAAAGATGAGAAGCCACCCCCAAACAAACATGCACAGTCCTTATTTTAAACTGCAAATAAAAGCAGATGTTTGAATCTGTGTGGTGGGACAAGTCACACAGAAGTAAATTATACAAATGTGCTATAGAACACTAAATGTTGCTTTGAAGGTTGTGTGGAGAATGAAGATTAATTGGGTTGCTAACTGTTGGCCTTGGAATTTTACCTGCTGAAGTCAGAGTGTTTAAAGATAAGTCAGCAATTATGTAAGTTAGGTCAGACCAGTTCTCATAGAACAATCTGTTTATGCATTGTTTTGCTTGATATCCTTAGTTGACGACTCTTTTAAGCCCAGTGCCTCTGAACCCAGTAAATCTGCAGGCTGGACAGACTGTGCCATCAAATGGACCATCACCAGCAGGTAATAAATACTGCAGATCACCTCTTTCATGTTTAATTTTCTTGTTAGAACTTAAGGCCTTTACATAATGGCTGTCAGTGACTAGGAACAGCAACAAACCTTGACAAAGTCATATTGCTCATGAATTCTATTACACATCTGTCCATTTTAGCATGTAAAGCACCTGAATCATTGCAGATAATGTGCTACTTCAGGAAGGAAGACACAAACAACATGCAGTAATCATGCTTTTCATTCTCATATAAATCTTAATGTGTCTCCCTGTCTTTATTCTTCAGCTACATCAAAGACAAAGTCACAGTCACCTCATTACTATGAGATAATGGAATTCGATCCCTTGGCTCCCACTGAGTAAGTAACTTTTAAAATAGAATTTTAAAATTCTGAGGTATCAAAGGCAAAATGGCATTTTCTTCTGAGAGGAAAAACAGACTACTCAAGCTGAGTTAACTGACTGCATCATTGATATAAATGACAGTGGCTGCATTTTGTATGTTTCCTTCCAGTATTTCTGGCATAACCAATTAAGGAAAAACCTATAGTGTGCTCATTAATTGGCATCTGTAAAAATGGAGGAGTAGTGCTGTTATCAAAATTACTAAAATTATCCAGTAATACAGAAAGGTGAAGGAAATATGGTCAGGGACCTCCTGCAGGAGGAAGATGATTGAACTTCAGCATAGGTAGTTCTGGAACAAGGTAACCAAAGGAATTCCTGTTCATAGCAATGATGTTTTTTAAAGAATTTTTTTCTACCGCATATGAAAAAAAGCCTTAATTTAAATATAAACTGCAAAAGGG
The DNA here is from genome assembly GCA_910950805.1 of Acrocephalus scirpaceus scirpaceus. NCBI lineage: Eukaryota > Metazoa > Chordata > Aves > Passeriformes > Sylviidae > Acrocephalus > Acrocephalus scirpaceus. The sequence continues at coordinate 7,775,369 of OU383789.1, forward strand.
AATGGATGCTGTGTCTCTCCAAAAGGCCAAAATAGTGAGACAGCAAACTAATACAAAACCTAACAGATGGCAGGACGCCCCTTTCTAACAGTAAATTGTAAAAAAAAATTGAGCTATCTATACAAAGTTTATTTCTAAGGAGCCATTGTATTTTGAGATAGGGAAATCTCAACAAAGCTTCAGGGTTTTTTTTTAATAGTGCAGTAATTGCACAGTGGTGCACTTGCCATTTGTGGTTTGCAGTCCTGTTCCCAAACTTGTTTGATCAAAAGTGAGTGTCCAGAGGTTCCTCATTAAATGTACAATCAGACAGAGCAGGGTTGGCTCTGTTTCCAGGGAAACCTGGGCATCCTGCAAGGCAAGCTACACTGTAAACTTTGGGCAGGATTTCCCTGGTGTGTTTTGACAAAATGAAATGTGATGTAGGAGTCACCCTGCTCCTCCTCTTTCAGAGCTATTTATGAAGAAATTGATGTTGTGCTGAAGACAGAAGTTAAAAAGAACACAGACTGAAGGTGGAAGTGGAATCCTTTCCTGAACACTCTCTGGTGCTGGTCCTGTGCAGTGCTTCCTGTAACTACAAGTGAATAACAGAAGAGGTTTTGCATTTTGACACAGTAATTAGTGTTGGAATACTAAGCTGTGTGCAAGTTGAAGTTACTTGGCTCTACACCTGAACAATTTGTCCTAAATGTTCAGCTGTGTGTTGTTCTTCAAGGTCACTTGCATGGTTAAAGTGTTTTGAGGGTCTGTAAAATGTGACTTCCAAATTCACCTGTGTATGAAGTAACACTTGACCCCTGGCACTAGTGAACAAAAAAGACATTACACTCCCAGGAACTGCAGAATCCAGTTTGTTTTGGCCTCACTGCTACGTTTATCTCCCTAGAAATCTATAAGGGGGTCTTGAGATATAAAACTTTTTTCTAGAATTGGCCTCTTGATAGATGTCTGAAGATGTGCAGTGTTACTTTCCTACATTCTTAATACAGATTTTCCTTTTTTATTTTCTTCTTAAAAACCTACAGTATAGTTGGATTTTTGTCTTGGGGAGAACCCTAAGCTGGGACACAGTGCTGTCATCTGTAATTAACAGAACAGGAAAAAAACCTGCTTGTTCCTATGTTGTTGTTGTTGCTTTTGTTTGCTCAGTAAATACTGGAGGGAGATCAATTATTTCTTTCAATGTTCCTGCCCTGTAGAGATTGTTCTGGTGAAGGAAAAATTAATCATCTACAATGCAGATGAGCAATAGTTACCCATTTAATTAAGTTGTTTAATCCTGTTAATATCTGTTTTAGTAAGTGCCTTATCTAATTTAATGCTGAATTTTAACGCTGAATTTTAACTGTGCACTTTAACAGGTATAGTTCTCTAAATTTATAGCTGATACAAAATTTGAGAACTTAGTTCGTTCATATCAGATAAGCTATTTTTTCTGCAATAACTGCATTTTAAACATTCCTTAACTGTTTAAAGGATAAGAAGTTCTCAGCTGCTTTTGCAATTTTTGTAGCATAAAATTCCAAATAAAAGCAAATGCTTACTGAGAAGTAAATTCTTGTTGCTTCCAAGTTTTTCTCTATTTGTGTATTTCCTGTAACATAAATGTAGGTAGCATTGGAAGTATTTTAGTTTGAATCTATGCAGTTTGCTGCAGGACCATTAGAACAACTTGCTTCTATCCAAAACAAAACCTTGAAGAAATCTGGGAGTTTTGTAAGCTGAGGTGAAAATGTGAGTTGCTTTACTCTCATTTTTCTTGCAAATTTGCACTGGTCTGGACAGCAGCCTGAGAAAACAGCTGAAAATAAGATTTGAGGTGGATTGATTTTTAAATTTTTCCCCTACAGCTGGGTCATGTTGGCAGAACTCCCACAGTGAAGATTAACAAATCAAACTGGGCTGTTCGAGTGTAATCCATAATGAGCAATTGCTGATAGAACCTCATGTTTAAAGCAGCACAATAGTCACAGAGAGATGGAAGAGAATTGGCTAATTACCAAGGTTAGAGCCTGTGTTATAGAAGGAATGTGCTCAGCATCAGTGCAAGTTTGGGCTTTTAAAGCAAGGGGGAAACCCACATTTTTATGGAATTGCCACTTGCCAGGGGGATATTCCTTTTCTTCTAAAGAAATGTGGCCAGAATAAAGCAATGGGTGGAGAACTGCCATAATCAGTTCAGCTTTCAGAAGAACAACAGACTAAAGACAACTGAGGTAAGAAGTTGTGGGATTTTTTTTCCCTAGCCTGGATTCAAATATTTGTCTTGATGTTACTTTTTATTTTCCCTGAAGCAGACTGGAATTATAAAGATTGCTGCTATCTTCATACAGATGTATTTCACTTGTGTGGGCTCCACATGTTCTGTTGTATAAAATGCATTAGAGAGATGAAAGAATGAAAAGTTTTCAATCTTTAATATACAGTTAAGACCTATATGTCATCCAGAATCTGTTTAACCAACACAAGTAATTGGTACAATAATGCATTTTAAAGGTACCATCCATTTATTTTCAAAAAAGCAGGTTTTGAATTACTGTATGCAGATATAATTGAGACTTAAGTAACTGGAAGTTACTTCTGAAGTACCCGTTGCCTTTTCAGAGTCCAAGCTAACCAACATCAGCCTTACTTTGTTAGATCTCTTCTGGAAGGTGTAGAAAGACCTGGCCCAGCAGAAGAGACACTGGCTGATAGTAACTTCGGTCTGAAAATGAGCAGGTTACTTGAACTTGCTCTGCAACTTGCTCCTGGTTTGCAAGGCAGTGATGAAGTGTTACTAGACCTACCCCACAGATAATGACCAAAAGTTACATAAATACAGTCTTACATGTTCTGATGGTAAACAGAGAGTCCCCCTGAAGATTTCCTGCACTGCTGGGCATGCTCTGGCCAACCCAGCCTCTGAATGGGCTGATTTTGGGGAGACACCTATGCTGTTCATTCAGGTGCAATTCAGAGCAGTTGTTTATACACTGCCCTCCCCTCAAAGCATGTCAGACACAAGCCAAGCTTGTCTCTTGTGGGCATGCCCAGATAGAGCCCTCTGCAGAAGCAAAGAGCACTCATTAGCAGCACAGATACTTCAAAGGAGTGGGACAAAACATGGAAATAAGATGTTTCTAAATGGAAACCATCCCACAGATCTGATGTGCTTAAGCTTAATTTACTGTTCACATGATAACAGTTTTAGAGCAGTCTGCTCTTACCAAAATGAACTACTGATTCAGTAATAACATGAGAGGGTGCATTACCTTCTGAATCATCATCTCCTCTTCTGCCAGGGAGGGTTACACAGAAATAACAGTCTAACTTTGTTTAGTTATGAGATTACCTTAATTTATTACCTGGGTTTACCTTTTTCGAAAGTAACTTAACATGCAAGTTATTTTTTGGAGCCAGCAATGGAATTTTAGATGTTTAATCAACTGATTTTTTCTTCTCTATTTAAATGAAGATCTTAATTTCCATATTGGTTTAAAAATTTGCCTTGTCATATTCAGATAACATCTTACAAAAAGATGGCCTGAGAAAACCCTCTCTATTTCAGGAACAGTGTGTTCCCTTCCACTGTCTGATGAAGAAACATTATCCCTAAGAAATAGGGATGCATTAAGTTTGTTTCCAAAAAATAGATATATACACATACTTTCATAATAGTGTGTGCCCATGGAAGTTTAGTAATATAATTTCATACTGCACAGTACTCCTGCAGTTTTTTCTTCCAAGGAAAAATGGCATCAAAACTGGCACTCAGATGTAGCAGAAGTTACACTTTGTAGAGAAGGCCCATTACTGATACCCAGGAAGTGGCAACTTCAGTCCTTCCTTCGCTTCAAAGAAGGTGTAAGAGAGGGTGATCAAATCAACTTTAGCCATTTTAGGGTCCTCTGCAAACTCTGGGTCAATGTAGAAAAAGACAGGCATGTCCACTTCCTCCTGAGGATTTAGCCTCTGTTCTTCAAAACAAAAACACTGCAGGTAGGAGGAAAAAAATATCCATAATTAGACAACAATAGTGACAATAAATTTTATCTCCGCCAACTTGAGAGAAATCTTCATGGTTTAAAATAAACTCTCATTCCGTGTACACCCCTAAAATCCTGGAAAGGATCAATACGATGAGCAAGAAGACAGCAATTCTGTTACTGTGGTGATATAGGAAAAAAATAAATTAGCTTTAATTAAGTGTTTAAAGGTGTCAAGGGGCCAGGGCAGCTCACATCATTCTGCCTGCCCTCAGAGTGGTAGTAAATAACACAGATTTTGGAGCCACTCTTATGGCATGAGCAGCTTGGTGTGAGGGCAGTAAGGCTAAGAATGAATTGATGCACTTTATCATTTAAAAAAAAAAACAAGGTATTTTTTTTAAATGTTGGCGTACAAAGAATGGTCTCCAGGATTAAAATACAATTTATGGGTAACTATTTTTGTCCATGTAAAGGAAAATGGAATCTTTGCTTTGTTCACACTTACTTGTATTTTATTGAAATACTGTCCTGCTTCAAAGGGGACAACGTTGTAGGTGGAGATTCCAATTATTGGTTTGTCAGTAGGATTTTTTGCTTTATAAAATGCCAGTGCAGTCTCTCCTGGTACCACCTGTGTAACATAATTGTACAGTGATTTTTTTTTTAATCCATTGCAGCCCTCCACCCCTCAAACCAAGTTCTTTAGACTTTATCTAGAATTTTCTCTTTTGCTGTTTCAAATTGGTTATTTCACACATATTTTTGATTACCTGCAATTCACCCATATTGAAAATTAAAAGCTTCAATACTGTTCTATGTATTTTTAATCTTACCCATTTGCCTGAGTCTTCTATTATCTTCAACAGTTCAACAGCACACAGAGCTTTTTTAATTAGCAGATTTAGATATTGTGAGCATTTAGTTTCTGAGGTTATTCTTTCAGTACTGGACTCAGAAACTATTAAGAAGCATAAGTCCTTATTTTGAGAACTAATTTGAAACAGAAAAGTTAATTTGTGATTTTTTAAATATAAAAATGTTCCTATAAGGATAGGGCAATAGGAGAAACAGTACAGGTTGAGATATACTGTTATACTATATATTTTTAAGTATATATATATAAAATTTTACAGTGTATCTACCATGTGCATGTGGTATATATACCATGAAGTGTGTACTTCAGTAAGTACAAAAGTTTCAGTAATTTTGGGTGCAGAGGGGCATCTACACACCCATGTCCTGTAAAAACAACATCGACATGCTGGAGCATGTCCAGCAAAGGGCAACAAAGATGGTTAGAGTTCTAGAAAACATGTCTGGGGTTGTTTAGTCTCAAGAAGAGGAGGTTCAAGGGGAACTTGACTGCTTTCTAGAACTACTGACATGAGTGTGTAGTGAGGTGGGGATCGGGCCTTTCTGCCGTGCCTGCACTGAGAGGATCAGAGGAAATGGCCTTGGGATAAGAGAGGGGAGATTCTCATTACATAGTAGAAACATTTTACACTGTTGGTGTGGTCAGGCTTTGGAAAGGGCTGCGCAGGGAGCTGGTGGAGTCACCATCCCTGGAGCTGCTCCAGAGGCAGTGTGGACCTGGCACCGGGTGCTGTGGTTTAGTGGTTACAGTGGCAGTGCGAGGTGCACGGTCGGACTGGGTGATCTCTTTCCAACCGTGCCCACGGCTCTGCGCGGGGGGAAGGTCGTGACTCACGTAGATCTCGCTCTGCTGCGGTTTGAAGTTCCACTGGATGCTGGCGTGCGTGTCGGCATTGAAGGTGACCCTGATGAGCCGGTCCCGCACGGGCTCCATGCGCTCGATCCGCTCCGCGCCGCCCCCCGCGCCCGTCGTCCCGCCGAGCCCCGTGGCCTGTCAGGGAAGGGCAGTGAGGGCCCCGCGCCCGCGGAATCGGCGCCGGCCGCGGGCCCTCCGTACCTGGCAGTAGAGGCGGTAGAGCGGCACGGCCGCGTACGACAGCCCCACCATGCCCACGGCCGCCGCCGCGATGTAGCCCACGGCCGAGCGGTTCCGGCGCCGCCACTCCTCCTCCTGCTGCCGGGTGAAGGGGTTGGAGCCTCGAGCGCCGCGGGTCCCGCAGAGCTCGGGCCGCCGCAAGGCCCCGAGCCGCAGCCCATGGGCACAGCGCGCCCAGCCCCGCCGGCACAGCGCCATGGCCGCGGCGCGGGGGCTCTCGGGACAGGAGGCCGGGGAACGGGGCAGGAACGGGGCGGGACGGAGGTGGGAATAGGGCGGGAGTGGAAGAGGGAACGTAGAGGGGGAGGGCGGGTCGAGCCGCCATCGCATCGTTGTCTGCCGCGCCGCTTCTGAGGGCGCCGAGCGCGGGGGTCCTGGCGGAGCCGCCCGTGGGTGCCCCCTCCTCGCTCGCCAGCGGCACGGCTCGGGCGCAGGTTGTGTACGAGGTAACTGGAGCAGCCCCTGGGCCGGCGGGGTTCCGCGGCCCCGGTCCCGCACCGAGCGGGCTGTGCTGGACGGTAGCGACACCGAAGGGCCGGCCAGGAGCGGGGTCACCGGGAGGGGTGGTGGTCCCTCAGGTACACCGCATTGGAGTTACCTGGTACCAGAGGGATGACCTGGGTCCCGCAGATACCTGGTTTTCCGTCGGGTTCCGCGCTGGCGGCCCCAGGACGGGCGCGGGGCTGTTCCGGGTGGTCCTTCCGGGGCCATGCAGTTTCTCCCCTTTTGTGGACACTTGACACCGGTTGGGTTTTTTTGTTCCTTTTTCCTCCTGGTGCTTTGCTTCCCGTTATTTTCATTTCTAGGGGTATGGTTTTGTTCAGGCGCAGGTACTGACACGGAGCAAAGGCTGCGAGCGTTGTTAGTAAACAGCAGTAACCTGAGGATGGGCAAAGTCAGGCAGGTCACAGGCAATAGTTTTTCACACGGCTGATGCCATGCATTATAAAGTTTGCTGTAGCAATACTTGATAAACTTTGCTGTAGCAATACTTGAATTTACTGCTTTTAAGGCTATGCCTCTCTTCTGTGATGGTTCCATTAAGGTGAATCACACAAGGACTGGCAGCTGCTGGTACTGCTTCATTTTCCATCTTGAATAAGAGAATGGTAAAGGCTCAGTGTAGCCATACTATGGTATTTCCTCTGTGTTCAGGTGGCTGGTTTTTTGGTCCTTTAGTGACCAAAACCTGAAAATGTTTACTGCAGGAGCATTTGTGGTATTCTAAAGTGGGTTTAATATCTTTTTCACACAAGAGATAGAGACACGAAGGAATTTGTGTGGTTTTGTGGAGGCTAACACTGCACCGGAGGATTCTGCTGTATGGTGGCCAGGGTCTGTGGTGTGACACTGGTGCCAGGAGCACCTGTGCCATCTGCACCTTTGTCTGTGTGTTGGAAGAGTTCCTTGTCCCTCCTGTCTTGGAAATAATTCCTGTTCTGGGTTGTGGCATGTTCAGCCATGCACCTCACACGCTCAGGAAGATTTGCTACTACTGATACAAACAGATATTTTTTGCATTACTGCTTTTGTAACAGTTTTTGAAATGATCATAGTTCAGTACATCCAGGGTTGTATTTCCTATCAACCTGTTGTATGTACTAATAAAAATACAATGAATTTCTGGGGGCTTTGCCGCGTTAGTGGTGTGTAAGCCCATTTTGTGTGTTTTGGTCTGTTCTAAGTACTTCATGTGAGAAGTTCAGAGGCACTTAATACCAGAGAGTAAGTTAAAAAAACATGAGAAAACAAGACACACAAAACACCATTCCCTTTCCAAGCAACTTTCAATGGAAAAAAAGAGATTGTCTTTGACGTTACATCATCCTAGAATTGTAGTCTGTTTTTTCCTTTTTTAGAAGATTTTAATCACAAGAAATTCAGGTTTACCCTAATTTCTACCTTATAAATTAAGAGGGAGTTAGGATGTGAAATGTTTCAATGCTACTACAGCAATGTCCAAGTTGTTGTTAACTGTTTTCAGCAGTGAATTGTATCTATTTTGTCCTGGCAGTTGTCTTCTTCCAGTTTGATTTCAACTAGTCAGTAATAAATACAATTGTTTCCAACATCTGAAAATAAACATGGCCATGTAAATTTCAGAAAGTGGTTTCTCCTTTTTTTTTCCAGCAGTTTTGATCCTGGGTAAGAGCCTGTTCTTCATGTGTCAGAATTCTTCATTTTGAACTTTTATTTTAAGAAGATGTCCAGTACAGATACCCTCACAAATACAGAGGAGTAAGTACTTTTTTTCCCTAGATGCAGAAATACAATTACTGGATTATAATGTGAAAATTCTTGTAGTTTCATTGGTTGGATCTTGTCTTGATGAAGTCTTAAAGGAAAATAACTTCTATATTGAAGCAGTCTGCAGTAACATTGTAGAAAAGCTGACACCAACACCAGTGAATTTACACATAAAGGGAGGAATTGTCCCTTAAGCTTTTCATTAAGTTAATCAGCACTTGGTTAGGACTAGTTTTGTAGAGATAAAACCCTGCATAGAGATTTCTTAATTTAATGCTTCTGAAATACAAAATCATACTTGTATATAGTAGATCACTTCTTTGTACATCTGGGTTACCTGCAGTAGCACAAGACTGGAGGTTTTGTATTACAGTGCATTACTTTTTCAGAGTGCTCTATATCTTTAATATTTTATATTTAGTACTTAGGAACCATCATATTTTTACCAATGTTATAGGATATAAAATAATTATATTAATTCTATAAAGCTTAATCTTATCCACTTAAGAGTTGGATCAGATTCTAAACGTCAAACATGGATTCAATCATGATTGAAAAGTGTAACTCCAGACCCTTTCCAAACTGCCAAATAGCCACGCCAATGCTGTCATTAAAACCAGGCACAGGAAGCTCTTGCTGGACTTAGGATGTTTGCTGTACTTGTGCAGTAGAATCCAGCAAAGAGTATTCAGAAGAATAATAAAACAATTTAACATAGATTTAGAATTATGCCACCTCATAAATAACTTGATTGTTTTGAAAAGCAAAACCACAAAACATTAAAAAAGCTAACTTGCTTTTTACTGGTACCTGAAGAATCCAAAACTCTGCTTGTCTGATGGAAATTCAGGGTATGTGATCACAAAGATACATCTTTCAGACAGCTATGGCATGCTAGAGTCTTGTGAAAGATGAGTAGTTTGCATAAGTAGCTCCTAGCTCACTGTATTCCAAAGGTGTTTTTTCACGTTAGAGATGATCAGGAAGGGCACCTAAAACTGCACTTCAGCTGATGTTGATGGCAGGCTGTCATTTTCTGTACTTTTATTTTTTATGGGAGATGGTATCGATGCTTCCAAGAATAGATGTGGTTATATGTTAACTGAGGTTTACCTAAACTTTAAATCATACCTTTCTCCTCTATGCAGGGGTTAGCCTCAAATCATTCATGCTTCTCTACAATTACAATGTTGCCCAAGCTTTTTTCAGGCACAACAGTTGCTGTGTAATGATATATGCTTTCTTTTAATCTTTATAACCTAATCAGAAGAGTGTATTTGGAATAATGAGTGGATTTGGATGGATCACACTGAGTGCTCATCCATACTGTATGATACAGGATTCCTTTGCCTGTGGTCCTTAAAATCTGAACTTAGGGTTAGTAAGCTGAAAGGCTACAGTTGCATAATGTATTTGTATAGGACTTTTGTAAAAGGCCTTTTGTTTATTTATAACAATAAAGATCTTGTGAATCAAGCTTCCAAAGATTCTGCAGATCTTTTTGTCATCTGCTAAATTATCCTGTATTCTGTCTCAGTTGCTAAAGCATTGCAAAACTTCCCTTGGGAAAGGCAAATTGTATTTACAAATGTTGCCAGAATGGAATAGTTTTCCAGCTATTTGGAAAGGAAGAAAATTTAGTCTTACTTATTTATACTAAATTTCATGGAGTTTTGAGTTACAATTTTCCTAGATATTTCTGGAAATAAAAAGTAATTTGTGTTCATCTAAGCATGTTCTTGAAAGGCAGAGGACTTGTGAGGCAATGATGCTGTCATTCATTAAAAGCAGCATAGCAACAGACTTTGTAGGTAAAGAGGAATAGAAGCCTTGGAGGATGAGTTCAGGAAGCTGAAACAAAGCACAGTTTCTTTGAAGAAGGGGTGGAGCAGCAATTTTCTGAACAAGTGATGTACAACTGGTAATAACTAATAAAATGAGAGCAATAAGCCTAGTGCTAATTTATATCTGCTTAAATTGTTCAGAAGTTTGTCATGTCTGGTTTAATAAAAATAACTTTTTGCTTTTTAACAAGGAAATTGCAGAGCCTTGAGCCACGTGTTAATTGGGGGGTTTCTGTAGCAGAAAATGTGATGCTGTTTGGTCTGAGTGATGTATTTTGACAAATGCTGCTGATACTGATACCACAAATTGAACTCCACTGGTGTTAAGAACAGAGGTCATTTTGTTGGAGAAAATCTATTGGTATTTTATCTTCTGTAAACTTGCCTAGAGCAAATCTAATTGATATGAGGCTTAAAAAATCAATGGCTTTTCTGTAATGCCAGTAACACCAGCAGAGTGAGCTGACTGAGAAAAGGCTACAAAGAGGCAAATTTTCATCTCTGAATGGATGTGATCATTCTGCTAGTGGAGCTTTTCACAAATTGGGGAACTGGGAAGGCTGCTTTATGTTCCTATTTCCACCTCTGATCTGCTCCTTAATCTGTGGTGGGTCACTCTGCCCCTTGTGTGTGTGCATTGCAGGCTCTCAGGACTGACCACTCTCTATTGGAACACTGTACAGCACGTTGTCTCTCAGCAAAGGGATCCTTTCCCTAGAAGGATTATCTTCTAATGAAACCACAGTCACTGCAGATTTAAAAAAAAAAAAAAAAAGATGCCTGAGATAAGTGTTTGCATTCCTGGCATAGCTGAGCCCTCCTGCTGCACCTCCAGACCTGACAGATGCTCTCTGATCACAGGGTTGCTCCTGGCTAGAAAGGATTCACCTTTCTACTTAAAGCCCTCAGTGAACACAGGGTAGTTGGCTTTCATTTCAAGCTGCAGTCTTGTTATGATCTTTTGAGAGAGGGGGAGTAGTAGAAGTACTTCTGAGGCAAGCCTGGAAGCAAACGTTCCTTAACCAAACTGGTATCGACGCTCAGAACTTCTGAAAATGTGCACTCTGCAAGACCAAGTCTCCTATCACAGGGTCTGATCTCTGGGAATGGGGGTGATATGTTTGACTTCTTCAACTAGATTATTCTCAGTGTAATGACATAAATTTGGCAATTTTATTTCCTTTCACAGAAAAGCACATCAGCTTCCATTTCTAGAGAAAATATTATATATAACCCAAGTTCTGTGACTTTTGGCTTCTGTATCTTGAAAGTCTAAAAACCAAGTTAGATGATGGCACAAGCCAGTACCATGATTGAGAATGAAAAGTAATAGCATAATGGTATTCATTTCATTAATACTTTCAGTCTGCTTTGTTGGCTTTCCCTTCTGTGTGGCTGTGCATAATCCACTCTGCTAGGAAGATTGCTTTAGAAAGGTCATGAGTTACTGCTTTTGACCTTGTTTGCAGGGAGCATGTAAATAAATTATTAGAAGAACAGGAGGAAATAAGTTTCTTTTAATCATTGCATTTGCCTTTGGCTGCTGGATCTAGGTTGCTTAATCACAGTGTAGTAAATTTTTTGCTTTGCATTTATCAGTCTTCAAAGTTGCTCTAAATGGCCATTTCAAAGAGAGAAAAAGTAAGCATTACCTCTCTAGGTGAATTAGTGCATGTGACGCAGAGGCTTTCAGAGAAGATTAAGTAGGCAGAGACGCTCAGCTGGAGCTCTCTGTTTGGGTTTTTTAGTTGGTAGCAGAAATTATCCTGCTCATAACCTTTATCCGGCTGAACTGGAAACCTCCAGTGTGTTTTGGTTGCGTTGTCCTTGTTTTTCCTGCTGTGCTGAAAGATGTCCTTGCTTTCTCCAGGGGCTGAAGATGAACCAGAGCGTTTTGATGGTCTCTCTCTCTTATACTGGTATGCTGAACCATTCAGTTCTGAGGGCATTGCTCTAGTCTGTATTTGGGCAAAGTACAGGAAAGATAATTTGAAAGCTGTGGGCATTTTCAGTTTCTTTTCATCAACAGCCACAGTTTATAATTTAGATTTTTGTGTGTCAAGTAATACGTGTTTTGTGAGCAAAGTGTTATTCTCCCATTGATAAACATACGTAGACATTTTGTTTGTGCACATAAATGACTTAATAATTTCTCAAGAGTAGAGGTCAGAAGAATATCTGGAGCTGTATGTTCTGATAAGTACTAAAAGGAGTAAAACTCAAAGTTGAACTTCCTTGTGTATGCTGCTAAAAAGTAATAGAATCAGGTTCGTTTTAATTGCCCTTACTAGAGCATCTACACAAAATGCGGCACACTTAAGTCTGTTAGCATTCCAGGACTTCAGCTGGAGTATTGAGTTTAGTATTTTTTAGTATAAGAAGGTTATAGTGTACATTTTGGTGAGTTTTGCTTATTTCATCGCATGCCTCGTATCTTCTCTATGTGCTAAAACCTTGCTTAAAAGTGCTTTTGCCTGACCTCAAAAAATGAGTAGCAACATCTGATTATTTAATTTACATCTTTTTTCTGCAAAGAACATTGAATTATTCTTTGTTAATACTGCCAACTAGTTTAGGAGCCTATTTCCTTATTTATACTGTTGAGCATGTTTCTAATGCTCTGGGAGAAATATTCTAACACTTCATGTATATTAAAAGTGATGACATAAAATAAATGTTGGATAAATGACTGAATCCAAGTCATTTTACGGGAAAAGTGTTAAAGCTCTGTTTATTTTGTTAGAACTGTGACAAGTAGCTTGACTTGAAGATCTAAGTTATATGGGGGGAAAAAACCTCTAGCACTGAAAGTCAAGTAGATGTGATATGCTAAACAAATTTGGGGCATTTGAAAATCTTTGTCTTTACTTTTATGTGATAAAGTAATTTTAAATTGCATGTATTGGAGGGATTTAGCATTAGTGCATAAACGGACTTGAGTACCTTGTAAAAGTTGTCTGTCCAAAGTGTCTGTTCTTTCTAATTGTAAGTGGCAGCATCACAATTCCAGTGTTACAGAGATATCTTATTCCTCTCCACTGTGCATTATTAGTTGTGTCTTCTCTGTATCCTCTTTGTCAGAATCCATTTTAGTTTCATTAGTTTCACTCTTTTGAAAGTATTGCTGGTTACTCCTGAAAGTGTAGATCCTTTCCTACTAATTGTCCAGTTCTTAAATTGGATCATATTTCATGATTGTTTTATATGGTAGTATATAAAGAGGTTCTACAATTCCTGGCGAACTCTAAACTTCAGGTTTGAAGTCTGAGATTTGATCTTTTCAGACTTCACAAAAGTAAAACCTCAGTATCAGTTTGTGCGAGGTTGAAGTGAGTTTTTGTTCTTACTTTTTAATTTTAACAAAAAAACTGCCATAGGAAAACTGCTGAGAGGGAATGGCCAAGCAAAACCAATAACAGTAGTAGCAAAAGGCAAGAGAGAAAAAAAACAGAATAGTTGCCTATTTTAAAGGTCAGTGTACCTTGTTTAAGATTTCAGAGGTGGAGACAAGTCAAGACAAAGCATGACTAGTATGCTGTCTTTCAGCTTCAAAACAAATTCGTGGGATAATTGCAGTGCTGGGTAGTGCAAAATGCTCTGTTCTTGTCATGGAGTAGGAGGTTGTCCAAAGGGTATTTGTAAAGAAATATCAGACTTGGGGATTTGTTCTTCCTTTCAGGCTGTGATTAAGTAAAAGCAGTTTGGTTCACTTTTAGCCTTACAAAGGGTACCTTATGCTGTGACATATCATGGCATGGTCATGTGCAGTCCTGTCAAACACACACCAGATACACTGGGTCTCAATATTTCTTTGCAGCCTGTGAAACAAATACTTGAAGAAATACTACAGTGAACATTATATAGTGCTTGAAGTATAGGTTTGCTTTTTGTTTCTAACTGTTATTAGAACTATTAGGTCTCTTCTTGTGGCCAGCCTTTCTAAAGCAAAGACTAATTTTGCAAATACTTGAAAATACGAGGTTTTGGGAGATTGTTGCTTTTCAGAGCTAGTGCTTATATCTTGGTAAATAAATCTCATACAGTTTTCTTCTACAAAACTGAAAGAATTGCAAATGTTCTTTAGAAGCTGAATCTCTTGCCTAGTGCTAGAATTTTAAGAACATTTGGACCTTCTGGATTTCTCTCTTCCTTCTGGCACAGCACCTTTTAATGATGTACTCTGGATTTTGCAGATATACCCAGTTTCAGGCATGTAGTTCAGGCTTGTGCTGGATTAGGTTGTGTGGAAGGATTTGGGTCACTGTGTCCTCCAATTTGATCTTTTTTCCCACCCTGCTAATGAATTCTTGTTTCATTTCACTAGCACCCTCTAGAAAATACAACTCTTTATCTGATGTATAACAATATGCCAGTCAAAGCAGAAAAACCTCAGTGGTGCTTCTGCTCTTTTCTAGAAGAGATCTGCTCAGTCTTCTCCAAAAATGGTGCAGTGAAAGGACAGAGGAGCTATACAACTTACACAACTTAGATTTTTTTACCCATAATTCATCTAAATGAAAATAAAGCGTGGTAAAGGGTAATCTGGATTTACTTGCATTCTTAACACTCTGTGTTCTCAGAGCAGTGTGCTGGTCATGAGTCTGATGATACTGTAAATTTAGGTTTCAAAACTCTAGTTTTACTTTTTATTCTTTTTTGAAATTCTGTTGCATGATCAACTGTCTTCAAAATATTCCTCTGCCTTTACACAATTCCAAGTGCCATCCTGGCATTTTCCCTTGGGATGGGAAGGTACACAGAGGATCAGGAAAAAGAGTTTGGAAAGAAGCTTTTTTTACAACAGAAAAAGAAATCAATGTTGAGTGAAGAAATTAGGAGATTTGGAAAAACATTAAGTTCATAAATAGCCACAAAATCATATTTTACATATCTTAAGAAATAATTTCATGCACTGGCTTAGCTATGCTTTTGCTCAAATATTCATTACCTGATGAAGACTGATTTTATGGTATGTTTTTCTTGCCTAAATGTTAATGTGGACCAGCTCCTGGAATTTTGTTTATATTCAATCACAATCCTTTTATTACACAAAATGGGATTCACAGTTCAGCCTGAAATGCTTTGGGGGAAAAGGAAGTAAACTCTGTATATTTATTGTACCTTTTCATCTGGTATTTGTGATGAGTAGATTGATTTTTGGCTAAGAAGATGGTAGCCAAATATGAAGTTGTCAATGGAGACAATGGTTTGCATTTGTATTTGAGTGAAAACATAGTCAATGTAATTTATTTTCTGTAGCTCAACCTACATTTCTGTAATTTAATAACTTTTATTTTGTTCCTTAGGACCATTATGGGCCCTCATGGAATTAATCGAGCAGTTCACCGCATCTCTTTCTCTGATTGTCAGAATGGATTAGGTAACTGAGACTGCACATTCTATTATTCTGTGTAAATCAAACCTAAAAACACCTGGTGAGCTTTGCCAGCTCATACTTGGCATGACGAAAGTTGATTTGGCTTTCATGGATTTGGCTGCAAATACATTCAGCACAGTAGGTGGAATAACCAATTTTTCACTTTTATCTTTTTGTCTGTTGTTCAGGAGTTAAAATTATTGGAGGTTATCGGGCACAAACAGCAGAAGATTATGGGATTTTCATAAAGCGAATTCTACCTGGAGGGGTTGCTGCTGTAGATAGTAAGTAATTTTAACTTCCTTGGCTACGAACACATTGCATATAAAAAGCTGTCAAAAGAAGTCTTTATTTTACTTTGTGGGTAAGGATATTTAGAATAGCATGGTTTAGTCAGGATCTGTGAAGTTATGGTTTACTTTAAGATAGAGAAATGAAGCTTGGACCCTTTATGGAAAAAGATTTTAATACACTCGGGTCTTGACGATGTGTTCAAATCTAGATATGGCAGGTGAAGGCAATTGGCAGTCTTTCAGCACTGTTAAGTGTTGAAATGCTGAATCACTTTTAATTTATAAGGTATATGAGTGAGGTTTCCTGTATAGAACTAGTACTTTTAATTAGTTCTGATAATTTCTATTACTATTTTTTTAATGGTGGTTAAGATCAGTGTGGAAAGAAGAAATTACACTCAGTAGAGTTTGCAATAATTAAGCTACAGGCTTCTGTCCTAGGTCTCTGTATGGGTTTTTTTGAGATTCCATCTTGTCTTGTGCGAAATGATAATTTAAGGTAATCTGAATCAACTTCAAGTTCCTAAACTTGAGATTTTCAGGAGGTTAAAAACAGAATTGGTTCCAAAAAATCTTCTAGCTGACTTTATTAATGTCTAATACATTAATATATCTACACATGGTAACTTAAAAGCAAGATTCAAATAAAAATCAGTTCCACAACTGTGAAATATAAATTCTAGTCTCAAAAATATTTATGCTGTGTGTAAATAATACAAATAGCTAAATGACTGTAATTTCCAATGGCTATTCTGTTGTTAACAAGACCGATTTATAGTTTCTAGTTTCATCTCAGTATCTTAGGATCAGGTGCCAAGAGTCATAAAGTTGTTTAATGCATTTAGTCACATAAAATTGAAAGGAAAAGTCCTGGTTTAATACCGCGTTTAATACAAAATGTTCATTTTCTTGTTGATTCATCAATCACTGTTGGTTTCACTTAAAGGCCGTTTGCTCACTGGAGACTTAATTTTAGATGTCAATGGAGAAAACTTGGTTGGAGTAACAAACGAAAGGTATGTTTTTACTGATTCCTGAATGTTTATTAGAGCTTGGAATGTTATACATGGATTAGTTTGGACATTATCAGTGACCGATTGAAAGGGCACAACTCCCCTGAGATCCTTGGAGTTCAACTCACAGGTTATTTATCCTATGAATCTAATTCAGCAAAACTGTTGTGGAAAAGTGAAGGACTTTATATGCTTCTGTAACACCAAAATCACCTGGTTTCTTAATGACACAGATTACAGAATGTGTGTGAAAACAGCAGTAGAATCTGTTATAACTATCTGCTAGTTCAGTACTGGTGAATGTAAATTATGGCAGCAATCAGGTAATGGCACAATGAAGGGGAAAGAAAAAGCTGTAGATGGTTTCTGTAGCTGGATCTATAGAGATCAGGTCAGCTTTCAGTGCTGGAGGTGGAGATAGAAAACTGAAAGAAAAATTGCCATTTATATTGCTGGGAGAGATTCTGAGTCAGGCACACATGAGCAATAGCTTTTGTTGGGGTGGGCTGATAATCCTGAAAGAGGCTCAGGAAGGCAGCAGGATGGCCCAAGGAGGGATGGGGACAGAAGGGAAGGGAAAGAGAGGTCAGTCCCAGTCTACTGCTGTCAGCAGACACAGTCTGTCTTTTGCTTTGTTCCCCTGTGCTGACTTTAAGTTTTGCTGCTCCCAAGCCCTGTTCTCTGTATCTAGCCGTGAAAATTATTAACTACCTTAGCAACTTGTCCATTTTCCTGCTCTTCTAGCACTGCTCACTTCTTGCCAGCACCGTGGTATATTTATTTGGCCTTTTTCTGCCCCATCTAGGGCTGTTGACATCTTGAGAACAGCCTCAGCTTCTAATCACATGTCTCTGCT
Source organism: Acrocephalus scirpaceus scirpaceus (assembly GCA_910950805.1). Classification (NCBI taxonomy): domain Eukaryota; kingdom Metazoa; phylum Chordata; class Aves; order Passeriformes; family Sylviidae; genus Acrocephalus; species Acrocephalus scirpaceus. The sequence continues at coordinate 7,792,942 of OU383789.1, forward strand.
CGTTGCTAGAGATGAAGAGGCAAAGTAAGAGAAAAATCGTTTTAACCTCAAAACTTATAAAAATCCAGTGCTATATCTCAGGGTGGGTGGGTGGGCTTCATGTATTTTTATTTCAGATTAGTTTTAATTGCAGAATTGCACCACATTTTTCTGCATAATATTTGATATCAGTTCATTCTGAGATCACCTGCATCAATCACTTCAAGTAGCAAGCTCAGACCAACTTCAGTTTAAAGAGGAGGATTATAATGTTATGTTTACAATTAATACCATTAAAATTATCTACTGTGATAGTTCTTGAAATACTTCTCACATTTTAAAATAATGAAAAATGAGGACTCTGTTAGAGCTACCACAAAACTATAAGATTTAAACTGGTCTTGCATTCTGACAAAAGGCAGATTCAGTTGTTTTTCTCCTTAGAAGTTTGCATTTCAATCTCTAATGAGCTTTGAATAGTTTGGGTAAGTAGGTTAAACTGTTCACTGCAGCAGGTAGTCCAAAATATATTCATTTTAAGGACATTTATGTTAAATATTGCTTTAACCTGATTGTTGAAAGTTAAGCATATAAACCAATATTGGAAGAGAATCATCAACAATGTGATAGTCCAGGTCTGTATCCCCTTTTGACTTAAATCTCTGGAGAAAACAGCTGTTATGTAACTATTTTTGATAATCATTGCGAGAGGATCTGCTGTTACTTGCTTTTCCTGGGATGTTCCACTTCCAGAGTAATCTCCCCATAAAGGATTTTTTCTCTAAATTCCTTTAGCCTTTTGTCCGAGTTAAGCTTCCTCTTTCTGTTCCTTTACTTTTTTGTATTTGACAGACGTCTAAATCACTCTGTAGCCTCTGATCTCTCCTTTTTTTAGACTGCCTAGATATATGTGAGGTCCACTCTTAATCTGCTTTTATCTAAAGCATACTGGCCTAGTTCCTGTAAACTCCTTGAATAATTAAAATCCATCAGTCTTTTAACCACTCGAGGGGAGAAGTGCAGTGGCCTGGGCAGAATTTGCTGCTCCATGCAGTCCCTCACCAGCCACCTGTGAATTCATTTCTTGTGACTTTATGGTCTATGCTTAAAGATTATTTGATTTACATTCAGCTGTGTTTATGTGTGTACCCTGGGGCCAGCATTAGTACAATGAATGTTGTTCTTTTAAAAAAAATAACATACCCAGCATTTTTGAACAACCTGCAGAAGTCAAACTGGAATTACCTGGGAATTACTCTCCTTGCAATCAGTTAATTTATTTTCTCTCTAATTCTGTAATATTAATTTGGTGATATTTCTGGCTTACATCACTCTAGATTATTTATATCTTTTAAATCAGTTATCACTGAGGTAATCAGAGCTCAGATTATAAACTTTTTTCTTAAATTAGGCTGGATTCAAAATCAGATGAATCAAGCATTTTTGTATTCTCTTCCATGCCTGTCATACAAGATGTATATCTTTGCCAGTCTGTTACAATATGCATGGTGTCTGCAAGGAACTTCTGCTTTTGGCTTTTAGTAGTTAATAAATTATTTCTTCTATCGTCTTGTTTTTAAGGAGCCACACCTTTGTCAGTCTCTTCTGGGTTCTTGTTCAGTGTAATTGAACTAAAAGCATTCTTTTAGAAACATGAGTATGCTGTGGGTGTATAATCTGATTCCCTCTAATATAAATAAATTGTTCTGGAGCTTGGTAATACCACTGTCTTATTATCTACAGTTGATTGTATTACAGGTTTTTGAAGTTTTGCAATTCAGGGTAGAGAGAGGTAAAAATAAAGCTTTTTTACCAGCAGTCCATTTCATCCATAGTCTGTTGTTTTCCCATCTTTATCACGCATTACATGATACTCTTTTTGCCTTTTCTGACCGTTTGGTGGGGCTTTCTTCTTTCAGTGGAGGTTGAGCTTCCTTCTCTGTGGAGGAGCAGCTGTTCAGCATAAGCAGTGCAGGTTGCACAGGGTCCATTCAAACTAACACCAAATCCTGACAAAGAAAATCTTTTTATTGAATAGGAAAGAATTTCATGACCTGATGGATAAGTATGGCTCTCACAGTGACACCAGCTCTGCAAGAACTTCTCCAACACATCAGTTAGCTGGTGAGAGATCACTTCCCAACCTGAAATAATCTTGGGAGACAAAAATCAGCTTTGGGTGGAGTAGAAACTTGTACTTAAAATTCCTTGTTTGAGGGGTGGTGTATTGGAGGAAGTGGCTGAAGTCAGAAAAAACACACACGTACCTTGAGGAATTTGTGTGTCAGTTTCCCCAGCTCTTTAAATAAATACACTAATATCTACTTTCAATTTTAATTAATGATTTATGTGAAAAGTTTTTGGTATTCATAACTGAAATGAGCCACAAAATACTAATAAAAATTTGATCTAGAGCACTATAAATTCTAATCTTTCTGGAACTGCTGCCTAATTAAGATGCCTTTATATAGCATGGGGGATTACTCAGCTTTGCATTTTGCACCAAGTTTGAAAGAAATCATCATTTGTTATGTTTTAAAAAATTATTCCTGGAAGCCCGGGTGGCTCTCAGTTCATAACTGTGCAGGCTCTTTTTTGCTTGTCTGATTGCTTACTTTGTCTGTTCTCTAATATGAAAATAGTCCTACTGAGCTTACTTACATGAGCTGAAATTTTGTGCTTTTTCCCAAATGTGGCTTTTTATTTATTTATTTTATTATTTCTTTTTTTGAAGCAAAATCTATAGACAGCCATTCTTCTGGGTCATCCTCAAGGTCACAGAGTCCTCAGTTGCATCCGAAGGATAACATCACCACCAGCAGCAGCAGAAATAATTCTGTCCCACCACTGTCCCCAAAGCTTCCAAAGTAATCTTGAAAACTCTCTTATGAGAGCTGCAGGAAATGCTGTATTTGTCTCGTCAGGAAAATTTGAGTTGAGGACTAAGAGCTAAAGTTTGGTTTTATTTTTTAAATAAAAAATCTAGTCCTCTAGCTCGTGTAATACCATTGACATTGCAGACTTTCCATTTTAATAAATTATTTTTCTATTTATTTATTGTTTATGTGGTAGAAGAAGATTAATCAGGTTGATTTTTTAGTGTCTTCTAATGAATTAATGTTCCTGGTTTATGTGTACCCAGATACTCCCATAAGCCTTGAGATATAGTATATATCTCTCCTCTGTATAATAGAGAGGAGGTTTTAGCCTTGTAAAATAGAGTATCAATTCTTTTTGTAATGGTGAGAAATGTCTGAGGTTGCTGATTTTGTTGTAAATAGTGTAATGTTTCAACTCTGAGGTTAAATGTCCACTATTTCTCTTTGCTACTGTAATACGTATTTGCAAAACCTGTAAGGTAAAGATAAGTTATTGCGTAGGTCTTTATAATCTAGTTCTGTGAAGTAATTCTACTTTTCTTTCTCTTTGTATCTCTAGTGACAGTGCATTTCAGATTATCTCTGTTTGCAAAGGAACAAGCCTAGGTTTGAATATTGTGGGAGGAATTAACAGAAATGAAGGGCCTTTGGTATATATTCAAGAAATTATCCCTGGTGGTGATTGCCATAAGGTAAGGCCTTTCTTCACTTCCTTCCCCTTCAGACACCTGTATTTTTCTCTTAATTTAGTACTTGCTTTGGTATGCTACATCTGCAGTCGTATTTTAAATACAAAATATGTTTGTGTTACTCTTCGCCTTTTCTTTTAACAGAATTATCTCACTGCTCTGTAACAGAGTTCATGGTAATGAAAATTTATTCATAAGTTCATTTGAGGTAAATGAGGATCTTATTCCTCAGTTTATGTATGAGAAGGTACAAAACCAACTTCTATAAGACATTGCATGATGCAAGATAAATCAGGAAGGATGGGACAGAGCTACAGATACACCTCTTTTTTATTTTCTTGGACTCAAAAAAATCATATTTCCCTAAGACTCAATTTAGATGGATCTTTGCAGTTGGAAATCATTCTGTAAGCAAATTAGAAAAAAATATTCTGAAATATACATGAAATTCTGGAAATGCATGAATTAATGTTGATTACTGTTTTAATTTGTGACAAATGCATTATGTAAATCAGGGGGATTTGTCAGTGTAAAAAATAAGTAAGTAATGTAATTGCCTGGTTCAGGTACCCAGAACTGTTTAGCCAAGTGTCTCCTCTGGCATCCTGAGTAATTATGGTTATTTGGAAGTGTAGATACCAGCCTTTGCCCCTAGCACCACAAGAGGGGACAAGCTCAATTCATGAGCGGTGAGTTTTGTCCCTGAGCAGTTTATATTTTGTTATTGAATTTTTGTAGACTAAGTTTAATTCTAAAATGCAAGCTGGGAGATGAAAATGCAATGTTTCTCAAAGACCTCTTTCAGTAGATATATGGTAATCATTCCTCATTTATTTTCTCCTATTTTGTTGTGGCTTCTAAAATATTTTTCTCACTGTGAACATATAATTTAAAGCCTATCACACATAATCAATAGACTAAGTCTAAGACATCAATTTTCAGTAGGCTCTAATATTAGTAATAAAATAGAGGTAACTTCCCAATCCTGGTTATCCTGTTTGGGAAGTTGAAGCAGGAAGTATATTTTAAACATCTGCCACATGAGGGCACCACTGAAATGGATATCTTAGAACATGCTGGATGAAAGCAATAAAAAAGATCTACGGCTTTATTCTTTAACCAAAACCAAAACACTAAGTGACAAAAAAAAAAAAAGGTAGTAAAGTGCTGGCATAGGTTTGAAGCAACACAGCTGAAATTATGGTATGTGGGTGTTAAGTAGGTAAAATTATACTGCTTGAGAAGGTATTTTACTTATTTCCTATGTATCATCTTCTGTACATGTTTTTTTTCACATAGATTGATTCTGTGTTTGATTTCTTACGAGCTGAGGAGCAGAGACATATTCTGTGTAATTTGATGTATATTAAATTAGACAAATGTCATAACTAACTCTGTAACCATAGGTGAATTGCATGAATTTCCAGTTAAATTGTAGAGAGCTCTGTTAAAATGTGAGTAAAGAAAGCTCTATCTTAGAAATCAGCCTAGCATGTTTAAAGTCTTGTCTTAAAAGTCTCTGGGACAGAAATGTGAGATGTTCTTGTGCTGATAGAGAGTTTGCAATTAATTCAACAGAAGCACAAAGTTGACAATATTATTTCTGTCATGATTTTGACTGATGAGTACTAATAAGCCAATCCGGTTTTCTCATTGACATGGCCATTGAGTGTCTGAAGAGTTCCATGTATTGCCATGAACATTTGCTTTTGAAATACAAATTAATCCAGCTCATAGCTGAATTAATTAGTAAAGAAGCTTCCTAAAGTTAGATGGGTTGGTGCTGGAAAAATCTGTTGTTTCTTTCCTTGATTTATTTTTAACAGAAATGTTTAGCTGGGTCCAAAGTTCTTCTTTATGCAATTTCTGAGGTCTGTTTTCTCTGAGTTTTTATAATGACTGCTTTAATGGTGAGAGATGATCGTTTGATCTTTATTTCTGGAGGATTGTCAAGCACAGGCAGAATGCAGAGCTGTTCTTGATATTTCTTGTCCTAATAAAACCAGGGGAATATGTGCAAGTGCAGTGACTATACAGTTCTTTCTGTAGTGTTAGCAATTAATATAAAGTTTGTGGGTTTGGTTTTATATTTTATATATTTATATTTTATTTATATTGTTATTTTAGGATGGACGATTGAAGCCTGGGGATCAGCTTGTGTCCATCAACAAAGAGTCCATGATTGGAGTCTCCTATGAAGAGGCGAAAAGTATAATCAACAGAACAAAGCTGAGGTATCTGTTACTGTCAAACAGCCAACCATCCAAAATTATTTAATAGATGATATTTATGATCAGATTAATGTGAAGTGGGTTTTTGTGTGCTTAGAGGAAATGAGGGATACTATTTTTTTTAAATATTCAGTTGTAATATTATTTCATAGAAAAAGCACGAGTGCACCTTTTAGACCTGCAAGATTATGATACTTTAATGTTTAAATAAAAACTATGGTATTCGTTTTTATAATGATGGGTAACAGGACATCATTTAAAAAAAAGTAATTAAATAAACCGACACATGGTGTTTGGAAACATAATTTTTGCAGAAGTATAATTTTATGAATAATTTTATGAATAATATAAATATACAATATGTTGAAACTGTAAAAATTTTAGTTCTAGGTTTGAAAATTTATGGGAGATAGCTTTTATTAGGCAGAAAAACATACCCAGTCATCCAGAGAATCTGCAGCATCCTTTCAGCCTCTTAACATCTTCTGTAGCACACGGAGAACAACAGGCTGCAGCACTTGGTCCTCTTCCCTCTCCTAATGGGAGGCTGGTTTCAACATTCCCTCCAGATGCTGTGAGTATACTTATTGCTCCTCTTAGAACAAACTGAGCAAATGCTTGCTTTCCTCCTAATTGTAATTGAGTTTCCATTTTAGTAAGAAAATGACTGTCTATTTTCCTGCACAATATTGTCTTTGGAATATCAAAACTTTTGGAACAACCATGTTGTATAACAGGAGAGTAAACCACACTGATGAGAGGAATTAGTTGACTTGGGGTAAGAAAATAAATAAGCATTAACTGTGTTCTTAGATGCCAAGTTCTCCTATTTCTCTGAAGTTTTGGAATTAGATATAAATAGTTATGTATTTCAGAAATAAAACACTCTCTGTTTACTACATATGTGTGAGTACAGTACAATCTCACACTTGCTCTGTGATGATCAGATTTTTGCTTAAAAAACATCCTAGAAGTATGTGAGATTTTCCCCTTTTTTTTTGGCTAAGCAGAGTTGTTTTAATTTATACAGCTCACCATTAGTGTAAAGAAATAACATTGACCACAAGAAAGAAGATTTTAAAACTAATATTTCAATTTTTGAAAGAACATTTTCAGTTTATCATATTTTTAAAGCTAAATAAAGTATTGCCTTAGAAAGAGGAAGAATAAAATGTTCTCAAACACAAAGTCAAAACAGGTGATTTTCAAATGTTCTTGTGTTTGTACTTAAAATTCTTGCCCATTTTTCTTTCCTGTTAGGGATATAAACGTTGAAGTGGGTTGCCTAGAGAGCCTGTGCTTAATCTGTGAAGATTTTCAAAACCCAAGGTTTTGATGAGGCCCTGCTCTGATTTTTTCCAATGCTATTCCTTCTCACCACCACCCCCTCCATGCCTTTCTTTTTCACCTGGGGTTGTTTTGATCTACCCAGTCCTTTCTTCTTCCCCCGGTCTCCCTTCCTGTCCCTTTTTTTCATTAATGTGTATTTCTGGTCTGGCTTGTGATCTGCTTTAGAAATGGTATTTCATGATTTTTCATTTCCTCTTGTAGATGGAAACTGGAGTCAAGATGGGAGAGCAATCTCCAATTACTGCTCTAGACAGCAATCTTGCTGCTGCGTCTGCTACGGGTAAGTGCTGATTTTAATTCCCTGCCACTCTTTTCCTTGTTCTTTCAATAACAGTCAAAGAGAACATAGTACATAATGAGACTCAATAGTCTTTTTAAAAAAGAGAATATTGCACTGTTTTTATACTCGTAAATAAAGGACTGAGATCAATGGATTTTTAGTAGCTTCTGTCAAATATAACTTACATTGTCTCCAATATACAGCTGAAACCAAACAAAAATGAGTGATCACAGCATTTGCTATACAGCAGTAATGATAATAGACTCAGTAGAAACCATATAATGAAGACTTACATATAGATCAAGATTAGGTTGCCATAGAAACTGTGCTTTCTTGATTTAATGAAATTCTGGGGATGTATGCTGCTTGCATGGTTTTACTGTTTAAATCAGGGCAGCATATTGAAAGGACAGAAATAACATGCAGCCCTCTTAACAGCTTTTCAGTTAATAACAAACACAATATATTATGTGTATTTGTGTGTTTTAGAGTCATGACATTCAAACAAGGACAAGAGTCACTTTGATCACATCTCTAAATAGCTATTTTGAAAACAATATTTAAGGAAAAACAGAGTTTGTGAAATTTGGTCAGAACCAAATCTGAACTATTGTAATTTCTGTGGGAAACAAATATGTTGTATTTAGAAACAATGAAAATGCAAGAGTGACACAATAATGGGAATCCCAACTGACACACTGATAGAACTGGCTCTGTTCAGTATTTCTCTGTGCAGACCTGAATTTTATTCTTTTTCCTCAGACAGTAGCAATTAGGCATAAGCTGAACTTTTCGACTTCATGTCTAATGTACTGAGGAGAGGAAGAACAAATATGCAGGATCTGATTCATTCCAGATGTCTCTCCACTGATGTTATTTAAATTGTACCTGTATTTATTATAGCCCGTATTAGATATTCAAATTTAAAATGAAACTGTTCTCATATTACAAATCTGACCAGTTGGTTCCTTTCCTTGAAGGGTGAGCTGACCAAATGCGGGCTGTTGAAACTGGCAAAGTTTAAGTATTAAATACACCTAGAGATTAATGATCACCCAGTTCTTGTGTATTGACCATGAAAAACTACAACTAAATCAAAGGAACAAGACAAAGGTCTTATTTTTTAATATAAATTTTAATATAAAAATATTTTTAATATAAATTTTCATATGCAAAACTCTTGGTTAATATAATTCAGTACACAGGACCTTCTTTGTTTGAAGACACCAAGAAGGGGACAGTCTCTGAATACATCTGTGGAATGTAGGTAGTAGAGCAGCTCTAGTTTGTACTGCTTCTCATCATGTTTCATTTTCTTCTTTTTAACAGCACATCCTTTGTCAAATCTGCCACTTCTTTCATGCTGCCCTTTTTCAAGGATAAACTTTCAAAGATAACCTTGAAAAATTAAAGCATCTCTTAGATGAGATACTCTTTTTTTTTTTTTAACACTTTATGAAAAAATCAGCATAGTTTAGAGAAGTTTTTGCACAAACTCACACATGAGGCTTTTTCATTCTGAGCTGAAGGGAGATTGAGCCAATTCCACCAAGGTTCTAGCCCACTGTCTTCAGAATTTAATACAGCATGTGAGAGGTGTTAATGTCAGAGATTTTCAAGGTATTTTGGTTTATGCTTTTGGCATGTAAAGAGTACGTAAATTACTTTGAGCTTGGAAACAGATATGCTGTGAAACTAAAAAACTTAAAAAAAAAATTCTGTGATTCCTTCTGTTCCTCTAGAGAGAATCTCAATCTGCAAAATCCTTCACTTGTCAAATGCTGGTTTTGGTTTCAGTGCCTTTTTAATCCGTTAATGAAATGAAGAATTAAAATCTACATTATATTTATAAATAATGAATGCAAATTTTTTTATTTGCATACATCTAAAATCCAAAGTGATCGTTAAAAAAACCCATGCAAACTTGTGTTTCTGACTATAAGGGTAGAAGGTGCTGTTGGTGGTAGCCCAATGGACAGGATTTCTTGGAAAAGAGTTCCTTCCCAGGAAAAAATACTGAAGAGCCCGAGGAGTTCAGCCTAAGCTCCCTCCATACACCCCATGTTTGGGAGCAGATCATTCCCTCTCTTACCCCAGTGTTTTCTAGATCACTCCATGTGCTTTTGGCAACTATCAGTTACACTAAGGATGTGTCTTAGAGGTCTCTCTTGGAATTCACAAGTGTTTCCCCTTCTGTTTCCTGAGTATCTGTGTATTGCTGAGAGAAGAGAAAATACCACAAGGAGAAGCCATATGCTTGATGGATCACTCAAAGCTCTCCCTGGTTATTTTCTGTTAATTTGCTACTTGTCACTTTTTTATGTGAAAAAAAATATTGGAAGTGATTGACACCCATAATTTTTTGTGGATTACAATTACGTCCTTTAAAAAAAGAAGTCAAAGGATTAACATGTGTTTTTGGCAAGTGGGCATTTAGCTGGCATCCACTTGATGAGCAGAGCTTCAGAACAATTTTTTTAAAAGCAATAGTTACCACTACATCATTATTACTTTTTTTTTTTATTATTTCTTAGTTATTGCCCCCAGCCAGAATGATGATTATGAGCCCCAAGGAAAGAACTTGAGTATTCATCTCAAAACAGAAAAGCTGGAGAGGGTAAATACTTAAAATCTTCTGAGTTCTCCTTCCTCCCCCTTCATGATGCAGGTAAAACATCTGGACAATATTTCTAGGCTGACAAACTTTAAGGTATAAATGACATACACAATTTTCTATTTGGATAATGCTTCCATGTTGCAGGCCAATATTTCAGTTTATATACTGGGCAAATTACTGTTTTTGTTAATCTAATTACTGATTAACTCTCCTGGGAAACAGAACATCCCTCAGGATTTTTAAGGCAGTTATTAAGGACAAAGGGATTTATTTATTACAGTCATCTGTATTCAAGGTTAAAGAATATCTGAACATCTCTCAATTAGAAGGAAAAGTCACTGAGTGGCTCTGGAATAAAAGTGTTGTCAGTGAATATGTACTAGGATACAAAGGCTCTTTGAAGTGTAGCTTTTTAATTACTCCCCCATGTCTCTGCAGTCATTATCCTTAGTCCTTTCTTTTTTCATTTCAAAATAAATTTTCTCCTTCCAGGCACTGAATTATCTCGGGATTCAGCTCACAGATGAGCAGCAGCAAGCCCTAAGGCAGCAACTTCATAAGGATTCTAAAGGAACAGTGTCTTTTGGAGGTAATAATTTGTTAATTACCATAGAAAATAATAAAAAGTAGGAATACAGAAATGATAGATAATAATCATTAATGTATTTTTTGTCAGTATTGGGTAGCTCCTGCAAATAAAATCATAGTTTGAGGCAAGAACCTTATTTTACTGGATGAAAATAAGCTTGAAGTCCTGAAACTAAGTAATAGAAATGCAAATCACAAATTTATCTTATTAAGAGCAGCCATAGGAAAGTTTTATTTTCACAAAATCCTTAATTTTTTGTTCAAAAATAGGGAGCTGTAATTTTTCTAAAAATTACTTGGCAGAGTTTTGACAGTTAAAGAGGCTTATTGAAGCAAGTAAACTGATGGATCACTTAACTTTAGTATGTGGGAAGCAGGAACATTTCAACTATTGCATATAGAAACAGGTTTGCAGGGAAACCATCACAATTCTTCCAGCTAAACCTAATTCTGATGGGAATGAGTTGCTTCTGTTTCAATTTTTAAATTGCCAGTGTCATCAACCAAAAAATAACAGTTTTGGTTGATGACACTGGCAATTGCACAATATTTTTCAGAAACTGTGAGATATGATGGGTTCTGATGGAAATCTCACTTTTCCTCAAGTCTATGAAAAACACTAGCGTGTGAAAAAATAGTATTATGTACTTAAACATCCAAAAAGATCTTCAGTGAGAAAGATACTGGGTATTTTATCAGATTTTATGCAGAGTAAACTGACCTTTATATTTCCACCTTTCTGTCATAGCATAGCAAAATTTCTAAAATCAAAATGTATGGGTAATCCAAGTCATGTCGATTGTGCATGGGGGACTATTTGTGTTTAAAACTTTCAACTTGGTCAACATCAGTTTTACCAAGCCTTTATCAGGGGTTTAAAGGACCTGAAAAGGAAACCATGAATTCCGACCTGGCAGGAAATTTTTCCTTTTTCCTCTCTCGTCTGGTAAGGTCAACACATTGGGAAGGGCAGGTGTGTGTACCTGGTGTGCAGATTTATTTAGTTTTTCACTGGACACCTGCCAAATGCAAAACATCTCAGGTGCTTTGAAGGTGAACTTTCACATGTTTGCTTTTCTCCTTCACAGTTTGATTTGAGGATATTTCATTCCACAATGTGTTTGGACATTTTTATTCTTACCAGCTTTACCAGAACTTTCTCCTTGTAGATACCTCTCTGATTTTCTTTCTTTCCTTTAGAAAGCTTGAAGGGCAGACACTGCATTTATCAGAGTGGCTGTTCATGGTCATATTGGCAGTTTTGTTGCATCAGTGATCTGTTACTAAACTGAACTTTCAGACTACAACAACAAAATCTGAATTGGTTTTTTCCTAGATTTCATTGAAGTTTCAAGGAATTTATTGTCCGTGCACTCAAATGCAACTGATGATGGCCACAAATCTGTAACCTTTGGGGTCAGTGAAGTTGCCAGCTTACAGGACTCACAGGTAAAATATGTGCCTGGTCAGTGTTTTAACAGTTAGGAGGAGATTATTGGAAATAATTGTTGTAATGATTATTGTATGTAAAATCCAAATCGTGGGCAGATGTTTAAAACAGCTTCACAGCGTGGGGTTCTTTAAGATAACCCAGTTTCTGTGAAGCTTTTTTAAGCAGCCTAATTTGCAGAAAGCAATTAATGTAATTAAATTGTCGTTTGTTGTAAGTCTGGACAACATCGATTTACTGAGGTCTCTTAATAAAATTTGGATTGTTACAACCTGTGTGAGCGAGAAACAATTACTGAGGCTGAGTGATTTGAGTTACTGCTATAGTGAAAATCATTTTATTTTAGAGGTGACATTAGAAACCAATATTTTTAGTATATGAACACTAAAATAAAATGCCTTATTAATTAAAATATTAAAATAGCGATGTATTCTTGATACTTTTTGAAACACTTTATTAATCCATTTTAAAAGGAAAAGTAATTGTTCATTTGGAAGATAAGTTGGTTAAAATTTTATTAAACATTTTTAGCATTTCTAGATCTATAAATCATCCTATAATAAAGATTTTCTTCTCATTTTATTAACAAGAACTTTTAACATAAGATGTTAAAGATTATGTAAGAAACAGTTAGCAATACATTCTAACCTTATGTATTTGTATACGCACAGTTTGTAACCTGTGATTCCTTGGAGGATGATGTGGAAAAACTTAAGAAAGAAAGAAATGAAGCTTTAAAAGGAATGAGTAAATTAAAGGTAACACTTAATTTTCTATTTGCTTTAAATTATTCAAGAGACTAATCTTTTTGAGTGTGTATAGTATTTTACTGCTTTTTGAATTTCATGTGCAGTTTTTCATAGATAAATAGAATGGCAGTGCAAACAGTCCTAATCATGTTTGAAGATTGCTTACAATATATTTGTGCAGACAGTGAATTTTAGCTGTCATACTGAATGCTAACACATTTTTCACTCTGATCAATAGAGAAATGAGACTAAGCAGACATTTGACAGAAGTGAATTTGGAGAAATTACTGATTTGCATGGCAATTTTATTTAAAAATGTGTGATGCTAGTAACTGCAGAGTCTGAGTGCATGCTGATACTTCTGAAAGGAATCAGAACTGCAGGATAAATTAATCTGTGTGCAAAATTAATACATATTTTCCCAGACATTACAAAATTCCCAAGTCCTAAAGCAATAAATATTATTTCTTAATACCCCAGGTTGTTACCACATTCCCATGCTCCTGAATTTGTTTTTTAACAAACCGTAAAATAGGAAGTTCTGTATTCAGCATACATAACTCTAGTTCTTGGACAGGAATGCTGAGCTTGGGATAAAGACAATTTAAAAAATTGCCCCTTTGTCCAAAAAAATTCTTGCTGTAAATTACAGAAGCAATGGGTTGAAATGGTCAGAAATCAGTTCTCTGTTCTGTGCACAAGGATTCTTCTTCTGAGAGCTTTGTACCGAAATGAAAGAACTCCATTTACATTGAACACAGTGAGTACTGACCAGGAGTCCCTAAATTGCTGATGTGGAAAACTGACAATGATCAATCTATAATTAATTGCGCCATTTCTTATACTCCTTTACACACATCCCAGAAATGTTCAGTAAATAATTCTAAAATACTCAAATTGAAACAGCATCAACGAACTCACAGAAAAGTTAGCTTTTAGCGATGGTTTTATCACAAGTTTTATAAAAGCTGTTGATAGACGTTAAGAATTGCTATCTCTAGTTTTGAAAGAGCTAATTGCTTTAGGACGACAACTTTGTCTTTCAAACTTACTTATTCTTTCTTTTTAACAGGAGGAATTGTCTGAATCTGTGAACTTACAGAAACAGTTAGCAGAGCAGCTACAAGTAGTCAAGCAAGTATGTTGAAGTCTCTAAAAATTGTAATTATTTAAAAATTCTTAATTGTTTTTTGTGGAAGGGACAAAGGAGCGCTTCTTTTTCTCTTGCTGCTCATATAGACTATTCTTTCACACTGATTTCAACACAAAGTGGTTCTTGTGTTACTGCAGAGTTTTTGATTAAAAGTGGAGAATTGATCCTTCAGTTTTTAAACCAGTAATCTATTTCTCTGCTATTGAATTGAGATAGCAACCCTGAGATCAGCTAGATCAATGAAGTGGGATAATGATGTAGTAGAACCTTTCTAGTCTTAAGTGTTCTTGAAGAGATTTTGCTGTTCTTGGGCAATAGTTGCCTAATTTACAGTCCTAACATTAACTACTTTATATGTCAGCCAGTTTTAAGTGCGAGAAAAATTACCAGGAAAAAGAAATTGCAGTAAGGATTTTCTGAGGAAAGTCTTGTTTCTGCCTCCAAATCTATCTATAATTATGAGCCAATAAATCAGAGTATTTGGCTTCCTTGTGTCTCTTAAAGGAAATTCCCAATTAAATGTAAGTCTCATGTCATTTATAGCCTGGATTCAAAACCAAGGAACTTTCCTGTTCCCTATTCCTCCTGAACACCCTGTCAGTTTTTCCTTCTAATGAGCTGGCTGCTTTCCTTCCCTCCTGCACTGCTGCACCTATTCTTTGTGGGTTTCTCATGTCAGATGTCATGTAGAAATGCAAGATAAAATTTAAAAATACCTTGTATTAAGATTAGTTTTTCATTTTTGCTCATAAGATTTGTTGAACACCTTCATTATCACCTTTTATTCCTCAAATATATGAGAGCTTGCTTGGAAGCTTTTTCCATTCATATTGTGTTGTTTCCCTCTGTACACTTTGGGAAATAAATTGGGTTATCTTCTGGATAAAATTTAACTGGAAGATTGTTCTAGTAATGCACTTGAAGTTCCCATTCTCTAATGGGTTAACTGTGTTGTTCTAGACCAGAGTACTTGTTCAGTGTATTAGTCCAGACTAAAGCTATTATAGAGTGCAATCCCCAGTACAAACCTGCTTTTCCTTGGAAGGCAGCCTTGGACAGGGCTGATTTAAGATGTTTTAAGTGGCAGCAGTGCCCATTTGCCACCACTCGAGGTCCTCCCACTTTTATTTTTCTCAGGTACTGTCTTGTGGTGGTAAAATTAAGCTTTGCCCTGCAAACCTCCCAGGGATAAATAGATTGTCTTGTAGGCATTGAAAGGGTTCCATATAGTGAAGTTAAAGAGAAATAATAAATTAGATATAATTATAGCATTGTGTGTTCTATTTTTAGGAGATATAAGTGGGCTTTTAATGGACCTTTTCTTCTGTTTATACTTGGTGTATGTTCAAGTGTTTTATATCTATTATTATCTATATATATTGTTAAAAACCAATATAGGCATTGAGATTCACAGTGATAAGTTTTTTAAAAATAGGCTACTTATAGTACAAGTTGCCATTTAACTATGATGTGCACTCCTGTTTGAGCTGGTTAGCAAAAGGAGTTACTGAGTACATTATTGAGCCCTAATGGCCTGATTAAAAGTAACAAACAACCAAATGTAAACAAAAAACCCAATTTAAGTCTGTGCTTAAGGTCATCTGACTTCAGCATCATTTAAACATTTTTTAAAAAATGACTGCTTTCCTGATAAAACAAGGTTTTAAATGAGGATTTTAATTACCACACATGTATTGGGGTACATTTTGTGGTATTTCTCTTTTCTACTAATTGTGAATTGCAGATTAATTAAGACAGGAGTACAAATATTCTGGTTAATGAATATGCTTTGTTAGTACCAATTCATTAAACAGTGCTTGACTCAGTAACTAACAGCATGAATAAACTCTTAAGATTAGAAATGCTGCTAAACTTGCAGTGAGATAGTAATTATTTTCTAATATTGGTATGTGATAATTCAAATTCATTAATTGATCTATTTTTGCTTTGAAGTTGTGATATAGCACTATATCTTTGGTGCTTCCTTGAAATCATATGTAGGCTGAAATTGGCACAGAACACAGAAAGGCAATTTTGAGTACCTGAAGTCTTGCCAAGAGCATGAACGTGAAATCTGTAATGATGTCTTCTGTCTTCCTGGAGGAGTTGGACTGGATCCTGTGCTGCCTGAGAGTCGTGGGGTATTTCAGCATGAATGATCCCTTCTGTACTACAGCTTTTTCTGGGCAGTTTCTGTCAGCTGGAACACTCAGCTAAACACAGGAAATGGGAGAGGTTGTAAAGATGAGATACTGTTTGCGGTATCCCAAACTGCTGGGCTTGGTTCATGGGGCTGAGGTTTGCTACCCTGTGGTTGTTTTCTCTAAGGGGAAAAAGGGGCTTTGAATGGCTGCTGTTTTGGAAGCAGTATCTAATTTATTTCAACCTGCCTGAAAGAAGCATTGGGTTTATTTCATTAGGTTTTTTATTTTAAAGCATAGTAAAGTTCTTTTAAAGGATAATTTCAATATACAATTTTTGTAGAATTAATCAACAAGCACAATTGATTTGTACATACAATTTTCATGTGGTTTAAAAGAATATCTTAGTTTTGGTGTTTGTGGTGGCTGGAATAAAACTTGGATAAAACCTTTGACACTCAAATTTATCCAAGGAAGAAATAAAAGGAAGGAACCTTTACCTTGAAATTGCTTTTTAAAGGATTCAGCTTCTCTCCTCCAGCTGTTAGTTCCTAATTGGTTGTAGTGGCTTCATACCAGGTCAGGACAATGGGTCCCGTGGGGTGTTTACATAAATGAAATACTAGCGGCTGCAGATCCCCTGTTGTTGCGTCTTAGAATCCTGCGTTGGTTTGCATTTGAAAGGACCTTAAACCTCATCTCATTCCACTCCCCTGCCATGGAGAGGGACACCCTCTACTCTCCCAGATTGCTCCAAGCCCCATCCAGCCTGGCTTTGGATACTTCTTTCATACATTTGAGTGGGACAAGAGCTCGTGTTGCTGAAGTGGATGTTACCCATCAGTTCTTCACTGGTGGGGCCCCCTTACCTGCCAGGTGAGAGAACCCACTGTGTCCTCACAGTGCTATCTCCAGTAACTGGAGAATGGGAAAACTGATGGAACCATTTCTCTTTGTGTCCTTGTGCTCCAGCAAACAGCTCTGATGTGTCAGACGATTTTACTAATTCAGTTGTAGTGTGTAATTGTTTCATTGTAATGCAAGAAGCCATTGTTCCTTAATTATTCCTTTAGGTCTTTCACAGTTGAAATCTGGTCATACTTAGTCTGCTATTACAGAGAAATTAATATTCAACAACTGAGGTTCTGAAAAAACAATGGAGGAGTAAAGGCAATTCTGGATTATAAGAGATTAAACCTTTATCTCAAGGAGGTCTTCTTTCAAAATGAAGACTCCCTTTTCATAATAGCAATTTTCTATTCACTTTCCTCATGTCAGTTTATTTAAATAATTCCTAAATGTGGGTTTTTAAGATGCCACCCTTTTTCAGGGCCTCTGTGTTCATTTATATTAGTCAAACTGAACGTCAGAGCATCTTTTCACTTTTGTCTCCAAGAGTCTTTGTCCACCTCCAGCCTGTTTCTCAAGGATGCCTTTGCTGCTGAACGTTCCCGATTCATCCTCTGTAGCAGCAGGGCCCAGCTCTTCTTGCTGTTGACTCATTTTGTTTCTTACAGTGGCAAGAAAGTGCCCTCTCCAAAGGCAGTAATTTTGACCTCTACTTCTGTAGGTTGATAACTTCCTAGAAGTCCCTGTGTTCCCTGAATTGTTTCTAGGAAAAAGGAGTGCCAAGAACAGCTTGCAGGAGGGGTGATTGCTGTGCTTTCAGGGAGCATGAGCAGTAATGCCCCTCACACTGCTCTTAATGCTGGAAACACAGCTGTGACACCAGTGTGTGCGTGTGAGGAATACCACACACATGGAGCAGTAAGCTTGGGATGAGCCTGTGTTTCCAGGTGCAGGCGGTCCTTGTGTAGTTCCAATGCTTCCAGAGGAAAAAACGAAAATCATTCTACCTGCTATGAAATTAAAGGTCACTTAAATGGATCTCTTAGTGCTTGTGCCCTGTAACAGAAACCTCTAAATTATACAACACCTTTGTTACCTGTGTTCACTAATGGTGTTGCTGTTCTACATGTGTGGTTACTTCTTCTACTGCTCTATTTTATGAGAGACCAGGATGTCCCTGGCCATCATCCAAATTGGTATTATATTGCAAAGATGAGGAAGATGATGTACTGGTTATATGTCACTGAGTTTAGCTGATTTATGGCCTGGAATATACTGTTCATTAGGACTAATAGTGTAGAGGTTAAAAATCATATGAGGCTGAGACTGGTAGATCATTTTACAGAAAGAACATTATCACAAAGTGTAGGAAAGCCTGACTTGAAGCATATTGATTGTACAGAACAAATGCTTCTATGTTAGGAAAGAATTAAATCTGCATTTTTAACTGGCCTCTCTAGACATTTCTATTATGACACCTATTATATGCAATTTCTTCCACAAAACAGGAAGATATGGTCATCTAGGTTTTTTAGAAACAGCAGTTTCAAACCTAGATTCTAGAAGGTTATTTCTTCCATGTTAAAAAGTCATAGTGTGTTTCTCCTCTACACCCACCTCTTTTCCCTTTATTTCCATTCCCAACCAGGATAAAATAATAAGATGTAATAGGTAGACCAGGAATAAAATATTCACCTAAGTATCCTTAACTGAACAACTTCTACAAAAAATTTCTAGCTCTGTGAGTTTGTGTATTCAAATCTGATAACTTTAATTATTCAGAAAATTGATACAAAGTGACTTTTCCTACAGATTCATTAATAGCTGAGGGAAAAGATAGTTTAGTGGTTTTGGTGCCAGTGAGCCTATACATTTTGTGTGAGCAGTTTGTTTGTTTTATTCCTAGATGAGCGTAAACTCATCCATTGTACAGACCTTTAGTTTGGCTTTCTAATTTACTAATCAAAGTTAACTTCAATTCATATTCAGTCTGAACTGAGCAATATCTTTCTTGAAAGGAGATTTTGCAACATTTAGGGATTACACTAGCTGAATTAAAAGCTAACAGTTTCTGATTTTCTGGTTTTTGTATGTTATTTATATATAAAAGTTTTATCTAACACTCCTCTGTGATAATCCAGGATATTAGGAGCATAATAGGAGCAGGAACTAAGCAGAAAAATAGATTTTAAAAAATACTGATTCTGAGAAGAATGTGGACTGAATACTTGCATTAAAAGTATGTCTACATGGTGTGTGAGCTGTGACTAGAGGGAGAATTCAGGCAATAATAATGAAATGAGGTAACATCTCATTAAGGTACTTTTTTGGTATGGAAGCAGTGGGGCAGATCAACAGCATCTGGTGCATTTCAAGAAAATCTTTCATTCAAGTAGATTTTTAGTAATTACAGAACTTGTTATTTAATTTATTAGGAAAATTATGTCTCTGTACATACCTGTTTTTCATTTGCTCATCATATATTAAAAATTAGCAATTGAGCCCTCTAATCATGAAGACTAACAGGTAGCCCTGATGCCAACTGCAGTACTTGTGAGCTAAATCTGCTCTTTTTGGTAGCTGGAGTTCTAACTTTTCCACTGAATTATATAATCTGCAGGAAGCCAAGGCAGCTGTGGAGGAGACAAGAGCCCTGCGAAGCAGAATTCACCTTGCAGAGGCTGCACAAAGGCAGGCCCGGGGAATGGAGATGGACTATGAAGAAGTGATTCGCCTGTTAGAGGCTGAAATTGGAGAGCTGAAGGCTCAGCTCGCTGAGCATTCTGGCCAAAATAAAGTAAGCAAAGCCTGTCAGAGTTACCATGGTTTCCTTGCTGTTGTCATGTATCTTGTTTTCATTTTCTTTTCATCTGCTTTTCTAAAGTAGGTCACTGTTTGTCTTGTATTATTCAGTAACTGGGATGATGTGTAGTGAAGGGGATAATGTGAAGTATATGAGGCTTCCTTTATCCAGACATCTTTGGGCTGGAAAAACAGGAGCTCCCAGCATATGTGGGTTATAGGTCAGAATGGCACATCTCAAGCATTAAGCATGGAATAGTTTCTGGGCTGCAGGTATATTGTCTTTAAAGACTACACCTTGCATGTATTTGTATGTTTTTGTACTCATGTGAAAATGGCCTTCAGGTTTATGTTGCTATTAGGCAAATAACAACCATGTAAAGTCCAGTCCTGTTCTAAAATAAATTTAGATTTAATCAAGGTGATCATTTAAATGCTACTAATCCTGCCAAAAAAAGATTTTAACTGAGCTTTATATTTTAAATCTACTTCATCTCCAGCGAGGCATTTCAGGACATGCTAAGAAATAAAATATTTAACGCACTTCAAAATTTTTTCTCTGTAACTCCTGACTTGTGTTTTAGCAAGCAGATTGACATTTGTAAGGTTACCTTGTTTTTCTCATGAAGAAATGGATGTGCATATGACCTGGTGAAGAAAACCTACTGAAATGTCTTATTTAATCCTGAGAATTAATTTAATATTTCAAGACCTTAGAAGGTAAAGTCAAGCTTTGTGGTAAACAAGCTTGCAGAGAACAGCTTAGCAAGTCCCTGTGGCTCCTAGGAGGAATTCCTCTCATCTGATTGTGAGTGATGAGCAGAATCACACCCTGGACGTTCTTTCTAAACAACTGGGTGAGATACCCTATCTTTTATGTCAGGTGTTCTTGCAGCACTGTTTGTTTTCTAGATTCCTAAATTTTAAGAAATTCAGAGGGTGTGGGTTGCTTTCCTGGAAGTTTGTTCCAGAGATTCTAGCTTGAGTTCCTGAAATATTGACTGAGTACTAGAATACCTGTGTGGAGATCTGAATCTCTGCATATCTTACCCAAAAGAAGCTGTATCAAGTAGGTACCAACTCCATTTAATATCCTTTAATCTCATCTTGTTGTAAAAGGGGAGTCAGTTACAGGCACCAAGTTTCAGCCAGGGTCACACCTGCTTGTTTTTTATTTTTCTGTTAATGCCCAAGTAAATCTCCCCCTAAAACACACTCACTAAACAGAATGCAACATATGTTGAGAAACAAATAAAAATCAGATTGATCTCTCTCACTTTTTTAGTGTGAAAGAGTGAGGTGTCTCACCAGCTGCTTTTTCAGAGTGGACAGTGAAATTACCAAAAAAAGGTGTTTGAATCAACAGATTCTTTGACATTCAGGGTGATGATAATTCTGCTGCTTTGTGAGTGTATACAAACAAATTATTTGCATCCAGTAAAGTTAATAAGTGGGTTTTGGTGATTGTTTTGTAAGGGTTTTAGAGTAGGTTGTGGGCTTTCAGAATGATCACCTGCAGTGTGTTGTAAAAGTTGATTTTTAACTACAGTGCTTTTTCTGCATTTTGGAGAGATCTTTCTAGATCTTGTGTACAGCAGACAGCTGAGCTGAACAGACGTGCCCAGGTACATGTGAGGATTTTACTCGTGGTCCTGTCACAGGAACAGTGTCAGGGACTTTAATGAAACTCAGAGCCTCCAGGGCTGGATCTAACAGGGCTCACATCTTCTGTACTGAAGGAGGGAGGGATGCATAACACTGATCAATAGGTTATACAAGTGCATGCAGAGACTTCCTAGGGGGTAATTTCCTTCAAGATGTGCCATAATTACTGTGTTGGGCAAAGGATGTATGGATGCAAACCAGGGTTTGCAAACCAGAGTTTGTTCTGGCTGTTTATGGCAACCCTGCTGAGAGATACTGTCCACCATCAGGTTGGTATTTTTGATCCATTCATCAATCAGTTCAAACTCTCTTAATTTTCAGCCCTATCCCTGTTGCTGTCTTCTAATTTTAATTTACCTTTCTATCATTTGCCAAAATCTGTTGCAGTTTGGAGCTGATTTGCCAGCTGGTCAGGCATTCCAGTTATGTGTTTTACAAAAATGTACTAAAGAGCGTGTTAAACATTCCAAACACTCTGTTCACACCATGTCTCTTGTGTGATCCATGGGAGGAAAATTAATATAATAAAAGCCTTAAAATACCTTTCCCAGGAGAACATTCAAGACTTGAGAAAGAGGGTTACAGTTCTTGACTGCCAGCTGAGGAAATCAGAGTCGGCCAGGAAGACCTTTGAGGTGGCCACTGAAAAATTGCTACAATTTGTAGAGGTAACTTTGCCTTTCATTTCTAAAAATGCCTTATTTGGAAAAGGGTTGTGTTAATGTTTGTGAGGAATGAGCTTAGTAAAATGGCTATAAACTAGTTCACAGAGATCCTTTCATTCCTAGGAATACAGATTATGTCTAATGGTACAGATCTAGAGGTTTACATAACCTTCGTGTTTTGCTATACTGAACAAATGAAAATTATCAGATAATTTTTTCCACCTAAATTCTATCAGTTTCTGTGAAACTCCTCCTTAGAAGAAGGCTAATATTTGCTAATTCTTTGGCATGTTATGAAACAACAACAAAAAAAGTGATGTTGTTATATTTACTTTGTTTAAAGGGGTTATAATATTTTGGGTTTTACTTTTGCACTTCTAGCTGGGAGACACTAGACTCTTTAATTGCAAATCAAATCCCCCACCCCCAAATAGAACATCAAACTATAAGGTATTAACATTTTGACTGTATTGGTTTATAAACTGTTAACTTCTTAACTATGACCAACAGGTTGTGCATGAAATACTTTCGGATAACTCTACTTCCTCAACAGTTTTAAGGTAATGAAATGGCAATATTAATAGTGAAAAACTCTACTATTGTTTCCAAGTCTCAAAAAACCGCCTTGTTTTTTTCTATACTTTTGCTATATAGTTCTGAGTGTCATTTTATTGAATGAGAGAGAATGACATGAGTTATAAATTAGGCTTTCAGGATACAACTTCATTAAAAAACTCTGAATTAAATTAAACCAGTTAGTAATTACATAGCTATGATTATCTGAATGTTTCCATAAAGTAATTATAATGTACTAAGGATTAGTTAAAATGCAAGGAACCTTAACAGTGGGTTATAATTTTTAAATATTTTTTTAGATTCTCCTAGGCGATTTTGCATCACAATGAATCTGGTAGCATATAAATAAATCGATAAAATGTGTATCCATTTACATTTTATTACTTTTCTTGTTTAAAAAGCTGGTGGGAATATTCAAGAAGATTTAAGCAGCCTTTAGTCTATCAGAAAATTGGCATGATTGTGCCTATATATCCCAGATAGCATTCCATTAATATTTATGTAACAGTAAAATTGTTCAGTGTCTTTCCTGTAGCTTTTCTCAATACAGCTCTGAAGGAAGTCAAATGTATTTAAGTGAAGTTAACTGGAACTTTAATTCAAAAAATCTATGCAGGCTCAGACCAACTAGGATATCGTAGATAATTGGTGAGATGCAGTTCCCATTGGCACTGCACACAACAATGATGTTGTCTGTTCTATGAAATTCATAGAATTTATTTTAGTGAATGGATTAATTATCAAATACTGAGCCAGGGTGACAAACTGACTCACTAACTGCAGAGAAGCTAAGAGTTGAGTCCCATGAAGCAATGTCCCTTCTTTAATGCTGGTATGAAAATACCATTAAAGTTCCTTTCATGACACCCGCTGAGTCCTTGACATTGCATTTTGAGCAGTGAATGTTATTTGAATTGAACTTTCCAAACACCTTCATTGTTCAGCCAAGACTGCTGCTGAGGCAAACTCACTGATTTGGGAGCGTGAATCTTTTTTTGTTCATACACTGAGAACAAAACCACTTTAGAAAAACAAGTTTACCTTATTAAAAGGAGCAGTTTTCTTTATCATCTTACAAATAAACACCTTTTTTTTTATTGTTATCTTAGTGACAGAAGAACATTGTCCACTAAAGCACTTCTGGCTCGTCTGGGAAGGGTCGGACCTACTGTCACAGTAGCTCTTGCAGCAGAAGCCAGGGACCTTGCCAAGTCTGTCCGTGCCATTTTGGAAGTAGATTGTGAGTGAGTGTATCCACCTCTCTATATGCTTTGAAATCTGGTATCAGTTCATCAGCCAAGAAGATGGATAATTTCATTTAAAATTGGATGTGAGCTGGCAGAATAAATCATTCCCAGCATGTAAGGACAGAGCAGGTTCAGTGTCAGCTCAGGATGCACCTTCATCAAACTATGATTAGAATATAAAGTTATGCCAGAGTACTTTCTTCACAGGAAAACTTAAAGCACAAAATTAATGCTAAAGTAAGGAATATGAAGATTAACAGAATCATGTAAAACTAGCAGAATTTCATTACTTTAATGCTCTTCTTTCATACTGGCATATTTGCAAAATGTTATTCTGCTGGATTTACATGAACATGTATCAAAGTGTTTTAATGAAGATGTTGCTGCAGGGAGTGAATGTAGGCAGCAGTTCCATTTGGAGATACCCAGGTATGTCCTCAGGTCATGAACAGAAATCTGTTCCCATTGGTGAAAATGATTGTGGTTCATGAGAGTGACTGTAATAAACTGCATCAGTTGAAAATCTAAGAAACAGCTTTGAATTATCATATAATTCCTGGTTCAGATCATTGAAGTGATTGTGTATTTTGATGGTATTTGCCTATAGTTGAACAGGCATATCAGTTCTAATCCAGCTTAAATGGACTGATTTACAAAAATGGAACAGAAATGGTACATCACAGGAGGTTTTGGAAAGGTGGTTAATTCTGGTTGCCCATAATTATTGTATCAAATATTTGGATAGCTTTGACTGTTGAGGAATTAAATTAGAAAGAGACTGAAAAATAGTTGTTGAGAAAATAAGATATGAAAAATATTTTTTGACGTTATTTATGAAGCATTTATTTATTACTCACTCTGTGGCAAAGAAAGCAAAATAAGAAGATAAAATTTGTTCAAAAGTGTTCAGAATATTAGAGTTACTGGTGGACTGAAAAGAATAACAGCAACCAGGAGAGGAGATAAATGGTTTTCCACCATTGACAATCATAGTTCTGTCACACTGAATTTGGTTTCATTACACTACACAAGAAATTGTGCAAAGAAAACTTTTGGTTCTAAATGCAGCTAAATTCTAACGTGGTTATGGTAAACATAATAGGTAGAATACATGTTAGAAAGCTGTGGAGCCACAGCAAGGATCCATTTTATGAACCTGCGAATTAAAAATAGGTCTGCAGAGAAGGATTTAAAGATTGAACGTCATCTTTCTGAGTTCATTCTGATTTGGAGAGCATTACAGATAGATTTGGGCTCTGACAAGCTTGGGTATGAGATTAAAGCTTTAAACCTCACTGGCTTTCTCTCCCTCCAAAAAAAAAAGTAGTTAAAGCAAAGGAACTATGTAAAAGCATTCTGTCTGCAGTGTTCTCTGCCAGCTTCTCACTAAATGTTTTCCATGTGATCTGGAATTTTCTTGTAGATGGGCTGTCATAGAAAGGGGGCTCTTGTGTATGTGTCATTAAATAAATATCTATCGAAAAGTGTAATAGAGACTACAGTGCACATTGAAGGGTTTCGTTTTTCCAGGAAGGTGTCCATAACATAATAATTTGTTATTGAATTCTTAGAGAGAGAACTGGAGTTAATATTTTTGAGGTTGTTTAGTGGATCAGAATGTCTGGCTGGGCAACCTTTGTGATGCATTTTAGCTTATAAACAGAACTTCTCTTTCATTATTTGCTTCATTCTTGTAAATACTAAGTAAAGGAGCCCCAGCCAAAATTCCTCTTTGATTCATTTACAATACATGCAAAACAAAGTCTGGGTGCCAAGACAAGGTTGTAGAGTGTGAAAACTGCGTCCTTTGTAAAAAATCTTTCTTGACAGGCAGGTCAAAACGACATATTTATGAGTTATCCACACAAACTATCCCCTTCCTCTGTAATAGCCTGACGTTTTGCCTGAGGGAAGAGGCTTGAAGACATTCAGTGTATTCCTGAAAATCTTCAAGTCCATATTGCCTTGTGATACTGCTGCAGATTAGCTTTCAGCTCTGCAGGCTGAGTGACAGCTCTGTGAAGGCACTTTGGTGATTCTTCAAGCGAAGACTCAAAAAAACCAACAGCTCGTTTTCCAGGGCTTACTACTTCAGGATCTTCCAGTTCCCAAAATGCAAATAATGAGGTAATAAACAGAATAATCAAGCTCATCCCTTGAAAGAGCCATTCTTCATCTTCTTTAAAGACTGTAAGCTATTTTTAGAAACCAAGCCTTGAGAGGCTGTTCTGCTTTACAGAATGTGAGCATCTCCTGAACACTTGAAATTACTTTCATCATACAGAGGATAATGTGAAGATAGTGAAGAACTGCAGCATTTAGAAGTAGTTGCTGCCTGCACTTAGTAGACCGTATGGTGCAAATCATGCTAAATAGCATAGAGATAGCATTTTCTTCTTTTCTATTGCAAATTTAGGAAACGAATATACTGGGCACTGGTAATGACCAAAATCTGATTAACCCTGGAACATACTTATCTCCTCATCAAAGAGCAGGCAATCAGCATTTCAAAATGAGCACTTGTATAACAGCTTTCAAGTATTTTGGTTGCCGATTTCCTCCCTCTGAAACTTCTGTCCAAAAATACAGTCTTGCTGTAGTTGACACAATCCCAACCATCCACATCCAGGAAGTGCTCTGAAGCCAGGCTCTCCACTGAGCAGGAACTCAAACAGTGAATTTTGAGCTACTTTATCCCATCATCTTCCTTTGATTTGCTCTCAGCCTGGGATCTAACACAAGACAATCATGCTGGAGTTCACTCAAATGATGTCCAAATTAATACAGATTCCAAATTTCCTACTTAATTTACTCATATTGATCTTGCCAGTCACTATGCATTTGATTTTGAAGATTCAGCAGGCAGAAGTTTAGTTGCCTGGATTTTACATTCATTTTTCTTGAATGCTGACTAGATAAGAGACTAGAAACTGCTGCTGCCTAGCATCCATTAGTGCTTGTTCTCTTGATGGTTAAATTGCTTTTGATTTTTGGGCAATGCCTTACATCTTTGGCATTAAAAGCTGAAATACTGTATATATCCATTTCTTCAGTTTAGGGATTTTTCAGCTATATTGTATTCAAATGCCAAAACCATCCCGTAGTCAGGAAAATGTCATTCATCCCTTCCCATTCTTTTGACGGTGTGGGTGGAAAGTAGAATGGCAAGGCTTCACAAATAACAATTTTACTATCTTGAAAAGAGCCAATATTACTAAGTATTCGTATTTCTTTTGTTTGTTGCAGGTCTGGTGTGTTTGTTTGTTACAACAGAATAAATGCTATTTATTTATACATTTATTACACACGATTTATTTATACATTTTTGCTATTTTGTTCTTGAATCTGTATATTATGAACACAGCAGTGTGGTACCTTTGTGCAGGTAGTTGGCTGTAGTTCATCTGCCAGAACATGGGCTGTTCCCCCTCCCCTTTTCACCTTATGCCTGTACATCAAAAGCCAGCTTTAACTGTGGCATGGACAGGCATGTCCTGGCCACAGTTAAAGCTTCTGTTAGTTTGGCTCCTGGTATTAAAGATGCTATATCTTGTATTTTTAATATTAGGCAAAATTATTTCCTGCAAGGTCCAGTTTGTGGGAGGAGTGTGCATTGAGGGAATACCTCTGACATTATTTCAGCTGATGAACTAGAAATGTATCTTTCCTTCCTCACTGGAAGAGCTGCTTGGGAAGGAGCAGCATAATAACTAAAGAGATAACTGTGTATTCATTGTTCTGGCAATTTCAGTGAATTACTGAAATCAGAAATAGAAAAGATCTGATAAATTATACAGAGTATGTCCTGAACACAGCTGTACAGCTCCCTTTTTAATAGTTTTTGCTAGCAAAAGAATTAATATCAGAATTAATATAGCTGTGTGCTTGAACGGTAAGAAGCTTATGTTTGTTGGCTAAACATTACCTGAGACAGTACTTCCACTAGAAAATATTAATTTGGTGGAATTAATATGTATTATTCCTTTGAAACTTTTAGCAACAACAAAAGAAGTGTTTTCCCAGAAGAGACTTTATCAACTGTTTCATTCAAATGAAAATTTCACAGTTTTGCTAGTCCCTGAAGGTTGATTTTTTTTTTTCCCTTCCAAACAAGAATACCTAATGGGAAGATAGTTTCATTTTTGTCAAAAAATATTAAGTTATTCAATGAACCTTTTGCTGTTGAATCTTTTTTGAGTTGACATTAAAAAGAAAATATATAAACCTCAGAATTACATTATTTTAATTTTTCCAATAAACAATATCAAATATACACAAGAGAAGTGGATCTGTTTCACGCTACATTACAGACCTTGTTAAATATTTGCCTTATTTTGAAAATGGGAATGTTTCATTAAGAAATTAATAGCTTTTCTGCCACCCTTTAGATACATTGCAAATCAGATTACAGTAAGAAAGCTAAAGGTGAACAACTTATGTACTTGCAGAAAAATTAAAATTCAAAGTTGCATAACAGGGAAAATGGTTTCTGTAATCCTCAGGAAAAAACGTCCAATCATATTTAATATAATTTTACAAGGAGGCAGTCAAGAATTCAAAAGATTTTTTCTACATGACTGTTTACTTGCAGCAAGACTTTTAATTTTCTGGAAATCATTTAAATGTCCAATTTTGCCTGCATGGTAAATAAGAATGAAGAGTTGTGATTCTGACAGTGTTCATAGAACTGTAATTTCAAAAAAATTCTGTCCAAGAATTTGAATGTTTCATTGCAACAGAAAATAAATGTTCCACTTAAGAAATGTAATACTTTACAGTATTGAAAATAATTCTGATATAAATGAAATTAAATGAGTGTGCATAAAAATTAATTTGAAAAGGGAGCACTAGACCTGTGAGACAAGTCCATTCTCTCTCCAGCCTGTAAATCTGATACAAACTGCTTTATTGACATGATTCCTGTACCTTGATTAAAATTATTACCCCAATTTTAAAAACTAATTTGAATTATGAAGCAGCTGACTTGCTCATTCATAGGTAAGAACAACAAAACCGCAAGGATTCAACAAAAGTCTTCTGAATTTAATAGTTATGGGGTTTTTCTGATGTCATATTGATAGTGTCGTATTGATAGGAAATCGTGAAAGCAGGGTTTTTTTTCTTCCCAGACAGTAACTTACAATTACTAGAATTTAGTATTACACTAGGGATGCTGTTCCCCAGCAGCCATTGGTAACTGTCAGGTTTATTAGTGACTTGTAAAAATTCTTTGCTTCTGGTTTGTCATTACTGTGTGTGATGTTTATGCAGTGACTTTTCATTGAGCAAAAATGCCTGGACTGTGGAACAGTGCCAGGGAGGACCTTTGCACTGTCTGACCTGGAAATCTTCATTAGGAAAGGGAATGACTGATGAGGAAGCACAGAGACAGCCATAGGCTCCCTTTCAGTTTTCTGAGAACATTTTACTGCGTTGGGTTTCTTGCCTGTTTATCATAATTGCTGCAGTTCAGTACTGTAGGTCTGATGCAAAGTTTCAAAGCTGTGTTCTGGATCCACATTAATTTTGTAATGCATGGTTATCCACATATTTTTTAGGTAACTTAGACTTATAGCTGTACTCAGTCATCAGCCACTGAACTGCAAAAGTCTCATGACTGATTTACAGCTTGTCTGCAGAACCTGGACTCTTTTATATTCTTTTCAATTGCAAGATTATTATGATAATCTGGGAGAGGTCTTGATGTTGGGTGGTGATCCCTGACTCCAAAAAAAAAAAAAAAAAGTGAAGCTGCTAAGCTGTGGTATCATCACTGATGAAATAGTAATATTTAAATGCTTATTTGTACTTAAAAAGCAGTGCCTGTGATGTTACAGAAATAAGTTGTGTGGCTAATAAAAATATAGAAAAAATCCAATAAAGAATAACCAAAAAAAAAGAAGACAAGATCAAAAAAAAACCCTTTTGCTGTTTCACCTTTGGCTGTGGTTTTGTTCTGTTGTTTGGTTTTAGTGTCATTGTTGGGGTGTTAGTACAGGTGCTGTCTGACAAGCTTTAAAAACGTTCCCTAAACCCTGTTTCTCTGGCCAGGATTGCCTTGGGTTTACAAGAAATACTTCAAAGGAGAGGAGAGAGGAGTTTTTCAATGCATTATATAATTAAAATGTATCACTTCTGTGAACACAAGACATAAAAATGCCTTGCAAATGGGAAGCAGAACAAATGTCTGCATATAATGTAAATTACACAAAAATGTACAAAAGTAGCATTCGGTAGTTTGCCACCAAGGCATCAAAAAAGATTTAGCTGGGAAGGACCTCCAGCAATTAGACCCTCCATCCATGTGCCTCCAGCAACACAAATTATTATTGGCTCAAACAAACAGGTATTTGTCTAGCATATCCCACTGCCTCTGTGCCATCTGTTGCTATCCTTAATTATCTTTGCCATCAGAAACCTTTTCCTTTGGCTTAAATCCTCCTCACTGTGGTTAAATCCAGTTATTACTTGTCTTGACCCCTGTACTACCCCACTACTTCCTCTTAGTGGCAGCTTTTAATGTATTTGAAGACCATGTAGCATCTCCACCCTGTTTACTGTCCCCCCAAATAAATGACACCCATTCGCTGAATTTTCCTCTACACCACATCTCTCCTGGCCACTTCCTTACCTTTGTATTTGTCTGACTTCTCTCCAACTCATCAAAGTTGTATTGAGTTCTGTACTTGAGAGCTTCCTGCTCTCAAGGGAGACAAAAATGCAATAAGCTTGTTTGCTTTAATATGAACTCACGCCAGGTCCCAAATGGTGTTTCCTTTCCCCAGTAGCTCCATGTTACTGGTTTGTTTGAAGTTTGGGCTTTCTTCTACTCCCAGAACCAAAGGCATCTGGGTGTGCCGACTTCCTTCTGGGCAGCTGATTATCCACACCTTGAATACAACACTTTGCTGTTGCCTTTATTCAGCTTCCCCGCTCTTTATTTTGGACATTTGATCCAGTTAGTCAAGCCCCTACAGAATTCTAATCTTGTTTTTCAATGGCACTTCAAAGAAAGGTCCTTTTACCAATGGGTTTTAAATCCTGAATTATCCCCAAACTCCCCTTCTTGGACTAAACTTACGTTTTGTTGAGTGTGAAGAATGACATTGTTTTCACAATGTCAAATTGTTACCCAGCCTTACTTGAGGGTGTTGTTACAGGACCTATGAACTAGACCCTGCGTATTTAATTTGGTGTCCAAGAATCAGAACATTACAGTAATTATGAACAAGCAAAGAAGCCAGATAAAAGCTGACACTAATAAGGACAGAATAATTTCAGACCCAGAAAATACATTTAAATATCAGTTATGAACAATTTGGATGCTGATTTATTGGTGATTGAATATGCATGTTAATCCCCATGTTTCGCAGCAAGGAAAAACACAATTCAGTGTCTAAAACTTGTTTTTCAAGACAGTTCTTTAATGTGACCTAGATTTCAAAACTCTGTTGTTGCTGCTAGAAAAGCAAATTGTTCTCTCTCCATTCACTTACCTTTAATGAGAAAAGATGAGTCAGCTTTTGAATAGGCACTGCCTGTCCTGACTTTCAAATCAAAACATTTTAATAGTGAAAAACAAGTGATATTATTATATCTTAAAATACAGATGACCTAACAAGATTAGTGCAGTCTCATTAGGATAATTTCCAGCATCTCCAAAAAAAACTTCATTAAGAGTCTATGGACTTGTTTAGTTCAGACTGTGACCCCTCTATGAAAAAATTAGTTGACTTTGTGCCTCTTCTCATACAAGTTGTATTTGCTCTTGGTAACTATGGAGACTGAAGTCAAAACTCTCCAGATTCAACAGTTTTACTGGATGGTAAATACTTCCTAAACTGTCTCTCTGTTAATGTCTGTTGACATAATGCTTAGAGTTTTGATATATTAGTCCCTCATTATAGAATGGTGTTTTGACTTAAGGGAGGAAACAAACGTTGAAGTTCTGTGGCATGGAGATGCAAATTGTTCCCAAGTCGGAGAAAATACACAGGAGAGGCAGGAATTTGTCTCGGCCCCAGATCAGTGTCTGAGAGACAGAAAATACCCTGGTGAGACAGGAATTTATCCTTGAGGAGTCAGTCCCAGATCCAAGTCTGACATCCTTCTTTTTTGACTGGCAGGGACAGCTCAGGTTCAGCCAGCTGGTTGTGGGGAGAGGTGGATACCCCAGTGTCTCCCTGGGTGTCGGGGAGTCACCATTTAAGGTGACCAAAGCCAAAGTGACCATTGCAGTGAAGCTGACCCAAAGTACTGTGTGTGCTTTTGGCAGTCAGTGCTGAGTTAATTTTCTTTGAGCATCCTGAGAGATCTGGATTAATGCTGACAAGGGGAAGGGGGATGAGCAACATTCCCTTTGTTGGGAATCAGTGTGTGCTGAAGCTGTCAGGGCACATCTTGTCTCAGAGGGCTTGTAGGCTTTGCTGTCAGCTCTTGCAGTTGCCACATTTTTTCACTTCTTCTCAGTAGGTAGGAGTGAGAAGCTGAGGGCCAGCAGAGTTCTTCAGACATACATGGCGCACAAGTGTGTTCATTTAAATGGAAAGAAGTACAAGGAAAGTTGATTGCCAAGAATGAGAGAGGAAGCTTTTTCAAAAGTGCGTTTTAAGGAGAATTTGCTAGAGGAAATCATAATTACTTGGTGCTTGTAAAGGAGACCTAAAGGAGGTACAAAATATATCTATGGCTCCCACT
Source organism: Acrocephalus scirpaceus scirpaceus (assembly GCA_910950805.1). Classification (NCBI taxonomy): domain Eukaryota; kingdom Metazoa; phylum Chordata; class Aves; order Passeriformes; family Sylviidae; genus Acrocephalus; species Acrocephalus scirpaceus. Next base: position 7,825,549 of record OU383789.1, read on the forward strand.
AGATGTGTTACCTCATGGCATGAGGTGTATGGATCATTAACTGGGAGTTAAGGAGGGAGATTTTTGCCTTGCATTAGTGATTGCCGTGGGTATTATGTTTGGTAACAGAAATTTTCCTTTCATTGTAAATTTTACTTTTTCACTTCAGGTGAAGTTCAGTATGCTAAATGGAGGCACTTGGTGATTTTTTTCCCCTTCGGATTTATAACAAAAAAGGAAATCTATCTTAAGAACTTTTAACATTATTTCTAAAATATTTAAAATTATTTCTAAAAGCCTGTCTTTTACCTATGTGTAACTACAGGCTTTTTTATTTCAGGCTAAAAGGATGCTATTCTTACAATTCTTGCTTCAGAAAGAAGAAATATTACTTTGGTCAGTCTTTGCTATGAGATGAGCTGAGCCAGAGAGTGGTTCTGTCTCTCAATTATAGGTGGTTTGTGCCAGCCCCTTCTGCAGTTTAATTTCATCATCAGTGCAAAAAGAGTGAGATATTACTTAGCAAGAAAGGCATATCATGTAATACTATTGCTTTTTAAATCTCAGACAATTTCTGCTCAATTCTAATTTTAGGCAGTCATTTTAATTTGTTACCAATGAATGCTTTCTAATTAAACTTGATTTAACGATCACGTGCGTCAGTGAGCAATGGGAGCTGACAGTGATGGAAGTGGGTGGATAGCACAATAGATGCTGACAAGAGAAGCTGATCCAGTAAGGAAAGGAGATGGTTGAATTTCAGAACAGAGGAATCAGGGGAGCAAGAAAGGAGGGATACTGGGAAAAAAAAATATTTCTTGGGACATACAGTGAGGTATTCCGGGCTCTTCCTAATTACCTGGTCCTGGTAGCAAATGCCCTGTGTGCAGACTTGTATTTCTGGAGTAAGAATGGGTTATTGCAGGTTCTTTTTAATCAGCTGAAAGTGGCTTGTACCAATTCAGAACAAGAATGTCCCCCAGAGGGTACTTCCATGAATTTAACTTTTTTTAGCCTACATGGCATTGGTTCAAAATTCCCCAGTGAAAGACTGTTTCTCTAATTTAAGAATTAATAATGTGTTCCCTGTCTTCTCTTCAGCAGTTCAAGTTTCAGAGGTATAAACAAAATTAATTTCAATTTAATTTATGCAAATATTGCTCAAAAATTACTTCATAACTTGCAGTTCAGTCAGCAGTGGAAGCAATAATGCATTCTTGACTCATCCCAAGTGGACAGCATCATGTTAACAGTCAGTAGTGGGAAACTGCAAAAAAACCCCTGCAATTAATTCGTAGAAAGGAATATCTTTAAAAAAAAACTGGAAGGGGCTGAGAAAAATGTAATGGGGTATATCCTTTTACCATTTTTCAGCCTTAGCAGGGAGCACTACCAGCCCTGTGATCCTCGGGTACTGCATTTTTCTCACTGTATCACTAATTGAGGCTCGGCTATAGAAGCCTTTAACACTAAAATAGAACAAAACATCTTTAACTTGACAAACTAAACAGATGAGAACCACTGGAGGATATGGAACACTGGTATGATTTCTTTTTCTTTGCGGCCTTTTCTGTGAAAGAAATGGATTCCTGCATTCTGCGGTTTTCTGATTTTTCTATATCACCTCCACCTTATCAACAGATTCTTGACCACAGTAAGCCAAATGACTTGAAGTGGTTTGTCACTGCATCCTTCTGTATTTTCACTGGACACCCAGTAGCATTTTAGAAAGAAGCAATGTAGGTGAAAAATGCAAAAATCAGTGTCAGATAATCAGTATGTTAAATGCATTTTTAAAAGCAAATAATAAGAGCCAGTAGATCATGCAAATTCCAGTTGCTGGTCAGAAGAAGCTGGTCTGAAATCCCCCCAGCTTTCACTATCCCTCACTTTTGAGAGTTTATGCTCACCTGAGCTAAGGCCTAAACAACTGTATTGCACCCATGACTGAAATGTGATAATGCTGAGGGACAAGCAGCTTTATAGTATCTTGGCCACCTCAAAATCCATTTTTGAACATCTGACTATGAAATATATGATGTGGAAAGACTTTGAAAGCCAGTTGATTAGAAGCATATTGAAATAAGCTTGGTTTTTTTGATCCAAGTTGCTAAAGAATTACTTTTTTCCAAGAGGTGATTATTTTATATTATTTTGACTACTACTAACCTCCTGCACAGATTAAAATGAGCATCAGTTCCTCTGTTTGCTTCTCATCTTTGTTAACAGTCCAAATTGTTTGGAACCTACAGCACTTACGAGTTTTGTGAAAGTAGATAATTAGTCTTTATCTGAAAAATATGTACTTTGAGGGGTTTTTTCCTGTGGAATTTCCAATATTCAGCTTCTGAGAAGGTACAGTTTTAAAGATAATTCTTTATCCTTCTTAAAGACACATAACAGAAACCTCATTGCTCAGGTGACTCTAGCTCTCACTAATTTCTGAAGAACTCCACATTGAGCAGAGTTTTTTCCAACTTTGGATTTCCTTCCTTGTTAGGTAGGAGAGGAAAATGTCTGTACTAATGTCTGACCACATGTGCTATTTGAGGTCATTCTTATTTTCTTAAACTTTAGTCAGTTGACTGGTCATTGTTCATAAATTGCAATTTCTCTTGTATTCAAACTGTTTCTAATTAACTGTACCAAGCTTTTCACAGACAAGCATTAGAATAGAAGAAAGACATTTATACCAATTTGTAATTTCAGAATTACCAAAAAGATCTAAAAGTTGTTCATATAATCCTTCAGCATGAAACACAAACTATTTAATAACTCCTTCTAAATTGTAAGCTGTTATTGTTTTAATCCAAGATTAATTAGAGTTTGCCAACATAGATGGGTCAATATGTTATGATTAATAGGCAGTGGAAAAACACAAGCTCATCTTTCACCATGCCCTAAATATCCAAAGTAAGACAAAAACTGTTCCTGAAGCCTGGTTTCTAGGAACAGACTGAAGGGAGACAAGCCAATCTGCCAACCATAGTCCAAATCAGCAGAAGTTTCAGTTGCTACTGTTTCCCAGATGTCTCCGCTAGAAGACTACTGAGTCCATCTTTGTTTTATTACATGATCAACAACAAAAGAAATGAATGATTTCTTCAAAATGGAATTTGATATGTGAAAAAAAAGGAATGGAATGTCCCCTCAGCGGAGTATTGTTTATGAAAGGAAATATATTTGGTTTTGGGAAGAGCACTTGAAATGGTCTAAAGTGACACACAAGCAAATGCCAGAAGTACATATTCCCTTCTGAAAGCTATTTTCCTGAACCTGTTTATAATTTAATTCACAAAAAAGCAGCAAAATACAGCTTATATTATTGATAGCCTCAAAAAATAAAAGTCCATTTTGTGCCTGCATCCCACTGAACACTCTGGACAAAGAAGGGTGGATATTTCTCCACAGATTTTTGCTTTAGCTGTGTCAAATTACGTAAGTCACAGAGGAGTTCCTCTGCTGGTCTCACACCATGATACTTTTGGTGTCATCTCTGGGATATTCCCACATTCAAGTAGCACTCAGGAATCCAAAACCAGGCAACTTAGAACCAACAAAACAGACCTTCAGCTTTCCATCCTCTTTGCATTGCTTAAATAGCTCAGAAGAGAAGAGCCAAAGGCATTGGGCATCTTAATTAATTACCTTTTCCTTTATTATTGAAGCCACTGGAGGAAGGTTTAAATGTTGATAAGATCTGAAATTGATGGCTGTTGAAAAGAGATCAGAATTCAAAACCACATTCATCAAGTGACAGAGAAAACTGGTTTTAATGTCCTTTAGCAAATCTTCTGTATCAGAAACCCTTTTAGCAGGTAATTGCTGTTTCTTTAAAAAACCCATCATTTTTGAGACTGATACTAAATACAAATAAATTATCAGGAGATAAATAAAGGGTATGAGCTGGCCCATACTCTAGTATGTAAAAAAGATATGTACAACTGGAAAAGCCATAAAACAATATGTAACAAAGACATCCTTATTTCTGTTGTTGATCAAAGAATGGTTCGTTGTGAAACATTGTGAAAATTGTATGTGTACAATGTGGCTTTAGCATTCCAGATAGATACTACATCTGTTAAACTTTATATTAATTCCAGATACTGACTGTTTACCCATAACAAGAAGGGAATTGCAGCCAGAGACCCTTTTAGTGATGGTTAACAAAGGTGTGAACAATGCTGGAAATTAGTTTGTGTTTCACAGAAGAGCACATAAGGTGACATTTGCACCTCTGGGCAGCAGTTGTCCCTAAGCACTCCTTACAGATTCATCAGAGATGTTTGGTGCCTGCTTGTTATGGAAGGAGGGTTTTAAACTCTGGCCCCAAGGCCAAAAGAAAGCACTTAACGACATACTTATCTTGAAGCATCTAAGTAGGCCAAACCTAGATAGAATCCTAGTGCACAGTGCATTTTTTTGAGTGATTCTTAGTATAGGCTCTAAATCTCTCATTTCCTTTGAGTAATTTTGTCAAAAAATAAGCAAAATAGAGCGGTTTTAGACTGCAGTATTTTGATGTCAGGACTGGAGTTTTGAGTCAACTGTATATTCTGCTGTCATATCTGCTTTACTACTTTCATCTGCTGATCTGCATATCTCTTTTGCTTTAATAATTTTAACTAGATTATTTAGGGGGAAAAAATCACCCAGTTACATTACTGCAGTTTCTAGGTTTGATAACGGCCCAGAAAAATGAGGCTTTTCCTGTAATACCTGTATTTCCCCCTTTTTCCTTTAGAGACATGAGGGATCATGCCATGTGCAGTGTTATTGAGGGAGAGCACACACATTCTCTCTTGGGAGCTGCAGGCAAAGTCTTCCATGTCTGTCACTTCCTACAGGTTTATATCAGGCTGATGCTCATCTCTTTTTTTCTGGGACCCACAGTGTTAGTGCTGGTGCAGTTTTTGTCCTGTTAAGCCAAGAAGGTGATAAAAGATCGATGAGCTCCACACATATCAGAGATCAGGAAGGTTCTGTTTGCCCAAGGGCTTCATTTCCTCTCAGCTTTATATAACTTCAGAGCAGTGGTTATCCCAGCAGGCAGCTCAGGGAAGGAGGAGCAGTCCCCAGGGACCCTGCCCGGCTGCAGCAGTGCTGGGGAACAAACAACAGCAACTGATTCCTTGGTTGTGTTTTTCACAGAGAATTACAGACATTTCTTTGGCATTAACCCTAATTAAATACATATACTCAGAACAAAATGCTGGTAGGTTTTTGTGTATTTTGACTAAAGTGCTCTCTCTCAGGAGACTGCTTTTCCTTTTGCATGCACAATTGCTTTTGCAGTTTTACCTTTTCTTCACCTTGCAGAAGGTAAATAGTCACAAGTATTTGAATGGCAAGAAGCCCTTTTTTTTCTGCTGAAATGAACTAGTTTTTAAATACTGTAAATCTGTAATTTCTTAAGATGATTTATGCAGACAGCTGCAGCCGAATATATTATTTATGAAGATTCATCTAAGAGAGTGTAGCAGTTCACACAAGAAATTATAAATATGCAGGAAATTTGAGAGTGCTGGAGTTTATTTAGGCTAAATCCTGTATATTTCAGACTGTTTTTCTGACTTTTTCAGCTTCTTTACCTCCCGTTTACTCCAAGTGAGAGCTTAGCAGCCTTTCAAGGCAGGTCCTGGGACAGACAACAGATTTGATCTTGAGACAGACAACAAATTTGACCCTGGAGGGTGTGAAAAAATAAAGCAGGAGGAAGTAGATCAACTTATGAATGATTCATGGAGACAGTGAGCTTGGAGGAAGTGGAGATGATGTCTGGGGAAATACGATGCAAAACATGAGAGCTTCCTAGCTACCAAGAGAAATACAAGAAATAGAAGTAAAATCTGCAAGGGAAGGAAAGAAAGGGAACAGCACTGAAAGACTAGCAGAGAGCAAGTAAAAAATGTGGAAAATAAAAGCATTAAAAAACCTAATAATGTAGGTGGAATGTGGAAGCATATAAAGAATGGATAGGATACACAATCTAATGCATACGAAGTCAAAAAGGCAAGTAAAGCACTGGAGATATTTCCGGAGTCATTTCTAGGTGACAAATGTATTCAGTGGTTTTGAAAAGCGAAGTCTTCAGTGGGTAAGGGAAGAATACAGAGCATCAGTTATTGCCATCTATGTACAGTTCTTCATTTAGAAGAGGAAAAATACCCCATAATTTTAATCAAATCATCAATGGAAAAAAGTGTAATTATTGCTGATAAATGAAACAGGTGATGTAGGGGATCCATGTGAGTACAGAGCAGATGCTGGGCTTTTATTCATAATTGAGCAAATCCATTGTCATTTATTTGGACATGCATGTTTCATGCAGGAAAAAGGAAAGGCCAGGGCAGATGGAAGCAATTGAGGGATGAATCCCATTGCCATTTAAATAATCAGAAAATACCCATGCTGAATAAAGGTCTCATTTTTCATGGGAGAGGAAGGAAGAACCAGTGAGCATGTCTAGCATATTTATAGCTTAAAAGATCCTTTTCTTCCTCCCTTCATAATGGAGTCAGAGCCTGAGAACTGCTATGCAGCAGCTACCTTGTGTTTAAAGGGAAGTAGCTGTGGATTATTCTCTTTGAAAGGTAGTGGGTGGCATGTTTTGAGGAACAGATTGTATAGATCTGGTCTAAGCTGAAAATGGGAAGAAGCCTGAGATAAGTGACTAATGGGGGTAAAAGTGATAGCGAAAAAAAATCAGTCCAGTGGGTTTTTTCTTTTTCAAGCTGTACTACAGTGCTATTGTAGTACACCCAATTGTCATGTTCCCTTCCTGAGTTCTGGAGTTTTGGTTACTTGTTGCTCCTCGCTTGGTGCCTACAGGTATAATTCCTTCCCAGGAGGTTTGTACCAGCCCCAGTGTGCCTAGTCCTGATTCAGTGGCTGTAATGAATAACTGAATACTGGAGAACTAAAGTTATGCCTCTCCAGACTTTTAAGAAGAATCACATTAGAGACAAAGGTGACAACAGAGGAAAATCAACTTAAAAAAAAAATTGAAAAAATAAACGTGCACTTAGAGCAGTCCTTGGGAGGAGGCAGCTTTCAAAGCTCAGATGGTGCGTGCAGTCCAGCACATTTTCCAAATAAAAGTTTTAAACCAAAACCAGGCTCACAGATGGTTCTAATGAGCTGGTCTTTGAGATACACTGGGACATGAACAAAAATAGTTTAACTCCTAAGACACTAACATTTCGCAATGAGTTTCAGGCAAAACACTTAAAGAACCATTTTTCTTGCATGTTTAAATTTAATACATATTTCTAGTCTCAAAAAACCCACAATTTTTCAGGACCTTGCACTTGCCATTACGTACTTTACAGTACAGTATCTCAAAAGTGGGAGCATTTTTACACTGTGACTGATGCTTCTTTCTTCAGCACTTTTCAAACCTTACAATGGTTAATTTTGAGCAAATAGTTATTTAAAAAGTAAAGATTTGCCAGGAAAATTTAATTTTTAAAGGAATATAGAATAGTTCCCTACTAAAAGTATTACTCATCATTCTAGTAATAGAAGTGTCATCAAATGATACTTATCAAAAAGTGTCATCTGTTAATAAATGTATCATCAAATCATCAAAGCTAGTAGCTTTGTGGTATAACAAGTATTTGTTAAATTGTATTGTTTATGTTATTATCTGTTACAAAAGTAGGAATTGATTTATGATCTTTTAATGACATTGTTTGAAATGACAGCATTGTAACTTACAGTATCTCAAAACTATGTTCTCTGTGTCACTTGAGTTTTGGGAGACTTCTTATTTCTTTATCTCCTCTTAGGTCTGCCTTATGGATGGGAAGAAGCTTTCACAGCTGATGGAATCAAATATTTTATCAAGTGAGTAGTTCTGGGGAAAACGAGTCAGAGTTGAAATAGAAGCACATCAAACTAAACACATTCTCAGTCCTAGAATTTATGGAAAAATTTACTGCACATTGTAGTGTATGCTGTTATTTTTTCTAGAATATAGTGAAGATTAGTTTATATAATAGGGTGTTTTTTTTATTATTCCTCTAAAAGATTGAAGGAAATGGTGAAAAATATAAATCACCTCCATTCCATATATATTATAATCTAGTTTATAGTAAGTTATTCTAGCTGCTGAAATTTCCACAGTGTTTAATTCTTATAGGTGCAAGAAACACAGAGTTTCACAGGTGGATTTCTGCAGTCTCCTAAAAGAGAGGAAGGGCAGCAAATAAATTACTTTTATCCCAAACTCTTCCAAAAGTCACATAAATAACACTGAAGTTGATGCATTAACTGGCCAAGAAAAGCAGAGTTTTTTTCCTTTTTTTCAAGCACACTGCTCAGTTGTCCTTGCCTCACCCTGTGCTGCCTCGAGCGAGATGTATTAAAGTAGACATGTTTTTTTCTGCAGAGGTTTCCAAACACACTGCATATGATCGTGCATTCCAGCTCTAATCAAAGAGTGCCTTTTATTTTCAGACAGATGTAGGTTACTACATGAGATTTATACAAAAAAAAAAAAGTAGAAAAATAGCTTAGGAAATGAAAGTGAATTAAAAGCCAATTTCATAGCAATGGAAATAAATACGAGAGCAGCTATTAAAAAAGAGCACTGCTCCCTTGGGCTCTCTGATCATGCAGGGAGCCATGATAGGACAATTGGGAAGTTAAAGTGGATGCTGGACTCTTTTCTGGGTAATACTCTGGGTTATACCTGTGTGACAGGAAACTGAGCTTGAAGTATTATTGTATTATCAATAATAGCAAATAAAATTTAGAATCAGAACAGAAGAAATGACACATTCTTGAAGCATCCCCCCTAGGGGTTTTTTTTGGTTTGTTCCTGTGTTTCTCATACAGATATGTATTTCAATGACTCAGCAGAAAGCTGGATTTGCTGGATATGTGCAGACACTTCTTTCTGAGCTCTGCACTTGGATGCTGAACCATTGCAGATGCTTATTAGCAACTGTAGAATCTCAGCTACTGTAGGTGGTGCAAGCCTAATTTGCAGAAAGCATCAGATGTTTTGCACCTTATCCCCACTTACTGTAACTACAGATTGGAACTCAGGAGTTCACATGGAAAATTCTTCAGGAATTTTTGTGGATCTCACTATTAGTGACACTCCTCATTTGCTCCTGGTAACAGTGCCCAGGTTTTCCATTGCTATTACCTTCTGTAACCTGTCCTAAAAAGTTCTGCCTGTCAGTCTTCTGCCTTCCTCAGTGAGGAAGAAAGGCAAGGAAAATTTATCAAATTAATGGCAGAGAAGGGTGTGAAATTACCCTTTATGTACACTGACTAAAAACTTCTGAGGGGAGTCACCACACTAAAGCGGTGTTGGAGCTCTTAATGCAACTCATTAGAATGGAATTAATTGAGCATTTCAATAACACATCACAGTAATTAATATTTTCTTTAACTATTTCCTTGTTTTGCCTTCATCACTGTTTCCAAATGCCTTTGCAGAGTGTAAGCCAGGCTGTTTGCATGCCTGGCAATCCATACCTCTTACTACACTGTGTAATGTATATGAAGTCAGCTGTTAAAGGTAACTGTTTGGAGCAAGGAGCACGACTTGCACAGTCCCTGGTTTCTGACACCAAATGGTGGAGATTTCAGGGTGAAAACCAACATTGAAAATATCCTTTTTCTAGAAGGAACTTAGCTTGAGGGTCCATTTTATCAGCTGATCCTTTCCAGTAGGATTTAATATTAATTGTTTAAATGGGGATTATCAGAATAGTTGATACTTCACAGCCCTGGTACTAATGCTGTAACCTTCTTGTTCTCTTTGGCTGTGAATGTCAATCCTTTTATTCTACTTTAGAATCCTTTCATTCATTTTTAGCCCAGCCAAAGCCATGAGGGTCTTAAGAGTATTTCAACACTAGCCCACTTCCTGTATACAAATATACAATCAAATATTATTTTAATTAGCAGTTGCCTTCAGTTCCAACATGCTTTAATAGGCTATCAAGTAGCTGAGTCCATAAATCTATACATTATAAATCTAATGCAGTAAACACCCCAGAAAGGAATCTTAATAGCACATAAGCTTGAGACAGCTTGCTGTGAAATTTCCATAAATATCTCTGAAGGGGTGTAGCAATATGAGGTGCATGAGAAATCAGAGTTTAAAAGAAGCAAACCAGCTGGCTTGTGTTACACACTAAAGTGAAACCCACTTATGTGAATAAGTGACATGAATAAAACATTTACATGGGGCTGAGCAGCTCCCTGTACCTACCAAGGAAAGCTGCATCTTGTCCATGAATCCTGACCTTAGGACAGCTTTTGAAATCACCACTTTTATCCAGCAATTCATTTCAGCCTCAGAAAGTTATTTTCAATGAACCAGATTGTCAAGACTGGTCAGTGCTGCAAGTATGAGAAACTACCCTTTAGACTGCTAAAACTGACCTGAGCCTGGGCTGGACATTAAGCTCATTTGTACAGCTTTACCATGGAATAGCATACTGGAATGGAAGCCTCTCTGAGTTACAGCTCAGTGTGCACTAGGAAAAAAGCAACTTCAAGTGTCTTACTAAAATAAAATAAATTAACAGTAATCAGAAGAACAAAAATTACAGCAGTAGATAGGGATCAGCTTCACTGCAAGTGTAACTCTCCTCCTGCTAGGCAGTAAAGGTGGAATTTGCACCCAGATATGTTTAAAGATAACTTGGTGTACTTTAAAATAACAGAGGACATTTGTATTTTTATGTAGCAGTACCACCAGTCATTCACACACTGCACCAGATTCATACCCCATCAAGAGAAACAAAGCACTGGTGCCTGTTTCATCACCATTTTACATTTGGAATTTCAATCCTTTTTATACTGGCTGGGTATCCCATTCCAAGTTTAGTTGTTCTCACAGTGAAGACTTTTGTTAATCTAGACAAAATTTCCCCTGAAGCAACTTGTGCTCATTGCTTCTTGTCTGTGCCCAACATCTTTTCATGAGAAGAGTGGGCTGAGCAAACCCAATTCCTTCAACATTGCTTCATGTGCCAAGTTCTCCAACCCTGTCATCATCTTGGTGACCCTCCTCTGGATCCTCCTCTTTTTTTCTATTCTCTGTCTTGAACTTGGAGGATTCAGTGCATTGAAGAGACCCCATGTAATAAGGTAAAAAGGTTCAATAATTAATTTTACTTATGAGATGATTGATGGAGGCATTTTTTAAGTTACTGGTTTTCTAATAGAAATTTCTGTCCCAAACAGGCATTTCATCTGTAAGTCCCAGAAACACAAAGGGGCAAATGAGCCCTCATAAAGTATCTCCTACACCCAGATGAGTGTGAGAGCACTTACAGTCAGCTGGGAGGCATTAGGATGGGAAAAATTTTGTAAATAGGGGAAAGGCCATCTTACTCATTTTAAAAGTTTTCATGTGCCTGGTTTTGCCCAGGCTTAGTTCAGGCATTAAATGAATTTACAAAGTGTTGTAACCAACCACCACTAGAACAAAATCTCACTTTTGCTGTACGCTCCAGCATTAAAATCCAGCAAGGCAACAGTGTCTATTCATTCTACCACTGAACTGATTTTGTGAATTAGGAATTTCTGGGTTTGATTTTCAAATAGGAGAAAGAATCTGTGCAGAACTGCCCTCCCAGGGAGGCACCATATCTGCTAATTAATGGTTTCATCCCATTAGTTTAGAATCACACAAGAACATCATAAATCCATAGCTGGGACACACTAATTTTTCCCCAGAAAAACCATTCTAGTTAATCTCTTCCATCCTCCCACTGTGTTCACCTTCAACATATGGCAGCTCTGTATCATGAGGCTGGCACCTAAAATTAGGTAGACCCTTGCTATGCTCCCTCCTACTCCCACCCACTCCTTGCATATGTATGTGGTTTGTAAGGACCAGCTGTGAATTTTGCCCCTGTAAATACTGTTTTTCTAACATTTTAACAAAACTAGATTCCAAAATATTCTACATTAGCAGCTATTTTCCTCAAGAACACTTATCTTAATTTTTCATAAAAGACAAGTAGAAGTTCTCAAATATTTTAAAACTTTTGGGATTTTTTTCCCTTAGATGTATTAGGGCTTGTGATATTTCCTATCTTACAACAAAAGGGAAACAGTAATACTTCATTTAGGGTTATCTTTTCTTTTAGCAATTTATCTAAAAATCAGAAGTTTCCATGGAGGCATTGTGTACTTCAGGTTCCTCCATTGGAAGGGGGAGAATTTGTTCCAAGTTAAGTAAAAGCTTAAAGTTAATACTTAAAAAATACAAATTAATAAAAACCACACATGATGTGTTCTAGTGGATTTTTAAATCATGCCTAATAAATCATGTTTCTACTTGGAAAGCAGACACATCATACTATAAAATTCTATTTTGTTTGGTCTTGCTTGGGAAACAGACACCACTCACTTTACTGAAAACTGGGCATTCATAAAAACTGTTTATGATTGTAGTTGAGCTAAGAATAGCAGAGCATGTGTGATAGATGGAGAACTTCTGTAGTGTAAACATTGATGTTTTACAACACTAGAGTTAAAGGTATCATCATCAAAGGAAGTAAATCAGAGTTGATTTAACTTACTGCATGGTAACTTGAAAATATAGATTTGTTCCTTTTCTAAATGTTCTCTGCACATTTCTGCTGCTTTATAAATGAAGGATGCAAACCCCAACACACTGAGGTGTGTCCAGCTCATTCCTGAATACTCTGGTGTATTACAGTATCCTGGTTATCTGCAGGTTATCTCTAGCAAAGATTGTGGCCCTTGCTAGAAGAAATCAATTAAGTTCAAATCATAGCAGACCTTATGTAGAAGTAAACTTCTGTATGTTCCACTTAATTTTCAGTCAGTTCAGAGCAGCAAACTAAGAAAACCTGTGATCTGCCATACTGATTTCAACATGGAATTGAAATTCCCCTGGACTGAATCCAGTTCCAGCTCTGCTCCCAACTCCCATAAAGCAGTAGGCAAGTTACTTGCGCCAAAATTAGAAGTTATCAAATCATCATTGTAGGTGTCCCCATCTTAACTCTGATGTTTTGTGGGTAGGGATGGGTAATTTGAGGCATGCAATGCTGGTTCCACTGAGTTCAAAGAAAGCTGCCGTTACTTTGCATCTCTTAAAATTTGGACCTTTCCTATTTTACATTTCACAGAAAAAAAAAAAAAAAGGTTGTTTTTGAAAATATTTCCTTTTACCTGTCATCCTCAAATTCTCCTGAATGAAAATAAAGAATAGTTGAATAGTCACAAGAAGTGGCAAATATTTAAATAGTACTGGCTGAGCACTAACCAAGTGCTATCTGCTATTATTGCTGTTTAATGTACAGGGATCCAAAGCTGTCTCCATCCATCAGCTCAGCATCAGTTCACACACCTTCTGATGTAGCCAGTGAATTTGGGTAGTCCTGACATGTTTCTCTTGGATTTTTGGCATTTTCTCTGATTCTCACTGAAATCATTTTGCATGACTATAAGGAAAATAATCTCAGATGTAGAACTAGGAAACTTGGCATTGGATTTTATGATAACATGAGCTTGTAATACAAGAATGTTAAGTAAGACCTTAAGCTGCTTTTGGTTGGGCAATCCTTTTTTTCCTGAGAGGTTGTTTGTTTTTTAATATCAAGAACCAAAATGGAGAAACATTCTTTCAGCTTCCACAAATACTGCACACTGTGTCCAGCTTCTGGCCTGTCACAGAAGGCATCTGTTAAAATTTCTTCTGTGAGAAAACACAAGAAAGTGAATTATTTTGCTCCCTGGGTTTTGGGTGGGCCATCAGAAGCAGATCAAAGCACACAGCAAGGTTGTTCGGGATGTGCGTCATCCGGAGCAAAGTCACTGCTCCAGATTCATGTCAGTTTAGTACATGAGGAGTTTAAACACGGCCCTGAACATGCTCTGATGCATTTGCAAATACACAGCACCAAAATTTTTACGCAGCTCACTTAGAGACAGGACTGTGAGTAACTGCACACATTAAACCAGCACTTCCAGAGGAACAGCACTTGGCTGACACTGGGGGAGACAGATTTCAGGTAGTGCTTTCAAGCTGAGAAGTGCCTGTGCTGTCACTCAAACCTTAGTTCTGATTCAGCCGTGGCTCAGACCTTGCTGTTGTTACTGATTTTGTTTTAGTTCGGGCCATTTGTTTATTGTTGACAATTTTTAATGATGCAGCACACACTATTTGGCTGGATAAATCTTCTTCCTAGTGATTACTGCCCTCTGAAATGGCTTATTGATTTTTCTGAGTAGGCAAGGATTTAATCGGTTTAATCAAGGAATAAATAGCAAGACTGTCTTCTGGGGTTTCACTTTATATCCCTCAATCTTTAATTAATAGTCAAGCAAAATCAGCAGTCCCTGAGGGAAATACAAGAAATATTTATGTTGCCTTGGGACGCAGCTCCATGAGGTGACGTGCTCTTGATCTTATTATAGCCAGTAAAATTAAGGTCACTGAGATTTTCCAGGACCTGCCCAGCATCTCCTGGGTTACTATTGGGGGTTGTATGTTCCTTTTGAAATGTCTTGCAAGAGGATACAGGCTTAAATGAATTTTAACAAAAAAGAAAAAGAAAAAATGAATGTTTCAGTTCAAATAATCCAATCTTGATAAATGCAGTGCAAAAACTCTTCCCGAACTGCCTTTAGGATTTGTGTCTGGAAACTGTCACCCTTAGATACTCTCGGGATTGATTGATGGATTGATAGATTATACTTGCATCAATGTCACTCAGTTGTTTTATTTTGCTCTAATTGCTTACCCATTAAATTAAAATGCTTTAGTTACAGCTCAGAATAAGTTATTCCTTGCAGATCTTCCCAGCATTTGCTCTTCAAAATAGCAAGAGTTTTCCAGTGCTTGACAGCATTGAGTATCTGCTTTCTAACCACTGGCCTTTCCAAAGGGGATTCCAGCCATGACAGACACCTTGGCTGGCTCTGCAGGTGTGTGCTGGCTCCAAGAGCTGAAGAAACAAAAAGTGAATACCAAGTTAAAATTCATAAGGGTCAAGAGCAAAGTGTTAAAAGCACTGGCTCTGGAAAGCTGAGAAATAGTTCAAGAGTGCATTCAAAATGTGTGAGGTGCAGGACCAACAGCTCCATGTACAATTATAGAGTGATTTAGAAGCTGGTAGAGATTTGAGGGCAATAGAATTAACCCACTTCCAACATTTTGACCATCGTGCCTACCAAATCTTGCTGTATTTATCTAAACTCCACAACCACGTGAGGGAGCCTGGCTGTAACTAAAGGGCAGCCATTGCCATGATCCCATGGACTGCCTTCAGGAGGAGCAATTCCCTGGAACTCCTGTAGATGCTCCATTGTGACTTGCTGTAACAGGGAAGGGTGATTTTCTCTCCCTGCCAGGATGTGAAGGTACTCAAAATGCTGCTGCAAGCTGGGATGGCTCCACTTTTGTGCAGGATCTGTGCCTGATTGCATATTTTCCAATTATACAACATTTCCAAATGTGCCCAAGGAATTCTCATCATGGCTTAAGAGAGTTGCTGTAGAGAAGCATGAGATAAGAGCTGAGAACCTTCTCTGAGGTGTGAAATTTGGGACAGTGGGTTTGAAAGGGAAAAAGGATCCTTGCAAAACAAAGGGCTGTCCCAAGCACAAGGGGAACAAGAACAGAAAGGCCTGGAAACAAAAGCCAAAGGCAGTAATTCCAGCAAATCTTGTGAAGACCTGTGGAGTCCACATGGACAGAGCGACACAGGGCCTGTGCTAGAGCAAGCAGAGAGGATGGGACAGCCTCTGAATGAAGAATTAAGTTTCAGGATCTTCATTCAGGGGCATTGTGCTTTATTTTCCTGTAGTAATGGCCCTCATTAGCCTCCAAGCCAGCAGTGCCCAGGGCCTGCATGCCAGAGGGTAAGGAGGGGATGAGGAGTTGGTGTTCCAACTCCTCGTCTGGCAGATGGTGCACTCTCCTTTCACAGCAACTCCAACTCTTCCCACGGGGACATGCATGCAAGTCTAAAAATTACTGATGCACAATGTGGAATATACTTCTGAGTAGTATCGAGCATGTTCCCTTCAAACCCATTGCATCTTCATCTAGCAGTGCTATTTGCTGCATTTTTAAATGATTATTGCAATAGCAACAGTGAAAGCACCAAAGGGTGAAGCTCTCAGGGTGTGCAGTGCCCCTGGCTCAGGCTCTCAGCAGCACTGGGAGGCCACGAGGCCTTTGCAGAGGTTCTGTGCAGAGATAAGGAACAGCTTCATCGAGCATCAATATTCTCCAGCTGAGCACTATTGCATGTTAAAGGACTAGTGAAGATTGGGAAATCAAAAAGCAAAGGCAGATTAAAAGTTTAGAAAAATTACTACTATGGATTACGTGGATTTAGTTTATGGGGTATGCTTATTAATGAGGAAAACTTGGGGTTTGTGTTATTTTACACAAGCAGAGTTTCACTTTCATCTTCCATACTCCTCAGTTTGGTAGAGAAGAACAGGGCTCATTGGAGGCCAGAATTTGGCTTTTTACGTTCAGATACAGCTAAATCCTTTTCGGCCTCTAATGAGTAAGGGTCCCTATTCATTAGGAGAGCTTGACTGAGTAATTGCTTAAGGTGGCATCTCCTGTCCTGAACTGATCTCAAAACAGATGGGTCTTGCACAAGGTGGCTTCTTTTACAGCTCAGGAACCCTGGTGCAGTTGAAACATTGAGCCAGGTGTTGTGACTGTCATCTCATGTCAAAAGGGGGGAAAAAAACAACTTTCAAGAATGCTGCATGTCAGGTTTGTAGCTCAACATCGTGCAATGAGACCCGCAGCACTTGTGGTGTCTGCAAAATTTTGCAATTCCCTGTTAGGCTCCAGAGTTAGGCCCTGACTGACAAGCACAGTTTAAGGTGAAAAAGATGTCTTGGTAATCCTTAAAATTAAAAAAAACCCATGCAGATATTTTTTCCATTAGCCTTTCTCTGAATTTTTTGAGTTATTCCTTTCTTAAAAGATTGTCTGAGGTTGTAATTTTATAAGAAATAATTTTCCATGTGAAGAAGGAAGAGCCATAAGGAGAATAATTATAATAGCATTTGAAATAATCTGATACTATTTCTTTGCCAAAACATCCCTCTGTTCTCATGTTTTGTTTTCCCAAGCTCTGAAATTTGTCCTGCAGTTTGCTAATGTTGAAAAGACAGACTAATCTACTGACATATTTCCAGATCAAATGTTTCTGTTTTCTAGCAATAAATTTGGCTGCCCTCCGATAGCAGTGACTGATTTGAAAACCTAAAAATCTTTAAATGTTGCTAATTGCTCCAAAAATGTTAAATTAGACTTTTGAACAGGAACATTTACAAATGGAAAATGTTGTACATTTAAACTTTGTAATGCTGGCTTTCCAAATATTCCTTTAATATTCAAACCAGTTGCATCAATTAAGCAAAACCTAGAGGTAGATTTGGACTCCCTCTCACTTTTTATTGCTGGCTCTAACACACAAATCAGAGAGGATGTATTTCTAATACAAGAATGTTCTCCAAACCAGTAAATCTGGGATTATCTCTTCAGACTGATTATGTCAAAGCTCTTTAGTCACGGCACTTTTGGAGAGCTAAAAATAAATAGCAGCAGGGTTTATACATTTATTCTCTACCTAAATAATCTGCACGTATTGTGTGTGTCTGTCTACAATGTGAGACGTGGTATCTGGACTTAATGTTTATTTATAAGAGCTCTTTTCCTAGGAAGGATTTTGGCAAAGGGTTTAAACCAAACTCTTAAGAGAATCGCCTGTGGGATAAAGTCTAGAGGAAGTTGAAAGGAGCTGGGTTCAAATCCAGAAGCGTTTGCAGCAGCAGCTAGGCAACAGAGCAAAACTTGGCCCCATATGTTTTGAAAATGAATGAAAACTGGTTCTCTTTCTTACCAGCGATGAAACAATCTTATGCCATCAAATACAGATAATTGTAACCCAGATTTCAGTGCCACAGTTTTGCACTGAGAATTTTGTGCATTTAATTTGTGTGAGAGCAAACTGAAGTTCTTAGAGCAGTAGCAGAAAGTTGGGCGTGCTGTCATTTGCCTCCTGGCCCTGGAGTATGCAGGAGAAGAATCTTCTGAAGAGGAAACACTTTACAAAGAATTTTTTAGTTGGATACATCAAAGACCTGTGGATGCCTTTTCCCTGTAACTCTTCTACTCCTGTGCAGTTTCCCCCATTTCACAGGGTTGATACTGCATGGTGAGGAGAAAATGGAGCCAAGGCTTCAGGTACACAGCAGGTCAGGGCATGCCACATGAGGAAGTCAAATGGCAAAAAGAAACAAATTTTAACATCATTTTGTTCTTATTTAAATTCAGCAATAGATTGCTCAGAAATAGTTTGATAAAAGTAGGCAATATAAACACTTAAAATAGTGCTGGAGGCAATAAATCTTGCATTGGCAGAGGTGGAATGGATGGAATCCAGTTCATTCA
Source organism: Acrocephalus scirpaceus scirpaceus (assembly GCA_910950805.1). Classification (NCBI taxonomy): domain Eukaryota; kingdom Metazoa; phylum Chordata; class Aves; order Passeriformes; family Sylviidae; genus Acrocephalus; species Acrocephalus scirpaceus. The sequence goes on from OU383789.1 coordinate 7,843,967, forward strand.
GCTCCTGTAATTCTGTAGGTATTGGAAGAAATTCTGTGTTGTTATACCAATAAATCACATGCTGGGATTTCAATCTGGAGCATATCTCCAGTACTAAGCCTTATTGACTGAATATTTTAACTGGGGAAAAAAGGCATTTCCTGACATTATAGAAAACAGAAATATGCAGCAAAGATATTTTTCTGAATATATTTATAAATGTAAATATATTCATAATGTAAATATGAATGCATATATTTTCCCAGTGCTGTGGAATAATGGGAACAACATTCTTGGTTGCACAGACGTTATTCACAAGTCTCTCATAAAAAAATTGTAAAACAATTTTTCATGTTCATGTTGGCTGTCACCTGACTTTCTAAAGGTAAACATTGGAAATGTTTGGCAAGTTGCTCTTATTCCTAGTAAAAGAAGTACATTTGCTTTCTTAGAATGAAACAATTACTGTCCTTGAGAGTGGCCATTGTCTGCTGCAGTGTATTTTCTGTAGGAACATGTTTTTCATTTATCCTTTTATTTTAATTCCTCTGAAACTGATCCTACAACCCCAGTAATGCACATTTTTGTAACAAAAGAAGGAATGGAATCCATCCAGTCCTGCTCTCACCAAAAAGAGCACTTCTGAATTGGTTTTACACATAACTGGAGCTTTGGGGGTTGATTATTTTTTTTAATTGTTTTTTTTGATGGGATTTTTTTTCAGTGTATGAAAACCAAGGCTATGGCCTTTATATTCCACTTTGTCTTTCTTGTGTGGTCCTTGCTCAGGCGTTGTCTCCGTTGAAGTAGTGCCTGAATTCACAGGTTACCTGTTCAGAGCAGCTCCTGCTGGGATTTACATTAGGATCATATTTACCTCTTGGTGAACAGTATCGTCCTCATCACACCCAACTGATTCTGAGCTCAGTGCACTCAGCTGAAAGGTGTGAATAGGATGATCATGTTGACAGGAACAGTGATCCCAAACCCATCACTCAGTGTAATGGAACATTGATTGGAATTCCTACTTCAATATATCTGTTTCCATAATCAGTTATTCAAGAGAGTGTTCTCGCACAGAGAAAGACAAAACCTGTTCTCACTTGAAAAGGTAAATCCAGAGTAGTTCTTCAAATCTAATGAAACCAATGCACCTGGAAAGTGAGTACAGATCTGGGCTTTAGGGACACTGTGTTAGGACACGTGAGAAGAGCCGTTTCTCCTTCATGGCGTTTATTATACCTACAATATTTTTCAGCTTGTTCTTGTAGTGAACTTATATTACAAAATTAATCTTTGCACTGACTTGACTATAAAAGCTGTGAATTTATTAGCAAGATTTTTTTTTCAGGTGAAAAGAAGCTATTTCCATTCCCAAGAACACATTATTCCAGAAGGAAGAAGAGGCAGTGTGTTGCCCACACATAGTATGGCTCACATAAGTGCACACACCACTCACAAGGTGTGCAGTGTTCTCACCACAGACTTCAAACCTGTCCGTGTGTCTGTCCTTACTGAGCCCTACTGGGGCTCTTTCCATTCACACAGAGGCTTTCCAAAAACTATAAAGCAGCTTAGCCTGCATGTCAAATGTACAGTTTAAACCTTTAAAATCAGCACTGATGCCCTTTTATTGTGTGTGTAAAGGCTGTGGGAGCACATCCAGAATTTAGGCTAGAGGACATGTCATAATTTTTTTATTTATTCTTTTTGGAAGAAGAGGAATTCCTTAATGATGCTCAAATAGTAATCTTAGAGTTGTTTGGGTGGAAATGACCTTAAATACCCCCTCATTCCAACCCCCTGCCATGGGCAGGGACACTATCCCAGGCTGATCCAAGCCCCATCCTGCTTGGCCTTGGACACTTCCAGGATTCATGTTCTAAAGAGCTGAGTGTGTTTCTATGATGTGATTCCACATTTGCTCAACTTCCTCTTGACCACCCTGCCTTCCTCAGGCTGTAACCGGTGAGGTGGCTGTGTTAATACCCTGCTGTGTTAATTGTCTGCAGCTCCAATAATTAACAAGAAATGTCACCAGTCTGTATCAGGAATCTCATACAAAAGTATTCTCTTTATTGCATTGGGAAATGGAACCTCCAGTCAGGTTCTGGCTGTCTGAAGACTCCACATTTCGTTTTTAAAAATCTTGCAGTTAGCAAGAAAAAGACAGTTCTGTGTTTGAAGGCATCCTAATGATTGTTACAACTCCAGACTCCACCTGAAATTCCTTGGTTTGGGATGAGTAAGCCTCTTTTGGGTTGCTGATAGCATTTCTTGTTGGTTTTTAGCCACGTGACACAGACAACGTCCTGGATCCATCCCGTCTCGAGTGCACTGAGCTTGCTTTGCTCTGAGGAGGAGGAGGATGGCATCAGAGACCTTCCTGGGCCCAAGAGCTGAGGACAGCTGTGGACAGAGAGTAGTTTGTCTGGTTTTAGTCCCTTAGTGAGAAGATGCACAGGTTTTAATCTTCCTATTTTCTAGTGTGATCTAGTAGTACCTGGTGACATTTCTCCCATAAAGCTGGAGGAAGTTCTGCTGATTTTGAGATGGGTTTGTTCATGTGTGCTACAAAGGCTGCAGGTGCCACAGGAGTCCTTAATCTGCCCCATTTTGGTGTGTCAGGGATCAGTCTCACCTTAGGGCCCAGTCCAGTCTTTTCATGATTTCCCCACAAACCCATGATTTCCCTGACCTGAAGCTGAATTTTCCAGGTCAGCTGAAATTTTCACAGCTTTAAGCAACATGAGATTTAAGATAGGACCACTGGTGGTAGATTACAGCTGATGGTTGATGGAGAGATGAAAAATGAGGTGGGGTTCTTGAACCAGTGCTAGTGAGAATAATGTAGATGACTGAAAATTCTAATTTCTATGGAAGAAATTTGCAAATAAGTTTTGCTACTAGAAATTTAGTGATTTATTACAAATATTGGAGCCCTGATGACTTTTTAAACAAATACTTATTAAGATTGGTTGTTGAGCTTTAGAAAAATGTGTCAAATGTGAGAAATAAGTTGTCAAGTAAAAAGAAAGTTTTTTAGAGGACATCATACTCTGACAATATAAGGCAATTTGAAAATTATTCTACTTTTGTACTCTGCTAAACTGATACAGACACACATCAAATACTTCAGTGGAAGCTGTGAAGTTTCAAGTACAATGAAACCTGTGAAACCACCTCCAGGATCAGCAGAAATCAGTCACCTCCTCAGAATTGGTCTTTTAAGTAGAACAAAATCATTTTGTACACATTGGTGATATTCTAAAGAGGATAAAGAAACTGATGGGGGGGTGCTAGTGCAAGTTAATGAACAGGTTTCTGTGTACCTCAATAGCACAGGATATTTTAAATCTCATTATTCACAGCACAATGTCCGAAGTCAGCTTTGTCAAATGTATGATTCTGTGCTACATTTTTCTGGAGGCTCTGTGTGTGTTGTGTATATAATGGTGGGTGTTACTAATGAATGAGACAGACCTGAACCTGCAGAAGCACTGATGGATATGCCAGAGGAAGTCCTCTATCTCTGCTTCAGTCCAGGAGGGGGAAGGTGATTGAGGCAGTGTGAGGAAGGCACAGGCTGCAATCACATTTTTTGAGGTCTGTCTTCAGCAAGTGTGGCATTGGAGTTAAGAAGCGTTGTCCTCTGAGGAATGAATATCTAAACCAGACTCACTGGCAGTTCTGGTGTCTCGACCATGCTCTCTGTCCTCAGCAGTGCAGAGCTGTGCCAGGCCAGGCTCACTGGATCTTTTTGAACCAAAATAATTCACATTTTTTTGAAATCCAAGTCAGGCCTCTGAATAGCAGTTTAGTAATCTGCACTTGGCCTGAGAGCTGGAGAGCACATCACCAAATGTTCTTCCTGAAGAAAAAGCCTGTAGGTCTCACAAAAGAGACCTTTACAGGCTTTGCAGGAAGTAGATGTCAGGGTATATTGAATAAGCAAATAGGAAAAATGTGTTTTGTACTTTTAACTAGGTCAGACTCAAATTATCTGTGACTCTACACAGGTGGTATGGATTAGGGAAAAAAAGCTTGCTCAGCAGACCCACAGTAACTTACATTTCTAAGAAAACTTGTCCTAGCAGTAACACATGAATGGTTTAGCCATATTTGCTCCAGTGGCTCCTGTGTGCTCCACAGCCTCCTTTGTGCTCCTGGAGAGCTCAGGACAGAGCATGTACTTCAGTTTCAGGCTTGGACACTCTAGAAGCATTTTTATTTAAATCCCTTTTCTCAGAATGGCACAGATTCATGACCTACAGAAGATACATGATGTTCTGAATTCCTTGTGGTATTTGCTGTAGCTGTAGTAGTCATTTGGATGCTTTATGACAGCACTTTCTGTTCATACTTCAGTGATATCCAGCCTGCACACAGATTCCAGCTCCCCAGTTCTGCTCAGGAGAGGTTTGAGCCACCACTTACCTCTTGCTGCCTTGATTCGTTCTGCTTGTGGCTGTGTGTCAGCCAGCTGGGTGCTCCAAAGGGGAACAGCTATTTAGGGATGAGGACTGTGGCTCAGGCAGGCTCTGCACAAGCAGGGGCTCCATGGAGAGCAGCTCAAAGCTGTCCCTCTGTTGGATCAGCTGCAGGGGGACAGCTCTGCACATGCTGCCCTTCCTAGGTGTGCAGCCTGCTGTGCACAGGGACAGTCTGCCTACTCCTCTCACTGCCACCTCCCACAGACCTGTGTGGCACAAACCTGGAGCCTCTTCCTCTCTCTCTCTTATAAACTTGCCTAGAAATTAAAGATGTTAGAAATAGATCTCTGCATCTCTTCAACTGCTCCAGTGAACGTTTCCCTCCTCAGATAACCCACCAGCTCACATTCTCTGGGGTTGAGAATACATTTTCTTACCTACAATCTCCAAATGTTCCAATCTATTTTTGTACACTGGCATACTTGTTTCCTAGGTTATTTCTCTTAATCTCCCCTTGTCTCTTCCTTTCTGTGAAATAGTTTTGTGAAAATTATTTTGCTTAAGCTGAACTGTGTATATTGAGATGGTTCTAGCATAACTTGGAACAGAATTTGTAAAGAGCAGTTGTCAACATATGCAACACTGTAAACAGCAAATTTTCATTTTTATTCCTGAATTTAAAAAATTAAATTGTGTGTATTTTACTAAAGTGTATGTTATAGCCTTTAAATTAATAAAACGACACCTTTATATTGGAATGAATCTGTCCCACATAACATTCTCCATCAGTTGAAATGCCTCTTGAAAGGCTGCTTTAGGAATGGTTTGATTCATTTATTTAAGTGTCTTTCTAACACTCAGAAGGTGCCTGGTGCCACTGAGGTAAAGAAAATCCTTTAAGAAAAATATTTGTGGTTGTGGAACAGGCTGGGCTGTGCAGGACTGACTGTGGGCAAGGTTCTCCAGGAGCTCAAGAAATGCTGCTCTGGCTTGGCTTGTGAAAAGCTTCATTTTCTGGGACCTGATGGGATTCTTAGGCCTCAGCTCAAGACACACAGGACTCCAAACTAAGCTCCAAAATTCAGTGGCCTTTTAGCAAGTGCTGCTCTGAGTGACTTTTGTGTGGCTCTATTTTAAGTCAGCAGCAAAATTTAAGCTGGCTCAGGAGCCTTTGTTCAGTTCTGTGCTCGTGGTCCTTGTGTGTTACCAACACTCCCCACTCCAAGGAGCAGCAGCCTACAGGAAGTGAGCCCAGTCACACCAGTTCAGACTGGCACCTGTCAGCCCAGGCACTGAGGCCAGCTTTGCAGAGGTGTTTAGCAGCTTAAACATGTTCGTGGAGTTAATGGGAATTAGGCACCTAACCTACTTAGATGCTGCTATAAATGCTGCTAGGAATGTTCAGGTACCTAAATACCTTAGTAAATCTTACCCCTGGCTGCTTGCAGCGATAGTATACCAAAAATCAAATACCAGTGACTAAAGCCTCACCTTTGTCCTCTGTAACCAGCTTTGCCTTTCCCTAGGGATTGTTTTCATGTAACACTAAAAATATCAGCCAGCTCACAGGTTGTACCATCCAGGCTCTGCTCATATTTTCTGGTGGCTTGATTATTTATTGCTTATTCTAGATTTTTTCCACAAACAGTGGCTAAGGTTGGTATGGATTTAATAGGTTGGTATTTTACAACACTCATTTAAGATATTTATTACAAGATAATAGTACTGAATTCTCTTCCAACAAAGACGAAATGAGTTTTATATTGTTCATCAATAGAGTTGGAAAAAATGGCACAGGCCAAAGATCTGTTAAAAATAGAGCTTCATGTTTCCCAGTATGAACCTGGGAAGTTGAAATCTGATAGCTAATGCTGATTCTGTCCCTGTGGTACAGCATCAGTCAAACCCAAATTAAAACTATCATTTAAAGAGAGTGGATTAAAAAAATCTTTATCCCACCTTCCCCCAGGTATGTTTTGGGAGGTTGGTTTGTCCCCTGCAAATTCTGGCCCTAAAGCCACAAGGTGATGTTTGATCTGATGTCCATGATCAAAATCTCTATGTACAACTTCCAGGATTAGCTGAGGCTAAGTATGTGCCGGGTTAACTGCTGTCTGAGGACATTTCTTTGCCTGTATCTTGCAGCTCAGGAATTCTCAGCACACCAGCCAGGACAGTGATGTGTTTGGTGTTTACAATGGTGCTCGAGACTCCAGAGAATTGAGTCCAGCATTTTTCCAAAGCACACACTGAAGTGCAGCTACATAAACCTTACTGTTCACTGAGGGCTCCAATGAGGGAGGTTGCTGAAATCATCCCTCATCCTGATGAGGAAGAATCCAGTTTCTCCAGCCAGACACTATGGGGAATTTTGGTTTCATTATTAGGCTTCTTGGGTAAAAGCAAACCATGAAAAATCAGTAGTTTTGCTGCTGTTTCAGATAAGTCACTATTTCACCCTGACCCCCAAAAGCTACACTCTGATCAGAAATGTCTTGATCTCCTCTCAACTACCCTGCCTGTCATTTACCCACTGGCAGTATTTCCCTGTGGTCCAATTATTATCATCAAGAACTATACTTGCTCTTGTATGTGAAGTCATTAAAACATGATTAAAATGGAAAAAGAAATAAAATTATGTTTCTTGCCTGAAATAGAAAAATAACAATAACAGTACCTATGTGGGAAAGAGAAAGGATCCTAGGAAAGCAAAGCATTGGGGTTCCTGCTGATGTTTTCATTTTCACTCCAAAGGCTGGTAATGCATCCCTGTTCCTTTCAAACCCCACTGTTCTGAGAACAGCAGGAGCACAAGGTTCTCCAGGGACGGGGGAGATCTCAGGCCCTGGCTGAGCTGCACATTTTAATCTCCAGACTCAGCCACTGGGGACCCATTGTTAGGGACTAATTAGTCACTGTGGGGGTTACATGTTCCAAGCTGTTACGTGCAGTCGTAGGTTGGAGACAGATTCACGACTCGAGTCACCGATGATCATGAGATAAACTGCGTTTTATTGTTCGGAACCCTCTCATATAGGGGGTTCAAATTTTCCAGGCTTGGACAGCTGATTGGCCAGAGTCTTGACACCACCCACCCCCATATCCAGTGATATGTCTGCATTCTGGATTGAACGTGATTGACTGAGGTCCCTTTTTAGTTCAAATCTATCCTATCATTGCTCACCCAGGGACTTGTTCTACTTCTCTTCTAAAACGAGCTAGGCTAGCCAAATTAGGTTTATGTTATGGCTAGATTTATCTTGTCCAGCTCCAGACCGGCTGGAGCTAAAAGAGCAAAGACAAACTTGTAAGATAAAGACAACTGCTCATCACTGATGGCATGGCATGAGCAGAAGCAGAGAGGCCCAGTAAGAGCCTGCCTGGCACTCTCAGCCCATATTACTTCTTCAATTAAATGCAGAACTGGTGTAAATAATAAAGATACAGAGGGTCAGGAACTAGGCCCTAACTGTTGAAGTATGGTCGTCTTGTTACTTGACTAATTGAAAGATGCAACCAAAAGGAATCATTTTGGTATTAACTGAAAATGTGTAAATGCAATTAATCTCTCACTCCTTTCTCTGCTCAGCTTTGGTAATGCAGTCCAGTCCCTTGAGCCTAAACTTTCCATGGATATGCTTAACCCATTCTGGCTGCAGATGCTGAAACAGCAGTCCTGCAGGCTCTGCTGTTTCCAGTAACCACTTAGAGTCCTGCAGAGAATGATACAAAAGCCAAAAATGAAATCAATAGTAAATGTTCACTAACAGGAAAACTCACTCCTGAGGCTGGCTGAGGATAACAGAAAAATGTTTTACTGCTGTGCTCAGAGATTGTTTGGTACAAAACCCTGAAGTCTGTTTCAGACCAGGTTTGTTATTGTTGCTTGACCCGATGTTTTTGATGCACAATTTAACCCACTTACAGGAAACCAGAGGAAAAGGCCTTGGTAATTTCGCCACATTCATAAAAATCCAGGTTCTCATTTATAAGAAAACTCAGGAGCCATCATGACTGAAGTTTTGAACAGCACCAGTGGCTGCTCCCAGGGGACTGTTCTGAGTCAGGGACACACACTTGCCTGGAGCATGGGGAGAATTAGCAATTCAGCTTCTCATGTGGCTTAGGGAGATTACAGCTCTCCAGGTAAGGAGAAGGATTGAGTTCCTTTTATTTGCTATGGGGCTGGAGTGAGGACAGGGGCACCCTGCAAGGGGCATCACCTTGAGGTGATGAGCTTGGGAGCTGGATCCTAAGGAGTGTTAGCAATGTTACCAGGGGATCTCTTCCTTGCTCTGAAAACTTTTAGCTCATTGTAGTGGAAAGCCCTCAATCCAAAAATCAGTGTGCTCTGCAAAGGCACCAACAAGCTGCAGCTGCAGGTAGGGAGGTGAACTAGCAGAGACATGCACAGCAGGCTGTAATTCCTTGCCAAAGCCAAGACCATGGCTCAGCCTCCTCCCTCTGCGCCCACTGCATCCAAAAATTGTTCTTGGATCCATCCATCTACAGCTCTCCTGCCCTACCCAGTTCTGAGTGTGATCCCTCCCCTGGAGCAGAGCAGTGCTCAACTCACTCTCCCTGTCACTAGCACTTTTGCAAGGGGAAGACTGCAGCTCTGATAGCTCTCAAGTGGGTAAATTGAATTCGCAGTAATCCCAAATACCTGAGATATTGAAGCACAGCTCTGCCATGGAGACTGAGGGCTTTAAAAGCAGAGAGGCACAGGGACTCGGATGGATGTACGTGCCTCATGTCATGTGTCTCTGCCAGGGCTGGAGCCTAATTGGATTTCACAAATGTGACTTCTGTGCCTCTTGATCACAAAACCAAATTAAACCTCAAGAAGTTTTGAATAAATCCATACCTGAAAGTTTGTCTCAGAAAAAAAACCAGTCTCATTCCAGCTCCTCCTCTGCCTGAGCAGGGGAACAAAATGAAAACTTCAGAACTGTTGCTTTAAAACAAATAAGAGAAGCAAAGCACAGCCAGCAGATCTGAATTCCTGGGTGCACTGAATAAAATCAGTCATGTGATAATGATGGGATTTTCTAGAACACCTTTTAGGCATGCAATTTCTGCATTAAATCTATTCAGATGTCCCTAGAACATCTGCTTCTTCTATAAAATGGGAGTAACAGCCACTTTTTACAGTGTACTGACAGCTACAGATAAAAGCCTGGTAATTGCGAGCAGGAACTACTGCCTAACTGGAAATTTTCTTCAAAGTTAACCTGCCAAGATTTTTAAGACTATTGCATATGATAGCCCTGTGCCAGTTCACACAATTTTGGGAGGCGGAGTAAGTATTAAAATTGTAGGTAACGGTGGGATTCGAACAGATTCCAGCCTCCCTTGAAGGCAGATGAGACGCAGCTGATACCTGGAGCCGCGGCAGCAAAGGGAGCAGAGCAAATCCCCAGATTTGCTGTTAATGTGACCTAAAATCTGTGGGCGCTGCTTTAGCACGTGAGTGCTATGGGTTGCTCTGCTTCCCTTCAGGGAGACACGGGAACACCTGCTAAAACCCTGGGCAGCCCTGAAAGAGAGGAGCCATTTATAGGCACTGCCCAGGAGGATCCACAGCTCTGCCAGCAACACGGTCCTGGCTGCTTTTCATCTCCTCTTTCTGCCTATGTTTATTCATGAGTCAGGGTGCAGGGAAGATGAAAAGGCTGCTGGCAGACTTCTCCCCGGAGTCTCCACTTGAAATGGTACCACATTTCCAGGGAAGCCTCACTTGTGCTCTGAACAAGGTTGATCCTCATGGGAACACCATCATTCCTCTGCAGTTCTCAAGGCAGGCAAACATTATCGTCCATACACTGAGGCACAAAAATTCAGTAAACCTCATCTGCTTTGGTGAGATCCAGAGCTGGAGCAAGATTTTACTACTCTTGAAACACCCAATATTTGGATGGATTAGTCCAGTGCTAGGCTGTCCCTCTGGTCTTTACAGCAGCCACTTGAACAGCTGTAAAACAGCACCTAAAAACCAGGGGAGTGCTGGCACAGAGGGCTCGAGCAGAGCAAGTTCTGCTACAGAAAACTCAGCTGAGATCTTTCTTCGTGAAAGGGAATAGCAGCTAGTGGAACAGAAAAAATAAATCCATGCCTGGAAGAAAGGAAAGTGACATTAGGGAGGATTTCTGAGCTCAGAAAGTAATAAACAAGGGCAGATTTTTCTCCTTTTAAAAGCCTTTATTGTGATCAGCTCAGGGTGGGGGCCCAACGGGTCGAATGCACGCCGCCGCTGCTCCCAAAAGCAACTTGGAGGATGAGGTGTGCAGCAACTTCGTCCACTGGGCTGCTGGCTGCTCGCAGAAGCAACTTGGAGGGGAGGTGTGCAGCAGCCTCATTCACTGGAATGCAGGCAGAGTCGGGTTCAGGGTCCTCACAGCCGCCCGTCCCGAAGACTCGCTTTGCTCTGAAATTCCAGGGGGTCCCTCTCTGGGCCCCATCTCTGAGAGTCAGGGTGAGGGGTGAAAACCGCTCAGCTTTGGGAGGAAGCAGTCTCACTCCTTGCATGGTCCATCCAAGTGTCTTGGTGGTTTAATCTAATAAAGTTTTTCTGGTCTGGAGCAATAATTTCTTCTCCCAGCTGGCACTGCACCACTTCTGTTTGCATGTCCTCTCATTTTTCCCCTCCCTTGGATTCCTGGTTGCTATGTTGGGGGTAGCTTCGAGGCTCAAAGGTGTAACAAAGAGGTGGAAGGCCCGGTATTCAACAGAGGGGATGAACATTTAACAAGGAACATTGAACTGACAGAGACTTCATTTGCAACACAATTACCTAGTCTATCTCAGTCCCCCCTCTAATTCTTTGATCGGGCTTAGACCTGCATCAATTTACTACCTTGAGGTCTTGAGCATAGATTTTCTTTTTTTAATTTTTTTTTTAATGGAAGTTTTGGCTTACTTTGTTTCCACTTGAGTAGCTTTCATGGTCCTAAGCTGATACTTTCTCATGGCCAGATATCTGTCATTTGAGTGTTCCCACCTAGCCAATTATTGGTTATGGTTAATTGTCTACTAAGTCTGCAAATAAATTCTTTCCTTTTGATATTTCTAATTCATCTTTCACACTTTTGGAGGTAGTTGTCTCTTTTATTGAATCTATGAGGTTATTGTTATATACTAAAACACAGCCACTCTTGTCCCACAGGGCACTCTCCTAGCAATCTTTGTTGATATGTGGCAATATTTCTAATCATCTAATACTGCGGTCTATTTTCCAGTCATGGTCTCACTAGGGAAAGTTTCGCACGTGCTAGGTTTAGCCTAGGATGAATCTGCAGTAAGGAACTTATCTTCCTCGTGGTGGAGTGGCTGATAGCACTTGAGGCATGGTCCGGGTGGATCTTCTAAGGAAGTCCCGATGGATAGGATCAGCACTACTCTTCTCAGGAGTCCAGTATAAGCCATCTTTCAAGATCAGCTTACCCAGTCTTGCCTCATGGAATTTTCCCTTCTCTAGGGAATACTCTGGAGAAGTTCCTTCTGCCTTGGATTCCCTTTCTTATTATTTATTTTCTTTATGAAGAGGAGAGTACTTTGTGGGAGATTGGCTTAAATCTAAGGTTCTATTTTTCTTCCCTTCTTCTTTTTTTCTTTTTTTTCTTTTTTCTTTTTTTTTTTTTAGTCAGCTTACTAAAAGTACTCTTTAGGTTAATGGAAACAAAGTCAGCTTTCAGTACTTCCTACGGAAATTCAACAATCATTACAACTTATAACAAGCAACAACACTTCACAAACTTATGGAACATTGCTACAACAAATCTGCAACTGGGGGGAACTTTTAACAGAGGACAATTACACTCTGGAAGAAAACTATACAGCGGTGCTGCTGTCTCTTACTGGGCAGTTTTGTTTTTGAAGGTTAATTTCAAAGTCTCTGGATTTCCAGTTACTGTCCACTGAGGAGATTTTGCTGCTGACTTGGGATAGTCTTGTCTCAAATCAGGGGGTGTTACTGGCCCCTTTACTCTTGTGATGTGTGTCCATCCTTTTTCTCATGTCCTCACTGCAGTGTTTGTGGTAAGGAGGACCTGAAAAGGGCCTTCATACTTAGGGGTCAGTGGAGTCACGTCCCATGATTTAATCAACACCCAGTCCCCTGGATTGATCGCATGTACTTTCACATCTAACGGGGAAGTTTGAGGGAGGTATCCTCTTTTTCGTAAGTTCTCTAAAGTCTTACTTATAACTTCTAAGTATTTCTGGATGGCAGCTTCTCCATCTAAATAAGTCCCAACATTAGAAGAGGTTGTAAGAAAGGGGAGCCCAAACATCATCTCGTATGGGGAAACACCTATGTCAGCTCAGGGCCTTGTACAGATTCGCAGGAGGGCTAGGGGCAAACACTTTAGCCAATTCATTTTAGTTTCTTCAAGTAATTTAGTGAGTACATTTTTTAAAGTTTTATTCATGCGCTCCACTCTACCGGAGCTTTGGGGGTGCCATGGGGTGTGTAGTTTCCACCTTATCCCGAGTGCCTCAGTGACTTGTTGTAACACTTTCGCGGTAAAGTGTGGGCCTCGGTCTGAGTCTATATAATTCACTAACCCATACCGTGGGATAATGTTCTCTAAAATGATTTTAACTACTACTTGGGCAGTTTCTTTTTTAGTAGGAAAAGCTTCCACCCAGTGGGTCAAGTGGTCAACTATGACTAAGAGGTGTTTGTAGCCCTGCAGTGAGGGCATTTCTGTAAAATCTATTTGTATACTTTGGAATGGTCTTTGGACTAATTCCCTCCCTCTCGGTTCGGCTTTCCTCATCACTTTTTGATTGACTTTTTGACGAATTACACACCCCTTAGTGATAGCTTTTGCTAAACCATATACTCCTAAGCATAAGTACCCTCTTAAGAAATGATCGCATAGTCCTTGCACCCCCCAGTGTGTTGACTCATGTAGCTGGGTGAGTATCTTCCTGGCTAATGGTTCATTTAGAAACTGACGCCCATCAGGGGTCAACCACTTTCCCATTTCCCCCAGGTGCAATTTCAATTCTTCAGTCGCTCTCATCTCCTTGGCACTAAAGATGAGCTCTCCTCTCTCTTCTCTAGATGTCTCTCCTAGCGTGTGGATTTTCACTGGATCGCCTGGTCCTAGTGCTGCTTCTTTCGCTGCTTCGTCAGCTAGCTGGTTTCCTCTTGCTTCTAGGGTATCGTCCCTCTGATGTCCTTTCACATGGACTACTGCTACTTCTGCTGGCTTTTGCAGGGCTTCTAGAACTAATCTCACTAGATTCTCATGAATTATACTCTTTCCTTTTGAATTTATGTAGCCTCTCTCTTCCCAGATCTTCCCAAACTTATGAACTACTCCAAATGCATACTGCGAGTCAGTGTAAATCGTTCCTGAATTTTTCTCAAGCAATTCCAGTCCTCTTTTTAGGGCACATAATTCACAACTTTGGGCTGACCAGTTTTGTCGCAGTTTTCCTGTTTCCATTACTTCCATGGCTCTCCCATCTACAATTGCATAACCTGAAGCTCTCTTCCCATCTATCATCCTAGAGGACCCATCTATGAATACCACTTCCCCATAAGGCAAAGGTGTGTCCTCTAAATCTTCTCTTACTTTCGTCTGGAATACTATGAGTTCAATACAGTCATGCTTTAATTCTTCTAGGGGTTCTCCGGAAAGGAACTGGGCTGGGTTCAGGCACTTAGAAGTAACTATTTCTACGTTTGTGGTGTTCATTAAAATTACTTCATATCTCAGGATCCAGGTATCTGTCAGCCACTGCTGTGCTTGTTGGCTGAGCACAGTTCTCAAGTCATTTGGGGTATGCACTTTTACTCTCCCATATAGTGTTAGTTTTTGGGCTTCTTCTAATAGGACAGCAGTGGCAGCTATAGCTTGCACGCATACTGGCCACCCTCTGGCTACTGGGTCCAATACCTTTGAGAGGTATGCTATAGGTTTTTTACAATTCCCCCGCTCCTGGGTCAATACTCCCATATGCTGTTCCTTCTTCTGTATTCTTATTAAATAAGTCGAAGTCCTTTTTCAGATTGGGCAGGCTCAGGACTGGGGCTGTGGATAATTTGTTTTTCAGAGCTTGTAGTTCCTCTTCATCCTTTATTGTCCAGTGTATGGGCTCTGGGCTAATTAACTTTTTGTACAGGAACCTCACACACTCTGAATATTTCTCTATCCATAACTTGCAATACCCCACCAATCCTAGCAGCTTCCTTATGTCTCTCTTAGTTTTCGGTGCTCCAAGGGACAGAATCCCTGAAATTCTCTCCGGGCTTAGTTTCTTGTACCCCCTTATATTAGAGTGCCCTAAGAATTTTACCTCTGGTTCAACAAATTGTAATTTATTTTGGGATACTTTTAGTCCCTGTCCCCCTAAGAAATTTAGAAGTCTGATACTGATATATTTTACTTGGTCCTGATTTTCCCCTGACACTAACAAATCATCTTGGAGAATTTGCACTTCTTCTTCTGAGACAAATTGTTCTAACAATTTTTCTAAAGATTGTCCAAAGAGGTTTGGAGATTCTGTAAATCCCAAGGGAGGCGTGTCCACCTAAGTTGTTTCCTCCTTGTACTAGGGTCCTCCCACTCAAACGCGAACCAATCCCTGCTTTCCTCTGCTAGGGGGCATGCCCAAAAGGCATCCTTAAGGTCAATTGTTGTGAACCACTGGTGTTCTCTTGGTATCTTACTAAGGAGTGTGTAGGGATCTGGGACCACTGGGTGTCTTGAGACTGTTCTCTTGTTTACCTCTCACAGGTCCTGCACCAGCTGGTAAGTCTTGTCAGCCTTCTTCACAGCTAGAATAGGAGTATTATGTGGGGACATACAAGGTTCTAAAATTCCTTCCACTAGTAACTGCTTGATTATTTGGGCTAGCCCTTTCCTCCTCTCAGGCGAAATGGGGTATTGCTTAACTCTCACAGGTGGAGTGTGCTCCTTCATTTCTACTGTTATCGGCAGTATCTTTAAGAGTCCTCCTTTTCCCTGCCCAGCCCACACTTCAGGATTAATTTCTGCTAAATCATACTCTGTGAGTGCCATAATCTTTACTACCATTTTGCCATCTTCTGGAATCACTCCAACTCCTAAGCGGACTTGCAGGTCTCTTCCTAGTAGACTGCTCTCCAGCTTAGGTAGATAAATAAGATCTACCCAACACTGCTTTGAATTCCCTCTGATTTCTACATTCTCAATCACAGGAGCTCTGAAAGGCTTCCCTTCTGCCCCCAATACTTCACATGTTTTCCTTCCTAAGATGACCCCTATCGGTAACTTGTTTATACTAGACCTCTCAGCCCCAGTATCTATTAAAAATTCAAACTCTTCTTTTAATGGACCCACTTCAAAATTTGCCAAGGGCTCTGTCAGGTGTTTCATGGGGTCCTTGATTATATAGAGCCCCTGACACCCCTAATCGTCTCTATTTGGAATTCCCTTGACTATGAGGGACCAATAATCCTTCATGTTTTGTCTACCTTCTTCCTCGTTAGGGTTCTGATGGGGTTCTGCGAGAGGCACTTTGTGGTCTCCTGGGAGTCCTAACCTATTTTCTCTTTCCCAGATTCTGATGCCTGCTGCTCTTATCATTCTTACTTCTTCTGCAGAAAACAATATATTTAGAATCGAATTCAATTCACTCCAAGTATAAATATTTGGCCCCAGAAATTGGTCCACCTGGTTTGATATGCCTACAGGGTTCTCTACTAGATTTCCTAGATCCTTTTTGAACCCCTCACTTCTGTTGATGTCAGTGGAGCATTCACAAATCCTACCCCTCCAGCTACCCCTCCCATTGGGACTTCCCAAAGAGGATATAACTTCTCTACTCCTGTTATCTTTGACTCTGTGATGTGGTACAGGCTATTGGATAAATCAGGAGTGCAGGTTGTAGGGGTTTGATGGTTGCATGGGGAGGGGCTTGAGTTAGACGGGGATAGACTCAACTCGCAGTTGGGAGGAGGTAGAGGGACAGTGGTGGGTGAAGAAGGGACTAAGTTGGTTGCAGAGGTCATGGAAGACAGAACTGGGGAGACCAGTGATGGGGTTAAGGGAGTGGTTGGACGCATAGAAGGTAGAGGACTTGGGCAGCTTGGGAGAGGGGTGTTAGGTTCAGGTGGTAGGGGAATGATAGCTGAAGTTACAGTAGTTGCTGCAGAAGTTTGATTAACTAGGGGAGAGCAGGTTGCTGGGGCAACCGGAGAAGGTGCTGGATAGAGACGGGGAGGGGCCTGTGGTATGTGGGCAGTAGATGGGGGTAAATTCTCAAGGGGATCCCACTTCTCATAATTGTAATTTTCTCCTTTAAATCTGTGGTTTTTCTCTTGTAGTTTACAGACCTTCGTCCCCTTGTCTCTTCTAGCGTTCTTTAGCCAGCAAGCAGCATACTCTAATTCTTCTAAATCAGGATCTTCCCTTGCTTTCAAATATTCATTCAACTGTCTACACATCCATCTATCCTGTGTTCCTACCCAAGGCCATTCTACCTGCACATCAAATTCTGGCCAGACTTCTACACAAAAGTATACCATCTTTTCTTTGTCTAATTCTTTAGTCACTTCCCAAATGTCCCATTTGGCTAGTAACCTTCCCAGGGGACTATTGGGAGGAATATTCTTAACCCCCTTCTCTTCGTTTTGACTTGTACTTGCACTTTTGCTTATGTAATTTCCCATAGCTTAGGCCATAAATTAAACTACGAAGGTGCCCCTACCCAAATAGAGACTTAACTATACGAATCTTAAGGCAACTGAAACTCTCCTGGCCTCCTGTAACATATCGCTTTTCAATATATTATCTTTCTTAACGTGCCCTACCTGAACGCAAATTTAAAGACGAGCAGCTCAAATTCTGAAATCTCTTGGGGTTAAAGGTAGTGGCACCCGGAAAGCGTATCCACACTTGGGGACACGCCCGACCAATGCCTGCACTGGCACCCGGAAAGCATATCCACACTAGAGGGACACCCCCGACCAATGCCTGCGCTGGCACCCGGAAAGCGTGTCTACACTTGGGGACACCCCCGACCAGTGCTTGCGCTGGCACCCAGAAAGTGTATCCACACTTGGGGACACCTCCGACCAGTGCCTATGCTTTATTCCTCTGTAGGGGTTAGGGGTCCCCAGTAGATCCCTCACTCACACAGTTTTCTTACACTTCCCTCCGTTCCCGGCCAGCCCCCTTACAGGTGTCCAGAACCATGGTGCAATAGGGGGGGTCAACACCTGCCCTGGGGATCCGAGCTGCCAGCCCCCGTCCCACTCACACCTCACTCTTGCCCCTGGGATCCCAATCTGTCGCTGCTCTTTTGCTGATCCAGGTCCAGGTCACCAGCGATTCCTGAGGGTCCCTCGAAGCAGGCGGCCATCTTCTCCGGGAGTCCTCTTCAGGCGTGGTGATCCCGGATGAGCCCCCGGCTGTAATAAACAAGGGCAGGAGATTTTTCTCCTTTTAAAAGCCTTTATTGTGATCAGCTCAGGGTGGGGGCCCAACGGGTCGAATGCACTGGGCTGCTGGCTGCTCGCAGAAGCAACTTGGAGGGGAGGTGTGCAGCAGCCTCATTCACTGGAATGCAGGCAGAGTCGGGTTCAGGGTCCTCACAGCCGCCCGTCCCGAAGACTCGCTTTGCTCTGAAATTCCAGGGGGTCCCTCTCTGGGCCCCATCTCTGAGAGTCAGGGTGAGGGGTGAAAACCGCTCAGCTTTGGGAGGAAGCAGTCTCACTCCTTGCATGGTCCATCCAAGTGTCTTGGTGGTTTAATCTAATAAAGTTTTTCTGGTCTGGAGCAATAATTTCTTCTCCCAGCTGGCACTGCACCACTTCTGTTTGCATGTCCTCTCATTTTTCCCCTCCCTTGGATTCCTGGTTGCTATGTTGGGGGTAGCTTCGAGGCTCAAAGGTGTAACAAAGAGGTGGAAGGCCCGGTATTCAACAGAGGGGGTGAACATTTAACAAGGAACATTGAACTGACAGAGACTTCATTTGCAACACAATTACCTGGTCTATCTCAAGAATAGCTCCTGCCATCTTCTGTCACAGCCTCACTCCATGAGCCAGGGAGAGGCTGCCAGGGTGCTCAATTCTTGTAGGCAGTCCTCTGCCTGGAGCACCTGCAACAAAAATCAGCCTGATTTTTGTAATTTTGAGGGGAAGTGTCAAAAATATTAAAAAGAAATCACATCTCCTGTTTACTATTATAAAGCTGGAAAGCCTTTGTAGAGATTACTCAAGAGCAACTAATCTTAGCATAACAAAGCCTTTTACTGACTTCCAAAGGATCTCAGTGCAACTCTTAAGTAAATCAGTCTCACCTACTCACAACACAGAGCAATCAAGGTGTTTTCTTGCAGGACAGCATCTCACAGTGTCCCTGTCCCAGGATGGACCCCCACCAGCCACGTTCATCACTTGCTCCGAGGGGCTGAGGGTGGCTCAGCTCTCAACAGCCACCAGCACCTGTCAGGATCAAACCCCTCAAATCCAGCTGGGATCTAAGCAGTTCAGTTTTCCTATAAGGAGCAACTGTAAGAGGGTTTATGCAGAAATCTGCAATAACTGAAGTAAATGCTGATGCTGTTACCGAGCAGACGCTGCTGAGCAGCCTCTGAGCAGCTCAGTGAAGGGGCTTGAGAGATGGAGGATCTTCATCCAAAAAGGATGTTACTGTGAGGTTCAGAGAAATGTAATGTACTGCTGTAAGACTTCTTACTGGAAAAAAGTACCTGGCTGCTGTGTACAAGAGGTTTGCAACCTGTCAGAGTCATAACACACCTTGTATATCTAAGAAATCACACAGTTAACTCGGGCAAATACTCACCTGGCATACAGGTGTTACCCTCTTAAGATCCCCCTACCTGATCCCACAGGAAAGAGGGACAGAGAGAGAGATAACACTGATGAAAACTCAGTGACTTGTCCAACGTCATGCAGCAGTTGGTGGCAGGGGCTGGAGAGCTGAGGTCACCAGGCTGGTGCTTCTGCACCAGCCTGCACTGAACTGTCTCAATAAATGAAGGCTTCAGATCAAGTGTAAAGGTTTAAATTATAAGAAAATTTTATTCTTCAAAAACAGTAGTTAAAAAAAAAATGGTTTCTAACTTTTTTATCTCCTGTTCAATAAAGTAAAAATAATCAGACAATATGAGCTTCTTGCAGAAAAGATAGGTTTTCCAGGAAAGAATTTACACAACAGAATACTTGACAAGTCAGATAATGACCAAGATAAAATAATGATGCTGCATGCCTGAGCAAAGCATCAGAGAAACGTTCCAAAAATCTTGTCTAAAAGTCTGCAGCAGCTGACGTTTTGTTTCTGTCACATGGAAGCTTCTTAGCCATGGAGGCATTGCCCTGCCCGAAGGCTTCAGGATAAAGGAGTTCCCCAAGGAGAAAAACAATCCCCGAGTTGTACAAGCACAAATGCAGAGTATTGTGAGGGGCTGATTGTGCTGAATGGAGCCAGTGGATGGGAGTCTGTATCCATGGTAGCTGAGGAGGTGACTCATGGCACCACTATAAATACAAACTTGCCTGTAAAGAGCACACTCGAGTAAAATCTGCATCTGTACTGCGTTTGCACAACAAGCTTGAGACTCCCGGCATTCCAGTGCATCCCTCAGGATGAGACATTGGTGTGGAACAGGAGAGAACCCACAGTCCCCCTGCACTGCCTCCCCTTGTCCCAGCTGGTAGCACTCAAGGACATTGCATCCCAGCAGCAGCAGCACATCCCGGGCTGAGGGAGGGATCATGCCATACCATGAGGGCACCAAGGCAGGGAGGGAACATGGCTGGGTGCAACTGCAAGAGTTCAGCTTACAGTAATTCAAAATGTTTACTTCACTCAGGAACAAGCCCCTGGCATGGGCAGCGCCATCGGTCACTAAGAACAGAGTGATGGCACAGGAGGAAGAGGTGTTTGCAAATGGAATAGCCATTAAACAGCTGCACACCACTTCACCTGGATCTCTCCTGGGAAGGAAGAACATGGCACTAAAATATCTGAAAGTTCCTAGAAGAAATCCCAGCCCTCATAAAGACATCAGGCAGAGCTCTACTGGCAGATAGGAATCCGCATCAGCCATTAGTTTGGGGTATTTGCACTTGCAGAAGAGACTGCAATTTGCCTGTCTAGGAAAAAAGGGGAAAAGGCGGCCTCTCCAAAGTGAGAGAAGTGCCATTTGCTTCGGAGCTGGGGAGCTCAGTGCCCCTGGGAGGAACGCAAAGCCGCCTGTGGGTTTCAGACCACGCTGCTCCCTCGGCCAAGGGAACGAGGGTGGAGACGCCCTCCTGCTACTCCTCCGGCTGAGTGGAGATGGATGTGAGTGAATCAGCGGGGAAAGAGAGCTGCGTTCGCGGTTGCTCTGCTGTCAGAGGTCTTTAAGAGATAGAAATAGGACTTTAAAAAATATTATACCGAATTCTTAATGGGTTTTAGGAGGCACAAATAACTCATTACAAGAACCTTTTCTCTCCCCATTGTTTAAACATCCCCTGGCTTGGCGAAGATGGGAAAAAATCAGCTGATTCGGTTCAACACTGAAAAACACTTTGAAAAAATATAGTGATAGATAAGCACTTCCTCTCCAATCAGGGTCACAAACCAGATGAAATCTCACTGCTCTGGTAATTTTTCGCAGGTGTTATTGTATGGCTTGAGATTCCAATAAAATGGAAAGATAATCAAATTGGAATCCCATTAGTATGTAGCTTTTGTAAGATTAGCAATTTCACAGTATATTAATTCTTCCCTAGATTAGTTTAAATGTGTAACAGCACTTGATTTAACAGAGCTGCATGGGCAGACAGTATTTCAACACTGTGAACATCTGTTCTGAGTTACCAAAATTCCAGCTCAAAAACAAATATTTCCTCTACAAATCAACCCAAACATTATTCTGAGTGTTGTAACAGATGCAAAATGATTCTGGCTCCCTCTGCCCTGTGGTTTGGCTCTTTCCTTAAACTTGATGTGAATATATTTATTTAAACACTTCAAGAAATACACATCTGAAACGTCTATTTAAACTTCCTTGGAGTGTGTCTGATGTTGGCTCAGCGTTTATGGTCAGTTGACAGACTGCCTCATTAACTACAGATTCTATTAATTAATGTAAGCTCCGGCTACAGCTTTGCAGATAAACCTGTTCTGGAGCAGCACTTAAAGTCCCACTCAAGTGTTCTGAGCACTTTAGCCTAACAGCACAGAACTGATGAGCCTGAGTTTGTGAGACGGACAGAGTTTATTTTGGGGTTTATATTCATTCTGTTCTGGCCTGTTTCAGTGGGCTCTTTGCCCCCATTGTTACTGCTACTGGTCATCTTTCACGAGCTAAATTAATCAGAAGAGGTATTGATTTATCTGGCATAAAGAAATGAGATTTGTTTACTAAACATGAATTTTGGAAAGAGACTTTGCTAGAGGGTTCCCAGTTAATGGTCTGAGTATGTGAATAAAAATGTTTACTTAGGCAGAAGCAGCAATTCCATACTTTGAGGTATTTAATTGCATTAAGCTTCATATGAGCAACTGGGATTCAAGATTTTTTTTTAAATAGTTTATATGTAACAGCTCAGCCAGACAAAGAGAGAACTGAATTATCGTACCATGAATAACTACAAACTCCTGTATAGAGAAAAATCCTTTTGGTTCAACTTTTGGTTCATCCCTCCTAGCATAAAATACCCTTTGGGGGCAGAAACAAGGCCGTGCTTTGAGGATGATGTTTTGGAGTTGTTAATTTTCTGTCTTAAATGCTTGGAGAAAAACTGTGTGTGTGGACTAAATATAACCCTGCCTTTAGTGCTGGTTGGGAAATGGGAGTCCCAGGCCTGTTCTCTTCCACAAACAATGGGAACATGTGGGCCATAGGGAGACAAGAGGATGGCAAAGGGAGCATTGCAGGACCCAGGAGTCTGTGTCAGTCAGTGAAAACCACACAGGGGGTTCAGCCATAAGAACGTGCATTATTCCCCTGCAGGGATGCCAAAGTTGTTATGAAGTTGAGGGCCACATTTTCCAAAGGCAATTTGTTAATGAGGCATAACGGTAGAAGGGAGCTAGAGATATGTAAACCTGCATAAAAATGTGCACTTTGTTCAACATTTCTATTTGTAAAGAGATTGGAATACATTCTATATGCAGTAGGCTACTTCCTTCTATCACATCATACATTAGCTTTATATATTGTTAATTAGACCTAATTTAGGCCTCAAAAAATCTCATTAAAATTCTGATTAGTGCTGTTGGCAAGCAGCCATCTAAAAAGCCTCTATTTCTTTCTTGGATAAGTTTGAAGCTGCTATAACAAACAGTAAAAATAAGATCACAGCCTTCTTTCTCATGCCAATCAACATAATGTATTCTCCAGGTCAAAGTCATTTAAGGGAAAATACAGGGGGAGGACATCTTTATTTCCCTGCATAGATGCTGTCAGGTGGCTATAGAAAATTATATGTTTATGCCCTTTGGCAGTTAAAAAAACCCAAACAAACAAAAAACCACAAACCTAAGAAACTTGTTATGAAAATGCCAGTTGTAAGCCTTCAAAACCAACTTACTCTGCAAGCCAATTAAATATATGGGTTTTTTAAAGGCTTTAAAAATTAATGGGAATAAAAATATTACAAAGCTGGTTTAATATTAAACCAGTTCTGTCTGATGTTTTCTGCATATCTTTCTGCCTGATGCTTTCCATACAGCTTGTAGTCTAAATGCCTGTCCAGGAAAACACACAGACAAGAATATCTTTAGTCCAAATACAGCAAATTATGTACCCACATTGCTGCAGATAAGAGCAGATAACTTTAAAAGAAATCATGACATTAAAAAAAAAGTCAAAGGCAGAATAAAGCAACAAAGAATAGCAGGGCTGCTCTGCTTCCTTGTGCCTGTGTATGTTGAGGGGTTGTTATGATACAGCTGCCAGCTATCATTGTATTCATCTCAATTAACTTCAACATTTCACTTTAATGCAGAAAAACTTTACAAAGCTGAGCGCTGCTTGAAATGGCAAACATGAGGCATGTCTTTCAGTGTACATTGTCTCTGTGCACATCTGTCCTCGCAGGAGACACAAGCAATGAGTCTGGGCTTGCAGAGGACCCACCAGGACTCTGCAGAGCTGCTGACTCCAGCAGAGGAGAGGCAGGAGGGCTCTGATCTGTCCCTGTCCCTTAGAGCTCAGTCCTCAGTGTGCAGCCGCTCCATCCTGCATCACCCTGGACACTGGTAAAACAAAGCCAATGTATGTTTATTGGAAAATACCACCTTTTCCTTCTGATAAACACCCAGCCATGCTACTGAAATCCAGCTTTGGGATGCTCTCCATCAGTAAATCTGATTCTGGGTTGGAATATACATTTTTAGAAAGTCCAATTTACTAATATTCTATATTTCCAAGCTCTTTTAAACTGTAAACTTTAAAGGTGGAATCAAATAAATTTCTGTATCAAATAAAGTAGGGAGATAAACACACACAGAATCCAAGGTGCATTTGCCTGTTAAGACTGTGTTCAGTCTCTGTGTTGCATTGCTATTTACGTAAGTAGGTTTCCAAAAACCTGGGAAGTCTGGTAGGCTGGTATTTAACATATTCTGATAAGATATGGCAACTAGTTACCATCTGAAATTCCTGATGAGAGATTTAAATAGAATAAAATGGGCCATAAGAGAGGTGGTAATTTAGCAGAATGCCCTGGCTTGGGTACCTGGGTACCCAGGAAGGGCACTGTGGGCTGGAGCAGTGTCAGGAATCTGCTCAGGTACTGCATGGAACTGAGAGGGGGAGTGCATTAAAAAAGAGGGGGAAAAGAACACCCCCAGTCTCATCAACAAGATTTAATGAATCTAAATCTGCAGGACAAACTGCATACAGTTGATAATGTGCATTTCTGCACTACTTGCTGCTGTTACAATACTTCTTTTGTAAGAAGACATAGCATGACTTTAATGCCTTTACGTTGAGAATCCTGATTTTTGTCTGTAGGAATTTTCCCAGTCTTTCACAGAAGGTCAGGCTTTCCTGCCAAAGATAAGAAACATTTATCACATTTCTGGGTTCTTAATAATTTAAACCCATATGAATAAGGACTGGTCTGTGCTTTCTCCGTTTTGTTTTTTCTAGAGGGCAACCTGGGAGCAAGGTGGATGTCACAGAACTAATCACAGAAAGAAATCCCAAGCTTAGGGCAGCCTAGCAAGCCTGAAGCCCAGGGCAGCAATCACTTCAGTGGTTTTGAGAGAGCTCTTTGGAGAGCACGGGTTTGCAGTATCAAGCTGTACAGATCCCGAGCTGATAAGCCTATGCATGTGGAATTCTTCCGGCAAAATTCTGCCTGACCTTCCCCAGCACCCTGCCTCAGGCAAGCTCTCTGAAAGCAGCCATTTGAAGTCAGAGAAATCTGGGTCATTGACTTCAATAGAAACTCTGATTAAGGAGGGGATGATGCTCAGCTTCTGCACCTTTCACTCCTCCCTTCTGCTGCAGCTCTGCCTGGGGATGGGCTGTTTTATTCTGTGCTCGTGGGTGCACTTCTGTCTCCAGTAAAACCAATGCCAAATTCCAAAATCAAACAGCCTGAGCATGTAAGAACAGCTATTTCTAAACTGTCTTTTTGCAGCACGCAAGCCAAGAGTGAAAAAGGAAGAGGAATGGAGTGCAGAGGAATAAACGGAAGGATCAAGTTGTTTTTCCCATTGGCACCAGCTGGGAGCTGTCCTTATTCAGGGGAAGGTCTGACTGCAAAACGGGACAGCTACTCCCTTATCTCTCGTCTCAATCCACTTCTGTCATCTGGCTGCTTACACCTACTGGATCTAAATAATTTTCCAAAGCACCAAAAGCAGGAGGTGCCTGGAATGGCCTTGAGAGTCTGGTTAATGCTTTACAAGGGGAAGGCTGCTTTAAAAAGCAGAGCAGAGAATTTTTTCCAAAACTGTAGTCATCACTGAGAGCCACACTTACTGAGTTCAAACCAGGTCAGCTGCCCAGGCAAGAACATGTGTTTGATCTACCCTGTCATGGTAAAGGCTGCCTGTAAACTTTGGCAGAGAAAATTATTAATCTTTCAACTCACAGCATATAAGCAATGACTAGTAATACCTATTTTTCTGAGAACTGGAATGCCTTTTGGAACCAACCCAGATTACTTAGGAGAAGTTCCTCTGTCATCACCCAAAAGCAGTTCCAAACCTGTCTCTCCCACATTCAATTAAACTTAAAAAAAAAAAAAAAAAGGAAAAAAAATGAAAAAAAAAGGCGGGTGCAGCTCATGGTTCATTCAACAGGCATTTTTCATCTTGTGAGGAGCCCCAGCAGCTCGCTCAGCTGCACCCCACCGGGACAATAAACATCCATTTTTCAGTGATTCAGTGCTGTGGGTAGTGGCTTTCACTTGGAAAGCCAAGTGAGGGCTCTGGCCAGAACCTCTGTGGAGACAAGGGAGGTGGGGGGGCAGGCATTGCTCCTCAGTGTCGCTCGACCTTCTCTTCAAAAGCTGCTGCTTTTCAGCTCAGTTGGGTGTGGGTATCTGAGCGTTCTCATGTGGCTTTTCATGGCCCTCTGCATTCTGCGTCACATAGCTGGAAATGCACTGCCCTTCGAGGCCAGCCTGGGAACTTGCGCTGCTTTAGGGCAAATCAGAATTAAAACAAAGGTTGAATCATGAGCCTCGTCCAATTCTCTCCTGTTTAGTTTTTGGGGGTGGGGTGGCGGGGGGGGGGGGGTGGTGTTGTGGTTTTTTGTTTGTTTTTCTTCTTTTTTTTTTTCTTTGTTTCTTTTTTTGCATCTCACTCAATCCTTTCATCCATTGTTTTGGCTCCCAAAGGGCTGAGGTGGAGATTCACTCAGTGGATGAACGAGTGGGTATATAAGGTACTGTAAACCATTTGCTTTTTCAGTCTGTCCTGTGCCTTGACCCGAACACTTGTTCTGCATTATTTATCCTCTCCATCTTGCAGCTTGTTCTCTGCCCGCCTACTTTTGCAACTCTTTTCTCCAGACAGAATATATTTAATAGAGGAATGAAGTGACAGTAGCAGTTCAGCTGTGACCATCCACATACCTGAAGCTTTGCTCAGGTTTGAGAGATCTCTCACACTGTACATACAGTCCTGGCTCCCATTTAACCCCAAGACAGAAAGAGAAAACCCTGAATTCTTCAGACCAGTCTATATTTAAATACACACAGAGCTCTAGATCACAAGCTGACTGTACAATACCTGTCTCCCAGCACTGGAGTGGGTGTCTCTCCATCTATCAGTAACCATATTTCTGCTGAGCCATGATTACTGCATCATCTTCCTGCCCCACTTTTATCCATATTTATGGAGAAAATACAGGTAGGTCCCTTGGAACATACTGGTCAGCTGGATCCCTAAAAAAACCACTTTCACTCCAGCTTTCTGTATGAGGAAAAACCCAGCAGTCATGTTTCCAGGAGATATTTCAGAACAGAATTCCCAACTTCCATTACAGGCTATGCCAAGGCAATGTGTAGGAGAATGGGAACTTCTACAAAACAGTGGGAAAAATGCATCTTGTGACCCGTGCTGAAGATTTTTACCTAAAACGTGCAGTCCCTCCTTTGCAAAACGCGTTTAAAATAACTTAGGAGTGGGGCGGGGGAGGTTATTGACTTTTCAGCGAAGGGGCACGAACAGATTCAGACCTAAGGGCAGGACTGAGTGCAGGCAAGGCCAAGGGTTACCCAAACGCGACACCCGCGGTCCCCGCTGTCCCCGTAGTGGGAGGTCATGATCCGAGCCAGGTCTGACCCGCAGCGCTCCGTGCGCGGCTCCAGCGGGAGCGCGGCTCCAACGGGAGCGGCTCCGGGCGGCAGCGGCTGCCGGAGCTCCCGAGGGGCCGGGGGAGCCCTACTCCAGCGAGGGCACGTCCCCGCGGGCGGACACAGGACACGGCGGCGGGCGGCAGGTGGGGGGGACACGGGGAGCAATGATGGGATCGGTGCCGGCGCAGCTGCTCGCCTCGGCGGCACGAACACATGGCACGGCAGGGCAGCAGCCCACGGCAGGGCAACCCTTCCAGCCTGGACAGCGCCTTCCTCCGGCAGGACACCCCTGACACCCCGTCTCTGGCTGGATCCTCATCCCTCGGCAGGACAACATCCCTCAGCAGGATCCCCACCACCAGGACAACCCTTTTCCCACAGGGAAAGCCCCGCTCGGCCGCAGCGGGGGCGGGACAGGGGGCGCTGAGGGGGCTGTGCGCGCGCCCGCCCGCCAGGCCCGCCATTGGCCCAAAGTAGGTCACGGCCCGCGCGCGCGCTCACGTGACGGCCCCGCGCGCGCTGCCCCCCGCGCCGCGTGACCGGCGGGCGGGGCCCGGGCGCACCGTAGGGGCGACCGAGGTTGCGTCCTTGTCGCTGTCCCTCTGCGTCTCCTCCCCTCACGGACGCAGCGGTGCCTCCCCCGCCGCGCCTCCGGCACCGCGGGCAGCGCTCTGCAGGTGTCGGGGTGCCCAGTCCACCCCCGTGGCCGCCCCGCGGTGCTCGGCACCCGCTGCGGTGCAAACCGGCCCCTGCCCGTGGGGCTCTGGCTGAGCATCCCCCAACCCAACCCCGCAGCGGCCATCGGTGTCCCTGCGTTCTTGGGGACCCCAGATGGGATGGTCCGGGGTAGTGATCACCATGTCCTTAGTGCACCGTAGTAAAAGGACCCCTGAAAATGATGAAGATTTTTCGACTTTAAAATGGCCTTACAGGTTGTCTTTGCTAAAGATAATAATCATACTAAAATAAATAAAATCATAACGGTACATTAACCACTGGATACTTGGTTTGAAAGGAATCAGATTTTTAGGCCAAATAACTGATCCCAGTAATGGAAACAACCATGAGCAGAAATACAAATGTGGGTGGACACTTTTTTTTTAAATAAGGCACCCATCAAGATATTTTCAATACAAAAACAAAGCAACTGCATAGTCCTTCATAAGCCATAAAATAAACATTTTATGGGTGAATGCTAAGCTAAGAACACAAAAATTGTATTGCAATTGGAAAATTGAGAAATTCAGGTAGTGTATCATTAGCTCTGTTTTGTTTTGGTTGGCTTTACCTGAAATGCACCATGTGGGGTCAGCCAGTGGTCAAAACAGCACGAAGGAATTAGGGGCTACCTTTGGAATAGTGTAGCAAGTAAAAATCAGTAATTTGTACGTACAGATAATGACATGCTGTCCTGACAGCCTGAAATTTAGGCTGTTTGGGATGAAACCTGCCTGTGTAGCATGGATGGAGTTAAATTACTGTTCCTGTTGTGTGAGACTGAAAATAACGGCTCCAGCACCCTGCTCAGGTACTCTGTTCAGCTTTGCTGGCTGGTCTGTAAATCAGGAAGAGTTATTTTGGCTTTCTCATTCAGGAAATTCCCAGCTCCTGCATGTTGGGAACGCAGAGTCTGTAACAACAGTGCTCAGAGAGGCTTCCTTTTGTTCCACACTTACACTGATCTACCCATAATTTACCCCATTCAGTGTCAAGCAGTGAAGCAGTGCAGGTTTCCTGTCCTGTGGTGTTGAAAATGCTGTTTCTTTCTGTTGAGTTGGGTCAATAATCATAAAAACACAAGTAGTTGTGCTCAAGTTGAGCTTCCATCCAGAACTAATCTTGTTACTGGTGTTTCCCAGTATCCCCATTACTTTTACATTTTCTGTTCTATTTACTCTTCTTTGCAGCTTATCATATCTCCTAAATGTATCTATTTTTCATTAGGCATCATAGAAGAAACATTCTGTACCACATCTGCATATGGATTTGCAATCACCCGAATCTTTGTGTCACTCATCTGTATCTCTGTAATTAAAGGTTTCCACTAACCAGCAATTTGGCCATCTGAGGCAATGTTGGTACATGTACAGTCATTTAACAATCTACAGCTTTTTTCCTTGCTTAGGTGACACTTAAAAACTCCTGTGGTGCTGCTGTCACACCCCTGCTCCAGTTGTGAACCATGTGGCATCTGTGACATACCAGGGTTCTCACAAGACCTGCTCAGGCCATACCCTGAGTCTGTTCCTGTCACTTGTTCTGATGGTCACAATCCCCAGTCTTCATGTTTTTGGTTGTGTCAATGAAGTTTTATTGATTTGAATGTACTTTGGACTTTCATCAGTTTCTTGTTTTAGGCAGATCATTTAACAAGACGTTGATCAGTTATCTAATAATAGATCATTGAATTATAGAACATCCTGAGTTGGAAGGGACTGACAAGGATCATTGAGTCCAACACCTGGCTCTGCACAGACACCCCAAGAACCCCACTCTGTGCCTGAGAGCATTGTCCAAATGCTCCTGGAGCTCTGGCAGCCTTGGGGCAGTGCCCATTCCCTGGGGAGCTTGTTCAGTGTCCCACCACCCTCTGGGGGAAGAACCTTTTCCAACCTAACCCTCCTTGACACAGCTCCAGCCATTCCTTGAGTCCCGTTCCTGGTCACACACGATAGATACATAAGGGGATAAGCAGATACATAAGGGGAGAGCATAACTCTTCCTCAGGCAGCTGTAATTTCTAAATACTGGGCAGTTTATGCACATATCTTTAGTTGCTTCTACTGAATATTTATGATTATTTATATTTGTTGATGGTTAAAAGCTGACTTTTGAAGAAAGAGTCACAAATAAACACAGATGGTAAAACTCTGCAAAATGCAATCCAAATGAAAACCCAAATGAGAAGGGAGATACAGATGCCCACAGACACCTGATGGGTGAAGTTCCTCCAGGATGAATGCAGTTCTTGCACAGCCTGCATGGGCTGAAGGCCAGAGCAGATGGAAAGTCAACTGTGCTTGAACGACGATCATGGTGAGTGGGGAGGAAAGTCCCATTTGAATAAAAAAAGGGCCTGGGAGTCTTAGTGTGTAACAAGTTGACCATGAGCTGGCAGTGTGCCTTTGAGGCCAGGAGAGCAGGCAGTAGGATCCTGGGGTGCTTTGGGAAGAGTGTGCCCTTTCCCTCTACCCTGATTAGGCACATCTGGAGTGCTGCGTCCCATCCTGGGCTGCTCAGGATAAGAGAGACAAGGAGCTGCTGAAGAGGGTCCTGCAGAAGCCTCAAAGATGATTTGGGGTCTGAAGCATCTCTTACAAGAAGAGTCTGAAGAGAGCTGGGCCCGTTTGGTCTGGAGAAGACTGAGAGGGGATCTCAACAATGCATTTAAATATCTCCAGGGTGCCAGGAAGATGGGTCCAGACTCTTTTGGTGGTGCCTGGTGACAGGACAAGGAAAAATGGCCATAAACTAAACCACAAAATGTTCCATCTCAACGTGAGGAAAAACTTCTTTCCATGGAAGGTGGCAGAGCCCTGGAACCTCCTGCCCAGGGAGGCTGTGCAGTCTGGAGACATTCCAAACCCACCTAGACACGTTCCTGTGCCACTTGCTCCGGGTGACGCTGCCTGGGCAGGCAAGTTGGACTGCGTGATCTCCAGAGGTCCCTTCCAGCCCGAAGGGTTCTGCGAGATGACAAGAACCCTACTCGTGCTGGTGACACTCGGCAGAGAGGCAGCGGGAGCTCCGTGGGAAACGGTCGCAGACAGCACGGCCGGTTCGATTAGACATGGGTGGGACTCCCCGGCTGCCGTGTCCCGCAGCCCGGACCCCTCAGACCGCAGCAGCGCGGGGTCCTGCTGCCCCGGGGGAGCCGCCACGCTCGGATGCCCGGAGTCGGGTCAAACGTTCAGGCTCATTAACATCTTATTAACACATTCCTCTCGGTTACCGGGGAGGCGCTGCGGCCTTTGGGGCGGGTGTCCCGGGGTTCCCTCCCCGGTACCGGCCGCACGCGTGCTGGGGCGGGGCGCACGGGGGGGCGTGGCCGGCACCGGGGAGGGGCGTGGCCGGCGCGCCAATGGCGGGGCCGTTCTCGAGCGTGACGTCAGCGACGGCGGCGGCTGCACGTGGGCGCGGGGCGGGCGGGCGCAGAGCGGCGCAGAGCGGGCGGCGGGAGCGGCGGCGGTGGAGCAGCTGCGCGGCGGAGGGGCCTGACCCGCGCCCGGTCCGCGCCCTGTCCCGCGGCCCCAGCGCCCCTAGCCACCGGCGCTCGGCCCGGCCCCGGTCCCGGCTCACCCGTGCCGCGACAGCGGCCACAGCAAGGGGGAAGGAACCGCTCGCCGCGCAGCTGCCCCCTCGGGCCCCCTCCCCGCCGCCGCGGGCAGCTCCCATCGACCATGTCGCGGCCGCTCCCGCTGAACCCCCCGTTCCTGCCGCCCACCTACGGCGTGCTGAAGTCCCTTCTGGAAAACCCGCTCAAGCTGCCGCTCGCTCACGAAGACGGTGAGGCTTCCCCGGGACCCCTCGCAGCGCGCCCCGGTTCCGCCGTCACTCGGGATCCGCGGCACGGCTTTCCCTTTTTCCATCCCCTCCGTGCACCCCCCCTTCCCCGCCCCGGGTGCTCCCCCGGCGATGCAGCCCCGGGACGGCTCGCTCGGGGCGCTCTGCGGGAGTGGCGGCGGCGGCGGCCCCGGCCCGACTTAACGGGACGCACTCGGTGCTCCCATCGCCAGTCCCGGGGGATGGACGCCAAGGGCCCTCGGTGTCTCGGGTAAAAGGGGCCGGGATCCCCATCCCAGGCCCCACAGCAAACCACTCCCGGCCCCGCGTCCCCCGGTTCGACGGGAGAAAGTTGCGGCTTCCCCGGGAAGCGGAGGCAGCTCGGGAATTACCCGCACCGCGTATGGCGAACGGATCGAACGCGCACAAGAAGCAGAAACTGAGGGAAAGTCTCGCAGTTCCTGTCTCCTCGTCTTTCCGAGTTCCACTGCCAAGCGACTCGCAGGATTTCAGCGGGGCTGTTGTACGAGGTTAAAAATAAAATGCTGCGAAGGCTTGGTAGCGGGCAGGAAGCTTTTTGAGTTCAGATTCTTGCAGAGAAATCAGGCGTTTCCCTTCTAAAACGTGCATTGAAATCACTGGGGGCTGCAGAAATTAGGAAGCCTCAGTTTAACTTTTTTTTTTGCTTCTACGTTTGAATTTTTTGTTGTCTCTTGTGCACACCAAAACCATGTTCTCTCAGCCTTTGCCACTGTATGTTAGTAACATTTGGAAGCACAGAATTTGAGGTCCACTTTGCTTGTGCAAGGACTAGCAAGATCAGAACCTTAGTTTAGAAGAATGACAGGATCCCCAGGGATTTTAGGCTAAGTCTGTTCATTTTCAACAGAACATATCAGTAGCTCCAAATTTGCTGGAATACTTAAATGTTTACTTTTAAGTTTGTTGAGTACTTTTTGATGCTGACATTCAAAGCTGTGTATGGAGTGGAATTGTTAACTAAAAACAAAGGGCAATCTCAAAAATGTGGTTGGTTCCCACAAAGGTGCTCAATGACATGACCCCTCAATTCTCTTCCAAGTAGAGTGAGTCAAAGGAGTTATTTTTTTGAAGGGAGTATTCATTTCTTACACCTGAGAGTACAGCAGAAATAATGGAAATAGTAGTAGTTAATATTTTAATTACTGAGTTCTTACACGTTTATTATGTATTTTTTTTTAAGCATTCGGTAAAGAAAAAGACAAAGAGAAAAAGTTAGATGATGACAGCACCGGTACCACAGTCCCTCAGTCAGCTTTCTTGGGTCCAACATTATGGGACAAGACACTGCCATATGATGGAGACACTTTCCAGTTGGAATACATGGACCTGGAAGAATTCCTCTCAGAAAATGGCATTCCACCCAGCCCAAACCAGCATGAGCCTAGCCCACACCAGTCAGGTCTCCAGCAAGCTACCTCAGCATCACCTTCTGTCATGGACCTCAGCAGCAGGGCTTCTACTTCAGTCCATCCAGGCATGGTGTCGCAGAACTGCATGCAGAGCCCGGTCAGACCAGGTAAACCAGCCCTTAGAACTTTCCTGTGGAATTTGGCATGAACCCCTTCTCCTCACTGTAAATCACTGCTTCTCTCTGTGCATCTGACAGGCAGCTTTCAGCTCAGAGGATTCCTGTCACTCACACTCCAGCAAATAAAAACAATAGCTCCAGTTATTGCTAAGCTGCTCCACCAGGATTTTTGTTAAATCATTGAAGGAAAGCTCTGGGAATTTCAAGGAAACTTGGCTATCTTAGTTAGAATCTTAGCTGTTAGCAAGTAAAAAGACCACAGACCCACTGGCATAGATGCCACAGTGTTAAGAGCAGGGAAAAGGACTGTGAAAGAGAATATTCCTTCAGCCAATATTTGATGTGAGAACGCAGGAGTGGGCAGTTATTCTGGAGTTAAAGGTTAATGCTTCTTACTTGAAATTTTGGCCATAATCTTACTCTCTACTGAGAAAAGTAGAATTTGCCACAGGAACTGAGTTTTGGAACAACATTGTAATCTTGCTTAAATTGGCATAAACTGAGTGTAACTCTGACCTGAGTTCATAACTTGCATCTGTAGTCACCTTAAGCTTAAGAAAACACTGTGGAGTGCAAGGCCTGGTTGTAATGCACAATTCCAGCCCATCTGATGTCAGTGGAAGTCTTCTATTATTTTATTAGCACTTGAGATCATCCCTTTAGAGACACCAGTCCGAATCCAGAGTAGCTGCTCTGGCTTGACACCAGCATGGCTGAGATCATGGACAGTGGAAGAGTGTTAACACTGAAGTTTGGGAAACATGGAGCTTTGCCTTTTCCCTTAAAAAAAAAAAAAGTACAGAGAGTGACTTACTTATTGTGCTCTTCTGCTCACACTGCTCACACGAGGTGTGCTAGAGCAAAGTGTGCTCTTGGCAGCAGGAAACCACTCCTCTCCCTTCTGCTTGATCATTTGCCATGCTCAGCGTGTGAAGTCATTGTCAGAATCATCTGATAAGGAGGAAAAATAAATATAAAGAGAGGCAAAAGTTGTGGAGCAGGATGAAATAGAAGTGTGTTACTAGTCTGCAATGTTCCTGTCTCGTTAAAAAGAAATAAAGTATCTCCTAAAGCTCCCCAAACCTATCAACAGACTCCTTGGCCCCACATCAGAAGTGTGTGTTCAGTGATTTACTTACTTTTACTTTGTGTGGATTTGACTTTGTTTTGCGTTTCAGTTTCAAGGCTTTTCATGGTTAACTAATAACTTATAGGGGTGTCCAAAGTTAAAATATATTTGGAGTAGGCAAGAGCAGAACATGAAACCCGTTGTTTTTCCTGAACCAGCTTTAAAAATAGTGCATATGTGCTACATCATTTTCTGTCACTTGTGCACACACAAAATTAAAAGCAGATAATCTATCCTGATTCTCTTTTTTTCAGAGGAGCCTGGTAGTGAGCCAGGCTTTTAATGATCACCTGTCAGAATTTATTTGTAATCAGCTATCTGTGTGACTTTTCAACTCATTGATTTTTTTCAGTTTTTCCTGAGCCCTTTGCAGCTCAGGGTTACAAACTTATCTCACTATGCACTTTTTTACTGTTGTAAAGGATGTTATGTCTTTTGGGATAGGATAAAACATCTAAATTTGCAGGTATTTTTCCCAACACCATTTTGCCTTAATAAGAATAGATTTTTTTTTTGTTAAGTGTGTTTTTGTTTGGTTGGTTTTTTTAAAGAGAGCTCATTTCACTTCTTAAGTAGTATTTTCTTGTCCCGCATTACAGTTAGGAAGTGTGACTTAATTAACAGTAGTCTGGTTTATCATCAGGTTGTTGAAATTTTTACATGGTGTCATGTGAAAATCTTTCTTTGACAATCAGTACTGAAGAGAAGACCATCTCACAGTTTAGCATTTGAGCAAGTTTGAGAATATAACAACATATATGTTTTTAAAAAACTAATAAAAGTAAAAATGAGCATTTAAGAGTTATCATAGAAGGGCCAAGGCAAATGTGCTGCTTTGAAATAGGGAGGTAAATGTTAAAATCATTGTAATGGAGCCTGTTGGTTAATATATCTTAAGACATTTAAAATAGATTTTTTTTATTGTCACATAAAGAAAGGTTTTTAGTTGGTGTGAGCTATCATTCCAGTATGCATAGTGTTGTGATTTGTGTTACTGTAATAAAGCAAAGAACAATTAGTAGGAAGTATACAATTATGAGATTAATTCCATGTGATGTTATTCCTTTCAGGAAAATTGAATGGTTTAGGTAATAGTAATTCTAAAAATATTTCACTTGTGTGTTTTCTGAATTATGCCTTGCAATGGGAGCCTGTTTAAGTATGTGGGACTAGAGGAAGGGTCCAGTCCTGTGATGCTCCTGTCCCTCTTTAAATGGCTCTGCGGGTTTGGCACCGGGTCACGTGCAGGTGGTCACAGCTCCCACCTTGGCTGTGCCCTGTCTGGAGGAGGGGACATTCCCCCTGCACTTGGAGCCCTGGCTGTGACTCTGTGACTCGGGGATGGTCCATGGGAGAGCAGCAGGAGGAGATTTAATTTTGTGCATGTGTTCCAGTACAAGCCTCATCTGTCTGTAGGAGTGAGTGATGTTGCCCAAACATGTTTTGTGCCAAGTCTGGAAGAGATCAGGAGAGCTGCACTGGCATTCCCTGAGTGTCATCAGGCTCAGCAAAGCTGTGCTGACCCTGACTGTGGATGTGACATTACCAAAATCCTCACTGATTTTCTTCCTCCCTGCTAAAAAATGTAATGGCAACAAAAAGGATCTATATAAATATAACTTTATTCTGTATTTCCAGCTCAGGTTGTCTGGTCAATGGTTAGATGTTTAGGCTCACCAGTTTATCATCTGGAAAGAGCAAAGCAAGCACTTATTTCCCATACATTTCTGTTCAGGGAATGTAGTTACGGAAATTTCTGGCTTTGTTTTGATGAGGGTCACAGGGTAACGACTTGCAAGAGTGAAACCATGTATTTATCTTTCACAGTGCTGGCTTTGTTAGTAAAAAATAGTACTTTGATTTATTTTAGCTTTGCTGACTAACATTCATTGTCATGTGTAGATGCATTTAAAACTTCTGTTTTGTCCTGGTATTAGATGCTGGTAGGTTGGTTGAAATCTGTGGTCTCCTCAGAAGAAGGTTTTCAGATTTTTATGAAGCTTTTAAAGTAACCCATTACTGCAAATGCACTTTTGTGTGTTTATTCTTCATCTGCTTGTGTGTTGTTTGTCATCTGTTGTGCACCATGTTTAGTCTTTTGGTGGAAGGTAAGTCTCCATTTAAATACAGAGTCCCTAAGAAAATTTGGAATAATTTTTAGCTGTTTGTATGTAAGGGGAGGGTGTATATTTTGCTGGTAACTAGTTGCTTGCTGCTTTTTACCTGGCTCTTTTCCCCATGTAGCCCTGATGGAGATGGTTGGGGCAGGTACTGTAGAGAGTTTGAAATGTGTGAATTAGTGTATCATCAGCTAGATCTGGCGGAGAATCCTAACTAGAAGGGTTTTGTGGTTTAGATCTGAATTTTCGGTTTGCCACCAAAGCCTTGGATATGGGGCTGTGTCATAGGGATGCTGCTGGCACAGTGATAGCCAGGTGTTGTTTCTGCCTTGCTCCAAAGGAGGATGGGGCTGTTGGGGGCTCTGAGAGAGCTCCCTCCTTCTTTGTGTTCTCTGATGATGGTTTTCTGTCTGTGTTGCCTGCATGGCTGGGTGCCTTAGACTACTTGCCAAAGATTATTTAAGGAAAGAAAAGAAAAAAACAAAAACCAAGCTTTGTAAGCCACTGCAGAAATATACCTGTGTGCAATATCTGCAAGTCTTCTGGTTAAAAAAAATAGTAAAATCAGAGGCACATTAATCAAAAAGCTGAGAATTGTTTCCATGTGAAGTGCACTTACACCTCCCACCCCCGAAAGATTTTTCTGAAATGCTGTGGGTTTCAGTGTTTTTTGGAGCTCGTGTTAGTGCTAGGCACAGCAGCAGCCAGCTGAGAGAGGCTTGTTCTTGCTCCATGCAGCTCATCCCGGGGTGAGGTGGTGCCGGGGCAGCCCCCAAAGGGTGTGTGTGCAGCACTCCCTGTATTGCAGCCTTCCTTCTCCTGCATTTCTTAACCTGACCTCCACCTCCTCCTCCAGCACAGCTTGGCAGAGCGAAGGGCAGCATTCCCAGCTGCTAGCCTGTGCGTGGAATCCTCTCCTAAGCTTTAATCATTGTTTACAAGCCGTCCCTGGGTGTTGCAGGAACCCCTTCTCTCGCACAGGCCAAGGGCTCTCCACGGGAATTTCCTGACCTTTGGCCTCCCACGTGAGGATGGGAATGACCAGCTCCACCATGGCCAGGCTGGTACCAGGAGCTGCTCTTCACATTGAGCCTCACGTGAGGCTCTGGGTGCCTGCAGGACCATGTGCTCCAGGCACGTGTCCCTGCCCTGTGCAGCCCAGCTCCCGCTCCTGCCAGCGCGGGTCCAAACTGCACCGAGATGGAAGGCTGCGCCCTGCACTGCCACTGCCAAGGAAGTGAAATCTGTGGGCAAGTCTCACAAAACTGCTTTCTGGATCAAAGGAAGATGCAAAATATATTCAGGCAAATATTAAAAATAGCCTGTCACATGGTAACAGGGGAAAAAAGTGCTGAACACACAGGCTTGTTAATGCTGGAAGCAAGAACGCTGTGTCTCTTTCAAGAGAGCTAATTTTAATATTCACAGTCAAATGTTGATTATTGGTTAAATAATTACTTGGCTGTGTGAAAGAAGTTAGTTCAGAGTTCAAACAGTAAACAGTATGAAACAATCTCGGGTGTTAGGCTGTACAGGGAGAGCTCCTTGTGCAAGGAAGGGCTATGCAGATTTAGGAAGGGAGCACAGGAAAGACCTAGGATTTGGGGTTTTTCTTTTTGTCCCCTTTAAGATATTTCAAGGATGTCTTGAGTGTCAAGATTGTTACAATTACTTAGAAAAGTACAACGTATTTTTCAGAGCTTTGCTTTCCATCTCAAAATGCATTGCCAAGTGATTGAATGGTTCTCAGTGCAGTGATTTGATTTTTTTAAGGAGTGAGTACACCCTGAAGTCTTTCATAAAACAATATATCATTGTGAAGAGAGAAGACCTCATCAGGAGATGTATACAAAGACACCGCTATTATCCGATTAGATGAAGCTACTAGGAAACACATTAAATTGTTCAATCTCTACATATTTTTGTGACAGCAAATTGGCAATTGTGGAAGCTGCAGTAGCCAGATTCTGCCAATTAATCTCAGCAATAAGTACTTTGCTCCTCATGTGGTCTCCCTGATTTCTGTATTGCTCAGCAGGTAGGCAGCTTGTTGACTGCTCTCCATCACCTCCCTGGTGGGGCAGCAAAATGTCACCATTCACTCTCGTCATTCATCTTTCTGGATTTTTTTTTTTTAAGGGGGTAACAGCTCTCAGTGGCCAGTGGAGTTTTTACAGGATCAAAGGGCTTAGTCACCATCAGTAAAAAGGACTTTGGTGCATTTTGAAATCAAGTTTGGTTGCCTGGCAGTACACTGTGGAGCTGTTTAGTATTTATATCGCAGAAAACATGAGCATAGATTTCTTTTTTTTTCTTTTGTTAAGTCTTCCTTTCATAACAAATAAAATACATTTTCAATATTTTGTCTGAATTTCACAGAAGACTGGCAAACAGAAAAAATATTTCAGCTAAGTTGTTTTCAAGAAAACTGTGGGTTTAGATAATGAAAGCTCTGATAAAAAACATTTACTTAAACCTCAAATCTATTCCACTTAATGGACTAAGTTATACATAATCACTTGGTATAGAAAATAAGCGTAAAATGCACAACTGTGTCAAAATGAATGTATGACAAACAGGGTTTTTTTGTAGCTTGCATAATCTTTTTTTTAATGCACAAATAGTGATAAAGAAGCTCTCTGTTTATCACAAAGCTAAGTTTGGTCCTGAGAGCTTCAGTGTGGAGAGCTAACACAGGTGGGTAAGGCAGCATGTGTTGCAACATTTCTTTTCTTTCTTTTTTTTCTTTTATTCTGGTGCTCTTCACAGCACTTCAGCTTTGCATGACTGAGGTATTATCCATCAAGTTTTAAACAAATGCAAAATACTGTTCAGCCTCTCACATTTCTGACACACTTGAAGCTGTGGTACAGTTCTGCTTCCTCTGTTCCATTCTCTCAACTAAGTTTTGCCAGGGCTAAATTTGGGCCAGATTTTTGTTGTGCACCCTCCAATGCCATTGCTTAGCTCCTTTGATGTGGCAAGCTGTTGCTTCAGGGTTCTTCTCTCAACTTTGAGAGAAACCGCTCTAGCTTTTCATCCCACTGGCATTATTGTCTTGTTTATATTACTTGCAATTTAATGAAAACAGGCACTGAGCATCTTGGAGCTCTGTTATAGTGTATGGCTGTTACAGGAGGAAATAAAAAAAATCCAGATTGCATTAGGGTTCTAGAAAAC
Organism: Acrocephalus scirpaceus scirpaceus; assembly: GCA_910950805.1. Lineage (NCBI taxonomy): Eukaryota > Metazoa > Chordata > Aves > Passeriformes > Sylviidae > Acrocephalus > Acrocephalus scirpaceus. The sequence goes on from OU383789.1 coordinate 7,883,661, forward strand.
TCAGCTCCTTGTTAACTGGAACACAAATGTAGATTACTACTCAAATCAGGAGCCAGCAGATGGGTGCATTAGTATGTGTTTCCTAAAAGCAGAAGCTACAGTGAACAGGAGCAATAACTCACCTGTAACCAAGTGTCATCCTTACATATGTGGTTGTAAAGCAGAGAGGCAAATATACGAAGTTTGGCAAAGATTTGTTGAAGATGGAGAATGGTTTTTTTAAAAAAAGGCATTCTTTTCCAATTAGCCTTAGGGAGCTCAGCTTGCTGTAAATTCTTTGTTCTGGAACTTGGCTATGGACAATAGGTCAAAGATTAAGTAATGCATTACAGAACTGGTTGGTTCTCCTGAGTTTAATAAACAAATGTTTGAACAGGGTTCTCTGTCTACAGCAAGATCAATTAATTTGTGTGGCAGTGATTGGATCTTAAGTTTTATTTAAAACACTTGCAAGGCCTTCCTGCTCCTTTTAACGTCAGTGTGGCCATTGGTGAATTTGAGGTGACCTGGTCATGCAGTACTCATGGCACAGGTGAAAGCACTCTGCAACAGAAATGAAATGTGGAGGGGAAGGAAACTGTCAATTGCATTTGGAAAAAATGAAGGAACAGTAATGTGAAACTTCAAAGCACAAATTACTGCAGAAATGCATTCAGTGGAGCAATCAATATTTTTAGCACAGCAGGATTATTGAAATAACAGCACTAAACCTTCTTGTAGAAGAGCACATTGCACAAGGCTGCAGAACATAATGCACAGGCTCAAGGCTTGCGCTGAAGCAGAGATGACCTAAAACGATTCAGTCATTTTCACCAACTCACCATTGCAACATTTGGAAATGAGTCTTATTCCACCAAGAAGTCTGCTCAAAAAAACTGTGTTCTTGCCTTAGTAATGCTTAGGAACTAAGCACTCAAACTCAAATCCTGTTCCTCATCATACTAGTGAGAGTTAAACTGAATTTGAAGGGCCCTGCAGCAATCAGCCCTCAACTGCTGCCTCTCTTTGTGCTGCATAGTGAAAATATGGATGTTGGTGATGTCTGCAGTCCCTGCAGCTGCAGCCCTTCAGTGGGGCACTGGCTTTTCTTGGCATGTAACCTCCTGCATTTGCTTGCTGTGAGAGATGAGCGCTGGGGTATTTTTTTGTTACTGTTTTTCTATGAAAACAACCAAAACTGGTCATGCTAGGTGTGTATGGCCTCTTGCCTATTCCTGCTTGCTGGTTTTTGATTATATCAGCAGATTTTAACCAAATGTAGCAAGAAAGTTGTAGCAGTCGATTTTGAAGAATTGATTACAGTCCTAAAATTTCATGAAAATGAATGAGTGTATGTATAAGTGGATATAGGATTGGGAATGTGTTGCTGAGCAGCAGTAATGCAAATGTACATTTTCTACATCAGAAAAGGTACATAAGACCTTTAAAATGCCTGATCCGTGTGAAATGCTTCTAGAAAAGCTGACACCCTATTAGACATCATGAGATGCCAATTCACTTTGAGAAAAGAATCTGCAAGAAACCAAATTTTATTGGTTTAGTGTGTGTTGGAGGGAGGGGAGTTACAAATATTTTTTGCCATTCTTCTTCCTTGGAACTCAGCCTCTCGGGTTCTGTGATTAGATGAGACTCTGAGGTTTCATTTAAAAAGAGAATTTAGAAAATGCGCTGTAAGGTTTGTAAGTAAAATCTTGAGAGTTCTGATCCCATGCAATGGTCTTGATCCTTTCCAAAGCCAAGCACAGTTACTTTACTGAAAAATTTTCTCAACTTTATGCATCCTTGCTGTATCCTTTTCCTCTTGTGCAGCAGAGTCACCCCAGCTCTGCTGCTTCGTTTGAAACTACCTTGCAGTGATCTAACTTCAGATTTGATGGCTCTTTGATGGATCACAATTATTGCAGTGTCACATGCGGGCGGGCGTCCAAGTGACCTTGTGTGTGCATCCCGCTGCTCAACCCGCACTGCACATCGAGCTGGCTGGCTCTGATCTGGGAAATTTTCCACCCTGCCACCGGGGTCTGGGCTGTATTGAGGTCAGGAGTCAGAGAAGAGCAGGGGACAGTGAGAGTGGGCTAAAATTGTTGAGGGATCAAAGAAGAAAAGTAGGTCATGGCAGGGTATGGGCGCTGGGAGGAGGGCTTGGGGAGCACAAGTGAGGGGGAAGATTTGTTTTGCTATTGGCTTTTCAAAGTTGTGCAATTTAAGAATTGGATTAACCTGATATGACTTTGTTTTTCTGCCAGATTAGATATGTTGAGTTTCTTGGCGTTGTGAATTGTACAGTACATTGTGTGCTGTAAAATATGGGTGTGTCAGGATAGAGCTGTAGTGACACAACCCACTCTCTGTGTAATGGAGCACTGCTGGGTGGACTCCCCTGCTCTCTCTCCCCCAACATATCTTTGGTAGGGCATTTACAAACCTGAGAGAACCTCCCTGTGTCCCTACATTCTGTTTCCAGCACAGCATAAAGACATTTTAGTACCGTTTCTGATAAGGTAACACTTACCTGAGGTCTAAGAACCTGACCATGGCATATGCAATATTAAATGTCTCTAAAAAAGAAAAAAAATTGTTTGAAAGGACACTTAAAAAGTTTCTTCCTGCTTCCTCAGGATTAAGTTGGAGAAAGTTTATTGGGAAATGCTGCAGGTTTTTTGTCTGCCTTTTTTTTTTTTCGAAGAGTGAAGAAGCAGATACAGATCTGAAATAACTGCAAGTGCTGAGCTCACTGTTTTTTGAAGTATACCACAGCAGCATATCAATGTCAGATTTTCACAGTAGTATATCTTTGCTCAGTGGTTTTGGATTTTCGTTTTTGTTTTGGTTTTTGTGCTGCATTCATCTTGAGATAATTTGATTTGGTGTATCCTTTTTATACACTGGGCTTACCCTGTGAAACAGCCCAGTTCTCTCTCCTTATTGCTGGATGAGGGCAGAGTACCAAAGAAAGGCGGACAGAATCACAGCCCTGTCCAGCAGGGTGATCACTGCTCTGATTAATACAGAGTGTGAAGACTTTGGGAAGTGAAACTACACGTACCTTGGAGCGCTGCTGTTTAATTCCTACTCTGGTTTTTGAGACTTTTCCAGGGACTTGAGCTACCCAAGCAGGTCAATCATGATGGACTGATCTTAGCATGACCTTTGTCACCAGCCAAGAGCCTGGCCCTCTGTATCAAGAGCTGTACACTGAAAACTAAGGAGTTATGTCTCTGCCTGTAGTGAAGATTGATTCTCTTGGAAGAGAAGAGCGTAAATAACAGATCAGGTTAATAAATCACATATCTATATTATGTCATGCTCGTCAGCCATGTGTTATTAATGTGTGTTACTCTACTAACTCACAAAGGCAAAAAGCCATAGGGCTTGCTCACCAGGTGAAGGTGTTTCTGGAGTGGTAGAACATTTTTTGAATTGTTTCTGGAGTAATAGAGCATTTTTTGAGAGCAACACCAATTGAGTAAAATGAAGCAGGAAGCTGACCTTGTGAACACCTGCATCATTCAACTCTATGCTTGTGTGAGAGAACTGGGGAAGAATGCAGCGTATTTAAAGTTAACCTGCATATCTGCCTTCTGAGGAGGTTAAACCACAATCCTTCAGTAACATGTTGGACAGTTGTGGTTTGGGTGTCTGCTTGAAATACCTTGCCTGTGGATGGGTGCCTTTGCACTTAGAAAATCAGGGTGTGGATTGTCCAGGCTCCAAGGCCTGATGTTGATGCATCCATAATCACGTGGCTGCCCTCAGAAGGGCTGATCTTTCAGTTGGACCACGCTCATCACCAGGTTTAAGAAGCACTTTTCCAGAGTCTCTTATCTGCTCAGTTTTCTCAGTGCGACACGGTTGATGTCATTGTTGAAAAGTGTGGTAGTCTCTGTCTGGAAGCTGTTCTGAACACGTGAAGAGGAGTCATTAGCCAAGGAGAAGGAAAGAGCTGGAGGTGTAATTGTCGATTCATGTGCGTCTCTGATTTCACCAGGTGCTGCACGTGTCTGGTTTATCAATTTATTTCTGTTAGAAAGTAAACAAATCTCACTTTTCTTATGTACTCTGCTGACTGCTTCAGCCAAGTTGCCCTTATCTGCAGCAGGGATGTACTTCTGAGGTCTTATGTTTGGGGGCTTTTCTTTCTGCATCCACATGTAATCTGCTCTCGGGGATCATGTGCAGCTCTGGTGCTGGCCAGGGATGCTGTTTGTCTCTCCCTAAGTCAGTTATTTAAAAACATTATTATCACTACTATCAAAATATAATACCTGATCATAGGGGCAGCTGTTATGCCACATGTTTTTCAGACTGAATCCTTCGGCCAGGTTCTGTCTCACTTCTTGGATGTTTCTCTGTGTTCAGCAGTGGCTGTTCAAGGGGTGTCTGCACAGTCTGAACCCTGGGGGATGTGCACCATCCATCCTGGGCCACATCCTGGCAGGCCTGAGCACCTCTGAGTCTTCTCAGTGGGGACTTCAAAAATCACTTAGCATTTTGCATTTTTGAAAAACTGATGGGTAGCTCTCAATCCTATCCAACAATGAATTTCCAGTGCCTTTTTCAAACCGGCTTCTCTCAGGATCTTCATCCTTGCAGGAGCTGGTGGTGTGTAACTCCAGTGGTGATCCAGCTAAGCACCGGGTGCTCAGCCCTGGGAGCCCAGTTAACACCTCATTAAAATCCACCACTGGAAACCCAAACCTTTAAGCAAACTCCTCAAGTAATTTTTTCTGCTGCTCTTCAGTTTCCAGCCTGTGGCTGGTTGTTTCCCACTCTCTCACGTTTTCCCAAGTCGCTGGTGTGTACAGTCTGAAGATCACATTTAACCAACACAAGGAAATCGGCTTGGCCCAACGGGCTTCTCTGTCACGTGGCTGCAAATGTGTTCACTCTGTTCTGCCAGATTATGGCTGGCTGAGCAAAATACAGTGAAGCTCTGGGCTGCTGGCCAAGCTTTTATTTCAGTTTGGAGCTTACAGCCACATATTTGCTCTTTGGCAGGACATCCACTGGGGTATATTTGGATAGTAATCTAGCATTGTTTTGCTGCTTTTTTCTTCTTTATTTTTTCTTTTTTTTTAATTCACACAGATAGTATAATCTCAACACTTTGTCCAGTCTGTATGAGATTTCTTAGTGTGCCCCGTTATGTGTGTGCACTCAGAACTTGTAGCTGTGACCTTTGATAAATATAAGTCAAAGCAATTAACTTTCTTTTATGGAAAAATGCTGGATGTCCTACTCTTTTCCCCCTCTGTGCTGATAACAGAGCTGTGTTGTTACTCTTTCCACGATCAAAAGCTTCAGTAGGGTTTGATTGAAGTCCAATTATGGAAGGAAGTAACTGTGCTGGAGCCCTGAAAATAGCCGTAATTGTTAAAATAATAAAGTGTGTCCTTGTGTGTCTTTATAATATTTAAAACTTCTTTTGGGGTGGAAGGGGGTGGCTTTCCTCTAGCTTTAAAATGAAAATATTCACAAATGTCTTGGGAAAATAGGAGTGTGCTGTTTGGAAGAATTTCTTTTCTCTGGATTTCTTCCTTCAGTTTTATTCTCCCCCCTAAGCTACCTTCCTCAGAAGCTATTTGCATGCAGCCTGACTCATGCAGGAAAATAAAGCTGGATTTGATTTTTAACTGTATGGGAGGCTTTCAGTTTGAGGGGGGAGAAAGGCTTTATGATGCAAACTTCTTTATTTCTCTGTGAAATAAAAAGGGGCCTTTCAAAATGCAGTGTGTTTTGGAAATTGGCTCTGGGTTTGAAACCCCAGCATCTCGAAGGGCACCCTTGAATGAAAAAGCAGTACAAAAAGACATCATGCTTGGGGAAGGGGTACAAAACATGAGGGTAAGTGGCAGTGTTTGAGGGACAGTTCCTGTCATCTTCCAAAGGGACATCACTCTTCCAATGTGTGTTTGGAGGGGTTTGGTTTAGATGGATGGTATTGAGCCTTGAATTGTAGGGTTTTGGTTACTGCATCAAAAACTTTGAGCTGTGTCTGAACAGGTCAACACTGGCAAAGGTGAAGTACTTATCCCCAAATCTATATGTTGCTGTTTAGGATATAAATATATTTTTGCTTCCTCTTAGTCTTTCCTGCAGCCTCAGAGAGGAGGGAACCTGGGAGAGAGCCCAGTGGTGAGGCTCTCATCTGTAGTCAACTGGCAGAGCTTCAGCGAGGGAGAGCTTTGGGTCTTGGTCTTAAAACCCAGTATGTCTAAATGCATATTGGCCAGTTGTAGTGTTAATTGAAGCACTGAAGTGAAAAAATAGAAATGAAGATGGACAGTGATTGCCATAGGGGCTGCTTTGGTGATTGTGCAGCTGAGACTGGTTTGAAATTACAGCAAGGTTTTACCAGGGTTTGGTTCTGTTTGTTTTTGTTTTTTTAACTCACGTGCTTGCACACACATCTGATACAGGTAGGACAAGATAATCCTTATGTGAAAATCAATCCTTGTGTACTTTTTTTTCAGCCAGCTGGACTCAAAATCACTAAGTACTTGAATAAGATCTTTGCATTATAGATAAATGGTACCAAGTAATAAGTCCAGAGTATTGTACAGAGCAGGACTAGAATTTTCTTGGCCCCTTAAATTCTTAGGACAGAACCTGTTAATTTATTCATTTGAATTTTACTGTTGCACTCTCTCCACTGCAGTAAAAATTATTTAGTCTTTCTTTTTTCTTTTAAACTCACCTTTTATTCTGACTGTAAGACAGCTTTATGTATATAACATCTATAAAATAGTCTGCCTTTTCAGCTCCCTGCTCTTACTGGGTTTGGATGGATCTTTGGAATACAAACTGCTTCATTGACTTCTGGAAAATTTTATTTATCAAAAGCCTTAGCAAGGGGTGCCCTGTTGGTGTTTATCCGGTTGGCCGCTTGAGCTGCTCTCAGAAACAGCCCTGGCTGATCTCAAGGAGCTGCTGAAACTCATCAAGCAGGTTCCTGCTCACCAATTATCCAGTTAAGCAGAAAGAGGAAAGGTGTTTCTCTTGCTTGTGTTTTTTTCTTTGCTAAGTTTAACCCATTCTTCCCAAGCCTGAATAGTTGTGGGTGTGTAACATGGCAACAGCAGCAGGGAGAGTACAGGGGAAGAGGGGCAAAGGGGATCTCTGACCTTAACACTAAAAACACACCAGGATTGCATCTCTCAGGTGGGACAGACAGGCAGCCTCCAGCATAAATCTACAGCATTCTGTTTCTTAGCTGAGTCCTACCCAGCATACCTCAACCAGCTTTTTGACAACATTTCAACAAAATCTTAGGAAAATAAAAGAAATTCCCCCCTCCAACCAAACCCCTCCTTACTTCAAAGCCGATAATGAATGTTTCATCACTGCCTGAGCAATTTTGTTGATTCCCAAACACTCCTACTGCGTCTTGGTTGGAAGGCTCAAATTGCTTGCATAATAAGTGCTGGGGATAATATAAAAAAGCTCTTTCTAGTGGAGTTCTGTTTTTCAGTACATACTATAAAAATAAATAAATGCTCAGATGATTGCAGACAGCTGGGTTGTCCACATCTGACTGTCTTCCACGTTGATTTTTAAGACAGGCTATGTGCATGGCTGCTTGCTGGCTATCAATACCAGATGTGTGTGTTTGGAATTCACAGGGGTTGTCAAGTGACAGTGCAGTTGTGAAACAAATCATTTTGTTCATGGTTACTGAAAATAGTAAATGAGTGGGTAGGATAAAGTGAAAAGATATTCTCAATTCCAGTAGAGAACAAGAAGATGAAATGGGTTTCCTGACTGCCATTAACAAACAGTGACTTGGTGAATATTTTTCCTTTTTCCTTCCTACCTCCTGCCCAAGGAATTTGCTCTGTGAGCAGCACAACCTCCATGGGTTTTGTGATGTGTAACAAGGCTCCTGCAGCCAGGGAGGGAAGAGCTTCTTTCATTTACTTTGTTTTCACAAAGCTTTTTGGTAGCATGTTTGAATGCCTTGCTGCCAAATCTGTTGGAAATTGGCCAACAATTTCCCAACCTTTTGGGAGGGGGCTGGACAGACGTGCAGCAGCAGGTCTGCACAAAACTCATTTCTCTGGGAAATCAGTTAAAGAACAACTGTCAAGTACTGGGGAGACTGAAATGAAGTTTGCAAAGCAATTGAAGGAACTGAAGGGCCATTTGATATCTTAATTCTGTATGTGGCTACTAACCAAGTGGATTAGATACAGTCCTTGCCCACAGATTGGATCTACACTGGAAGATTTCTGTCTGCCCAGGACCTGTCTGTGGCACAGAGGTGTAATTTTGTGACTGCACTGATTGTTTTGGAAGTGGCTGGAAATGCTCAGGAAGAAGCAGATCAAAATACTCATCAATTTAGGCTATGGCAGAGCTTGATCTGGATGTCTGAGCTGTGCTGGCTGAGTGGTCTGTGAAACAACCTTTGACTATAGGTAGGGCTTTTCTTTCATTTCCTGAGTAGCCCAATGGTGTAACTGAATATTTACTTCTGTTCCACATTGCTTTTTTTTCATTTTTAAAAGGAAGATCTGTGACTGCACATGTTGGAATGCATGTTAATAACAAAAATTGAAGAGACCCTTTCCATCATCAGGATTTTATTGAGTTTTGCTTGTGCATTGAACCCTCAAATACCTTTTCCAGGCAGCAAAATGGAGGTCAAAGAGGTAGAGCCAAATTCTGGGATTACTGAGCAAGGTAGCTGCAAAGCTGGGTGACCACCTCACCCCTGGCAGCTTGGACAAACCCTCTGAACCAGGTAAGGGTGGGTTGGGACTTCTGCTTTGGTAGGTGCTTCTTGCAGGCTGCAGGTAAAGCAGGTGAGGGTTAGGGTTGTATTGTGGGTGGGCAGCAGCATCTGAACTGGGTGTGAGTTGTGTGGAATGCAGGTGCATAAATAGCCTGGGCATGAGGAAGCAAAATGTTTTCACCTGTGAATAGATGAGTTACTTCTGCTGAGGTGCACAGGAACACAGGGTTAGCTTCTGTAGAGAGAACACATTAAAGGTGGCATGAAACATCATCATGAGACCAGCTCTTAATTTATTTCTGAAAATCTGGAGCACCATAAATCTGCCAGTGCCATTTTCTTTATTCCTTCTGCATTTGTAAAAGAAGAAGAAATAAAAATGTTCTGTAAGCTTTGCTACATTTTAAAAAAATATCATTTATATGACACAGCTCTATATTGTGTAATTTTTTCATATCCAAAATACAGAGGACTTTAGAATAGATGAAGAAAAGCTGCATATCTGAGTTTAAGATAAAATAAGATGATCCCTGTGACAGAGACGGCAGAAATGATGTGATACGACAGTTGCTGTAGCAACACCACCTACTTCATGAAAATCAGAGTTAACAGGAGTGTAAAAGGTAAAGCCCACATAATTTTCCAAGCCTATGAATTGCTGCTGCCCTCAGCCTCCTGTGCTTCTCCTTCCATGTGGGCACAGCATAATCACCTTTTTCCACATGGCCAACTCCTGCAGACTCCATACTGAGTTGAGCAGGGGCACAGGTGGGAATTCTGCAGGTAACCTGGAAATAAGAGGGAAAGAACATGAAGGATTTTGTCCTGTCATGTCCTGTCCTCCCCTCAAATCATCCCAAAAGACCCAAGCAACAGAATACTCTAAGGCCTGCACTGTCTCTACAGAGAATGGGATGACCAGCAGTGTAAAAACGAAGCCAAACAATTTGCTTCCATGGGACTCAGCTTGTAAAGCACTGGTGTGTTTAATATGAATTATTAAGTGTTTTAGACACAGGAAATCTCAGGGATAAGGGCACTTTCCCCCCTCCCAAATAAACCCAAAATAGTGGTACTCCATACCTCTGCTTTTATAAAATGCTGACTCCCATGTTTGAAAGCTCCCATATGCAGAGAATTGATCAATGATTTGCCAGTGCATGTTGGCCTCAAGGTTACATTAAAAAAATATTTTTAATATATTGATATTAAAAAATATATTGACTTAATATATTAATGGTTTTTGTCATTAATTGGCAGTGGAGAGCCATGATGTGTGTGATACCAAGAGTAAAATCTTTATTTCTTGTGGACTGGGGGAAGAGTGTTTAGAAGAAAGGGCAGTCTCTCATGGAGTCAGGTTTTTCTGATCCTTTTTGCTGACATGCCTCCTGAAGGCAGCACAGTAAATGCACTTCTCAATAAATGAAGGGAGGTTTGATTTTTGTGTCTTGGGGCATTTTAAATTAATTTTTGACATCGTTCACAATCATAACAGGTTCAGCATGCCTGTTGAGAGCATGCATAGTAGTATGTTCAGAGGCTTAGTTCAGGGCTGTTGGCAGTTTGCAGAGGAGGTCACAAGAAGAAATATAAGTATTAGAATTCCAGGATTTCTTTAAGAGATATTCCATCACCAACCTTTCCCGCTGCCTCTGTTTTTAAAAGATTAGCCCAAAGGTTTTGGTATGTGTTGCTCTGTCTGGTCCATGCGAGTGCTGTTGTGAGGCACAGAAGTCTCTGCAGGCCTTGGTTTGGGTTTGGAGGCTCCTCAGCAAAGCAGTTTCTTGCCGTTTTCTGGTGCTCAGTGACTCCTTCACATTTAGTAGTGAATTTATCAGTGCCCAGTTATATTGTTCACTGCTGTACTATCTTTTAATTAGGCTTGCTTTTTGAAGTTACCTTATTTTGCCTGTGTCTGATGTGCCACCAAAACCTGTTTTATGCAGCAGCTGTAAAGCAGCAGTTACAAACACAGGGATAGCATCCATATTCAACAGCCTGGTCTCTTGGAATTTTCCCTAAGTGGTGACATGTTCCCTTCCTTCCTCTGGCTCCCCTTTTCAGGCTGCCCAGGCCTGATGCATCTGTATGGTTTATAAATTGAGATAAATGCATCAATAGAGAGAATGCCACAACCACACACACTTTATGTGTGCTCCCTGGGAATAAAGCTATATAAAAGTATATAAAAGCAAGTTAGACCTCTGCAGTTACTGGGCTGTAACAACCCAAGTATAATTTTTTGGGTTTTGCTATTTGTTTTGGGTTTGTTTTTTTCTCCAAAACATATTAGAGGATCCTAATTTAAGGCGGAGAGAAAATAAAATGTATTTAGCCTTACTTAGGTTACCGGAACAGTGGGTTCCCATTCTGGCAGCTCTAATTCTTAAAATGTGATTATTTTATACAAATCACCCTCAATAAATTGTCACATAAAAAGTGTACTTTGTTTTAGTGAAACCTAAAATGTAAAAAATGTAAAAAATGTAAAAAGTAACTGCAGCAGATAGTTCAGATTTGTGTGCACAGATCAAGAGAGAAGAGGAGATTTTCAAGTTCTGTAACTCTGCCCAGTGACCTCTTTTCCTTCAGGGATGTATTCCAATGCTGCTGATAGCATCTGTTGTCTGTCTCTCAGGCTCCCATTAGCTGCTGATTGGGAGGCAGAGGAAATGTACCTGTTTCACGTGGCTTTTCCATGCCAGTTGAAATCTCCCTTGGCTGTGTTTTGATAACACACCCAGGCAAGCAGGGCTTGGGTACCAGAACAGGGTATTGGATCCATGAGTCATGGGTGGCATATGCTGTCAGAATTACAGGAGGGCTCTTTGCAAGACCTGTTTACTGAGAGCATGCTGTCCTAGATTGACAAATAAACAGAACAATGGGAAAAGGACTTACTTGGTCTGGAGCATTGAAAAGCCCATTGGCAGTGGCACAGACACATCTTGAGGACAAGTGTTTTTGTTTTGAGCAGAATTCCTCATGAGTGCACATTTTTTTATGGATGGTGAGGTTTTGGCAAGGTGAGGGTCTCCTAGGGAACAAGGGATAAGGCGAGAGGAAACAGCCTCAAGCAGCACCAGGGGAGGTTCTTGCTTGATGCCAGAATTTCTTCACTGAAAGGGTGGTTTAGCATTGGAAGGGGCTGCCCAGGGAGGTTTGGAGTCTCAATCCCTGGAGGTGTCCAGAGAAGGCTTGGACATGGCACTCAGTGCTCTGCACTGGTGACAAGGTGGGGATTGGGCACAGGTTGGACTTGATGGTCTTTGAGATCTTTTCCAACCTCAATGATTCTGTGACTCTGTGCTATATGAGGCTGTTACCTAAACCAGGGGCTCTGTCTAAAATCTACTGGTTTATTAAAGCTGGGTACATAATTGTCCAAGGAAAGGAAAATGTATCTTTTTCATCAGTTTTCCTTCAGAGCAGATTGACAGTTCTGATGCTTCTCCGGAATCTTCCCTTTAAGAGAAGAATTACTCTACTTTTTGAGGAATCTTGCTATATATGAATTGCCAGATAACAAAAATATGCCAGAAGATGTCAAGAAGTTCCAATGTAGCAGAGAACATAAGCATCTTGAACTGAGACATGTTTCTAAGCCAAGTGTAAATTAAAATTAAATACCGGTGTGAACTTTCTTCCCTGCAGCTCTTCTTCAGGCCCTGTCCCCACTGAATTCCATCTTGGCTGATCTTTGTAAGGAAAGCAGCATCCTACAGAAAAATCAGAAAGGCATGGAGGAATGCTGTGGATTTAATGCTTTTCAAGAATTTTAAAATCCGTGTTCAGTGTCCTGGTAGCAGAACCAAACCCTCTGTTCCTCCATGTAGTCATTCTGCAAGGGAATTGTTCAGAGCAGGAGCAACTACTGTCAGGCATCTTGCAGGGGTAGTTTGGAAGGGAATAAAAATTTTCTGGTTGTTTTCTGGTTGTTTTCAGAGATGAGGCCTTGTTGAGCTCATAAGTGCTGCCTTCACACAGGCTAAATTCAAGGAAGGGCTTTCAGATTATGGATCTTGCAGAAGAGATGAGTCTGAAGTCCAGGAGATGTAGTGGAAGATTTTACCTGCTGGTGCCTCCTATTTGCTTGTCTATTGTTTTGAAGGGCAGAATGTTGCTGGGCCAGCAGGCAAAGGGTGTTCCATGCTCTCCATGGTAACCACAGGCAGGACTTAACGAGTGAATCTCTCAAAGATCTGCTAACGCAACTGAAAGCCACGTCTGCAGCCTCAGATAGCAAACCCTGTCCCTTGGAAATGCAGGCTTTAATCCTTCTTTTTCCCCTTTTCCCATTTTACCTGTGGAGCTCAAACCAGCTCTGGGCTGAATCTGCCGTTTCAGGAAGGAAGTGGTTGACTGTAGGATCTTGGATCTTGACCTCATTTACTGCAGATGTGAGAGGATGCAGGAAACAGCGGGAGGAGAATGGAAAATGTGGCAGGAAGGACTGAAGGATTTTCAAATCCTGGGGACTGGACTTTGCTTAAAGTTTCAGCAGAATTATGAACAATTAATTTGATTTTGTGGACATGTCACACCATATGTTTGCTTCTCTTTCTGTGAGGAGCCCACCTTGGGTGGCTCTCACCTGTGTCCCACAGCTGCAGAAGCCTGTGAGAGTCAATTTGAAATGCAGCTAATGCCTACACGATTTGCTAACCTGAGAGAATGATGATTTGATTTCAAATATCTGTGCTTCTTCATTTGCAAAGAGAAGGGTTGCCCCTTCTTTCAAGGGAGTCTTGTGGGGAAGAAGCTGTTTCTGAAGCACACAGATGCAGTAGTTGTCAGTGCTGGAGGGAACTCCTGAAATGGTTTTTCTACCAGGAGGCTGGAAAAATTTATGGAAAATATTATATGGATTTATTTGGATAAATTGAAATGGGTGAAACAAGTGTCTCCTTAAGGAGGAAAGAATCCGGGTAAGATAGTATGTGATTGAAACTTTGAAGATTGTTGCAACCATGACTGTACTTCTTACACAGCTCTTGCACGTTATTTTAAAAACAAATTGAAAAGACAACCTAGACTTTCTCATGTCCCACTCTTACAACAGGCACATTGGAAATGAGTAGAAATGGATCTGACAGCACCCCACAGTGTCCTGCTGGTGGGACTGAGTAGAAGATGACAACTGACCCTCACTGAGCTGAAGGACAGGGAGCTTTGCTAGTGTTCTGTTTGTTAAAGAGAATCTGTGACACTTGGGAATCTGGAGCTGTGTTTGTACCATCAGCACAGGCTGATCCTGCCCTGTTCCTCTCAACAGTACTCTTCTACTGAATGCATTCATTGCAGACTTTGCTGGAACAGCCTTCCTCTTCCAGGCTCTCTCCCTCTCATCTTTGGCTGCCAGTCTCTGTCGTCCTTGCCTTCCTCATCTCCTTACCACCTTCTCAGCTTTGAGTCCTAATTACTTAATGAAATCTTCCCCCTCTCCTCCAGCCTGAGCATGCCCACAGTTGGAACATACTGCCCAGGGAAGTGGTTGCAGCACAGCTCTGGAGTTTTTTAAAAAACGTAGTGGCACTGAAGACATGGTTTCGTGGTGGAGTTGGCAGTGATGGGTTAATGCTTCGACTTGATGATCTTGGAGGGCTTTTCCAATCCTAAACTGTTCTGTCATTCTCTGAAGTAACACTGATCCAAGAGCTGCCTTCTCTTCCAGTGCACAGGCCACTAGCATATTGCAGTGAAAAGTCTGACAAATTTTTAACAGGTTCAAAACAAAGTATTTTTTGTGGAACATTTTTCAGGAAACTGTAGAACCATTTTGGCAGAAACACAGTTGGCACGCAAGAAATCCAAACAGAATGGTTGAAATCTGGCAAAGGCCAAAGGAACTGAAGACGGCATCCACTAATGGGAAGTGTCAGACAATCTTAATAAGACTATCAGTCCTGCCTGGAATAATACTGTAGAGGCCTGGAGCAGGAGGCACACAATGCTGAGAGGGGAAATGACAATTCTTTCATAATTAAATGTACAAGGTTTGTAAACAATGCTGATATCTTTAAAAAGTACACATTTTAAAAACACTTTTGTGTGCCAGTCCTATAGTGTGTGTTAAAAGCAGCAAATTAAGTTGTGGTTGCATTGGGTTGAGATCCTTTTTTCCGCAGGAAGTGTTTGCAGTCACCCCATGTTCAGCAGAATCAAGTTTGTGTAAGATAAGGAATAGAGGAATGTCTGTGCCAGTTTGGAACCCTGGTCAAAATACATGGATCTCCTGTTGCTTGGGAAGAAAATAAAGCTCCTATAATAACTGCTTGCATAAACACACCCAGAGGTGAAGTGTCTTCTTCACCCCAAGGCAGAGAGTGGTTGGGTTTGTCCTTTCAGTTGAGGGCAGGAGGATTCCAGTTTGTGGCTTTAGTCCTATCCACCTAAATGGTTTGGTTTCTGGAAAACAACTACAATCCTAATAGCAGGGAAATCACATAGAATAACATACGATAGATAAAAGGTTGCCTGACAAGATGCTGTCCTTAGATAAATTTTGACCTCCAGAATACCCCTTTTACTTTGCTTCCCGTGGGGATTTTTTGCCTGTCTCAATCCCTGCTCTCTTCCCATGTGTCCTGCAGTGAGAGAACTTTTCCTGGAGGGTGAAGGAGTTAATGCAGAGCTGGATGACAGATTAGTCCAGGACCAGCTGTGATTAGGAGTAAGGGAACTATCTCAAATAGCTGGCCAGTTGCCAAGGGGATAGATGGCTTGGAAAACATACAGGGAGAGCTCTGGAGAGCTCTGGGTGAGGATTATCTGGCAGTTTAACCACTGTGCTGCAGAGCCTGACTGACACACAAAGTGCCTTCCGTTTATATAAAGAAAAATTATTAGCAAACACATGTTTTATCTCTGGGCTGCTAATAAATTGAGTAGGAAACTCCTCTTTTATTTCCCTCCAATGTGTGTAAAAAATAGGGAAAAATATTTTGATTAGAACATTTTCGCTCCCTTTTCTTCCTCTTGGTGCTGTTCTACAGCCAGCTGTTGAGCTGATGAGAAGTGTAGAAGGAGAGATTTTCTGAAAATCAGACACATTTCTATGGGAGTTTAATGATTCAGAATTGTGTTCCACATAATTTACCAGGGATCTCTTGGAGTACAGATAAGAAGTCTGTCAAGCAGTAGTGCAGCTGAAGAGGTTATTTCCGTCTTCACTCTCCTGGGCACAGCTGGTAGGTGGGATGTTTCAGAAAGGGGAAATTAAGAGTCAGGATATGGTGATTGAACTCCCCATGATACCAGATCAGCATTTGGGATTTTGTAGGTATACAAAAGTGCTGCTATACTTTTAAATGGTGAATTTTAATTATTGCAAGCAATTTAAAGCTGCTATTTTTTTGTACCAGCAGTTTGGTCATCTAGATGACACAAGTGAATGGCCTCAGTCCACTTCTCCCTGGAAAAGGAACCACACTGAAAATACTGCCATTACATTGGACTTCTCACTGGCAGTCTTTGCTGGGAGGAAGAGGATGATTGGAAGGATTAGAACAGCAAATTTTCTTTAAAGTCCTTTTTTCTGGAAAATTTTCCACTATGCTAATATCTGCCAGAGCAACACCAAAAGCATTAGCAAAGGCAAGATGTTAGGGCAACAGAATTTCTAGGGTTGTCAAAACCTGCTGGTCCCTTTGCCAGGAGACACCTGGTGCTGTGTCTGTCCTGGCATACTCCTCCTTGCTTGAGTGGTGTTCTACAAGTGTCCAGACAAAAGGCCAGTGTTGACATAGTTGTGGTCTCTCCAGGCCATGGTTGAGACACATCACTAGGGTGGTATGAGGGGAAGTTTCCATTAACAATTGTTCCTGGCTTGCTTCTGCTACCACCACCACTGTAGAGCTTTACAGCTGGATTTCCAAAAGAGCTTAATGCTCAAGAGTTCTCATTTCAGCAACTTAAATAGAGGGGCTAAGTTCTTTCCAAAACGCTTGGCAGTCATCAGCCCCCATTGAGAACAAAGCTTAAGCACATTAAACAGTCCAGCCACTTCACTGTTGTGAAAATTTGGCCGCCGTTGTGAGCACAGTGTTTAAATAACGCAGACCCTGGCAAAGGCATCTGGCTCCCGATGCTGGGCACTGAGGGGCCTTATCTTGCAGACTGGGTTTCCTTCCTTGGCCGATTCCTTTTGCATCAGAGCCTCCAAGCAGCCCTTTCTGTGGCTGTTGTGACAGCTGGGAAGCTTGCTGATGAGTTGGCTGCTGGGCACATGACATTCAGATTGCTGTGCTTATTTGACCTACCTCTGATTGCAAGGAATTTAGTGCATAAAAATAACACCCCAAACAAATTTGGCAGGAGGATGCAGAGGGAAAGTGCTGTGCACACCCGGGGAGAGGAGCCCGGGGAACAGTGTAACACAAGGCCACGCTCTGCACTCCTGCAGTGACAGCAGTGCCAAGGCCAGCACAGCCCACGCTGTTGTCTTGGATTACAACAAGTTCCAGCACCGTGGAGATGTCGTGGCCACTGGCCAGCAAACTAACGAAGACAGGTTCCTGGCTTGCACTATTGGCAAAACGTGATAGAATAAATAAAAATATCCTGGATGCCAGGAGTTGCCCAATGTAAAATGCTGGACAAAGCATTTCTGGTTTTTCTGCCTGGGGCTTGAGATACCTTTGTTAACTCTGTTGTTTTTGACAGAGTTGCTGAACATTTGCAGGAGCATGACAGAACAGAGACTGGCAGAGGTGTGTGTGCGCCATGTGGGTGTAGGATATCTCACAGGGCAGCACTCTTGGGACTCCTAGTGACAGTGTTTAGACACATGGTTTGTTCAGGCTATAGTGAACACCGTTCCCCTTGAACGAGCTTCTCACTGGCACAGGAACATCTTGTGTTTGCTGAAGGGCCAGGTCTGTAGTCATGAGAACTTCCTAGAGCAGGGAAGAGGAAATGTGTGCATGGAGGGAGCAAGGCAGGACCCTGACTGCCATGTCTTCTCCCAGACCACTGTGGTGCATCGCTCTTTGTTTTGCTCTTGCATTGCTAAGATGCAATGCCTCGATTTCCTGTGTTTAAAAGAATTTTTGCCCTTTCTTCAAGGTGATACTGTAAAATTTCTTGAGGCCAGTGACTACAGAGCTCATGTGATTGTGTTATATATTAACACATTATATATATATATATATATAATATATATATATTAGCACATTATAGATAAATGATAATATGCAAACTGATCCTGTATATCAAGAACATCAGCAATATATAAATACAGGCTCTCTCACGTGGGACAATTAGAAAGCTGGGCCAGATTTCACGATCCGTTTGACTTTTAGAAACACCCTGCAGGCTCACCAGAAATATTATAAAAGTACTCAGAGCTTGTGTCTTGCTTCATTTTTGTCTGCATTACAGAATACGCACCATTTCTAGGTGCATACATCTGTGTATTTGTCTGCAGTAAGGAAAACCTGGCTGCTCCGGAACAGGCACTCACCCAATGAGCTTTTCCTGTGTTTCGTCCGTTAAACGAGGCCGTGGCTGCCCATCCATCCATCATCGATGGATCGGCCCCCATGGCCAGGAAGGCTGCCGGGGTGCGCGGGGTGCGCGTCCCTTGACGGGAGGTGACACCGGGGCAGGGAGGTGACTCAGACCCGCTCACCGCCGTCTCCAGGAGGGATGAAGCTTGTGAGAAGCCGCTCCGCAGCCACAGCCGTGCGGGCTGAGCCTCCCCCTCGCTGTCCCGGTTAGCCCGGGGCGCTGCGCTGGCAATGCGCACCCGTCACCCGCGGCAGGCGCGGTACCGCGGGCGGTGAAATAGGGAAATGCCGCTGCCGCCGCCGCTTCCCGGCGGGACAGCTGGAAACGCCGCGTTCCTAGCTCCGAGAGCGGGGAGAAGCCGCTGGCATCTCCAGTTCCCGGCTGGATTAACGAGGGACAGCGGGCAGCGCCACGTTGCCAGCAGCGCGTCCCGAGCCAGGGGCGGCAGCGCTCCGCAGTGGCACAATGCGTGGGGCATTGTTCCTCCCGCTCCCTCTCCTGCAGCCACATCTACATTTTGATAACTTTGATACTCCTTTTCTCCTCTCCCCGGCCCTCACCAGCCTTTCCTGGAAGCTGATTTTATCAGCTCTAAAATAGTTGTTACAAAAGCTCTCCCTTAGCAAGCCCTCCACCGTGCAATTCCCCTGGTGAATTTTCTGTGCAGTTCCCGTATTATTAAAATAAAAACTACATTGTTAATGCTGGCCTTGGAATTAGAAATGGCATGTAATGTTTACTGTTTTACACCCTAAATATTGCAGATGTGGGCACAAGTAAGGAAATATTACACAGCCACAGGATGTTTTTGTAGTTATCATGAAAGCCATCATATCGCTAAAGTCAAAGTGAATTAGCAAATAGCCAAAATTATAAAAGAATATCTGCTTCAATCAGAAATCTTCTCTCTGAAGTCTGTGAAGCTTCTACTTCTGAGGCATGTGAAAACTTCTGAGAATTTGCTCCCGGGGATAGTCCATGTTTAGGCAGCTGACTTCAGGATACTATTTTTGGAACCTTTAGTTGAGATTTTAAATTGGATTTTTAGTGAGAATGGTGCCCAAAGTGGTGCTGTAGAATCTTGAAGGCTTTATCTAAAATCAAAAAGAGAAAAACGGGAGGTATATCACTCATTTTCTGGGGATATGCTGCTTTTTATTAGATTTTGTATACCATAAAAGAGAAATGCAGCATGTAAGAGTCTTCTTCATTTTTGCAGAGCATCTTTAAGGAATCTTTGTAGCCTTTCATGTTGCTGGTTTCCTTCACTGGCTTTTAGAATATCCCTGGTAGGATTTCATAAAGAATAAATAGCAGTCTCCTTGGAGTTCTTCAGTACAGCTGGAAGTACACTTTCATGAGATGCTATTCATGGCAAGTACTGTACATTGTTTGATTGTAAAATAAACATACCCTCAGAGGTATAACTGTGAGGGGTTACAGTGTGCTGATAAATCTGAACTAAATGACAGTACTTATGATCTGTTCCTGAGGATGGGATCCTAATGAAGTGGCACAATATGTCTTCTGCCTGCAGTCCAGTGCAACTGAGTGTTGGATTCAGTGATGTTATGTGGGAATCCAAGATTAGCAACCAGAGTTAGGAACAGATTCTGAATATAAAGGCCATTAGCATATCTGGATCAGAATATGCACTTTGCAGAATGGGCAACCTAATATTTAGCAAGCATAGATAGCAAATCTGAAGGGAAAGCTGAAAGAATTATTGTTTGTAAAGCATGTAGAGATCTTCTAAAATCCCTTGATACAATTAACATATTTTTTTCTAACCCAGCTGTATTTATCCTATATTTCTGTAGGTCAGATCTTGCCAGCAAACCGGAACACACCGAGCCCCATTGATCCTGAGACTATCCAAGTTCCTGTCGGCTACGAACCTGACCCTGCCGATCTTGCTCTGTCTAGCATTCCTGGCCAGGAGATGTTCGATCCTCGCAAACGCAAGTTCTCCGAAGAAGAGCTGAAACCTCAGCCCATGATTAAGAAAGCTCGCAAAGTCTTCATCCCAGATGATCTGAAGGTAATTTGGAACTGGTGACAAGGTGATTCCTACAGGGTCTCTGACAGTTGCTCACTGAGGTACAGGTTTGGAGCATGAATCTATTTTGTCGTGTAAGGTAAATCTTTCAATCTAAATCTGACTTTGCTGTAGAATAAAACTGTTCAGTGTTCTGGATTAGACTGAAAGGAGGATGTCCCTTATTAGTTATGCAACAGTTAAAATTCATGAGCTCAATATTCATTTCCTTTGTATGCCAGAAACTTCCTGCTTGACCTTGGACAAGCTTGCTTTGTCCCATATTTCCCACTTATGAAACAGCCTGATCAGGTTTCCTTTTTCTTCATCCTCTGTCTATTCAGCACAGGCTGTGAATCCTTCAAGGAGAATCGAGGAGGACCCTGATGACAAATTGAAGTATATTGTCATACTTATATCTTACTTGGAAGTTGTTGTAGTTCTGTGTTTAATAATCAATGAGAACACTATAGTAAAAACTATTTCACTAATATATATTCACTAATCCAGGTGAAAGAATCTAGACAAGTGGTAGGAAAACAGAAGAAAACAGAATTTTTCTGCTGAGATGTGTGTTTTAATATGTCAAATACAATACTGCATCAATGTTAGAAGAAAGAGTCTGTGCCACTCACTGCTTCTGAGATGTGAAGAGTAAAGTGCATGAAGATAGCAGGAAAACAGATTCAGGTTATCAAACACTCTGAATATTATTTGCAAAGTTGTTTTCCCAGTATGTGCTTTCCAAGAGGATCTCTTTTATCAGAGGCAGTCAGGGTAGAATTTCATTCTGCTGTTGCTACTGCCCCCAAGAGACAGCCTGAGAGCTTGTTGGAGTCAGTGGGAATCCCTGGCTACATGTGCAGGGAGCCTGGGATGCCATGTGTTTGCACCAGATTGATAGCATTAGGGAAAGAATATATTTTTATCCATAAGCATGCTGTGGTGCAAGTTAAAAGCACAGAAATCACGATTGCAGTAGCTTTCAGGTTGCTGTCACTCAGCTTTCCTTTGCAAAGGTTTGCCTGTACCTTGTTGCTTACCTGGGCAAGTTCTACTGCCTGTGATGCCCTGTTGGGTTGCAGTGCCCAAGGGAGAGGTATTTTCTGCAGGAACGCTGGAGTTTCTCCCTTTGTCACGTCTCCCAGGTACCCTTACGCATCAAAGCAAGCTTTTGGCAAAGGTCATATTGGCCAGAGGCAGAAGCCGGCAGTGCAACACAGGAGTGAAGCAGGAGCTCAGGGTCTCTCATTCCCTCAGGATCCTCCCATTGCTTGCCCTTGACTCGTTTCTGAGCACTTGACCTAAGTGCTGCTTCTGCCCTGGCATGTGGAGCAGCCTCTGGGTTCTGGGGGAGGGTAAGCAGATTAGACCAGTCAATCATCTCTGGGCTGCATGTGATTTGGAAATGCCAGCCTTACCTCTTTCAGGCCTGGATTAAGGGATTTGCCATAGCAATTTGTTAAAATAAAGAGGGATGAAGCCTAGGTGGCACACTAATAAATTGCTTAAAGCTGATTTTTATGGAGTGAATTGAGATGGGAAATTATAAACAAGATTTGGGTCATAGCTTTTTGCTCCATGCTTGTATTTTGGAGGATTTTGTGGGGCCCCATCTAGGTACAGGTGAAGAGCCATTTAGAGATAGTGCTGGCTCCAGATCAGCATTCCTGCACACTTTGTTGAGCTGAACTGATAGAAAGCAGTTCAAGAGCCTTCCTGCCAGCATTTGTTTTGCTCCTGCTTTGCCTTGTGCAGCAGCAGAAGGTGCAGAGCAGCAGCATTAGGCTGGGCTGAGTGACCCAGGAATGGTGGGTGTTTGCTCAGTGCAGCATAGGAGCATCTGGGTCTCCTGCCCTGTGCTGGTCCTTGGGAGCTGCACAGGGAAAAGGAAGCATGTCTTCATCTGAAGAAAGAGGGAGTTAGCTCTGTGACTTGGCCAGGCATTTGAGGGTTGAGTGGCTGCATCACTCATACTCTGCAGGGGACCGAATTTTACTTTTCCTGAGAGATTCTGCCTGCTTTGTATTTCCTGAGTTGTTCTGAAGTTCTAGAACTTAATTCAGTTACAAAGGAACATCAAAAGAAGGCCACTTCATTGGAAGACTGGAAAAATCAGGTGAAATTCCATAGTTACTTCGAGTCTTTGATACACCAATGCAGTAAGGTGATCTAGAGGCAAGTCTTCAGGGATAACACTTTGGGAATGTGTTGGCTTATGAAACCTCAGGGGGTAGTGGACCTATTTCTGTCCAATGCTTTTCTTCCCACAGTCAAAGCCTATTGCACTAATTTCTGTGGTTGGTCCCAGAGCAGCCATCATTGCTGTGCCAAGGAATCCTCTTGCAGTGACTTAGTGATGCAGACAGGAACATTTTGGGGCTCTGTAGAGTGCTTTGAACATTAAAAAAGAGCAGAACAGTAGATGAAGTGGGTGATAGCAACACAGAGAGTGAACCAGGTGTTGGCTGGCAGTGCTGAGCAGGGCCAGAGTTAATTAGTGCTGCTGCAGCCACTGTGCAGGATGAGTCATGGCACATGAAGGTGGATGTGCTATCTAGGTCAGCCTAGATGGGAGATGGATTGTACCTCCAGAACATTGCTTCACTTTTCCTTGGAGGAATTCCCTGTCAGGAGGATGAGGGGGTTAGTGTAAGCATTTTGACAGAAACATGTGAGGGCATCTGTGCTTCCAGGGCGGATTGTGCTGTGCAAAGCCGTAACTCTAGTCCTGCCATGCCACGGGGTGACAACTGGAGCCACCCTTGGTCCGGAGGCGGCTGCTGGGAGCAGCTCCTGGTGGGCAGCTCTGTTTTTTACCAAAATGTAACACCTTTGCTTCTCTGTCTCACGAGCAGGACGACAAATATTGGGCCAGGCGCAGAAAGAACAACATGGCGGCGAAGCGCTCGCGGGATGCGCGGCGGCTGAAGGAGAACCAGATCGCCATCCGTGCCTCCTTCCTGGAGAAGGAGAACTCGGCCCTGCGCCAGGAGGTGGCCGACCTGCGGAAAGAGCTGGGCAAGTGCAAGAACGTCCTGGCCAAGTATGAAGCTCGGCATGGCCCCCTGTAAATCCGAGGCGGGGGAAGTGAGCTGTTTTGGTTTATTTTTTCTTTTTTCTTTTCTTTTTTTCTTTTTTTTTTCTTTCTTTGTCGCGGGTTGGCATTTGACTAGATGGACAATGTGTTTCCTGTTTGATAGTACCACACCCAAACCAACCTTTCTGTCTTCAGCACTTTACCAGAAGCAGAAACAAAACTGACTTAATGTTGGTTTTTTCATTGTTTTTTTTTTTTTCCCTTTTTAATTTGCATGTACGTGTCCCTGCGTGTGTGTGTGCACATGTGTGTGCCCAGGTCTGTGTCTGTGGGTGTGCATGTGCGTGGATGTGGGTGTGCGTGCGCATCTCAGCACTTCCCATTTTTATCAGCCCTCTTCAAAGGGTGCCACATTTTTACCTGGACTGTTGAGAACCGCCATAGTAAGCTTTTTATTACCTTTTATTTTTTTTTCTTCAGTGCTGCTTCAGAATAGGGGTTTTACGTTCTCGTAATCAGTTCCATCCTCCTGATTTACTTGGAAAGATCCCAGCATAAATTACAAAAAAAAAAAGGAAAAAAAAAGAGAAAAAAGAAAAAAAAGGTAGATCTCAGTTTTTTTCAAGAGTAACAAGCTATCGTTTTAAGTCTGTCTAATCAGAAAAGTTAACATGCTAATAAAGTGCACAAATAACAATTTAGTACTACACTGCAGAACTATTAATTTATAGATTGCTTTTGTTGTATTTTTAAGTTTTGGTGATAATTGTCTTCAGATTTAAAAGTGCTGTTAGACTGAGTTTAGCTATACTCATGATAGATCCCATAATGGCTTCTCTGTAGCTACTAAGGTTCCTTTTCTCTCCACGGACCCCAGGTAGGTAGGTAGGAGTTGTTGGTAGAGCACAGAGTGTGTACCTTGCACTGCCTGTACCTGAAGCAATAATCCTGCGTGCATGCTGCCCGGATGTTCCCAGTGGACGTGGGATGGTTCCCTACCCAACAGGAGTCTAGATGTCTTTAACAAGGAGTTCCAAAAAGTCCCAGACATGTTCCCATGAGCATGCTGACTGTGTCCCTGCCGTGGGGGAGCGCATGTGTAAGGAGCAGGATCATTAGTTGACAACGAGAACAACATTAAATAGCGTCAAATCAGATCTGATGCTGAAATCAGAGGGGCTTTTCTGTTTTCAGTTAGTTACTCCATTTTGTGATTAAAAGTTGAATAAATACCTAAATTAAGTTGGCTTTTTCCCCATGTTTTGTAATATATTTTCTGTGGATTATATCTTGCTGTTTTAAAAAAGAATCACTTTTTTTCAGTTAGAAGTCACTGGTTTGCAAAGCTCATTTTCTCCTAGTGATTGTTGTTTTGAGAGTGACATGAACTGATGGTTCTGAACTTTATTGTTTTAAACTCTCTGCTTTTGAACATGTATGTTCTAATATAAAGTGGACTTCTGAAAAGTGAATGTAAGAGACACTGGTGTATTTCAGGAGGGGATGGTGTTGTCATATACTGTGGTTAATCCAATCAATCTAAGTGTTTACTCTAGACCAAAAGGAATAGATATTATAAAATGTATAAAGTTTATACAGAATAATTATAGTATGTTTGTTTTGTACAGTATTTTTCAAGTACAAATACTGACAATGTATTTTGAAAGACATATATATAGCAAAAAGAAAAAGCTATTCCATGTTTAAAATATATAGTAAAGATATATATTCTCCATTATTGTATAGAAAGGAAATGCTTAGGGGTTTGTTGGTTGTTGTTTTCTTCTTTTTTAAAAAATCTGTAATATTTTAAGCCTGGCACATTGGCATGTTTTGTGCTTTAAATTAAATTTTTATGGAAGTAATATGGCTTTCAAGGATGTTCCGTATTACTGAAAAAGACATTTTTATTTTTCATCAGAAACACGTAAGGAAACTGTTTAACAGGGACAAAGCACAACATGGATTTTAGTCAACTATTGATTGGACATTACATTTTGTAATGGCAGAAAAATAATATATAACACAAAACCACTCATGGTCATTTCCAATCTGCTGCTGCTGCTAGAATCTGTTTCCAGCTGAATTTTTTGTTATAAACAGCTCAGCTCCTGTACAAAGCTTTGTGTACTGCATACAGCTAGTAATGTGAGGAAAATATGGTGCTACATGTCTTGCTCACAGTTTTCTAAGTCTTCTGACATTATTTTCAAATAAAAAGGTTGTTCATTCCATTAAATCATTATTCATGCTTCAGGAGATGGCTGCAAAGAGCTCCACATTTTGGTCAGCATTAAAAACACCCTTGCATGGATGGCATTTCTCCAGTATTTTTCCACAAACATACCTGGCTTGTTGGTGTCCTGTAACGTGCAGTGCTTGCCCATGGACCTTTTGTTCAGCAAATCAATTTTCCGTGTGCTACAGCAAGGTTTGAAGTGCAGTGAGTTATTCCCTAAAGGTCAGCAGAAGGCACTGCAGGAGACAGGAGGGTCTGGCACTGCTGGGGTCTCTGTTGCAGCCACTTGGGAACACCACTGGTTTTCCCTCTGGGAGAAGCTGTGGCAGGGCTTGGAGCTGCTGTGGACACACCTTTTACAGCAGCACAGCAAATAGCAGCAGTCTCCAATCACCCCACAAAGGGGATTTTTGGGGTGACCCCAGAGCAGAATGAGGTCAGTGGTGCCACTGCTAGGGCAGGTTGTGACCACAGAACTTCCTGTAACATGCAAAAAGCAGCTTGGTGAAGAAAAAAAAGAATTATTTTGTTTCTTTGAGCAGGGAAGGGCTGGGACACTGTTGAAGACTGGATATCACAGGTTCATTGAGGTATGGCCACAGAGGAGCACAGAGGTTCATGGCTCTACCTCGCCCAGCAGTCCCAGAGCCCCTTCAGTGCTTCCTTGTCCCATCCCGGGACTGGGATGTCACAGGCTGCAGCTTCTCTTTTGGGGTGGGACTTTCTGAGGAGCCTGTGGGACTTAGGCACTCCCCACTTCCTGTGGGACTGAGGTACTCTGTCTGCTCTGAAAAGATCACCTGGGGAAAAAAAAAGAAAAACAGGAGAAAAAAAAAAAGGCAAAATATGTGGGCTTAAAACTTGGAAAATCCCCAAGTTCACTATCCAAGCTGTCTCCCTGAATTAAAAATGAAAATAAATGAATGGAAGTTCAGCTCATTTTCAGTTCCCAAGGACAGCTCAGCTGGACTCATGTCACCTCTGATGGCTTTGTTACTCATGAAGGAGCTTTTAGGTATAAGACATTGTAATTTTATAAAAATAAAAATATATATATTTGCAGAATAATTAATTGCTTATCTAAATAATTCACTGACCTCTATTACACTATAAGCATTGGTAAAATGCTTGTCTTCTCTTTCATTCTTTTTCTGAAACTTAGAAGTGGATTTTTTCTTTTTACAAAAGAATGCCCTCTGAGAATCAGTGGGCTGGAGATGGATTTGTGCATCTGAGCACCTTGGGGGTCTCTGTGGGAAAGCCTGTGGCAGAGGAGGCAGGGCAGGGGTATTTCTCTTTCTGTTTTGAGGTGGTGCTGAAGTCACTAAACCAAGCACCATGGAAATAAGTTCTGACTTGAATCCACAAAAGCAAGATATTCAAAATGCAGGGGAGGAGCCGGAGCGAGCACCAGGGATGGGATCGGTTCAGACCTCTCTCATTTGAATATCTTGCTTCTGTGGGTTTGTAATACCCCCAATTATTGCTTTAAAATTATTTTTGCATGTAATTTTACAATAGAGATGTGCTGTTTATTTTTATTTTGTTGACTTTTTTATGTGAAGAAAGAAAAATTCTATTAAAACTTACATGTGATCAACCATTGTATTTCTGGCAACACCACAAGACAGATTTAAATACAAGTTTAACAAATAGATCAAATGATCTGTATGACAAGAAATGGTTTGCATCCTGTATGCTGTTCAGCCCAAATCTTTTTTTTTTTTTGTCTGTTATTCTTAATGTTTAATAAACTTTTAAATTTTTCTTCTCTCAGCTTTTGGTGTATCAGTGATGTATCAGGGCATGGGGCTTTTGGGAGGGAATTTTTCTCCCCCATCCTCTGGTCTGTCCCACCAGGGACCAGCTAATTTGGGGGGCGGGGTGGGGGGGGCGGGGGGCAAATACCCCCAACCTTCCCAGCTGCCACCAGGGTTGGGTATAACCACAGCAAATATAAATACATGAGATGACAAAATTCAAATTATATTATAATTAGTGCTATTTACTATTTTAACAAAAATACTTTTATATATATATTTAATGTAAGTAATAAAGTAGTACAGTGGAAGAACCATTTCCATATATACATTATACACTTTATATATAATGACGTGATCAGGTGTTAATTCACTGTAAATTTATACAGTAAATTCATAAAAATGCTGCATATCAAAGAGTACCTTTTATTGTAATATACATCGTAACTCGTTAATTTTACTCTCCATTATAGATAATATTTTATATGGACCACATGACAGATAATACATCATGCAGGCTTTTGGATACCTAGTTTATATAAATAGATGCAGCCTGGGAGAGAAAAACTGTAACTCAGGACTAACTCGTCCTGTACACAAGTTATTAAATATGTGTACATATGTATCTATATAGCTGGGTAGAGAGCATGATATATAGGCACACATGGCTATAAAAGTCTGCATTTTAATATACATAGTACCTATTATGCACAAAATGTATGTTTTAATAACACACTGAATCAATCCCCCATCAGTGTGTGTGCGTGCTTTCATTAGTTTTAAATATATAGCTATAATATAAATTCATATATTCTAATATGCATATTAAAATGTGTGTATATAATTTTTTAAATATATAAATTAAAATTGCATTTTCATAGACCATGTTTATCACAATTGCTTTTAGTTTCTTATTTTTATACACCTTTATAAATATATCAATAGCTTTATTAATACAAAGGTTTTTTAATGAGACAGAAAGTGTATTTCATCCAATAACCACACACACACATGCATCTGCACAAGCACATATATCTGTGCATCCATAGAGATATACATTGGCTAATTATATGTTCATGGAGAATCTTTAACAGCATTTATTCTATTAATTAACATTTATGACATTTTTAAAAATACATATTTTATTGCTATAAAAGTCTGGTTTTTCCATATATGTTATGCACAAACTATAATTTGCTATTAATACACAAGCACAGTGTGGGCACACACATCCTTGTAGTTCTTTCTCTCTGTGTTTTATATATTTACAAGTTTAATAACTGTATTTCATTTCGGCTACCAGAATTTACTACTTGAATAAAACTTTTTAATACATATGAAAAATATTTTATTGTTAGAAAGGTTCCTTTATGATACTTGCTCTGACTTATGCACAATATTTGTCATAATATATGTACATTTCCACACTCACCTGTGTGCCCATATAGCTCTGGGTGTCTATAAACTGTATCTAGAGAGAGTGGAAGAAAGTGTGTGTTTATATACATATACATATACATATACACTCTATACATATATATGTGTGCGTATATATATGTAGTGTGTCCATTTACTGTTGTATACACCAATATAAATTCAGTTATATTTTAATACAGCATACTTAGGAGAATTGAATAATCTAGGTTAATATTTTTATATTTCTAAATATGTACTTTATTTTTACCTGCTGTAAAGGTCTGGTTTTACTATATATATTCTATATTGTGCACAGACACATGGCTGTGCACACACACACACGTGTGCACTCCCCTTCCTCTCACTGTCTAGTCAGAAATTTAATAATTTCATTTAATTTCCACATAGCATATGGAACAGAATTAAAAAGGTTTCTAGTATTTTTATTTGAAGATTCATCAAAAAGTTGTCATCACTGACAGGTAAAGATCTGAGCATAAATATATAGTATATGTTGTGCACCAAGAATGTGTTTCAATAACCCAGAAATACTCCCTGTGGCTCCCGTGCCCAGCCCCTCTGTACACACACATCTCTGTCACAGAGGTTTCCATGTACACACTCAGAACAGATTTAAAAAAAAGGGATATATTTTTACCCAGAGACATGTATGTAGAACAATGTGGTTTAAAGGTTAAAAATTTATATTTTCATGTTGTTTTTAAAGGCTAGATTTATATTTTTGATTTTTTTTTCAAAAATATATGAAGTAGATTTTATTATTATGAAGATTAAAAAATGCTATATGGGACACAACATGTGTTTCTTCTAATACACACATTCACCCTGTCTAGGTGTTTGTGCACATTTATCTTTACATGCACACAACTAGAGACATGTAATAATTATATTTCACATTGCCAACTCAACAGCATTTTCTTCATTAATATGAATTTAGAGCTTTTTGTATCCACATTTTACTGCTACAAAGATTATATTTACTATATATATTATTTATTATGTTCAAAATATATTTGTTTTAATGCAGAAACACACAAGACCTCCTTGACTGCCTCTGTGTTTGCTTTTAGCAGCCTTTTTATTATTATATTTTTATATAAAGTATAGAACAGTTAATACATAAAACATGCTTTTGGAGATGTTTTATTTTTTATTTACTTTATATAACAGGATTTTCACGTATGATGAGGTATTTATTAGTACACATTTACATATCCAGAGAAAATTTAAGAAGTATTATTAATACAGCATAGTTAGTAGCATAAATATATTTCAAAATGTAAGTATTTAAAATAAACTGTCTCCTCTCCACCCCAAGCCCAGGAGACACACCCCAAACACATCTTTATGAAGAGCCAAGAGCATATTTTGGAGTAGTTTTCCAGAGCTTTTGCCACTTTGAGGTCCTAGCGCTTTTATTTTAACCCACCTGCTTTGACTTCAGGATAAATTTGGTGGTTTTAAAATTTCTGGGGTCATTCATGGATGAAACGATCCCAGAAAATCTATGATTTAACAATAATAATAATAAAAAAGACTGGAAAAGTCTAGTCCGGAGGTGTTCCTTTGGCTGGGCACAGCCCCAGCTCTGGTTGTTCTGGAGCATCCGATGTTGCCTTAGGGCTGGGTTTGCTGTTTCTTTCTTTTACCCAAGACCCAGTTTTCATGAAACCTGTGAGAATTTAAGAATCTTTGAGATGCTTTAAATCCTCTCTCGCCCTTGCCAGCCTGCTTAAAAATATTATTCCTGCGCCAAAGACACAGCCGTACCCACGGAAAAACGAATCCTTGATCTTGCATTTAAGAGGAATAAACAGGATTTGTCACTGTGACTGTGACCGGTGCGTTTCCACAGCGTATTGTTTTGGGTTTTTTTAACATGTAATCATTCCCTAACTGCAAATGTGGGTGGGGATGTGGGAGAGATCCGTGGTGGAAATGCTGAGAGCACTTCCGAGCAGACACAAGAGGTCACACAAGAGCCGTGAGCGGCTCCCGAGCGCTGGGATCTGCTCCAAACACCGCCAGCTTTTCCTCTTTAATATCCCCTTTATCTTCCCTCGGATGTTTCTCCCTCGGTGCAGCTGCTGGAGGTGAGACCCTGTGAAGATCTAAGTCACCAGTGGTCAGGGGACAAGCACAGTATCACCTCACCAGGGCCCCTTGTGAGACATCGCGTGGCTGGAAATGCCAGGGTGCCCAAGGTGCTCTCCGGAAGTGTCAAACACACTCGGCTTAAAAGGATGATGCTCAATCATTTTGCACATTCACAGACCCAATTTTAATTCAAATGTGCGAATTAGCCTCACCTGCAGACAGCACCCAACAGCCAGGCTTCACCTAGGATGAATGAAACCAGTCAGAGGTAATTTATTGTAACCAGGACTTTGGCCCAGCAACCTAATTCCTCTAACCTGTATTTCGTTCCCTGTTTTCCCTCTCCACCTCTGCAGCCTCCAGACAGAAACATCACCCCTGAGAAAGTACACAGCCCCCTGCTGAGCTGTGTCTCAGCCCTGGGGCCACCTTGCAGATGAACTGGTTGCCCCGTTCTGAGGTCCCAGTGGCCCTGGAGGAAACATGGCTTGTTAATCGGATGTTCTTCCACCACTATGGGGTTTTTTGAGTTACCTGGTGTTATTGACTGGGATTATGAGGGTGAAATACAAATTATGCTGTGCATCCCTGTGCCACCTTGATTTACACCTGCAGGTCAGCATTTAGCACAACTTGTTCCATTTTCCAACAAAACCCCTGGTGGCAAGGGTAAATATGGCATGGGTGGCTTTGGGAGCACAGGTCAGCCACAAATTTTTTGGACAAGTTCTATCACATCAGCTCAGCCAACCCTGGTATGCAACATAGATGGTAGAAAATTTAAAGGGCTTGTCAGTATCAGAGCTGATGTCTCCATCATCAAAAGCAGTGAATGGCTCAGTGATTGGCCCATGATTAACCCCGCCTCGACCCTAACTGTGGTGGTAGGAATGCAATGCCCTGGAGAGAGCTCACCTCTGGCTTGCTCTTGGCCCTGACAGGCAAAGTGCCCAGATTGCACCATTTATTGATGCCATACCATGTACATTATGGGGAAGGGATGTTTTAGGAAAATTTGGAACTACCATGCTTCACTGACACTGAAGATTCAGCTTCACTGACAGATCTTTTTCATAGGGGCCATTGATCAGCCATTCCAAACTCTATTTGGCAAAGTGTTGTCACTCGTGTTCCAGAATTTGGTCATTTGAGATAGGTTCACGTATCTGTTGACACGTAGTCTTGTTTCTTGATGGCAACTGCCCATACTGGAGGGAAGGCCAGCAATGTCACTCGGCACTGGCTCACCTGCTTTGCCTCTTTAGGCCTCCTGGCCACTATTGAAATGGACAATGGGCCTGCCTACATTTCTGAATGGACTCGCCAATTCTTACAACAGTGGGGTGTCTCCCACAACACAGGTATTCCCCACTCTCACACTGGGCAGGCTACTGTTGAATGTACCCACAGGACATTGAAAACCATGCTTGAAAAACACAGGAAGGGGGAGTCAGGGTGCCCACATGACAGCTCAGCAAAAGCCTTTATGTTCTCAACTTTCTGAATCAAGATGAGGTTGGCCAAACAGCATGTGAAACACAATATTCTTTTGATACAAAGACCTCTGGTGATGGTAAAGGACCTGTTAACAGGGCAATGGAAAGAACCCTCAGATCTACTGACATAAGGCAGGGGTAATGCTTGTGTCTCCTCAGGTCACCACGTGAAATGGGTTCCTTAGCGGTGTGTGCAGCCATTGTTGCACCATCCTGACTGGCAAAGGCACTGTAAATGTCTTACCCACTAAGATGGATAGAGCAAAAGAATGATACCATGTGCACATTGTTCATGTCACACACATATGTTGGTGTTTTTGAAAGGTTTTTACTGGGTTACTCCCCCTCTTTCTTGCTCGGACATAATACATCTGAAAATGTTTCAGGATCTGCTCAGGTTTTTCTAATCTTGTGGATGACCTCTGCTTTGGGGTATGATTTAAACATTTAGTAGTATATGGCTTAATTGTCTTTGGTGTGATTTTATTGATTAAACCAAGAAGAGGAAGATGTGGGAGATAAAAAGTCCTGTTAACTTCAATTCACTCTTGCTCACCAGAAAGCACCCCAGGAAAGGGTCAGCTAACAGAGAGGTAAAAAATAGGTGTCTTGGTTTTGAAAGAAGACAGGTATCTGCTAAAGAGAGGCAGGGCCTCTCTTGGGATGGATAATTCAAATCCCCTTCCTTCAAATTATTATAATTTAGAAAATTAAAACGGCTCTCAGGCAGAGATATGGGGATAGGAATAACAGTTCTTTACTAATAGTATAACAAGGTAAACAAACAACAACAACTACAGCAATTAATAGCGAAAACAGAACCAGGGACCTTGACGGAGCTTGGTCTCACAAAACCCGGGGCAGTCTGGTCTCTGGGGACTCTAAAAAAAAAAGGTACTAAGCTGGAACGGTGGGGTATCTCGGGCTGGTGGATCGGATGAAGTTCGGAGCTCCGTCGGTGGTCACTGGAGGGCAGGGATGTTTGGCAGGGAGGCCAGTGCGGGCCTGCGGTGCAGAGCAGCTCTAAAACAGCGCTGAGGCAGTGAGACAGGGCTGAGACAGCTCTAGCAGGGCAGGAAAAGGAGAAATCAGGATCCTCTTGGACACACGAGCAGATGATGGCAGCTCTCCCCAGGATCAGGTCCCGGTGGTGCCAGTGAGAAACCCACGCAGCAACGGCAGCCCAGTCTTCTCCCGATGCAGACCACATCAAAAGTGAAGCTGCCTTCCAGCACTGTCTTTCTCCTCCCCTCCAGAGAAACTCGCAGAGACAAAGGGTGTAGCTAAATACCAGGGTCCATCTTTTTGTCTCAGCTGAGCACTGATAAGTACCAGCAATTAGCTGCCAAGCAACCCTTGGGACAAAAATTCTATAGGTGAAAAAGAAAAGAAACCTAACCCCCAACAATAGGTCATGTAAGCAGAGAACAAATTGTATGGTCTGGCATGTGGTCACCTGGTGCATGGGGCAGTGATTGGTTGGGGAGACAGGTGGACACTGCGTGATCAAAAAGGTGGTTGGGTAAAAGGATGCATGAACAGCGACACCACATTGGCAGGCAGCCAATGCTTGCTTGTTTTGCTTAAGTTTAGAGCATAAAAAGGTTTGGTTTTTTGCAAGAAAGGGTTTCCCTTGGAGCAAGCAAGAAGGAGGTCCGTGTGTCTGTTCCTCATTGCTACAAGAAGGAAAAGCTGCCCTCCTGGGATGCTGTGTGTGCCGGTTTGGGGGTAGAGTTAATTTTCTGGCTTGATGCCTCTCTCCTGAAACACGGGATTACAGCTCCTGCTTCCAGCTCTCTCTCCTTCTGCACTGTCACTAATTTCTCATGTCTCTGTGTCACAGCATCAGCTGGGGAAAGTGTCTGGAGCCTGGAACATCCTGCTGGCTCTGTCAAACAAGGTGGCAGAGAAGCAATGTTGAAGGGAGTGACTTTGTTTAAATCCAGAGGAGAAGAAAGAAAGGGAAGAAGTGAGTCTCCAACTGCAGAAAACCTGCCTGGAAAGGCTCTTTGAGCTGCTGCAGACAGGACAAGGAGTAACAGGCTTAAAACACAGCAAAGAAAACCGTGCTTGGCCAGCCAGAAAAAAAAATAAAAATCAAGAGGGCAGCGGGTGAAACATTGAAATAAACTGCCTGGGAGGATTGTGAAATCCCCATTATTAGAGGCTTTTTAGAACAAGCCTGTCAGGACTGACAGACAGAGTACACCACGCCTGCAGGCAGAGGAGGAGCTAAAAATATCTCACAGTCCTTTCAATCTTTCAGTGTTTTACCAGAAGGCTGATTAAGCTGCTCAGCACCACCATCAGCTCCAAGACAAAAGCCATTTCTGTTCAAACATACTCATATATTAAGATACATATTAAAAAAAATAAAATCCATATTCCCCTCCTGGACCAATCCTAAGCTTCCCATGTTCATGGTTTTTGATTAGAGAAGACAGTTGAGTTCCCACAGCAACAATGCTCAATCCTCCAGCATTTAAGATGCCACTAAATCCTTGCTGGTTGAAGCCGAAAGTGCCAGAGGTTCCCCACGTTCAGTAGGTGTTATGGGTTGGGTTTCAGTGTTTCAACATCCAGAGTAACTACTGCTCTCCTTCCAAACATCCTGTGGGCTGCTCTGAATATCCTGTTGGAGAATGGCTCAGTTGCTGGCTGGCTGTGTCACAAGGAGCCACATACCATGTCTGGTCACACCTCAGCCTCTCCTGGAAGCCACCACCACCCACCAGACAGTGAGGAGGTGCCTGCTGGAGCTAAACCACTCATTCATTCAGTCTCTGCCAACAGCTTTTCACCTCTGAAAATTTAAGGGAGATTTGCAAAGGCACCTAGAGGATTTGGGCACTCAAATCCATGCCAGCAAGGCTAGAGCTGCTAAGCAACAGAGACATCTGAACACATCCCTGAGAGCACACGAGCTTCATTAGCCAATGACATAACTTATGTTATAAAACTGGCCTCTCTGCCAGCCTTTTGCAACAGGATTTTGGTTCCCCAGCTTATCCTTAGGAGCAAGCACCCTGGTTCTGCAAAGGGAACAAGCACTGCCACCCTTACTACTCACCACAGACTGGAGGATGCCTTGGGGTGAAAACAATACAGTGACAGACACCCAGCTCAGTACCAAAACACCATCCACCAAACACCTCCCAAATATGAATCTGAAAACTCTTATCAAGAGAGCCCTGCTTTCCCTGGGGCTTGGACCTGTGAGTGGAACTTCTCTGTGTGTTCTTGTGAATTCTCCAGGCAAGCTGCAAAGCTCACACCAACCCCAAGGCTGAGCAGCCTGCGGTGTTTAGCCTCAGGGACAGTGTTACCACACCACTGCTGCTTGTGCCACTTGGGCAGTGCTGGGAATGCCAAGTTAAAGGCATCCTAACACTTCCAACAGCCACTAGAGAACATCTCAGCTGTCTTATGTCCATTCCCTTCCCTCTGACAGTGGTTGGTGAATTTATTCAGATGAATAATGACTGAAACACTCCTAAGCAGCAGGATGGAGGAGCAGCCTCTGGCTGTTGGAGCACAGTGGTCCATGGCACAGGCTGAGAAAAGGAAAGCAGAAAGCACACCCTGGAGCCAGCTTTGCCGTGCCATCCTGATCACTCTTTTGTCAACTATTTTTAGCTTTAACCTTATGGCACTTATTGATGGGTGAAAGCAATCAGCAGCAGAGCCCAACATCCTGCATTCTTTAAAAATAGCAAAGCATGGAAAAAAGATTTAGTCAAGTACATGATGTGATCATGACAGCCTTGGTTGGCCTTCAGGGACATCTCGTGGCTAAACACACCAGACCCAAGTAAAGAATTGTGCAGAGGTTCTGAGCAGGAGGGACATTTAAGCAAGAAAAAAACCTATGAAGATTTTTCGTATCTTCTCTATTAGTTGCTCATTCCAGCCCCAACAATGTGCATTTTATAGAATATCCTGAGTTGGAAGGGTCCCACAAGGCCACTCAAGCCCCCTTGGAAAGGACTTCCTTACTTACCTAGAACTGGGAGATGGCAACACAATTTCTTACCATAATCACAAATAATTAAGAGGAATGTGGAGCAGACAGGACTGGAACAGCAGCCTACTTTTAGACCTCTTTTTGTTAAAAGGAAGAAAAATGAACATTGTCTTTCTGCAGTCCTCACTGCTTAATTCAATACAATTCAAATGAGCACTCTTAAATAAATTCTTAAATGTAGCCCTTCATTTAACAGAATTATTTTTTGATGCACAGGACGCTGTTTTATTAAAACATGATCTAAGAATATATCCAGTATTCAAAGTATCTGCTGTATCCCAGACATCTTCTGGGAGGGTCCATCTGAAATGTTTGCTATCACTGCTTCATTTAGACTCAGCCTACTTGTGGTACTTCTAAAACCTAGAGGCAGACAAAACACAGAAGCAAGTGCTTTCAAAAACATTTGCCTCAGGAAGGCAAATCCCATCTCTGTACTTCAGCAAGCATTACTGGGAAAAGCACTATCCTTACTCCTGAGAGGAATCAGCCTCAAGAGCTGCAATTAGATAGATGGGAAAAGGAGAAAAGACTAATTGATATGCTTGCTTTTCAGACAGAAACTCATTTTTAGTTCAGCTTGTCTATATTTTATGCAATGATACTCCTCCAGGGACAGGAGCAAAATTATGTATTTCAATGTTCTTAAGCTGGAAAAAAAAAAATCCCAATATATAATGGTATGAAAAACTGACCCAGAACAGCAAAAGGGAAAAGCAAATTTTAAATATTGACCAAAATTTAGAAATATATATTTTCCATGCTAAAAATTGAATAATTTGGATTGCAGTCTTTCCTATTGTTTTTAAAGCATTGGCTGAGCATGAAGGTCCTAAGCTTCAACTCAGGATCCCTTTTGTCAGGAGTGGCCACAGTGTCAGTCCCTGACTGTCCTGCCCAAGTGATGGAGGGGGAAAAAGCAACCACCAAGAATACAAAAGTTTCCAAATTGCACCAAATGTTTATTGTTAATCTAGTACATTCAATATCATATTGACTAGAATACAGTAATTCAAAATATTTTTGGTGAATTGAAACTTTTTAAAAACCATTTCGAACACTCCAAAAAGCAAATGCCATGAAAAATTAACTTAAAATTAAAACAAATACATTCTAGCAATAGTTCAACTTTTGACTACAGAAAACCTTTACATGTATTTTAGTGGTTTCAGCAGTACTGCATTTTCAACAAAATATATGGACTCCCAAAAAGTGGAAAATATTAAAATAGACACAATGTTAAAAAACTGAGGCATCCAGATGTTCAAGACTGTTGTAGCAGAATCACCTGTCCAGCTGTTCCCTTTGCTCTCTTTTGGGGCAGTTCATGAGTTTGCTGTGGTGCTGCCACTTCTCTGATCACCTGCTACCACCGCACAGCAATTCTTCAATGTCTTGAATTTAAAGTTTGTCCCTCTGTTAAATTCCCTACACAAATGAAAATATTCTAAAACTTGCAACTGGCAAATCTGAGTGAAACAGGACCTTTAAAACATCCCTATCTTGCTATTTATTGCTTGCAGACAGGCAATATCCAGAACAAAATCTGAAAAAGGCAACACATTTTGGTTTTGTTTTTGAATACTGACATGAAAAACTGAGTAAATTATAAAAAGGATAAAGTCAATCTTAATATAAGACATTCATTACATAGTGGGACAGGATACAATTATGGGGCAAACAGGATTATAATGACTCTTCTACACTGGTCATTAGAGCACATGTTCTACAGTCATGACTTGCTACCACAGCTGGATTTCCTGTACAGACAGACAGACCAGTTGGATTTTATATGAAGTCCTAAGATGACAAGTGACACCCTATCAAGTTCTCCAAGCTCTGCTCCCTGCCAGGCTGTGCTTGTGAAGAACCCTGAGCTCCAGGTACTCAGCAATACTCTGATGCTGCTCCCACCTGGATTTCCCAGCAGAACCACCCCACCAAAAGTTGGTGGTACCAGTCAGTTTAAGTCCCTAGGGAAATCTAAGCCTTAATGCACGTGTGTGTACATGGGCTGGGGAAACAAGTGACCCTGGTTTGGATGGGGGATATTCCCCACACAAGCCCCCTGGGCAGCACAGGCACAACTGGGAACCTGGAGGAGAAAATCACCTCAGCTACTCCTTTTAGAGCTCTTCATCACAAATAAAGCCAACTTAAAGTCTGGTTCAGTGGTACTGTAAATGAGCAGAATGCTACCTTGTTAGAACTCAGCAGAATCACATTTAGGTTTTAGTTTGTGAAAGTGGTTATTGCAATTACAGCTGCAATACAACCTTCAGAAGAGGTACAATGTTTGCTCCTCAGGACAGGGTGTGGAA
The DNA here is from genome assembly GCA_910950805.1 of Acrocephalus scirpaceus scirpaceus. Classification (NCBI taxonomy): domain Eukaryota; kingdom Metazoa; phylum Chordata; class Aves; order Passeriformes; family Sylviidae; genus Acrocephalus; species Acrocephalus scirpaceus. Next base: position 7,922,360 of record OU383789.1, read on the forward strand.
TGTAACCATTTCTTGCAAGAGTTTGCAACATGAGTAACTGCATAGATGACAGTTGTGTGTCTTCAGTTCAGTAAATGTACTTTTAAAGTTTACAAAAAACACAAAAAAGTTTCTATAAAAGTCATATTATACCAAGATAATGGATGGTAAAAGTAGATTAGTTGTCTCTGATTCATGTTTAAGAAATGACTGGTGGAAACGTGAAAGAAACCAATTTCAGGTCAAGAGCATTACGTTTTCACTATTGCACTGACTTCACCATTTGAATCCCTAATTTAGAAAAATTCACGTAGTTAAAAATTGTAAAATTAAACTAGCATACAAAATCTGTTTGTAAACATCAGGTAGCCAGTTCTTTTAACATGGAATGGACTCTTGGTTACTGCAGTACAGTATCTTATTTACAGCACTTGCCATGTGATGGGCAATGGCAGGACATAAACATCAGTTCACAGTAATTGTGTTCACAGAACTACCAAAGTCAGTGCAGTTTTGCTGTGCAATTTTTCCAATTCCCCCAAATCTTTAAGTCAAAAAATACTGTTACAGAGGCCAAGTGCACATTATTTTTTTGGTACATATCTACAGATATAGAGATATACATAATCTCATAAGTGACGAATTATGTCTGCAGGACTTCTGTAAAGGTACTTCCAAATGGCATAGTAATGGACAGCAGCTGCTGTGGCCACGAAGACATGCCAGATGGCATGGGCAAAGGGGATCACTCCATCACTCTTGAAGAACACCACACCCAGGCAGTAGATCAAACCTCCCCAGGCCACCTCCTGCAGTCCCTCGGTGTTGCTCTGCCAGGGAACAAGGACAGGTCAGGGGCAGGGTGTAAAGGGGGCATACTGTACTTATGGTCAAAATACAAAGTGCTTTTCTCCCCCAAGCAAAGGGAGCTGGCTGTGACAGCTCAGAAAATGTTGGTTGGGACAGATGGACAAGTGAGAAATGCAGTGTATTTATATTACTTTGTGAAAAGCACAATAACGTGTTTATATATTATGTCCCCATAGCACTAGAGAAGTTATACTGGGACAACTCAAGAACTAAAACAAGATTGATGGTTTGCTTCATCAGCAGAGATAAACATGGAGACAAATAAAACCACATTATTCTGTGGAAGTGTGAGTTTAATGCAGCTCCTACCAGCAAGACTTTGACACAGCCAGTTAAAGCATTAACTTGAAAATGTGTCAGGTTTATATTAGCAGCAGAGAGGATTAATCAACATTATTTAAAATGTGTAACTATAAATAAGTTTGGAGTAGGATGCTTTTCAGATGCACCAAGAAACACAGGCTCTCTTTATCTACACAACACAGCCCAGATTGAACAAAACAGAGCAGCATTTCACTGAAATGTGAACTATAAATCCAAACTATAACTGATTGTATTTGGATGCTCTGCAGAGAACATTTGTAAGTACAGTGTACTAAAATGAACTTCTCTGCAGAGGAAAGGGCTGCACTGGAATTTAAGCTGGTTATAAAAGGCAAGTTTTGTTTGTTTGCACTGTTAATAGTCACATTTCTTACCATGGATGTCACTACCAGAGCAGGAGAAAATCCCATCGCTAAATAGAAAAAGAGTTCAACGATCTTATACCTAAAAAGGAACGATTTGAGTCAGTTAAGGAGGTGTACAAAAGGATGAACATTTCCTTCAGTAGCAAAAAAGGACATTTTAAATTATGTGTTGGTATGGGGTCATTACTCTATTCAAAAAGCTTTTTGTGGAGATAGATAACCAGTCTTTTATGACAAAATTAAAACTAGTGTTTATCTCTGCATTGTACAGTTGCAAGCAATACCGTCTCTAAATACTGCCTAGATGCCTTCACTTGCAGGAAACTTAAATTTTCTTATTTGATGAGAACCTTGGTAGCTCATCTCCAAAACAAAAAAAGTTTGGTCTCATTTTCTGAGGATATTTTTCAGTTTAAAGTTAAATGCAAAGAATAATTCTTACTTTTCATGGTAGAGAAATACATAAAGGGTTCCCCCAGCAGCCATCAGCCAGATAAACCATCGCATGTGAGATGCCAGAGGTCCCAGCTCACGGAGATTTAACCTGGAGGCACAATGATTCCAAGAGACAAAAGGTGATGACTGAACAGACCACACTGATACAAGAGCAGCAGGGATTAATAAAAACAAATAAATACTCAGAGCTTTAACTACAGAATGATAGGGGAACAAACACTGGGACATTCTATCCACAGAGAGGCAGAAGGTGTTTGCATTGATGGGTGGAAAGCATGAACTGAGGTATGTCGAATATAAATAAAATACTTTCTGATATTTTCTAGCATTATTTTGTGTTCAGCAAGGCCCAGGATTACAATTACATTACAATGTCTATCACAACATAGAATGTGGTCAATTGCATTCAAGAAGGCATCTATAGATTTTGGAAAGCTGCAATGACAAACTGTTTACTTTGGAAAAGCTTTGATTATGCAGCTGTGGTCCCCATTTCTTACCATGGTGCGTAGGATGCTGCAATGAACACATAGATCATCATTCTGTCACACATGTGAAAGCAATGCTCCATTGTTCTAGGGAGAGAGAGAACAGGTCACCATGACACATTTTGGAAAGATTTTTGCATCATCTCATTTTCCTGACATGCTCTGGAATTACTTTGGGGAAAATGCCATCACCGCCACCCCTCTTAAAACCATGTGGAGGAACTGAGACATGTATGAGCTGAGCACTTCTCCAGTCCTCTCCCCTTCTCCACCCCACCTTGCATACCTGTCACATCAACTCTGCCTAATCCAGACACTGTCACTATTTAGTGACTACTGACTAGATCCAATTATGGCCCAGAATGATTTAGGGGCCTTATAAGAGAAAAATAAAATAAAAATAAAATAAATCACATGTCAGTTTTGCTATTGCTGCCTTGGTCCCAAGGAGGTTTCCTTCTCATCAGCTGGGCATTGGCAAAAGCTGTGTTCCTCAAAGCACTTGAGCATGCCATAGTCCCAGACAGTGGGATATTTTTATCTGCAATGGGATATTATCAATCAACCACTTACATTATGTATTTCCCATTCTGCTTCTGGATTTAGAGCTACTAGGGCCTACGAAAACACATCTCCTTTGTGACAAGGCAGCAGACATTCAAGTTCATTGGTACATGAGCTTGGCTCACTATTTCTTAAAAAAAATCAAGGGTGTTTTTATCACAACTCAGTAGAAAGTACCACTCCAACCTCCTGTAAAATTGGTTTTGACTGAGAAACACAATGGGGAAACATCACGAGAAAGTGAAACATTTTCTCCTGCTACCTTAAGTGACTCTTTTTCCAGGAAACGATGTGGAACACAGTGGAGACAATGAAGAGGGCGCAGAGCCCCACCCCATACATCCATGCTGTGATCTTCTCCCAGCGGTCATCAGAGAGCCGATGCAGGAGGGCACTACCCACGATTGCAGGAACAATGAGGAACTGGCAAAACAAAGGCCATTGTCAGGTCTCTGCCTGCCGTGGTGCCACCCACAGAGCAGCACCAGCAGGCAGAGAGCTCAGCCCCAGCCAGAGAGAGTTTTGTCATTTTGCTTCAAGTTGACACATCAGCACCAGAAATTCAACAATGTCTCTGGCATAGGTTAGACCCAGTTTTGCTAAATTTCTCCTCCCATGATACCAGGGAAGGTTACCAACTCCTCTAGCCTTGATAGAAAATTCTTTTGTCTAATTCTGGAAGTATTAGCAGTGGTTTTGTTTTCACATTCTGCCTCATGTTTTAAAACCACATTGATCTTACTCTAGGCTGGAATTTAAGCCACCTCTTGTGCATAGACACAGAGCACAAGACAGATCAAAATAAACTTGAATCCCAAATGAAAAAAACAAAGTGCAGTTGCAGGAATTAAGCAATGGTTTTGCACAACTTGGGTTTAAGCTATCATAAATAAATTAGCTGCAAACTTCTCTCATGAATAGATTTTTAATGCACAAAGATGTTCTTCTCATGCAGTGTACCTAACTCTGTTTTCCTGCCCACCTCCTTCTCAAGCATCTTTAATTCACTTCTTCCAAAACAGGCCCCGTTCAAACATCATGAAAAAATTACCACACTTGCATGAAGCATCCAAGAAGTGGCTGCAGGCTTAACATACATTTAAAACTGAGTTCCTTTCCAGAATAAAATATGTGATATAACTCTATCTCCTTCATGAAAAAGCAAAGAGAAAAGGGAAGGAAGGAGAAAATAACCCCCCAAAAAGCCTAAAAAACACCCTATGTCCAGCAAGTATTTAAAGAAGAGAGCTTACTGATTCAGACATTTCTACCCATCTCCTTCCACTATCAAGTCAGCCTTCTAAGTCACAAACACTGCAAAAATTCCCTTTCAGGCCCTACAGCATGTCTAAGATGCTAATTTGTTCCCTTGAATTGCAAATAAGCTTTTTAGGTTAAATTCTTGGTAATTTAACCGAAGTCTCATATGTTAAACAATAAAGCCAGGAACAAGTTAAACAAATCTGGCCACTTTGCATTACAGGTTTGATAGCTCAGACTGCAAAGTTCTAGTCTAGGCTGATCTGTCTGTCCTTTATCTAATTACAGACTAGAGGAAATTGAGGTTCTGCTCAGTGTAGAGGATGCAGAGCAAACTGAATGGATCTGAGAAGCAGCTGGTTGAGCCAGAGAATAAAAACAAAAAACAAGTGGCTTTTCCTTCTGGCTTTGAAGTAGATCAACTGTAGCTTCATTACTATTAAATTTCCTTATATTCTGCAAAATTTAGTATATTTGTGCCAAAAGCTGTAGAGACATGGAAATAAAAAGTATGGCATTGATACATTCACAGCATTGGGATCAGAGGTAAAAACACTTCCTGAGCCTTGCAATGAAACTATGGAAGTTGACTTGGTGCACTTTAAGGCCAGAAATAGTCTGCCAGCCTGGCTTGTCATTTATCACCAACCCTAAGTTTCCACGCACACATCCTGGACAGCCCCCAAAGTCAGGGAAGGTTGAAATGTCAGGAGATCAGTCACTCCTGTTTTCCAAATATGACACACAGTGTGAATGAAGTGTGGCTGAAGGCCCTGGGACAGCCAGGAACTGATGAGATGTGACAGCTGTTTCATCTAGTTTTTGCAAGGGACAGGAGGATACGCAGCCCCAGTGCATGGGGTAGTATGGTGGTATAGCCATGGCTCTTAAGCTATACAGTCCCACTGTATCTGCATTCCTCAGTTTCCTTCCCAATTTTTGGTGCAAATTTCAGTTTTGGCTAAACTTGACAGAGAAGTAAAACTTTTCAGCAAGATTAAGTATCCACAAATACCAGGTAAAATAGCAAATTCCTACTAATTCCCTCTAACCGCCTAGGCATGAGCTGCTCAGGGACTCTGACAGAGACCACTTCAGAGGAAAAGAGCCTCTTTGGACTTTAGATTTAGATGTTACACAGAATAACCTGCCTTTCTTACACACAGACCCCAGCTTTTTACTAATCTCCTCAAATAAATATTCCACAAGCTAAGCTGTGACATGGGATGCTCAAATGGGCCAAAACAAAGTTCAGTGTCAATCACTTTTTCCAGTAATTATTGTGTATTAAGTGATATGGTTAAAACAAAGAAGCAATTCTCTTATGACCTCTTTCTTCGCACCTTCAGAATCAAGAGTACAGCACGTGAATGAAGACCTTAATTCCTTTTTTGTCTTGTCCTGCTTTAAAGAACAATTGTACCTCTCACATGGAACAGCACTGTATTCCATGAGAAGGGCTGATTGTTTTTCCTACGTGTTCTTTTTGGAACCATTTTCCTCTCTGTCCCTGATAGGCACCATGGGAACAGTCAGACAAAATGAGATGTTTTATTACTCTTTTCTTTTTGGCCAAAAATAGCTAGATTAAATACAAAATCCAGAAATGATACCCTGCTGTTCCAGCCAACAGGATGGAAGTTCTTTAGATGGAAATGCCATAAAAGGTAACTTATGGTACAGTGGGCTTTACCCATCTTATAAAAGAAATACAAAACTTTAGTTCATAAAAAAGGCAGATTTTCCCACGTTCATTTGAGAAAGTAACTTGCACAAGAATTGCATTTTAATCTCCAGTTTTCAGAATGGAAAAGCCATTAATCAGTCCTTTAAAAGGAGGGGAATTTACCAAAAAAAAGGAGTCAGAGAATCAGAACTAACAGAATGAGTGGGATTTTGCTGTGTCATTTCACAGCATGACAAAGCATTTCTTAGTCGCCAATATTCCTTGAAAAAAAAAAAAATCCAGCTACAAGTCACAAAATCTTGGCTTATCTCACCATAGAGTGCAAGTCTTCCAAGTGAATATCATCAAACCACTGGGTACTTAATGTACGGTGAGCAAACCCAGAACTGTGATGTGCAAATTTACTAATTTTAGCACCTTGATTAATTCTGGCTGTATTAGAAATGGAGCTGGAAGGGAGATCTGCAGAACAAGAGAGAAGGCAACAGTTTCCTAAGCTTTCAAGAGAAATGCCAGAACAAAATGAGAGAATTATGTTAAAAGCTCTTTGCAATAAGGAGGAAGATAAAGGATTAAAACATGTTTATTTACATCTACAGGTGGTCCTTCAGAATAGATTTCAGCACAATCTCAGTGTGGTGTATTTTGGGGAACCAATTACCACAAACTCTGCTGTCACAACGACCAAAAAGCCTTAAGCCACAAGGAAAGAGGCTGACACAATAAGCTGTGAACCTGATCGGGGTCACTTCAGGGAAATTACACTCCGGTAACTAACTTACAGCAAAATATCCAGTCCCTTCCACCTGCTGTCTGTGATTCTTTAGGATACTGCTCCACTGGTCAGTATTTTACATGTATTCTTTCCATATTTCTGCAGACAATCTCTGCCATGGAGAGCTTTAAAAACCTGCCGGAAGATTTGCTTTTGTATATAACATTCCTGGAAAATGAAGTTATTTTCCTTGCACATCATGCAGGCAGCAACAATGCCCTTTGCTGCATGAGCCACTGCAGCAGAGCATGGTGTTACTGCTGCAATCTCACAAGCCTCTCACTGGGAGGGAAACACCAAGGGCACAAAGATGGTCCACGCACTTCCATTTTGGAAAGGAAGGCAACAGAAAGAGCACTAAAGTTGCCAGCCCCGCCCCCCAAAAATGTGACACTTAGAGGGAACCACCAAGGGCTGCACCCATCTCCAGCTGCCTGCTCCAGGAGTGCACTCCTGTTACCTTCTCTCACAAATTTTCAATTTTCCCCTAATTTTAGGAGACCAGTAACATGGAGTGGGAGGCCTACAAGCAACCTGGGCTGTGCAACACACAGAGAGTAGAGAAACTGCTTATACCACTCAGAGGGAATAGAGACATTTTCATCAGAAGAGCCCTTCTGAAATTTTGATGACCCCTTCTTTCATGCTCAAATGGCCTTCTAAATGCTCCAAGTCTCATTTTTAAAATTTTTATACTACTTCTGGTTTTCTATGCCCTTCACTAACCCAATCTGGAATACAGACTATAATAATTTTAAGAATAGTTACTCCTTTTAAGACAGTTGGAAGAAGCATTTCAAGTATTAAAAAGGAAGCCATGTTTAAATTCTGAAGTTTTAACACAACAGGGTCTATCTTTTGTCAGATAAACCTTACATACACCAGAAAGCTTCATGATGAAAAAGCCACCTCTCCCCTCCAATTCTCACAACCCCTGCTTTTCTCATGCACTGTTTCCTTCCTGTTCCTCTGAACACAGAAAACAGGTTTTTGTTTGCAACTACTTTGCTGCCATTCCTGTCTCCCAGTGTCTGAAGGCAAGTCAATACCTCATTTAAAGCTAAAAAAAAAAATCAAATCAAGACATTTAAAATAGCCTTACAAGAAATTTGAAGATACTTTACCATGCTACACAAAGCTACCTTTTAAGTATTGTAGGAAAAAGTTGTACGTGGGATTCTATAGCCTCCTTTATCCTTATTTTTTTGTTGCTTGTTTTTTTATTAAGCAGCTGCCATAAACTGATTCCTCTGTATTTTTAAGTCCAAAACCATGTGCGATACCTACTGAGAAGTACAGCCACACACAAAGTAGAAGTTGACTGCCTCCTGAATTATGAATAAAAGTTTGGAATAAAAATATATTGGAGAACCATTGTTGAGTTCTGTTTTGTAGAATCATCAATGTCTAATTGAAAACTCGCACTGTCATCTAGCAGCAAAGACTCAAGTCATTTGACCATTTAACATGTAGTAACTCTGCAACACAAAGGAGATGAAATCATACCCCCCAGCCTTTTCTGTGCTTTCCCAGCTTAGACTCCCATTTCAAGACTAAATATCGATCAAAACTTATTGCATATTTATTTTAACAGTTCATGATAGGTTTTAGCAGCTAGTTTGACTGCTCAGAAGGTAATTTGACAGCTCCACCACAAACTGCAGCCTACCAGAAAAAAACACTGATCCACGTTGGCTGTCATGTCCTGCTAACAGGCAGGAGTAAAACATACCTGTTTTTCAACTAGGTGAAAGCTGAAATTGCTAAGGAGCACAGCAGCATTTGCCAGATATTTTGAAATCTAACCTTTTAGCCAGAGCAAACAAGATTTGCACAAGGATTATGAGATAAACTACATATTTGTGCTAACAGAATGTTGCTTCATTCCCTAGGCAAATAAGCATATATTTACACAATGCTGTACATGAGACTCTTGGCTTAAGAACACAGAAGCTTCATTCAACTTTATGTCTATCTGCAAAACCAAGGTGATTCCGTTTTTACCAGCACGACAGAGCTATATGTTGGTTATTTATGAATACACACAAGGGATCCTTAAGAACAGAGCTCCTTCTAGAACTGGAGTCCTGGGCATTACTTTGAGCTTTCATATCTGCAGCTCACTCAGACACACTGGAGATAAGTGACTGAGGACAAAGTCAAACATACTTCAGACGTTTGGAGTTGAGGGATTGAGAAGACGCAAAAGCTGCTTTTATAAAAGGGCAAATGCTATCTTAAAAAGCAAACAAACACATTTTTAAGTCCTTTTCAAAGTGCCAGACAGCAAATTAAACTTCCTAATTACTAAAAGAAAAAAAAGTCAAAGGGGATTGCTTTTGTTATTCTTTATGTGAATATCATATATTCAAATCTAGAATAAGTCCTTACATTACGAAAATAAGGAAAGATTCAAAATTTCAGCAGGGCTGTCAGCATTATTGGGGCCTCTTGCAAAATAGCAGATTTCTTGAAGAGTCAATAGGTATCAGAATTAAAACATTCCAGCTCTTGTAACTCATACCCACAGGCAGTCTGATGAAACCTTCCCACTTCTCACATGGATAAAACTTTCTTATACTTCCAGTTTACAATTTGCACAATACATCAGCACAGACCTGGGAAATCCACCTTGCAGGCTAACTAGAAGTGGTCTATACCCCTTTTACTGCAGGCATCCTTTGACTGGAACAGAGGGAAAATATCAAGTTAAAGACCTTAACATTGGTGAAAAGGAATCTTATGAAGGATCTGGAGCTCCAAGAGTTTCAGAACATTACCAAACATCTAATTTTTTGGACTGTTACAGTTAATGCTTATATGCACAAAAACAGAGAGAGGCTGTAGATATGAACACAGTGAGGCAAAGGTAAGCATTTTGCAATCCAAACCCACAAAAATTTATTGAAATATCTAGTTAATAAAAAAATAGGAAAAGAAGCCAGAAGTGTACTTACTGCATGTGTGTAACAGTTAGCAGCATGTTCATAGCAAGTGGGTTTGTAGCGGCTGTTGGCTGGAGCTGGGTGGTTCATGAACCTGTTGAATAATTAAGAAATACTTTTAGGAATGTTACTAAAACATCTGAGTGTCATAAAGGAAAAGAAGGAATACTTCCAACCTAGTAGTGTTAAGAATTATAAGCACAGACATGTTCAAAGTAACTGTGATTTAAATTGCAAGTTCTCCCAAGTAAAGTCTCTTACCAGATGCACATGTTAAATAAATTCTGGTGACTGCCTGGTGCAAGGAATGGTTATCTTTAATCAAGAGTTCACACAGAACAGACTCCCTCTTTTCTCACAGTTTGGTCAGATGAAGAATGAACTATTTCCTATTTAAATTACATAGCAAGAACTCTTAATTATTCTTGAAATATGGAGTTCATCATAGCTGTCAGGGGTTACTCTTCTTTTAAGAAGTTCTTGAAACTGCAGCAATATTCCAGTTTGGAACATTTTAACACTGATTTTTTGACTCCTGTAGCAAGAAATATTTGTCTGGAGCATGAAATGGCTCATTTTTTCCAATCTTGTGTCTGTAACCAAGATCCAAACATCCCCTACACCAAGATGACAAAAGGAGACTCTAATGGTCAGTTCCAAAGAGGAGACATTTCAAGAGGTTTGCCATAGACATTCCACCCTTTTCTCTAAGAATTTTCAAACATTCTAACAAACAATCACGTCAAATGCAGTCCATGCAAACTGAACAGAATACGATGAAACCTGAGAAAGTTTTGGAAGAACTTGCCAATGCAAACATTTCATTTAAGTGTATTAAAAAACCCAAACACATGAGCTGTTTCTGTGAAACTCAACAATTTCAATCTGTGTCGGAACACTTGTAAAAGACAACACACACCTATATGCGACAGTCAAATGAAAGCTGTGAACTTCTCCAGCTCCAGTCTGTTATCCCAGCACTGCTGACTCTCCTATAATAGTGATTATCTTTCACCAATAATTCCAGTTTACACCAGGCTATTCTAAAACTATGCACTGAAATTAGTCAGGTATCCAAGAAGCCAGAACAGCTTCACAAGAAATACAGAACATGTCTGTATGCTCAGAAATGAGAGCAGCTTTGTTACCTAGATTTATACAAAAAGCTTGTTAGACAAACTTTGGTCCTTCCCCATGCTCTCCCTGGTTTAAATGAAAATGAGTCCTATTTTTATGACATCTATAAAATATTGGCCAACCTCAAACCAGGGAAAAACAAACAAACAACTAAAAAAGTGCAACCCAAATCTTACAGTTGGCATAAGCAGTTCCAAATTCTTGGGATATTTCACTTGGTTTTCTTGACTGATTTATTAAGTGACTTGTAAACCATTTTTTTCTAAACTGATAAATGAAAATGTAGCAGCATTGGGAAAATAATACCATGTCATGATCCCTCCCCAAACAGTAGGAATTTCAAGGTACAGTTTCATTGCTACTAATACAAAGGCTAAGAAAATCTGGATTTAATTTACAGACACGGAACATAAATGGTTGCTAGCAAATTAATAACCCTGCAGGAGTTAATATATGGTTAAAAATGGTAATTCTTTTGTCTGTGACAAATGGCACCTTGCTCTCTTCTCCCAAGAAGACAATGACACTCTCATCACAAAGGCTCGCAGAATATTTGGAAAATTACTTCTTTCCCAGTGCTTGTATGTCTTCAACAGCTGCTGAACACCATCTCAGTATCCTCTAAAGATTGAACATTCAGTTTGCCCAATTCTGCTTCCAAGTTAGGAAAATGTTTAAAAATAAAAGCATCTGTTGGCTCAGCGAGTGGGCAGGCTTGGACTGCCCTTGTCCAACTCCACAAATTCAAAGTCATGGGAAACTTTTCACTTATCACATCTAGAGTATTATTACATTTCTCTGTGGTGGTACCTTGGAAGTCTCATAAGAAGTAAAGAATAAAAAAGTCAAACTCAAACCAAAAGGAATAAGCTTATACTCTGTAGTAGCTTTATAATTCCTGTTGTTCCAAATTTCTATATAAGATACTATTATCATATAAAATCTATAAATAATCGATGCCTCCTGGTGGGATCTTCTATTATCCAACAATAGACTACTTTTAATTCTTTTTCCTTTTTTTAGCAGGAAATACACTGCATCTTTCTAAAGCAATCACACTGGATCTAGGAATAATGTAAGATTTTAGAATTGTGAACAAATGCTTTAGAAATTAGAACCTCTTACTGTCACTGATTTAAACTGTCACTCATTTATTAGCCATAGAACAAAACACAAAGAAAGTAACAAATCTATCCTTGCTCTGTTACCTACACAGAGTTGGGGTTTTTTTCCCCTGTTTTGTTTGTGGCAGTACAGGAATGATGCAAATACCTTGCACCAGAGCTCCAGCAGAACTTCAGTATTAGCAACACTTCACCCATCCCCTTCACCTCAGTGTTTATACCAAAAACACCAACATCACCAGAGTGTTTTGGCAGGAGGGGAAGTGTTCAGCTTTACCCCTGCCTTGCAGAAATGGGTCTCACAATCCCCAACTCTGCTGCACATCTGATGAACCTGCACCTCTCCCTTCTGAGAGGGATCGCCTTTAACAGGCTGCAGACCTTGACGCCAAACATAGGAAAGCATTTGCTCAGGTCACTACTCACAGGCAACGGTCTTAGTAAAGCAAAGTTTCAGTTATTCCCCTCTGCCTTTTGATAATTAACTATTTACAAACGTTATGAGGAATAACTGCAGAAAGAGGATCATTAACGAGGTGGTTGGAAGGGCAATAATGCTAGCCAGTGCTTCTGTGAAGTTCGTTTCATTTTCAGCTTGGCAGTTTAGGTTTAATGTCTTAACTAACAGATGTGAATTTAGAAAATAGCTGCTCTGTTATATTACTGATGTGCTCATCAAAACCAGGAAAATTATTTTGACACACACTGGTAAAGTCAGTCATACACTCCTGTAGTTATAGACATGTATGACATTGCAACACAAAGGCAGAATGTGGTTGCAGACTTATTCACATTCTAGAGGCAAAACAGCTCTGCTCTTTCTTGAAGATAAATAAGTAAGCAAATAAACCCCATGCCACCACCAACAATGGATGCTTCTTGTCTCCTGCTTTGTGAATACTCCAACACAGGGACATTGTTCTTCCTCCTATCTACAGGTTACATTTGCCTCTTCTGAAAAAGATAATTGTGGGAATTATAATCTCACCTACCTAAAAGCGGAAGCTCAGTAAAGAGAATTCAGATGCTGTTTACTCCTAGACAAAGGCTCTCTATAACACAGCCATTAAGGTCATTATCAAATGCAGGACAGTCTGATAAAGTCCCACTGAACTGGACTACAGTTTACAGGAAATGTCTTTAATTGAAGCCTTTTTTGATTCTCTAGCAAATCTCTAATGTATTCTTTAATAGCAGATCTGGTGAAACCAGAGTCATTTAATCAGAGGATATGCAGCACATCTCACAAGGATGCATAAATACTTCTCCATTTAAGATACTGACAATCCAAGATACCTAAGATAAAATATTAATGCCTTCAATACCAGAATAAGAAATTTCTCAAATTAAGAGACTAAGAATTGCTTGCAGCCAGCCAGGAGAGCAGAATGCTTTTGCACTGAACTGAGCTGTGAGTTCCTTCTCACAATTTAAATTCTCAATGCTCAGGATCTGCTCAAGGCCAAGAAGTCCAAGATTCAGAATTTCACAAGCAAACAAACAGCTTTTGATGAACATATTCCCACTACAAGCAGGAAAAAGGTATTGAGAGAGACATACGGCAATTTAAAACAAGAGGGAAGAAAACTCATACCCCTCCCTTCGTGCTACTTGATCTTTGATCTTGAAATACGTCAAATATTTTAAATACTAAACATACAGACTGATCCATCCTTTGTGACAGACACTAATCTCAAGCTCCTATTCATTTCCAAGAAACAGATGCTGTATGTTTCACAGAAATTCCAGAAGTAAGAGAAGGTAGTGTTTGGGAGACAAAGCAGAAGGAAAATCCGAGGGTTCTTAATGCTTTGTCTTTGCATGCAAAGCCAGCTTAGAAAAATAAATTACAAAACCCCAAATCCATTGCACATTTCTGTATGGCATTTGTCTGGCGTCACAGCAAGCTTAGACCCTGAACTGCAGAAGGGAAATCAAATCTTGCCTTATTGATGACTCCCATCTGGTTAATGAATTATTGTTTTAAGTACGAAGCAAAATGTCAGTAAAAACAGCAAGCACTGATAATGGCCTCAAAGATCTGGATTTTTTAGTCTTTTCAGGAAGTATATTTCCTTTATTCAGCTCAAAAGACCTCATACTTCCTTTTACCAGCTGAAAAGCATATTCCCTCTTTTTGTGCCTCTCTTTGTGCTTTCCAGCAGCAAGAGAAGCCATTTAGACTTAATAAACCGCAAGTAACAGCATAGGAGAAACTGCAACAAGGTGGGCGTAACTCCACAAAACCAGCAGTAGCATACATCAAATGGGGTTAAAAATTGCTTCATTATCTAAATATGTGCTTCAATATCTAGGATGTTATCTAGGCTTTTTAATTTAAGAGGAAAAAAAAATTACAAGCAGGTCAAAACAGATCTGCACTACATTTTCCTGATGACCATTCAGATTATAATTTGAAGATAAACTAAAGGGATTTATATAAAGCTTGCTTGCTTTGACCAAATTGGCTAATATTTCCTCTTTACAAATTCATGCAGTTAAAAGTAGATCCAAATTCCTCTGCACTAGGCACCTTCCTTCCTGGATTTGATAATATCTAGCTGTTGTTTGTAACTGTTCACATAATCTTTACTAACACTGAACATCTGAGGCACAGAAATAATTCAGATCAGTGCAGAAGCACTTCCCTTATTTGGAAATATCACTGAAATCACAAGCAGTGTGAAGGTTCATGTACTTACAGCAAGATACTAAAGATAAAAAGAAACCTGCAATACTCTGAGAATCCACAAGCAACTCTGCTATCATACATAGATTGGGTCATGGAAAAAAGTATCTGTGCATCCCACTGACCTCCTCAAAGCCTCCCCAGCCTTCTGGCAAGCACGTAAGGCAGCAATTCAAGCTAAAGAGTGGGCAGCAATCACAAATCATCCCAGGTGCTGCAGCACATCTAAGCTCAGGGGCAAAGGACCAAGCCAGCCGAGATGTGGGCTTGCACAGAAACCACATCCAACTGCATTCATATTTTTCTCTTTCAGTTTTATTTCCCTTTTAATACTTAGGTTTTAGTTTCTTGAGCAAGTTGGTGAAAGGAGAACAGGGCAGCCCTACAGCAGGTACCTGGTCAGAGAAGGCACTGTGAAACTGGCCTCACCCAGGAGATGGGCTGTCCATCAACAGCCTGGCAACTGGACTCAGGGCAATGAAGAACCAAAGCCCACAGATGTTTACCCAAGAACCACGATTACAGTTACCCAATCGACCTCCCCTGAACATCAGCAGCATCTTCAGCTGAATGAGGGTTGATTCTTAAGCTGAAAAAGCATAGATTTAGATTGAATACTAGAAGAAATTCTTCCCCGTGAGGGTGCTGAGGGCCTGTCACAGAGAAGCTGCGGCCGTCCCATCCCTAGAAGTGTCCAGGACCAGTTTGGACAGGGCTTGGAGCAACCAGGTCTAGTGCAAGGTATCCCTGTCCATGGCAGGGGGTGGAATGAGATGAGTTTTAAGGCGCTTCCCACCCAGAGCACTCTGTGATTCTATGATCACAACGCGCCCGCGGAGGCAGCAGAACAAGGAGCTCCACGGCCCCGGGGGGCCACACGGAGCCGGCGGGTGCTGACCCAGCCCGGCCCAGGAACCACAGGTCGGGCCCCGCGCGAGTAACACACGGCCGGATGCGCGAACCTTCACCCATTTAACGGCGGCGATGAACAAACAAACACACAAACAAAAGACCCTCCTCACCCCCACCCACTAGCATCCCTTGGGACTTCGCTGTCCTCCTCGCCCGGCACCGGCGAGAAAACCGCGGCTCCCCAACCACCCCTCATCCCTCCCGGGGGTCCCATCCCGCGGGTAGCGGCTCGGGTAGGAAGGGAGATCCCATCCACGCCAGGGGTCGCGGCGAGCTCACCTCCGGAACCGCTCCCGGAGCCGCCGCATGGGTCCGGGGCGGGGGGTCGGGCGGGGGGGCTGCGGGCGGCTCCGGGGGCGGCTCGGGCCGGGCTCTGGGCCCGCATTGGCGACCGAGCAGCCACAGCGCGCAGGACACCGACCCCGGCGGAGCGGGGCGGGCGGCGGCCGCTTTAACCGGCCCTGGCTCCGCGCAGCCCCCGCCCCGGCCCGCCCACCGCGGCCCGCCCCGCCCCGCCGCCGAGCGCGGGAGGAGCCGGCCCGGCGCGGGCCAGCCGCGTCTTCGCCCGCCGCCAGAGGGGTTTGGCGGCTGTGTCGCGATGGCGTTGGGGAACGGGGTCGGGGGAGCGCCGGGATGGCAGCGGGGAATGGGGCTGGACGGGAGCGTTGGGATGGGAGCGCTGGGATGGGAGCGGGAGCCGCGGCCTGGCTCCTGAGGGTGGCCCGGCCGAGCTGGGGTTCCGGGAAGCAGGGGATGGCTGCGGCCGCGGTGGTGCTGGGGCTGGCGGTGCCCAGGGCCCAGTTGCAGCTCGTCCCGCTGCCCGCAGGGAGATGGAGCAGCACCGGGGGGCTGTTGGGGACAGCGTTTCAATCGCCATTGTCTCAGCTCATTCATCAGAGAGGAGGGCTTGGTGGTGGCAACACGCTTCCATTTCCCAGTCTGGGAGCTGTAGGAGCCTTTCTGCGAGGGATTCGGCACAGACTGACCCGGTGACTTCACCCACTCGCCCATGGGGTCCATCCCGGCCTGGCAAAAGAAAGCACAGCAAAACGCCGTGGCTTTGCTGTCACTTAAACCTGCACACGAGATCATTTACTCAGCTCCAAATCGAGGTTACAGTGGCCAGACTGCTTGTGATAACCTGGCTGGCAGAGTTCCCCCATCTCTATGCCCTAATCTTACCTACTCAAACCTAACTTTGCTAAGCAAGGGTTATTTCACTAAGAGAAGGGATCATGTCAAGCATATTTCTGTAAGGTGAATGTGGTGTTGCCTTGTACAGTACAAATCAGGGCATGAATTAGAAGAATATTAAGTTCTATTCATGCTATTCTTCTAATCTAATATCTTGTTTACAGTGGGCTTTTGAATAGTTCCAGCCCTCAGCAGAAGCGATTAGTAGAGACACACCAAAGCAAACCACGGGTTTAGACAAATAAACCATACCGAGTGTCAACATCTTTCATAGTAAGACTGAGACAGACAGGATCTACTGGCAGCTGTGCCATGGTTTATAAATCATCTCCCAAACTAAACATGTCACCTCTGCCAGGTAACCACCTCCAGCACAGGAAAGTGTGAGCATCATAGCTTGGCTGCATGTCAGGCTCAATCTGACTGTTCACGGCTCTCAGTCCCATTTACCAACTGTTCCCTGGTGCCAGCAGTGAGCAAAGGATTAGGTGGCAACAATTTTGTAAACTGCTGTGGCAAGATTTGCCCCTCAGTTTCTGTAGTTCAAGTAATAATAATCTCTTCTGATATAAATTGCAGATTTTGTTCCCAGCAGGGGCTTGCTTGCTGCTAGGATAGGTGAGGCTGGGCCAGAAGACTTCTGCAGACATACTTAGCTCAGCTTTTCTGAAAGAGGAGGGCAGAGCTTGATGCTGGAAAGGAGAACTCCTGAAATACAGAGCCAAGCTAGTTCCCTGAGAAATACTTTCATTAGTCTCAGTGAGCTATCACTGTTAATATGTTGATACAATCTGTCATCCGATTTAACAGTGTCACTGGTAATAAAGTTTCATATTGCCTATGTTATCTGTTAATCCAAAAGGAGCAAAGTTTGAGGACACTGCTGAAGAGCCCAGACCTGCACACAGCTGCATTTCAACAGCTGAAATGCCAGCAGTATCCAATATCCTTTATATTGGGGTAGGGCTTGTGGTGATGCAGCAGCCTTCCTGCTCAGTACCACACACCCATCCTTACATTCCTCTGCAACTCCTCCAGTAATTTGCACTTTCAGGTTGTAGAAATGTTCTGGGACATGTGATGTGTACACCATGACTGGAAGGCTGGCTGCTTAGTGGTTCTGGCAAAAAGCTGGGCTGACTTCTGTAAAATGAGTGCACTGACACCTTCAAACATGCACAAAGAGGTGTTGCATCTTGTCTCCATCTCCTCTCCGACTCTTTCTTCTGCCTTCCCCAAGCCACTGTTGTTTACATTTCTTTCCCTGCTGCCTTGGACATTTGCTCTAGACTCTACTTGCAAGTGTCTCACAGAGTTTTTCTCCTCAGTTTTCAAAGCCTGTTTTTGCATCTTTGTTCTGTGGACACAGATCTCAAACCAGTGTAACTTCTGTTGCTGGAGCATCAAAGATATACAGATTCAAGATACAGTAAAAAAAAAAAAAATCACTGTTCAGACTTGTTTACTTTGAATAAAAATAACATTCATATCATGAAGCTTGGCTGAGTAGAACCAGGTTAAGAACACCCCAGCCATCATGACAGTGGTGATGAAACTGGAAGATTTTTTACTGGAATGCTGTGTCTATTAAGGAGAGCACTAAATTACTCAGCACAGGTATTGTTAGAGCAGTACTGACCAATAACATATTTTAGTACCAGTGACTCTTGTTGAACTCACCTCTGTAATTGCTTTTGATGATTGAATGAATCAGAGTGCCTTAAAAAAATCACAATAAAAGAAACCCCTTATTATAGACCAAGGAACCATTAAGTCTAAATCCTAAAAACTGGCATTCAGCATACAAGATTAAGGAAGCAAAAAGTGGTTACTCTTATTTACAAAGTAAGAAAAAACAGAACCTTCAAATACCTGAAGTAGTTTTGATTAAAAATGTTCTTAAGACTAGAAATATGTCATTGTGCACTCAGCCAGAAATGCATTTTAATAAATGAGTCAGGGTTACAAAAAGGGTGAAAGAACTTTTCTTATTGAATGCATCCCTGCAGTGGGGCCCAGTCACGCAGTGGAAGGAGCAATGTACTGAACATGAACACCCAAGGGCTGATTAATAAGACATTTAACCTATTATTTTTTTCATGGGACAAAGAGACTTTAGTTTTGTAAGGTATTTGTAAAATGATTTTCCAAAATGAGCCAGGCAATCCCAGTCTGATATCCAGTAGAGACCCATTTGGTACCTCATAGATGTTTGCATAGCAAATCTGTTACTAATTACAATTCTTGACACTCAGGAGTACGTGAGCTCTGTGGTTTGCCCTACTATTTTTAGGTCAAATTTTACCCATGTACAGTCTCCTGCCAGCCCTTCACAAGCACTGGCTACTTGTCTAGAGGTGGAGGAGTTTGTACTCCTGGACTATTGATGAGCACTAAACTGTCACATAAAGATATATTGAATTCTGAAAGAGACATTAAATATCTGCATAGGATTATGCAAAGAGGGACACAGAGGTGGGGTCTGTAGTTTTCTCTGCATTGCAAAATTGTCCTGGGTTGTACAGATCCATCAAGTGAATAAGCAGGATTTGCTGAAAACTTTCTTTTTTCCACCCAAGAAGAAAAATGTAATTGCCACTGGGATGCCAGCAGTGATGAGATTCTGTCAGGAGGTTATATTGATAAAAGTAAACATCTGCACAAAAACTGAGTTTCTTTTGGCTGCTTGGCACAGATGAGTTCTTATTATAAGCCTGCACAATAACCAGTCCCCTGATTTATTAAACAGATAGCAGAGAAGCAGTTCCTCAGTTGCCAAAATAGATGTATTAGTGACAAGACACTGCTCATGTTCCCAGCTACTCACTTTTTGGAGCTGGCAGTCATGATGGGCTGGCTTCAGAGGCAGCAGAGCAGGACAACATGGCTCAGAGAGCCAATTAAATGCAGTGGGGAGGGAGCAGAGCAGCACAGGCCTTAGTGAGGCAAATTGGTTTGGCAGGTGAAACTCCTCTCCACTTCCAGTCTACACTGGAGAGTAAATCAAGCATTTGGGGTAAATAAGGGGGAGAAAAGTATCCTTCTGCTTTCTTTTGACTTCATAACAATATGAGGATTTAGCCTTCCTGTCTTAGGGGTGTGCATGATAATGGAGGAAAGTGGTGGTTTCCTTAAGGTTTGATTTAGAAGCTTTAGTGGTAAAGCTCTTTCCTTTTCCTGGATTTAGAGAACACAGGGTTTGGGCTTTGTTAGCATGTTCAAGGACATGTGGCAGCAGAACTACCCAGTAAAAAGCTTGTGCTTTGGGTCTTGCAGAAAGCATGGATATAGGGCTTTTTTCTTGCTGCAAACTGACCCAGATTTCTGCTTTATTTGATAGTGGTTTTGAGCATAGTGTGAAGGAGAAGCATAGCTTCTGGAAATGCATGTCAATGGTCTTGTGAAATGAGCATCTCTCCCTCCCTCAGCCATCCCCCAATCTAATTAATGAGGTCATCCCACTGAAGGCAGGTTTATAAATAGCTTTCCAAACACTAATGGAATTAGTTCTGGCCTGGACAACTTTTCCAGGATGACACAGGTATCAAAGAAGGGCTGGCTCCTTGGCATAGACAGACACAGTAGGCAATGTTGAAACATAAACATTTACCTGATGTGCCAGCACTAAACCTGAAATGGGATTACAGCATTGCTACTCACATCATAGAAAGACTTCCTGCAAATGAAAAAAGGGATTTTAGAGAGGTGGGCCTCGTATTAGATTACATTAATCTGGATAATGAAGTGTCAAATTCTGCTGAAGGTTTCTCTTTTGCCACTTTTTCTGAGGAAAGTGTATTTTTCATGTCCCACAAACCCACAAGGTTTTGTGAGAATAATAAACAGTTACCATGGGGAATAAAATCGAAGTACTTCCAGTCAATAGGAATCTTTACTATGACAGCAATTAATGGGAAAGGAATAGCATAGCTATAAACTCTCAAAAGAGAATGATGATTGAAAATTGACTATTTAAATCATCAGTGAATGGAGCCATTGAACCCCTTCAAAAGCAATGGCTGAATTATTAACATTTAAAATCTAGTGTGAGACTGGGATTTTATAATGAAAATAAAACCTAAATGTGTCATTGAAATGTAAGGTCTGATAGTTTAAAAAACTTGAACCAAAATGTAAAGAGAATGTATCTGATTCAGGAACTTCAAATCAATAAGCATGAAGCTCCTGAAAACTTGAGACAAACATGAAATTATAATATGGTTATCTATGTGACTAATGAAGTTTAATTCCCGTAGAATAATGGAGAAACATTATTTCGCAGTCTTTTGGCCTGTGTATTGCAATAGTCCTGCATTGCCTTTCCAGTAAACAAAAGTACATTTCAAAAATTTCAAAATGCATATTGGGAAAACCAATAAAGATCAAATTTTATATTAATTCATCTTTTCAATCAAATTCCTTGCTATTGCTTGTTCTGAATATAACCTTCTCCTTAAATGAAGAAGCTGACACAAGGGCAGGAGGTGCTTCATGTAACTGAGAAAAGATCACTTCTTTAGAAAAGGAGAGAAAAGCAGCACTTTTCAGTCTCTGAAATGGCCTTGGACCAGCTGCACAAATTCTGAGTCATCAGATGAATCAAGTCTGTTAATGACTGCAAAGAACTTTTACTTCGAAAAAAGCAGAAGCATCCTGCTTTCAGATATTGATTCTCTAGTGCTTCCTTTGGGAAGCTTTAGTCATAAAGGTGCCAGATTTCAAGGCTTTTTTAGAAATAAAAAATGTGAGAAGGGTTTGACTTTTAGTAATTGTACCATAAAAAAGATGGTGGCCCATAACCCTGGGAACATCTATCAGTTCCTCTAGCAGAAATCAGTATGGAATTTTGGCTGACAGGCAAAGAGGGAGTTATTAAAGGTAAAATTCACTCATAAAGAGAATTTTATATGAAAGTCTAAATCAGGACAACCTGACTCAGGAGCTAAGCAGCTGCCATTACCTTCAGCTTCAGACTGGAGAACACCTGAAAAATCACAGTTCAGTTTCTTAAACCAAAGGGATAAGAGTAATGAGGATCTGTGCTGTAGCCTGCCTTTAGGAAGTCTACAACAGAGAATAAAGGATTACTCTACTGTATTATAACAGTATATCCTTTCATGGTCATTAGATCCTAGGAGATGAGGTCTCTCACCCCATTCTCCAGCTGTCACCCATGGGGCAAAAAAGACCACTTTTGCCCTGGCTCAGATGTTGGATTTTAGCATTCAAAAGTGGAGGGTTTTGAAGATCTTTTTAGTAATGTGTTACACATGCAGAACTAAATTATTTTTCTTTGGATCAAATATTTTAATATATCCCCAAATTCTTCCCATTTCAGAAGCAAATGAGAAATGTTCACCCCTGTACCAAAGCCAAAATAAAGCAGTTCTGTGTTTGAATCCCGGTCCACAGTGGACTATCTTTAACTGATGTTTATAACATTGACATGCAAAATCTTTCCCCCTCCTTTCTTTTTCCCATTACTGGGTTTTTGCTCTTCGAATGTGTCTGCCATCCATAATCACTCTTAATTCCTCATCTTTGACATCACAATCAGTGAAAGGAAATAAGCTGTTACTTAATGGGGCTGACACAAAATCCATTTAAGTTAACGGAAAGACGCTCATTGTTTCCTATCAGCCCCAGGTCAGGCCAAAGTGAACAGAGTGAGTGGAATTTAGCCCGTCATTTGTCATCTGAGAGGAAATGATTCCTACATCCCATTTGGACTGCTTAGCAATTTTAAACATATTTAGCAAAAGAAGACAAATTGATTTACTGTCAGTTGTTAAATGGTTGACATTTTACTCTGGTTGGGTAGTTTCTCAGTTTAAAATGGTACTTAGTTTTCTCAATAGTTAAAAACCCCCCAAATACAGGAGAGAAAGATCAAGGTGAGTGTAAGTCAGTGAAACTGAAGAGGTGCCTCACTGCCCTGTGCAGTGCAGTGCACAGGAGTTCAGCCTTGCTGGCAGGGGCTGCATAGGGCATGTGAACTCCCCCTGCCCCTCCTGCCAGTTAGCTGACAGCCTCTTAGTTTTATTTATTTTAGGTTTCCTAAATATATTTGTAAAGGGAGTTATACATCTGTACACCTGTACATCTGTACTCCAATGCATAGTGTTGTCTCAGGTCTTCTAGGTTTTGTAAACAGACTTAATAAAATATGAATCCATTTCTCCCTATTGCTCACAAATGTTTATAAATATTATTCAGAAGCAAAATGAACATGTTCTTTAATAGAGCCAATGAAACATCAGACACACTGTCCCTACTACATCTCCCAATCTAAATAATGCTTATTAGCATTGGGAAAAGGGAGCAGAGTGCCTGGCAGGGACGAGATCTGAGTGATTGTCTAACTTGCAATTCCCCTGATAAGTTTAGAGACAGTTTCTGCAGTGTTTCTGTAGAAATAACTTCTGTTATTTAAGGACAAAAGTCAAAATGTTCTGTTTCTTGGTTACAAAGAGTAAAGGGAGTTCTGCTTCTCCACATCCCCTCTGAGCAGCAGGAAACTCTTGGGATATATCATTTATATAAATAAATAAATAAATAAATAAATAAATATATATATATATATATATATATATATATATATATAGAGCCAGGCCAAGTTGCTGAGAGGTCAGAGGACTTGCAAGAGACAGAGACATCAAGAAGTTTGATTCCAGTGCAAATTTGTCTACTCTGCTCCAAACAGTGATTGCAAAACAAGTGTTCCTGCTATTGGCAACCTTTGTGAGGCCTTATATCCACCATCCACTTAATTCTGTCAGTCCTTGAGTTAGAGTTATAAACTGTGTTATCTTTGATGGAAGGGATAAGTTTTCAGACAGACTCTGACCTGACTTCTCTTTCTGCTGTGGTGGATGAAAGTCTACAGCATTCCAGTGATATAACTGAGGGCTTGGACTTACACAAATGAGACTCTGACCCCTCACATAATTGCTGGAAGGACTAAAGGGGAAAAAAAACCCTAATACTTGGAAAGTTTTTAGGAGCCATTTGGAAAGTGACTGGGTAAACAACAATCCAGAGGGGCACAGAAGTCACTCAACCTGCTTTTAAGATCCCTCAGACAGCAAAATCCTGTCTTCCAGATTCCTGGGTCTTGAAGCTCAGTAGCAATATTTATACAGAGAGGCTGGTTGAACAAAATCAGGAAATAAACAGACAATGCCCCTGATGAAGAGATGAAATAGAGATTTCTATGGCACAGGTCATGTATTTCCAGAAACTGTTCCTTCCCTGGGGCTGTCACTTCTGCTTCTGGTTACCCACAGAGGGGAGTGGGGATCCTCACCAGGGCCTAACCTTGCTCTGCTGCAATGGGCGTTACAATCTCTTATCTGTAGCTTGTGGGTGCTAAATTGCAAGGCCACATTTTGGGGAACAGAACGCAGAGCCCTGGAGGAAGGCCATGCTTTCAAACTGTTTCCTCAGTCGCTTCCCCAGTGTTGGGGCCACGGTGCTGGCAGTGGATCAAAGCCCAGGAATTCCTGTGCTGTGCTCAGACTGTTCCTCCTGGCTGAGGTCACACCACTCTCCTCCTTTCTGATTGGTTTTAGCAGGATCAGTTTTATAAATTACAGGGCAAGATACAGCCCTGGTGTGAGAGTAGGGCTGAGGTGGGCACAGGGCTGCTTGTGTCCCCAACAAACCACCGTGGTGGCATCTGCCCCCGGCTGACCCCGCTGGCAGCTGTGCTCTGTCCTGCTCCTACCGACTGCCCAAGGCTCATTTCAAACAGCCTTCCATCTGATATAAACAGGAATGGTGGTTTCTGAACTGCCTCCAATTCTTTGGAACTTTAAAGGAGTATTGTAATAGCATTTTACTTAAATTCTAGAAAACAACCCCAAAGCTATAAGCAACCTGGCACTGGAAAAACCTCTGTGGAGGTTTAGTCAAAATGACAAACGTCTCTATCTGAAATTTATAAAGGCATTTTCAGTTTTTCAGTGGAAGTCCAAAGTCCCAATTTTTGGCAGTAGAGCTGTACTGGGTACATTTGCACTAACATTAAGCATTGAAAAGCTCCTTAGTGCTCTTAGAGACAAAAAGGAGAATGCCTCCTTTGAGGAAAGATGCCTCTTAGTAGAGGAGAGGTAATACTCTAGAGGAGTTAATCTCTTCCCTTTTGTTCTGGAGTTTTGGGGAGCAGAGGCTCTACTTTTGGATGGTGACATTAATCCCACACAAGCTGAGCAATGGGCTGTGCCCCTGCTTGCACTCCTGCAACATGGAAGGTTAAAATAAATGGTTGTTAAACTCCAGGCTATATAGTGCACTACACATTAGTGCTGCTTTTAGTCATCAATATATTGCTATTTAAAGATGACTGAGACTTTTAAGTCTGATGATTATTCATATTAAAAGTGTTTCTTTTTCATTTGATATTTTATGCTGTCATGCAGACATCTCTATAATTAAATGTGCTTGACTCTTTCTGCCTCCAGTTAAGTAGACATTAATGGGGAACCTACCAAAAACAACTGCTAGAAATGTTCCTGCACTTCAATTTAAAAATATTAATATCAAATTCCAGTGATGATCACTAAAGGGAATCAAGGCTAAATGGTTTTGGAATCATCCAAGGTAGTTTGTTCAAACTGCTCTTATTCTCACAGTTTTTCTATGGTCACAGTAGAGACATATTCTCCACTGCATGAGGAGGGGTTTAAAAATAAACGCTTTTAGACACAAAATCTCTCCACTTATAAAAGAGTAGTGCTGAAGTTGCAAAATCAAAAACCTTAATATTAGTGAGCACCAATATTCAAGTCAAGTCTGTCTTTGTCTCTGTCTAATATTGCACACTATTTAATGCCATAATCAAACAGTATTTTTCCCATGGGAAAAATCACACAACTGAATGGACTATGTTCACTTTGGGAGCAGCTATTCAATATTTGGTTTTTCACTATGTGGCATAGGGTTTAATCCAAGCTGGGAGGGAGAGGTCTTACACACTGCAGTCTTGATAATCTGATCTGATCCTTAGTCATTTACAGAGCAGCCCTAATCTAACCTGGGCACTGAGTCCACATGATAAAATTTTCCTGTGAATTTTTTGTCTTTAGAATTTTCCTTCTCTACAGTAAGAACAAATCACCTGATGCAGTGCCTGCAGGAGGGAACTGCCTCACTGAGTAAACAAGGCTTGATGTCACCTTCCCAGGGAGCTGATGGATGCTTGAGATAGCTTGAGGTATAGATGGTATTGTACCAGGGACTGGAGATCCCAAAGGTGCCCTTTTTACAGCTGTGTCCCAGGCCAAAGCTCTTCCCTGTGCAGGAGGATTTCCATCCTTGCAGCATTGCTCTGTCATGACTTTGCCTCTGTTCCAGGCTGTGGAGTGGGGCTGAGCTACACATTACACAACCTGCAGACCAAGCTGGAGGCCCATAACACAACCAAAATTGGATCAAGTCTTTTGTAACAAGTGAGTGGGACCTTAAATGGGGATGTTGTTTGTACTATCCTTTTGCTGCTAAGGAGCAGAGAATAAATATTTGTGCAACTGCCTTCACAAATCCAGTTCACATAAGCCCTCTGCTTTCCCTGCAATAAAAAGTTGTCAAAAAGCTGGCTGTTCATTAAATTTTGCTGTGGGTGATGAATGTGGCTGCCTCTAAAAGTCCTGCCTTCAATACTGAACATGGCCTGGCAGGAATGACCCAGCTGTTCTGACTGGCTTGGAGAGCAGATCCTCAACCTCTCTTGGGAGCTATGACTCCAGGGCAGCCAGGGCTGCTCTCTGGACTTTTATTCCAGCTGATTAGCTGCACAGCTTTCATCCTTTTTATCCTGAAATGTGAAAACCCAAGCCAAGCAGCTCAGAGTCTCTGCTTTGGTCACAATTTACCCACTGCAGCAAGGGCTTGCTGGAGGAGGGTTGGAGAACAGCATCATGAAGAAGTGTCTACTCCAGCTGGAAATTTCTGCACAGTTCCCAGCTTGGAGGGGAATGAGACAATGCCCATCCTTCTGTCAACAATCACACAGAGGAGGTGGCAAAGCCGCTCCTATTTGTTGTCAAAAATGGACATGCTAGCAGGGGCCACAGTGTGAGCTAAGCCTGTGGGAATGTGGCCAGCCACTCTGCATGCCTGCCCAGAGAGCTCTGCCAGCTCACCTCCACCCTGACCTCACACAGCCCCTGTTAATCCAGCTCTGAGTCCAGCTCCAAGCAGCAGCTTCGTCCTCAGCACAGGAGAAAGGTTTGTTTTGATGGCAGGATAATTAATGGGCCTCAGCTCCATAGCTGTAAAATCCCTGGGGAGACAAGGCATGTCTAATGTGTACTGTGCCACAGCCAGGTGAACACAGTACCAGGTCCCTACTCAAGCATGACCATGTTCAGGCTCAGTATTTACCTGACTGCAAAAACTACAGCTGCTTTCCTCATTTTATACTGGCAAAGCTGAACTAACCATTCTACAAGGAAAAACACCACCCAGCTCCCTAAGAGAGGCCACAGTGAGAAATCATCAGCTATAGCCAACTTTTTCTTACAGGATCAAGGAAATTGCAATCACTTTCCTTACACTGGGACTTGAGGCAGAATTGAAGGAGTGAGCCCTGTCTTCTGCTGTCCTGCAAGTGAGGCAGTGAAGCTCATATTTTTTTTTAATTAAAAATGGGCTAAAACCAGTGTAGGAAAAATCCATCTTTAATCAAAGGAGCACTTGGCTGATGGCAAGTCCTGCCCTGCAGAGCAATCCTGGCCTGGGGCAGCATCACTACAAGACTTCGGTGATTTAAGGCCTGGGGGTATTTTGTATTTGCACATTCATCCTTCACATAACCATGTCCATATTTATGTATGGCTGCTCCAGATTTTACCCTGATTCCCCAATCAGCCATCCCTGTCGTTTCCTCCTTGACTCACCTTGAAGCCAAACTATTCAGTGCTGGTCTGGGAGTGCTCAGCACTAGTGTTGGATAAATGCACCAAAGCAGCAGCAAGGACAGCATTGGTGACACTCTTCCCATATTCCAGTGTGGTTTACTTTATGTTCACTATGGTTTATTTTTTTATTTTGTGCTAATAAACTCTGCAAATATAGATATCAAGCCAGGCTGGTTTGTGTGAGTATTTGACCAATAGAATTTGACTGGTATTTGACCGGTATTTGACTGATAGAATAAATTACCTTTTCTACATATTTTCCGTTCTATATCTGCCTCCATTAGGTGCTGCACACAGACATGAGAAGGAAACCTTTGCCATCACAGCCCTTTGCAAACACAGTTCTCTTCCAAGTTTTCAGTCTTACTACTAAATAAATACGTATGCAAGATAGCACTGGTGTAGTACTAAAAAACCACTATTATTTATACGGCTTTCAAGCCTACACAAATTCTAATTTTTCACACAGCAAACTTGTTCTAAGGCGTGGAGCTGCAGAGGATCTTCCACAGCTGTGCTTACAGCACCTCCAGGACCAGAAATCCAAAATGCACAGTAGAGACCAAACCTGTGTTTTTTCACGGAACCCAAATGAAGTGTCTTGTCATCTCAGAGGAAACAAAATACACTTGAGAGCTGAATTGCCTCTGGGGGTACCCAAGCCTTTCCTTTGGCTGTGAAAGCAGACTGAATTTCTAATCAGGCACTCAGGTACATAAAAGAGGAGCAATTCCATAACCATGATCTTGGGCTTGAAATCTAATTGACCCCATAACACTGGTTCTGGAAGAAATCATCTCATCCAACAAAAAGGGTAAAATAAGGAAATTTTTCAGTATCCTGAAAGGTAACAACAAGATGCCTGGCCAGTTTTGGAGCTTTTTGGTAAAAAAAAAGAAAAAAAAATCGAGCTGAGTTCTTTATCAACTGCTGACAAATATTTTATTTTCATTTACAAACTCCTTTAGCCTGGGGGTACATAGTCCTGAACCATGACTCCTAGAGCAGCATCACTCTGGCTCTAAGGCAGGAGTCCTGTCCCATCCAGGGTGAGCACTGCAGCTGCTGAGCTCTGTCTCCACATCACCTGAATTCCAAACATGCACTGGGCACAGTTCAGACTCACATCACCAAGAAGGGGACCCACAGGGAGGGAATCCAGTAGAGGAGAGCCCCAAACCCAGCATCTCCTGAACTCATTCCGTTCTCAGTCATTTCTATTTAGTTAATTTTTTTCCACTTTGTCTTGGTTTTGAAAGAAGACAGGTATCTGCTAAAGAGAGACAGGGCCTCTCTTGGGATGGATAACTCAAATCCCCTTCCCTCAAATTATTATAATTTAGAAAATTAAAACGGCTCTCAGACAGAGATATGGGGATAGGAATAACAGTTCTTTAGTAATAGTATAACAAGGCAAACAAACAACAACAACAATTAATAGCGAAAACAGAACCAGGGACCTTGATGGAGCTTGGTCCCACAAAACTCGGGGCAGTCTGGTCTCTGGGGACTCCAAAAAAAAAAGGTACCAAGCTGGAACGGTGGGGTATCTCGGGCTGGTGGATCGGATGAAATTCAGAGCTCCGTCGGCGGTCACTGGAGGGCAGGGATGTTTGGCAGGGAGGGCAGTGCGGATCCGCGGTGCAGAGCAGCTCTAA
The DNA here is from genome assembly GCA_910950805.1 of Acrocephalus scirpaceus scirpaceus. Taxonomy (NCBI): domain Eukaryota; kingdom Metazoa; phylum Chordata; class Aves; order Passeriformes; family Sylviidae; genus Acrocephalus; species Acrocephalus scirpaceus. Next base: position 7,951,706 of record OU383789.1, read on the forward strand.
AACAGCGCCGAGGCAGTGGGACAGGGCTGAGCTAACTCCAGCAGGGCAGCAAAGGAGGAATCAGGATCTTCCTGGGCACATGAGCAGATGATAGTAGTTCTCTTCAGGATCAAATCCCGGTGGTGCCAGTGAGAAACCCACGCAGCAACGGCAGCCTCGTCCTCTCCCGACGCAGACCACACCAAAAGTGAGGCTGCCCTCCAGCACCGTCTTTCTCCCCCCCCCGAGAGAAACTCTCAGAGACAAAGGGTGTAGCCAAATGCCAGGGTCCATCTTTTTTGTTTCAGCTGAGCACTGATAAGTACCAGCAATTAGCTGCCAAGCAACCCTTGGGAAAAAATTCTATAGGTGAAAAAGAAAAGAAACCTAACCCCCAACACACTTCACTTCTAGGATGGCCCTGCCAGGTTAGATACAGTCCCTGGAAGCCTTGCAGAGATGTTTTTATATTGCATCTTATATCATTATATATTCTTATTATTATATACAGACTTATATGTATTTATACACACACACACACACAGAGGCAGGTCACCTTTGGTTTGCCAGCTCACTGGACTGGACTGCAGAAGTGGCAGAGAGGGGAGCAAAGGCTGGGGTGATTTACAAATCTGCTCTATACACTGCAACAAACCTCACACAAAGTCAACATGGCCTTGCATCATAAAGCACAGGCTGGAGCCAAGAAACAGCTCATCTGGAGAAGCCACAGAATGAGGAGAGAACAAGCCTGTTCAGGTAAGAGCACTGCATCTAAAAACATGTCCTGACATATTCACAAGAGGAGGTGAGGTATTTTTGAAGATGATTTTTCTTTTCTTGCAACTCCCCAATCCTCTGAACTCATTAAAATGAAGACACTCTAATTTCCAGGATTGTCCAACAGGGAAAGGTCAAGGAAGGACTTCTTTGTAATGTCGGCTTTCAAATTCCAGGGAGAAGAACAGCAGGATTTTCATCAAGCCACCATCAAATTATAAATTACTGCACTATTAAAGGAAAATAGGACTGCCATTATGCAAAAGGAAGTGAAAGAAGACCTGATGCTTTATAGCTTGTGTACACATCTGTCTGAAATGGGGTCTTGGGCTGATGAAAAACAAGGATCTGGTTACCAGGAGCTGGCCCTGGCTGGGCACAGAGCAGCCAAAGCTGCTGGATCAGTGGTGTTACACATCCCGTCTGCAGAGGAGGTTTCGTGGGGGAATATTCATAGAACCCCAGTTCTGAAGATGCACAGTTACTCGAATGTTTTAAAGTCTTCAAAAGAAACTGAGCAGCAGGTTTTTTGCTGTTGCACCAAATCTCAAATAAAGAAAGCAAGCCCTGGGAACCCAGTAAAATCTGTACTGAACAGGACACTCAGTCTCTTAGGGAGGCACTCCAGTGTAAAATCCAGAGCTGCTACTTGCTAGTTTGTGGTTTGTACTTCCATGGGTAGATGTCAGAGGAAGACAGTTGGATTAGACAAATTACTTTTGTTCAAATTGAAATAAATATTTGATTTTATTAATCCCATCTTCACTTGGAAAATGCCATCTGTCCACCAAAAGGCATCCTGACTTCTGACTAAGAAAAAAACATGGTTTGAGGCCCTCAAAGGGAAAACAAAGGAGGAGCTGAATCTTCCAGGTGCAGCTCTAATGACATGAGTTTAGGGTGTTCAGAGCTGTAGCTGCCTTTGTCCCTGAGGAAAGCTTTACTCAGATCCATGCGTTGGATCTGAAGACCAAGACACTGTCTTTTAACAGTTAATTACCTGCACCAATTAGTGGTCGTGTTGTACAAAGAGTGACAAAATGAGTGTGAAAACCAACAGTAAGAGAGTAGCTGGATCTGAAAGCAGGGAGGGATGGCAGAAAGCTGGGGCAGCACGTCCAGCAGCCAAACTGTGGCTTGACAGAGGCTCTGAAATGTGACAGCCAAATAGAAATCGTGGTTGAACCCATGCAGATTTGGGCCCCTCTCCTGCACTGCAGAATGAGAATCGAGCTGGGGTGACTTCTGTATTGAATTTAAGACACTGTAATACAGGGTTAAAATAGAAGCACCTGCAGCCTTTATGCAAGAACTGTAATTATGTGCACAAAGACGGGTCTTGGCATGTGGAGCTCTATGCATGCATTATACGTTAATATGGGGCTAGCAACCAGAGAAGCTGATAGGGTTGCTATATTATTGCATTCTGTATTATCTTGTATTAGGATACATACATTAGGATGGTTTCATTTTTTTAAACCCAAGCATTAAAGCATTTTCTGACTGCACCACACACAGGAGCAGCCTGTGCTGTGCCAGCAGCCAGGGCTGCACCTACAAACCCAATTATCTCTTTGCAGCCTTGCCCTGCTCTGGTCATCTGGGGCACTTGCTGTCCCCATCTCCCAGGCTGAAGTCATGATCAGGCTCACTGGGAGTTCTAAGCCCAATGTGCTCCTTTGAACTCAGGGCTGATCTGAGCCCTCAGTGCCTTCTGGCAGGTTATGCTGGGAGTTTGAGACGCCATGATCTGGCCATCAGAGGTTTATCTGCTAAGACAGAAAAGCTGGTGCCTTGTAGGAGCAGAGCTAATCTGACAGGGTGGCACTTCAATCAAACAAGGAGTGGCAAAATGCTTCTGACCCAAGAGGAGGCTCTCGAGCTCTGCACTGACAAGATGCAGTGACAAGAGATGCCTGTGCTCACGGCACTGTTACACACTGGTAGCACACAACCTGCCTGGCCCCACTCAGGACATGAATTCCTGCCATCCAGCCAGGTTCTGGTGCACATCCTGGGGGAACTGGCCTCTGAAGATGGGCAGGGAGCTACTGAGACCCAGCTTCCACTTCCAGCCATCTGCACAGGACGGGAAGTACCTGGAAACCCAAGGGTGCCCTGCACATTGCAGGCAGGTAAGTGCTGCTGCACACCGGCCTGGAAAGAACTCATACCAAAAGGCTGGCCCTGCTGCAGTCCAGGTAAGGGCAAGATTTTGCTATGTGTAGAAACAAAAAGAGGTGCTTCACCCTCATATGATGAGAACACAGCCTGGGCTTAAGCCTTTTGCCTTCATCCATTTCATCCAGTAAGTGTGCCTTGACGACTTCTGCTCAAAAAAAAAAAAAAAATTGAAATGATCTGGCTGCTGTAACATCTGTGACTCCAGATTACCCTAAATGCTTCCCAGCAGAGAGAGCACAGAAAAAACATGGTCATCTCATCCCTAGCAGCTGTTAAATGAAACAGGAAAAGGTGGCCCTAAAGCATGACCGTGCTTTGAAGCTCTGTCCTATGGGCCAGGCTTTGGCCATCTTTGGGGAAGTTTTAACAGCACCATTCACCCACCTCCCTGCCAGTGGTGGGACCTTTCTCTGCCTTCTTGCCTCAAACATGACTGCCTTCTCCTCTGGGAGCTCTACCTCAGGTTGGGGCATCCTCTCTTTCACCGCACATGAAGAGCAAACAGGCAATGCATTCACCTTCACCTTCAGCAGCTGAAAAAGGCAAAGCATTTTCTGTTTGCAAAAGGGGAATAGCAGCGAGTACATCTGCAAAACAGTTTCCCATTAACCAGCCCATGATAATATCTTGCACTCACCTAATGGCAGTTTAACTGTCACCCCGACAAACAGATGGACTTTTGTAATGCTGAGATCACAAATTCACAAGAGGGAAGCACTGGGATCTGATGGCTTGTAGAGTCGGCTAGAGGGGGAAAAAAAGGGTCCTTTGTCCCTTCAGCTCTCCAGAGGCAATAATGGGGGAGCAGCATGTCCTCTCCCAGGCCAAATAACCCTGCCAAGGCAGTCACAAGAACACATGGATGTGACAACGATGAGCCCTATCTTCTTCAGTCATAGCTTAACACTCCCACCTGTCCCAGCAGTTCTCTAATCTCTACCACCAAGAATTGGTGAAAACCTCCACGTCCCAGGGAACTCAAACACTAGCACATTTTGTAAATACACATCCCAAAGATGTGGTGTTAAATACTTAACAATGATTTTCTCCATGCCAGAATGAGTTAAGGTAGGAGTCTCTGTCTTGGCTTCAAATTTCCTGGCTTTCCCCTGTCTGCGTCACGATATAATTCTTTCCAGCAGCCTTTTCCTCAGATGTTCAGAGTTAGCATTGGGATCCCTGCCAGCTTTCCTTCCCAAAACAAACACGGAGCCTCCTAATGCCAAAGATTTGCCTTCTATTCATTTCTCCAGGGATAGAACACTTGGCTTTACAAGCGATGCCCCGATTTTCAATTCAGCATATGTATATAAATAAAAATGCAGCTTTACAGAGTCTTGTCTGCACTAGAAAAGACTGGATGGCATGTCCCTAACAAGCTGTCTCTCTCCATCAACTGTAAATAGAGCTTCAAGTAATTAATGAGATTATCTGCCAAGTTAGTAGACATTGCTTCAACAAGGAAAATAAGGCTTATTGTCAAATTACTTTTTGCTGGTGTAATCATGTCAGCATCAGAGTTTTTGCTAGTAATAAAAATACGCACCCATTATTAAACCACCCTGGTTCCAGTGTAAACCTGGTCTAAAACTAAAGCCCTGAAAAGTGATAAAATGCCATTCCCATCTCAGTGAAAAGCTTTTCTTTCCCCACAGTGTCCCTGGGCTCATAACACCTCCCCTGCCCTGATGACCTGCCCGCTTTTGGGCTGGAAATTGCAGAGTTGCTGGTGGCTGATGAGAAATGGTTTAAAGGAAGTGTGGCTGTGTGTGAGCTCCTCAGAGAGCAAACCACAGCCATGCACTGCTCCCCGCGGGGGGCAGCGGAAATTTGGGTAAGTTCTGTCTCACTGAGGGACATGTCCTTCAGGCTCAGGTCAGGTGGAGTGTTTGTCCTCCAGCAAGCCCAGGCTGCTGCTGTGGATGGTTTTGGAAGGAAAAACAGTAGGTTTCCTCTTTTTGAGGAAACAAATGTGTGACTTATGTCAAATCTGTGCTCAATATGCTCCTGAAAGAGGAGAAATGCAGAGAATGGGAAAGAAATAACCTGTAATAAGCACTATTAATATGCCTCCATCAAATATTGTCTTTTTCTGGTTGTTGGGGGGGGGGTATGAGGTGCTGTGGCTGTACCCAATGAGCAGGGCACCTACAGACATTAAATCATCTCCTGCTACTCACAACTTTTTTCAATCCACCTTTTATGCTCATTATATTCCCTTTGTGTGTGCCCAGTTTCCAGCAATAAACTTAAGACAACTCCCATTAATCTCTCAGAAATTTGGGGGGTTTGTCATTTGAAGAAGGCAAAAGTGGATATGCTCAATCCTTGGCTCCTCTCCTCTTTCTTGAAAGGTTTAGCTTTAGAATTGGCGGGAATTTGTACATTTATTTTACATGAAGGAAGTGGCAGAGATAAAAATAGAATGTGAAAAATATTACATAATGAAGTGAAAAAAAGATATTGATTACTTAGGCAATATAATTATTACAAATAAAAGTGGATGCTAAACCTATATTCCTTGCTCATGCTGAACTCAATAGCAGTAACATTTAGTGTATTTTTAGAGTAATAAAGAGCCATACCATGGGCCCAATCAGCTTCAATACTGAAGGAGTGCAAAATGACAGTGCCTAAACAATATGTCCAAGTCTTCTAGGCATTCAGGAAGAGACCCAAATATATAATCATTCATAATTAACAATTTCTCCATAGCATCACACGTGAAAGGATCTCATGTTCTTTCATAAATATTAATTAAATCAACCCTACACCCCAATTGTGTAACAATTATTACTGACATTAACAGATGGAAGAAACTAGGGCACAGCTTCATTGCTCACACAGAGCATCTGCTGCAGATCTGGGATGAGACTGACCCATCCCCAGCCAGGGCTGAACCATCAGATTCTGGATTTGGATGCCTTGTGACAAGGATCTGCCTCCAAAAACTGCCTCTGAATTGTTACATTAGGGTGGAAATGCCTCTTTGAAACATTAATGTCAAACAGTGTCAGTGTTAAACAGGAAAACCAAGGAGATGTGTCTCCAAGGAAACCAGCATACCTGAGGAGGAGGAAGTAAGGAAACTAAAGCAGGAGCAGAACAGAAGCTTGAGAAGGCAGCTGTTCAGATTTTCCTGGTTTTTACCATTCTGCTATGATTTTCTTTAGTTATATAGCTTTCTGCTGTGGATGTCAGAGAAATTTATTTATAAACAATCAAGTTAGCTTTCCACTACTCTAGCGTGAAGAGGCAGACTTTCACCTCAGAGCTCTGAGAGCTGCCCCAGGAGCCCACCTGCTTCCCTCAAGGGCAGCAGCCACCAGCAGACTGCAGCACATGTACACCCATGCCTCCCATCCTCCTCACATGCACATCCTTGCTGAGGCTCCAGCTGTCATTTCATCCAGGAGCCCTTCAGGGACCCCAGCAGGACACAGGGATTCAGTTTCAACCCCAGAGCCCACCTGAGAGAACAGATCCTGCACAGGGAGTCAAGTGCTTGGGAGAGCCATGAAGTCAGTTTAGCTGGAGCAGGGCCAGGAGACCCACATCAGTGCTTTGCCATATAAAAGGTACAGAGGTAGCTCAAGAGACTTGGGCTTGTGGGGTTTGATCCCTCTAAAAGATGACAAATGGGCTGTAGGGCTCCCCAAAGCAGCATTGGCTCATGGTTGGAAGAATAGTATTTCTGATTAAACTCCCAATACCAGTTCTTACCTCCTAGCATTCCCACCGAAGCACCAACAGCACACAAGCTGAGTGACTGGTAACTCAAGGTGATGCAGTTCTAGGCAGTAAAAATTATTCTTAAGTTCTTATAGCCAAGAGGTTTGACTTGGACATGTCACTGTGCTTCTACACTCAGCACTATCAGCGGATGAAATAATGTGCTGATCAAAAAATGATTTTCAAATTCAAAACAATCACTGCATGGGAAGGAATTCTCCCTGGCAAATATGGGTTAGTCTGTCTGGACTAATCCTCTACTCATATGTAGTGGCTTATTAGGGATTTTAAAAAGAAATCTGAAGGCCTAGACAGTATGTTTACAGTGGAACAGCCTCACATGAAAGATGAATTTTCAGTGAATTTAATGACATATTTGACTTGAATTAATATTGGAGAAATCTAGAAATCTTTTTTCCTGTTGTTTCTGTAAAACCCTTTAATAAAGGCTTTACAAAAGCAGTAATTTGTGACTTTAAAAGCGCACTAAGCCAACTGTAAGCAAGCCAGTGCAGACTGAATTCCTGCTTCCTGCAGAACAGCAATAAATCCTCTCAGCGGCCCTGAGTTCCTTTCAAATCAAAGAGCTACAGATATCAGACTGCCATGGTGACCACAGCTCACCCAAAGCAGGTGTTGTAAGGCTGTGCCCAGGGTTTGCCCAGATTTAATGTGGCTTGTTCATTGACTCCTCTGACCCACCTTCTCCAGGCATTGTTTGTGGGAGAATATTTTATTTTGTTCTCTTGAATCCTACTGGAGTTAGTCCATGGACTGAAATTCAAATGCAGCCCCTGAAATTCAAATGTGTGTCAGTTTTGTAATGATAAGCCCCTTATGAACTCCATAAATTACTAAGAAGAGAGAAATCTCAGTGCAGAGGGGAGAAGAGCAGAGAAAACTAACCAGAGACACATGGAGCAAAAGCACAGAGGGGACAGGAGCTGCCTAAGGATACCCCATAATCCAAGTGCAGAACTGGAAATAGAGCATATTTCCTAAATCCTTGTCAGTCTATCCAACATTCTCATAACTCATATTGCTTATTAATAAATGTTAATACAATTTTACCCACATCTCACTCATTTGCAAAGGGCACCTGTGCTGCAGGACAGGATTTCTGTGCTGAATATCGTGGCCTTAAAATCCTGCCTTATCCTCTAGGCAAAACACATGTCTCCATAGGCACAGGCAGGATTAAGCAAGGCACAAAACCATCCTCAACTGAACAGGACGGAAGAGTCAGATTTAGAGGATGTGCAAAGAGGTGCATGACGGCTCTTTCCCTGAATCTATGGATCCCCACAGCCATTTCCTGGTGCTTCCCCATGTGGGACACAGCTTGGAAGATGCTGCAGGTGTCCCAAAGGGATAGCTCAGTCTCTGCAGAGCTCTTCTGCATGGCTCAGTTTGGGATAGAAAGCAGCAAAGTCTGGTTCAGGACGTTTTGTACTGTGTGAATTCCAACAAGGGATTCACATTTTACACACAACTTATGCAAACACCAACCCTGCTATGGGAGTATGCATCCCTGTTTTCTCACAATGATGCAAATGGCATGGCAGAGGACTGCAAGCACTCGAAGGAACACAGCTTCAAGGCTGATTTCTGGCAAGCTTGGTCTGATAAAAGCCCATTTGCATGCATTAATCTTGACACTGTCATTAAGTAAAGCGTGGCAGCAGAGACCTCCCCAAAGCAGTAATTTCACTCAGGGATTTGGTTACTTGGAATTCTCAGTATATACTCAAGGGCTCTCTCCCACTGATAATACTCCAGTCCTGGTCTGGTATAAACAATACTCCAATATTGGCCTAGTAAGACAAAATACTCCAATATTGGTTTAGTATAGACAAAACTAAGGAAGCCATTTTATTCCTGTTGGGAAGACAAAGTCCTGATGCACTTCAGTTTGTCATTTTCTGAAAAGGGATTTACCCTATGTTTACCTTACTGCTCTCAGAAGGAAATTATCATTTGCTGCTCTTACCTCTACATTTAGAAGCAGAGTCCACCAACTATCAAAACTGACAAATTTCCTCATGAGTGAACAATGGAAACTGCTCCTGTGCCCACAGTCCCCCCAGGTGCAACTTCCTAAATCTTAAGCCAGGAAACTTACCCTGCCAAAATCAGCAGCTTTGCCATCGAGCTTCAAGGAACCAGGGACCTGTGGTTAATGCACACAAAACTACATATCTGGGGAATTTCAGCTGTCTAAAAGTATTTATTAACAAAGCCTTGCAAGTCTTTTTTACCTACAGAAACAAACACAATGGCAATAATATGGCAAGTGACATGGAGTCATTACGTTGTTTGCATGACCTTCAGCAAAGAATCACAGCTTCTCTGCTGGCACTGTGGCATTTGGTGTCACTTGAGCTGTGCCATGATCTTTGTTATATTTTTGAGCTCTTTTTAGTCCCCCCCCTCCCGAAGTCTTATTAACAAAGGTTATTATTTCTGTTCTTGAATGCTAGGGATCTCTTATCACCAAGAAGGCTCCTAGAATGTTAAATGATACATGAACACACAAAAAGCTTTAAAGAGGAGCTGGAGGGAAGGCAGATGGGAGAGCCAAAGGAGAGATAACCTACTCTGTGTGGGTGACAGCAGACATAACATACAAGCAGCTTAGTCACTGCCACATTTTGCCAAATCAGCTACAACTAATTGCACTTTTTCAGTGCTAAATAACCAAAAGAAGACGTTCAACATAGTTATTTCAGCATGATACATGGAAGAAAATCACAGCACCAATTTCTGATTTACCAGTTTCATCACATCAAGGGTTTTACTCCAGCACCCACCCATCACAAAGCTTTCTTCCAGTTCAGGCTTCCTTCCCTAACCAGGCATGTTGCAGTGTGCTTTGTATTTTCATGTTTTGTTTTTACCTGTTTTTATTATGTAAGTTCTGTAATGGTTTTTCCCAAGTTCCCCCTGTACTTCTCCCCATTTGGTACAATCTCCCGCCTGGGAAATTCCCTTTGTTCCTCTCTGTTGCAATATGTTGTCAATCATCCGTTGCTCTCCTCCCAGTGCCTGCCCCCCTCCGGGAAGCCTCTCCCCCTCATTCCAGAGACTTTGGAGGGACTCAGTCCCGGATTGGAGCAGGCTGGGAGTCCCCCACCCTTCGTTTCCTATTTGCTGTCTATGTGCCCTCCCCATTCCCCTGATTGGTTTTCCCTCTTGTATCCACCCCCTTCCCCTGGTCCCTGATAAGCAATGAGCCCGCCTCCTTCGCTCTCTCTCTCCTGGGACACGTGAGTGCCTGCACCATGGGGTGCATGTGACAATAAACTCTATCTTGCCACGAGGCCTCCTTCTTCTTACCTTTGTTGAGCCTCACTAACAGCTCTCGTGTGGCTTCTGAACTACTAAGGAGGTAGTGGCCAGTCTGCTAGCCACTGCCCAACCAGACTTGAAACAATTCCCAGCCAGGGCAGCCAGGATTAGCTGGAAAACCATCTCCAGCAGGCACAGGGAATTATTTCACAGGCATATCCAGGATTCCCAGGGTGCAAAAGAACAGCTTGAAAACAAAACTTGGGGTCACCCACAAAATTTATAAACCAAAAGAAAAACCACTAACTATTCTGGCTCCTTTTCTTAAAATACAGTTAAATAAAAAGATACTCTTGAGATTTCTTTCATGTCAGGATGCTCTGTAGCTGATTCAGAAACCAGCATGTCTGGGAACATGGCACAGGCAGACGGTTCCTACCCAGCTGGAGTACAAACCCTCCAATCCAGCCAACAGCTCTGTTCAATTGTGGTTCAAATTCCCTGCAGTTTATTTCTGGAAGTATTTAAAAGGCCTGTCCTGAAGGCATTAGGACCACTGCACCCAGTGAGTCATCCATGACACCTGACACAGGTAATAAGTCTTACAGTGTTTACTAAAGCTTTCTATACGATTCTGTGGGAACTTTGCATTAACATGATGTAAAATGGCCTATGGGACAGGCACCTGCAACAGTCTGGGTCTGGCACTAATTTTCCCTTAATAACCAGCTAAAATCCACCACTTAAATAATATCACATATAGGAACTTGAGCACTGTTTAGAGGGACACAATAATCTAGTGTTAAACATCCCATTGATCACTGAGAGGGAGAAAACCAGCAAGATGCAGAAGAAACTTGTTAACCAAAAAGGCCTTTAGCTTATAGTTCTGAAATTATGGGAATAGCAGGACCTGATGCAGATAGCATTAGATTTACTGAAGATAAAATAATGTTCCTGCCTTGATAACAGCAGGAACATGATACAGCTGAAGGAAGGCTCAGGGCGAGAGGCAGAGTCAGACACGTGGAGATGGACACTGAAATTCAGGACATGGAGTCAGAAATTCCTCTTCCAGTGGTCAGTGGTATCATATTTTCACATTACTGGTAAATTCACCTCAGTTCCCACTTCCCCTTGGGAAGGGGCATTGAATGCAGCTTTTCCAGGAAGCATATTGTATCCTGTCAGGGGATCTGTGTAGGGCAAGGGGTGCTCTGCCCCATAAGAGTTTGTGTTCTATCTACAGAAAATAAGTGCCAAGACAGGCTTGGCACAGCCCACAGGGGAGCTCATAGCCAACATGGAAGGTATTGAATTCTGATGGGAGCAGCAGCTGGCTTCTATAGGAAAGGCACTATATCCTTTGAAAATCCTTCGTGTTTCTGTTTTCCCTGGGGAGGTGGGAAAAGCCTCCCAAGGTCATTTGCACAACTGAGGAAGATGTGCCAAGGCTGTGGGGCAGCACAGCTCAGCCCATCGGAGTACGATTCTCTGAGCAACACTGTGTCCCTGACAAAATAACTGCACTGGGCACAACTCGAGATTAAACCAAGGCCCCTCATCAGTGCCTGAAAGGATAACAGCGTCACTCCTGCTGGCTGCCAGTGGGCTGCAAGGCAGCAGCAGAAATGGAAATTAGTCTCTTTATGGCTGGCAGGCAGAATTGCAAGCGCATATCAATGCAGAGCACAGCTCAACATCAAATGATCCCCTGAGCAATGACACTGCATCAAATAAATCGGCGTCTAAACTTACCGGGGGGTCACGTTATCCTTCTGCACACAGGGAGTAAACATAGCAGAGAGGCAGGAACTGGAGCTCCAGACAGGGTCCCTCACACAACTGTAGTCCTTTTCCCAGGTAGATCAGCAGGGTTCTCGTAGGCAGAGATGAGTCCCTTTGCCCAGCGAGTGCCAGAGGAGCCCTGCTGCATCACCACCAGCCGGATTGGGGGCTGGGTGTCTGCAGGGACCTCAGGAGCATATTCCTTGCTGGGATCCTTCCCTCTGCAGTCATAGAGCACGCAGGAGATCAGGAAAACCAGAAGCAAAATGACATAGCTAGATACCAGAATGATGAGATTCAAGGTAACGGGGTCAATCTCCAAATAAAACTCCATTTGGTCCCATACTAGTGAGGGCAAACCCAGAGAATGAAGTTTCATATGCACGAATGAGTAAGTGCTAACTGATCAGAATAGATGTATTGGCTTTGTGGTAAAAATACACTAATCCCCAGGTCTCCTGTAGCAATGGATTTCCCCGAACCGGACGATTAAAGCAGCTCAGTTTAATAACTTAAGCTCCTTCTTTTAATGCCACGTTGTCTAGAGTGGCAGAAGCTAAATTTGATTGCTATATTGACAGGAAAACATCGCCCTTGCCCAGAGACCATCTCTCTCCTTGGTGGGTAGGTACCAAACTGGGTTTTCTCTAAGGGCTTTTTGTAGAGTCTCCCTTCCTCAAGTGGGTTTGGACTTGTGGGCTGAAAAAACCTGAGCTGTGTAATTAGTAAACGAATACAGAAATAATTAGAAAGTCCTTTGCAAGGTAACTTTTCTCAAACCTGATCCTGATTTTGACTAAGACCTTTCTGCCCTGGACTAGTGCTACAGAAGTGTTTTAAAGTGAATTAAAGATGTTTATTACCCAGGTCCCTGTCAGGATTACAAGGACACATCACACTGCTGTCACACACTGCCCAGCCAGTCCTTGCACAAATTCCTCTGTAGGATCCTGCTTCCCACAGGCTGCCCTGTCAAATTTGAGCCTCCCATGTGTGAGAAGGTACAACAAAACTGCATAATTTCTGTAGCCTGGGCGCTGCTAATTTCTTTTTCCTGTGTGGACCCTCTGCTGAAAAGAGGGTGAAGTTTGCAAGTGGCCGTGCCCTGCCTGGCAGCAGGGCGAGGCTCCCAAGCACAAACCCTTCAAGTGCCTTTTGCACTGCCCAGATTTGTGTCTCTGAAGCTGGTGAGGGAGTAGGGACATACAGAGCTGCCAAGCGTTGTCGCAGGTTTGGAGACAGGCATGCCACAGAACAGGCCGAGATCACACAGCAACAGCCAGCGGTTACTGAAGGGCACCCCTTCTAGAGGAGCTTCAAATTTCCTGTGCTTACAAAGCTAATTGGTTGGGTTCTTAGCTCCGCCCAGCTCACTGGCCAATGATACGTCTGCATTCGAGATTGAATGGGATTGGCTGGGTCCCCTGTTTGAATCTGAATCCATCCTATCAATATCATACTCAGGGACTTGCTTATATCTATTCTCTAAAGATCCAGGCTGGTGGAGTTGGTGTTAGTTATGGCCAATTTATCTGTGCAGCTATAGACCAGCTGTAGCTGTCACAGCATGTCACCTGCACAGTGCTTGGATACCACCCTGGCTGCTTGAAGGCAGAGATATCCAGGACACTAGGGAGACAGACACAAAGGACAGGGGACGGTGCCAAGGAGCTCCACAGACCCTACATCAGCAGACTCGCCTCTCCATGTAAAGCTCCAAGGTTTTGGTTACAGCACAGAAGGCTTTTAGGAAGAGATTAGGCTGTCCCAGCTCTTAGCGCTGCCAGAGCTGTGGAAAAGGGCTTTACGTGTCAGCAGGAATCAGATCCGGCATGTCTAAGCTGTAAGAAATATGTCATGGGGCCATCCTGCCGCCTCAACCTCGACACTTGCCACTTGTTGTAAGGTCAACATCAGCTGCATCCCCCACCCACCATCTGTCCTCATGGCTCTTTAGCTGAAGAGAAGTTTGTATCAGGAGTAATCCCAAGGCTGGCACTGCCAGTGGCATGTTCGGCATCGGGGGGGAACCCCACAGCACCCAAGATGCACATTTGTGTGTCCCTGCTCTTCTGTGCCTGTCACACACCACATGCTGTGTCTGAAGCACAGCATTTGGCTGTCAGATGTGGTTTAGATGAGGCTGACATTTTTTTTTCCAAGACAGGCTCTTAATTATGCACTTCCCGTCCAAAGCAATGGCGATGGCATCCGGGATTTGGTTTCAGTGTTCACTGGGAAACTGGAAGCCTTTTGGAAATCCCTCCAAAATTCTCAGAAGCATCAGCACATTGGAAGGTAAATAGGGCTCATGGCATTAAATTTTAATCATGTTGTGCTACAAAAGATCAGTACCAGAGGAATAAATATTATATAGTTTCCATGCTGAGACAGAGAAGGGATTTTACATTAAGTCTTTTAAACTGTTCCTTGAATGGCAGCCTGTATTCTGAACTTAGCACTGTGGTAACAACAACAACAACAACATTTATGGAATTTCCAAACCTGAGTTGTCTCCTCCAAGGTCCTCCATTTCAATGGCTTTGTTTCAGATTACTGTCTAACATTCCAGTAGGGAGATATATGCCATAAAGTGTTTAGTTTAGATAGGCATCATGCCAGCTCTTAGAGGGACTTTTCAAAATCTAAAATCTGGTACTACATTGCCAAAACACCTCCCGTGTTGCTGCAGACACGGTCTCCTGGAGAGAAAAAAGCCTCCTTGTTTCTACATCTCCACAGCATCTCAAAACATTCTCTTAAGGGTGAAAATGGATGATAGTTTCAAAACACCTCCTCCCAGGGCCTGGTTTGCAGCAAAATCTCACATTTATGCTTTTATTGTATTCCCAGGATTCCTGTCCTTCAGCCTGATTGGCTCCCAACAGCCTTTGTCCAAGTCAGTGTGCTGAAAACTGAAGCCTAGGAAGGGATTTGGCTTCAATACCATTTATTTCCTCCTCCCAGCCCATGTCCAGGGCAAACCATAGATGTTCGTCATTTGATACTCCTGTACCCAAGGATTGCCAGGGTCTAATACCATCTTCCAGCAGCCCTGTTGCAGGAGAAGGAGCACCACAGCACCTCAGGAACCTCATCCACACACACACTGGAGCTTTTTATGGAGGAGCCTCACTCCAACAAGCTGGCCCTGCTCCCAGGATCTGTGTCCTGGAGTCCTCCCCTGCCCACCACTGCTCCTGCCTACCTATTCTGGGACCTCAACTCCATCACTGACCAGCCCTCAGCAGCTTTTGGCATCTCACCCTCCTCAGGCTGTTTATGCCTGCACCCTTTTCTGTAGAAAAGTCACTCAAATTCCTGTTTGCACATGCACTGGTGGAGTACCGAGAGCTGCCCCAGCTCTGCAATGAGCAGGAACACATTTCCCAAGACACAGAGTGTTAAGAGCTTTGTAGGACTGGGAAAAAGCTCAGGACACTGTGTGTGTGCTTCCCCAGGCAAGGAGAACCAGGAGATGGTCAGGGCAAAGCGCTGCCTTGAGCAGGCTCTGCAGTGACTGGTGGGACAGCACCTGGAGGACACATTTTCCCTGGATCTCCAAAAGTCATCTGTGCTACAGTTGCTTTAAAGGCCAGACCAGCTCTGTCACCAGTTATGCCAGGCTGCAGGGATGGTGGGTTGCACAAAACCTCTACTATAACCTCTCAAAGTGGATTAGCTGGAGTGCCCTATTTATTTTTTTATGCCAGTGTTACATTATTTAATGTTTGACAAAAAGCCTTCCCAGGGGCCAGAGCTCCTGGTTGGAGACCCAAGGCCAGCAGCTGCCATTGGTGCAACTCCACACTCAGTCCTTCCTTCAGTTTTTTTCCTCCTATTTTGTCCACCTCAGTTTATGGACACTTCTTCACAGAAAGCACCTTTCCTTTGGCAAACACCCAGCTCAGCTGGGATGAGAGATAAGGGAAAAAGATGCATGTAACAGAGAACTAGGTTTTTTCTGTAATTTTTTGTTGAAGCCATTGCACAGTGAATTTCACAGTATAAAAGTTCAGATGTTAGTAAAACAGCAAAGAACCTTCCTGCAATCAGAAAGAAAAAAAGATTTTTTAAAAAAAAGTTTCTGGTAGGAGGGAGGTATAAAAGCTCCATTTCGAGAGCAACAACAGCACAAGTTGCAAAGGAATTGCAGGCAATGGCTGAAGAAGATAAATCAGTCTGCCCGAAACTACCTTGTCTCACCCCATAGAGGAGTTCAACACTAAGTCCCTGCTGTGCCATCTCCTTCAGAGCAGCTTACGACTGCTCACAGGAGCTTTTTGGCTGGCAGACCCAAGCCAAGAGCTCAGAAGGGTGACCCAGCACAAGAGGCATCAGACGGATGCACAGAGCAGAATATTCAGGCTCTGTTGGACTCAGACATATGGAAGCCAAGATCATTTCCCTTCCTGGTGCTCCCCAGCTGAGGGCTGATGTGTCAGCAGAGCCTTGTGTGCTGTGGGAAGCGCTGGCATGGCTGACCCCTTTCCAGCCAGAGGAAGAGCCATCACTGCCAGGCCTGATTGGCTTAACTGTGGTGTCATTGCTAGAAACAGCCCATCAAAGAGAAATCGTTTTCACCCAGCTGCAGTGAGAAAGAGGGGGATAGGGATGGCAGTCATACTAGCATAATCTAACAGAAGAGTGAACAGGATGAGATGGGGTGTCAGAAAGGACAACACAGAATAACACCTTGTGCTGCGATGTCCCTGCTGCTCAGGACAGGGAAGGTGGACACTTAGAGGTTGCAGACAGCTGCCCCAGCCCATTGCCTTCCTCACACAAGTCATAATTTAAGAGGGAAATTGCAGAGATTTCAGGATTTCAGGGAGAAACCTGGTGTGATTAGGAGCCACAGTTACTCCAGTACCTACAGTCCAAACTGGGTGCCCAGAGCAAATCCAGGGAAAGCAGATCTGTTACACACTCATGTGCAGCCACCAAGGGCAGAGCCACAGCACTGAGCCCCTCTGGGGTGCCCAAATGCCTGTTTGAACAGTGCAGGGTGTTTGAGAGGGGCCATACATGAGTGTGTATGTAGCCCAAGGTTTCTGAGGTCCTGCCTTCCCTTAGCAAAAAAATCTGCCTGGGAGTAGAAGCACCTGGCCCCTTCCTCTATTCCCTCTGGTCTCCTATTGCCTAAGTATTTCCCTAGTGCAAGAATAATGCAATAGATGTGAGAACATTGGTGAAAGGGAGCTGGAATTCACCAGCACCACAAAAAAACAACGGGAGGTGAGGCACAGACAGAAGCCAGCAGCTCCTGTCTGAACTGAACTCGCAGAACCCAAAATGTACAAGGGGACAGCGCGATTTTACGTCTGGATTTGCTGTTTTTCCCTGCAGACCTCTTCCAGCTAGGGTTTTTTAAGCTGTCACAGAGCTCCCCAGGTCTGATGCCGGCCAGCCACACGTAGGAGCTGTTGTTTTCCTTATGGAGCATCCCGGAGTCAGCCGGGCCCGGCAGGTGGCACCGGGGGACCGCGGGTGGACCCCGCTGCCACCAAACGCGGGATCCAGCACTGCCTGTCAGAAAGGAGACCTCTGCTTTTTAACCTCTTCACGTCAATGGTGTCAACCCCTTCCCAGCACCTGAAGGGGAGAGGAGTTCCCGCGGCCGCTGCTCGCGGCTCGCACGATGCTCGCTCTCGGGAAGCGTTGCCACAGTGGGTAAACTCCTTCCTGCTCTACAGGTGCATTTGTTCTGTATTTCATCTCTACAGCAGCAGAAAACAGCTGCGAAAATGCTGATTTTGTGAAAGGAATAGGAATTCAAGAAGAAAAATGAAAATGTAAAATAAAAAAGTAGCTCTTAGGATGCAGAATGGGTCTGATTAGTTATTTGTGCTCAGTGCCCTCCTGGGACCCCAAACCCACACACATACCAGTCAGGGAAGTGTCTGACTCTGAGACTGTGAATAGTCCTACAGAGGTGAGAGAGACAGCTGGCACCTGAGGCTAAGCATATCCTGAATCATGCTGAATAAAAAATTAAAGAAGCCCCCAAAAAAGACTGAAGTCTTATCAGATTAAGCTCACAAACCTTGCCTACAGATCTCTACTCCTCTCCTCAAAAGCTCAGACACCACTGCTTCCACATCCATGAAAACACTTCCCACTTACAGCCCCTGGTACCCAGCAAGCAAACATACTAACTTATGTCCAATTTTCTTTATTGCAAATCAGCTTACTAGGAAAGTCTGAGCCGGAGAGGATCTGGTCCTCAAGAAAATTAAAGCAGTTGCCATGAGGTGGCAGATGCTGATCAGATATTTCCCTGATTGCTTTTTCTTTGTCTTGGGCTCCAGGTGAGACGTGCCCCTCAAACCCCTGCCCAGCTGAGATTGTTCAAGCAGAAATGGGGTGCTGGTGTTTGCTTCTATCCCAGCTTCCTTCTGGAGGGCTCTGTTGGCACCAGAACTGGCTCTATTTGATGCTACAAGGAGCAAAAGGCTAGAGGAGCTAATTTTGTGCTGTGACATTTTTGCTTTGGAAAGGGATTTTGCAGGGAAAAAAAAAAATCACTTTTAATTTAGAGGGTGTGCATTAGTCCAGGATGCTGCATGACAGAGGGATGGATGGGTTAGAGGTTTGACCCAGACCAGTGGGGTCACAAGGTGTGACAGTCAGACAGGAATCCTTTCCATAATCTCCAGCAGGATGTAACTGAAATGATGCTGAATGTTCTTATAAAATAGCTTTATTTTGTGAAAGAGAAAATTCATTACTTGATTTTAGAACAATGATCTGAATCTTCATGTCAGATAAATTATGTCAGATAAATCCTTACAACTTTATCAACATAACTGGGCTGATATCAACAGATCAGAGGGTGCTCTTTAGCCAGTGCTACTCTGTAGGGTGAAAAGTAATAGAAGATTAATACCTGGAGGAAGGAAATATCCTTATTTTTCATCTCTAAGTAACTTTCCCATGAAAGCTCAATTACCCCAAACTATGGCAAATCTATTTTGATGCACTCTGAGATACTTAGTCTGCTTGTCCTTGTCCATGCAAATGTGAATTCCTTCTCATTATTAATGGTGAAATCACTTAAAAACAGGAGAAAAAAAGATCAAATGATTGATACTGAATGCAGATATCCTGGAATGGGTGAAGCTGACTCAAACTGGGTTTCAATTTTGCTGTGGCTGGGCTGCTTGCCTGATTTGTCTTCTGTCCCGTAACTCAAGAGCTCATCAAGATCATGCAGATATAAAATTAGTGATGTAGACATTGCTTGCACCAAGTTCAATGTAACACCTTTTGCTTACCCGAGTTTTCTATCAAGCTCAAAATTACTCCATATAAAGTATCCTATTCTTTCCATTGCTCTGACTTGGTGCTACACAAATAACTTTAAGGATACACTTCCCTTCTTTCCCTGGCCCTGAAGGCCATGCTGAGAAACTTTGCTGAGCTGGGATGGGTTTAGGTGCTCACAGTGCTCTGCTCAGGTGTGTGTGTGTTTAGCTGAACGGGGGCTATGAATTAATTGAACTAATTGTGACTGCCAGAAATCAAATTATTATTGTAGGTAGTAAAGCATTTAATCTGAGAAATCACAAAGTGAGAGCTACAGCTTCTTGTTTTATTACTTATGAAGATTAAGGGTTATACTCTTTCTCTCCTCATTCCTAGTAAATGAGGATTTTTCAGGTCTGGCTCAGCTGGAGTGGTAGCAAGAGGCACTTGGTGTACCCAGATCTGGGGGTGTGCTGGTGACCTCCCCACCAACACAGCTGTGGCCTGGAAGTGGAAAATAGGTGCTGGCACCCTTCCAGAAAAGTCAAGGGCTACAAACATCCAGGAGAAGCTGTTGTACCCAGAGGCAAGAGGGGAACTGAGGGCTCCAGCTTTGGGCAGTGCTGCTCACCAATTTCTGCCATTGCAGATAGAGCTGCTGAACAGTTCCTGGTTCTGTTTGCCACTAAATCAGTGTGTTCTCCCTCAGGGTGACATACGTGTGTTTGCCTCTCTCTGTTTGCCTTGAATTAACCTCTGTGGGGCAGGATGTCAGGAGTACATCACTATTCCTGGGTCATGTTGGAGTGCTGCTGTGACCATGTTACCAATCTGTGGGCAATAAATCAGTTTTGCTGCTGAATTCAGTCTGCTTTTTCTTGATTTGCATTCAAGACTCTGCCCCCTTGGGATGACTGGCAACATGTAGCTGCTTTTCTAGGAACCAGGGGACCTCTGTGAGCTGGGAATGGGTAGAGGGTCTTTGTGAGCAGGTTTGCTGGCAAAATAAGTCATAGGAGTCATTTCCTCAAAACCAGAGGTCTCCAGGCCTGGCTCCTGACGACTGCTTTTGAGTAAGATATTAGGTGAGTGAGGCAGAGGGGAGTTAGATGATGAGAAAGGAGTCTCTAAAATTAACTTGGCAGAATCTGCCTGAAGAGGCCCTGCTGAGCTCTTTGCTTGATTCAGCTGGGGGGCAAGCAGAGGGAAAAATCCCTGAGGTTTCCTGGAGCAACTTTTCTTGTTTGCTTTTTCAGCCTTCTTTCAGATGTGCAAATCTGTGTCACATTATGTGTGAAGGCAGCAAATAAAGTGAATTCTGAATTAATTTTTTGTTTTGTTTTGTTTTCAGGGAATACAGGCCTCCCTCAAAAGAGGATACTTGAATACCAGTCAGACACCTGGTGAGCAAACCAGCTGTTCACAGCTGTTCTTTCCATCTCTCTTTTTCATTGTTTGCAGAAACAATGCTGTGATCGAGGACTAAGAGGGTCGAACTGAAAAAAAGAAAAGAGCCCCTAGTGCCAAGCTCTTTAGTGCTCTTTGTAAAACCCAAATAAATGGAAAAATAAATCAAGCTTAGACACCAACAGGAAATTGAGAAGTTACATCAATGGAAGGACAGAAACGTATACGTCAATCATTTGGCTGGAGATGTTGTGGTATAAACAGATTTTTATCACTTATAGCTCTCTATTCAAGTAATTCTGTCCCAGAGTTCTTTTGTAACAGTACAGAGCACAGTTTTGCCAACAAGCCTCTGGGAAGAAATACAAAAAATAGAGCAACACTGGCTTTGCTCTCCCTGATTTCAAGTTTGCAAAGTTTTTACAGCATCAGCTTGATTCAGAAAAATGGGAAAAGCTTATACCTAACCCTCAGCCAAGGCAGCAGGACTTGTTTGATGCCCAACTGGGCACATCCCAAAGTGTTTTGTTGAATAGAGATGGACTCCTTGAATTCTCCATCCCCACTATGCTCAAACTAATCCTCACCGTCACCTCTGTTTTCCCTCCTTCACACAACACACATTACTGCAAGTTGGTTCATTTGCCTGTAGAGAAAGGTTGGATGTGACAGCAGGCTGTCCCCATCCCAACACCCCAGGCTGCACATGGCCATGGTGGCTCCAGCTCCATCCCAGGGACATGGTCCCTATCACAGGAGCCCTGCAGCTCTCAGGCATGGATAACAAGTCCCTGAGGACAAAGCCTCTGCCTTCCTCTTGAGATATAAGATATGGGGATACAAACAGTCATAAATAACTGATGTCACTCCAAACTAAATCCTGTCTCCTGCCTCACTCACTTCCACTCTGTTTACCACCAGCATTTTTTTTTTTTTTGTCTCTGCTTCTTCCACATCCGCTGGTTACTTTGTGTTCCCTCAGACAGCAGCAGGACTCCAGTCTGCAGCAAGGGGCTTTCCTGGGAGATTTTCCTCTCTGAGGAGGAAGGAACTATGTACCCCTGCTGCTGAGACATCTAGGCCTCTGTTCTCCTCGTTCTAACACTTGGGCTCTCCCTCTTGTCCAGACCCAGCAGTTGGATTGCACAGTTCCTCAGGTTTCTTGGCACCAGACATGGTTTTCTGCTGAAAACTTAATCCAAATAATTTTTACATTGTTCCTTCCTGGCCACTGTCTTATCTCTTCACTGTTCCTTCTTGGCTTCCTCTGTGGTTCCCATCTGTCTGCTGGCTCCGTGTGTATCACTGGAGACTTAGCTTCAGTCAAGTTTTGATGTCATTCGTTGGACATCTTGTTATTACTTGTCTCAGCATTCTGGTTTCTCTCTCTTCTTGTCAATGCATTCCATGTATTTCAGCCTCTCTGAGTGAAATCTCAGTCCAGTGTATCTAAACTGAGCTCAAGTCCAGTGTATCCAAAGAGCCCTGAGCTTTTGGGGAAGGCAGGATGGTGTGAAGATGCCCATGAAAATGTTCACAAGCACAAGTTGAACTGAGCTGAGCCCAGTCAGCCAAAGCCCCTAAGATGCTCTACAGACCTGTGTGATCTCTTGCTAAAATAGAGTTCTATTCTGAATGCAGGCAGTGCTTAGAATTTTACATGATTTGCTGGAAAATCACAAGTTTCCTGTTTCTGTATGAATGCTGAGGACCTGGTTTGCCAATCTCCAAGCAGATGGCCAACTTGATGCACATGGGAATAAAATTACTTCATGCTTCCAGATAAGTAATTACCTATCTGGTTAGCATTTAACTATACCTTGGGTCATTCATCAGAAGCAAAATTGACACAAATACATGATATTCTGAGAAGAGTTCCAACACTTTTAGAAGTTGCTCAGCAACCTTCATGCAGCAAAAGAAGCCAAAGAGGAAATTTTAAAAGTTTAAGCTTTAATCCACCATTTGTGTCACCCTGTGAAAAGGGAGGTTGATACAACAATTTATCCTCTTGGGGTGAGCGCCTCACTGTACAGGGATTTCTATTTTCAGTTTAATATAACAAACCTGTCTTTTGTCTAATGTTCAGCAGTTCTTGTCACAGCTATGCTCAAATGATCAATAATCTCTTGGGACAGAGAGACAGAGAGACAGGGACAGAGATTATTGTTTTAGGTCATAAGTTGGACTAGATGATCTTAAAGGTCTTTTCCAACCTAGTTAATGTGCCATCTCTGGCTATGAGTCAACGACATTTTCCAGCAGCCCAGCAGCTGCAGCCCACACAAAAAAAGAAAGCTTTATGTCATATCAGACTGGGAGAGTCCAACCTCCTCTTCACTGCCCACACTTCACTGCTCACACTTCACTGCCCACACTTCACTGCCCACACTTCAGTTCACAGCAGGGCTACACCTGGGCAGTGAAGACCGAGACTCCTGATAGTCACCAGTGTGAGCCCCACCATCAGCACTGTCCTGGTTTGGGCAGCACCGCAATAAACTGAGAGAAGCCAAGAGTTGTTTTCATTCTTACTCTGACCAATCAGCTAATTAGAGTACAAAATAATATTCTCAGGCTTGGCAAATCCTTTTGACTTTGAAAGAATTTAAAATTTATTTTGGTTTTTCTTGCTCAGACAACATGGAGACTCAGTGCTAAACTACACAAAACAAATTAAATATCCAATTACAAACAGTTGGCTCTGGTCTGGAAGCACTTCAGTTGACTGCCATGATTCAAAGGAGAAAAATTATTTCATTTTGAATACCGTAATGTTTTTTAAACACAGCACATTGGCTGACCCACCCTAAATCATGACCTCAAGAACTTTACATACTTGGTTTTGAAAATCAGGTTTGTGCCTTGTCCTGTCAAATGGATGTTCAAGCTGCATTGAGGGGAGGGGAGCTGCCCATCTGCCCTTGAGGATGTTTCAAGGGAGAGACACAGAGGTTCTAGAGTGACTCATGTGAGTTATCCCAGGCCTGACATCAGTCCTGACTCCCTGGCCCTGGACCACAAAAGTGTGTACAAGAAACCCTACAGCAGACACAGACAGCTCCTCAGCAAGGAAGGCAATGGCTCACCTAAATGAGTGTGTCTGGCAGTGCAAGGATTTAAAGGGTGTTACATCCCTGAGTCTTCCATGGCAATATTCACAGGTGCTGCCATCAGGGATTGACAGAACAAAGCCATACTTTTGGGTTGGATTCACACCAAAGTATGTTTTTCAGATCCAACTCTGAAATTTCCTAAGAAGACATCAATTCTCACGGCTTAGGTGGGCATTGGTATCCATCCTCCAGTATTTGTCCCTCAGCTTCACAAAGGGCAGAGTTTTAAAGCAGCACCACATGGCTTTAAAAAATCTGGAGTTGTAACTCAGGAGGTAAATGAGGTGCCTGATCCTGCAGAGAAGTTTGTGCTCAGAGGTGTGTCAAGTTTCAAAAGACTCCCTGCAATCCCCAGGTTCTATGTAGACCACCCAAACGTATGGTAAGAAACTAATTTTTTTCTCATGGTTTTGTCCATATTTTAGCTGTTTTCCAGCTTTTAGAGCTCTTTTGTTTTCCCAGCTGTTTTGCCCGAGATCAGGTCACAGAAGGCAAAGGGCTTGGTCAGAAGTTAAACAAAAGCTCTTTCAAGTTTAAAAAGAAGGAAGAAGAAAAAAACCCTGTTTGCAGGAGACCCCTTCTCCAATGAGAGAGAGGCTTTTCTGCAAGAAATCCAAGACTAACTTGACCCATGACTAGCACTGCCAAAGTGTGTGAGGTGAGTGAGATTTGACCATCTCTGTAAGGAAAGAGTATTTCAGGAAATGTGAATATTTTAGGTCATAAGTTGGACTAGATGATCTTAAAGGTCTTTTCCAACCTAGTTAATTCTGTGGTTCTGTGAAAAGACTTCAACAGAAATACATACCCAGGATTTAAGACAAGGGATAAAATGTTCCTGATAGGCAGCCATCAGAAAAACCAAGGAAGATATAAGGGACTGGCTAGAAGATTAAAACCTCATATGGATGGATGCAAACAGAGAAGCTCAGTTCCTAGCACAGCCATGAGCCGGGTGGGTGATTGAACACGGTACCTGAGGGTGAAAGCCCAGCCTGACTGAAGGGTACCAGGACAGCCCAACACACAGCACAGCAGGGCTGCAGGGCAATGTGGAGGAGCTGAGAGGGGCAGGTTTCCCTGGGCACATAACAAATGCTGCCAGTTTTACCCTTGGTCAGATTTCCAAGAACCAGACACTGTCATCAAGTAATTAAATGGCAGCTTCTTTTTGTTCCTGGAGCACAGAGATCAAGATTTCTATTTGCCTGGCAGGAACTGAACAGGCTTTGAATGAACCAGAACTACTGGAGAAAAACATGAACTCTTTCCTTTTATACACGTAAACCCCACAACTCCAGGTGTCCTGTGAGAACATTGGGGTGTCATGCATCAATCCCTGATACTTTATGCCCATGCAGACAGGGTATCCTGCATTTTAAACAAATGCAAGAACACAAATTTTGTTCCCATGGAAGCTATTTTTTTATTACACTCCTAAACCTAATCTTAATAATTCCAAGTGTACTTTGGACAGTGGCCAAGCTGTGCACGTGTGGTAGGAAGCTGCCTCGCACAGCTCCGTGCAAAACAGGACAACAGAGAGTGGCTCCTCAGGCTCCTGTGACATCCTAGCCCAGGAGATGCAGAAGGCAGCAAACAGCAGCTTAGCCGGTGTGGAGATGGTGAATGTCACCCCACAGGGGCCAGGCAGGAGGATGCTGTTACTGCAACAGGGTGGAAAAGCAACATGTAGAGATTAAAAATAAAAAAGGGAGAGTGAGCTCCTTTGATAGCCTCAATATCACAATCAGGAGAGACTTCCTGGCCTCATATTTTCCATATAAACACTCTCCACTGGATAAAGTTAATGGTTCCCTAACTGCAAGGCAGAAGGGTTTGATCAGTTGAATTGACGTCATAGATTGGGTATTTTATTGAAATGTGCTGCACTTCCCCCATTTATATGTTTGACCCTAACCTTTACCAGATGTTCAATTCCTGCTCCCTCACAGACACTGCAGCTCTGTGTTTGGGAGGCTCTTGTAAAGCTGAAATGCTGAAGTTGAAACAAAATCCTGACACCAACACTTTTGTTGGAGCTGCTCCCTGCCATGGGGACAGGCTGCATGGAGGGCTGCTCAGAAGAGTGTGCCCAGGAGGAAGGGGGAAAACAGCCAGAAGGATCAGATTGTGCTTTGCCTGCCTGTGTGGGAGGGGAAAGGATACAGTGCTGCTCCCTTGCCACTGGACAGGGATGGAATCAGTCTTCCCTTCCAGCCCCTCCAAACTGTGGCCCTGAGACCGAAAACAAGAGCCAGAAAGCCTGAACTGGGGATTTGGCTCTGCCATGTCCCCTTGTTCCTGCCTCTCAGCCTTGTTTCCCAGGCATAAAACAGGACAATGTCCCTTTGCCCAATTACATCCTGTGTTTATCAGGGGAAGGGCTGGGCTGGGGAGAGGCTGCAGGGCTTGGATTAGGAGTACTCCCTCCTGTCCCCTAGGACAGCCCAGGCTCCTCCCTGGGCAAGAAAAAAAACAGTACCAGCACCACAGAACCAGCATCACTGTGTTGCTCTAGATGCAAATCTGCTCCAGGCTGAGACCCCTTGGAAGTTACACCTCCCTGAGCTCTGCAAGGATGAAGCCAGCTAGAAATAAATCATCAGGAAAAGGGCATGTCATCAAAAAAGATGCCATCCAAAGTTTTCTAGTGCTTGATTGTCATTTAGAATATCTCCTGCTTATTCTTTTTTCAAAGAGAAAATAAAATGATGAAGCAAGAGAGAGTTAAAAGAAGATCCACATTCCCAAACCTCAGCTTTGGTTTTCAGTAATTTTAGATAAATTGCAAGCTGGATGCCAGCCACCCTTTAGTTCTGGCTTTGGATTAGCAAATTGAAAGTCACAGATGAGGTTTTGCAAAACCAAACCCTTGGCTTGCTTTGGCTGTAACTGAGCTTGCCCTGAGCAAAAATGAGGGAATCACTCTTTAAAACACATACACCAAAAATGCTGAACTCAACAACCACAAAATGAGTGAAGGAGAGTACGAAAGCCTGTGCAAGGCACTCATTCCTTTTAACCCCAGAGAGACCAAACTTGCTGCACCAGCACTTTGCAGCAAATTAGGCAGCAAAAACATTTGGAAATGTCAAAAAAAGAAAAATGGATGGTTTTGGTTTTGGTAATTCTGTGCACACCCATAAAAGCTATGTATTCTGTGGCCAAACATTTGTCCCCAAGCAGAAGACAGTGGCTGTTAGCATGGCAACCTCAGACCTGCTCGTGTTTCACTTTGACATTGATCCTGCAACAAGGTTCAGAGGATTTAATCAAAGTGGGTCTGGGGTTCTCCTGACTCCAGGATAAAATTCAGCCCAACTACCCTGCCTCAAGCAGGGAGTTACACCTCGCTGTAACCCCAAACAATACCCATGTGTAGTTGAGTCTAAAGTGTTGATTATGTTCTTGAAAGTCACATCTGCTTCTCAGCCCATCTCATTGCAAAGGAAATCCTCTGCCTGCCTGGTGTAGCCAGAGGAACCTGCCAAGGAACACAGGACAAAATGTGATGTCCCTGCAGCACTGCCCATGTTAAGCAGTGACTGCCCCAATGCACCACCAGCCTGGGGTTGTGTTCCCAGAACATGCAAAAAATGGGTAAAACACAGTAAATCAGATCCCATCTCCTGATCACAAACCTGTTAACATCATCACACTTTTATTAGCAGAAAATCCTAAATCTAGCCATCAAGATGTCTATGTAATTGCAATCTGATAAAAACAGCAGGTAGGGCCCCTCTCAGCCCCAAGGTGGGTGGAGGGGCTTCTCTGAGTTCCCAGATTCACACAGAAAACACAGCCTGAGCACCAACAGTTAAGAGTATTTTACCAGTGGTAATGAGAAGGATTCCAGCAAAGTAGGAAATAACATCATTTTCTTTTGAATCAGGGCTGAGAATGAGACCAGGCTGTCTTCCCTGCCATAATTTACACGTCCTCACAGACAGGCATATTGGAAGTGAGTTTTACAGCCAGCCAGGAGACAGCCACACAGGCCACACTAGCTCTGGCAGGACTGGCATGCCACAGTGTGCTACAATGTGTCTGTCTCTCTGGAAGAAGCATGTGTAGGGTTGTTTTTCTGCTTAAGCCCATTTGATTTTATGTTCCTTTACTTACTGACAATGAATTGTTCCACTTTTCTTGCTCCACCAAACACTTTATGTTGTGGGGTTGTTTGCTCATTTGTTGCAACAGGAGTGGCAAAAGATTCGGCTCTTGGGATTACACACCAAAGCAGACAAGGCAAGCAGCTTCTTTAGAGACACTCCTTAAACCCCATTTTCAGCCCCACATTCCAGCCCACCGCTGAGGGTCACAGACATGCTTAGAAGACACCCAGACCCTGAACTATCCAGGCTTTCCCACTTCCTGCCTTCCTGCACATAACTTTTCCAGCAGCACTTCTCCCCAGGGAGGGTGGAAGGACTGATGCATCTTGTCAGTGCTTGCTGTGTGTGGATTTGTCGTGGTTTGACACCAGCCAAATGCCAGGCACCCATGAAGGTCATTTACCCTCCCCTGCCACAGCTGGGCAGAGGAGAGAAAAAATTAGTGAAGGCTTCATGTGTTGAGATAAGGACCAGGAGAAAACACTTCAAGGGCAAAACAGGCTCAGCTTGGAGGTACAAAGTGAATTTATTGCTAACAAAATCAGAGGAGGATAATGAGAAGTAAAATAAGCCGTTAAAACACCTTTTCTTCCCCCCAGCCCCTCCCTTCTTCCCACTGACAGCACAGAGAGACAGGGCATGGGGGGATTTGGTCAGTTCATCAACTGAGGTTTTCTTCCACTGCTCAGGGAGAGGAGTCCTCCCCTGTGAGACGGTGGGGTCCCTTCCCACCGGAGACAGTTCTCCGTGAACTCCTCCAGCATGGTTCCAATCTCACAAGCAGCGGTGCTCCCAAAACTGCTGCAGTGTGTGTCCTTCCCACAGGCAAAGAGCCCTCCCAACGCTGCTGCAGTGTGGATCACTCTTCCATGGCATGCAGTCTTCCAAGGACAGTCTTCTCCAGCTTGGAAGTAGGGCCCCCTCTCTCCACCGGGTCTCCCACTGGAGCACAGCCTCCTCCAGGCATCCACCTGCTCTGTCATGGGCACCTCTGCCACAGGCTGTGCATGGATCTCTGCATCCCTGTGGATCCCCATGGGCTGTG
Source organism: Acrocephalus scirpaceus scirpaceus (assembly GCA_910950805.1). NCBI lineage: Eukaryota > Metazoa > Chordata > Aves > Passeriformes > Sylviidae > Acrocephalus > Acrocephalus scirpaceus. The sequence goes on from OU383789.1 coordinate 7,980,391, forward strand.
GGTGGATCTCTGCATCCCTGTGGATCTGCAGGGGAACAGCTGCTCCACCATGGTTTCACCATGTCCTGCAGAGGAATCTTGGCTCCGGCGCCTGGAGCACATCCTGCGCTTCATCCTGCGCTTCCTTCTGCACTGACCTTGGTGCCTTCATGTTGTTTCCCTCACATGTCCTCACCTCCTCCTCTTCTCTGGCTAAGAAAAAACTTTGCCGACTTTGTTTTAATTTTCTTCCTAAGTCTGTTACCACAGAGGCGTTACCATCATCTCTCATTGGCCCAGCCTTGGCCAGCAGCAGGTCCATCTTCAGAGCCAGCAGGGATTAGCAATGCTGGACATGGTGGAAGCTTCCAGAAGCTTCTCATAGAGGCCACCCTATGCCCCCCCACTACCAAAAACCAGGCCATGCAAAACCAACGCATATCCTGGATTCCCTTTCAAAACAAAATTCCTTGTCAAGGGCTCCATTCCTAAGCAATTCCTCTTTAGAAATCAGCTGTGGCATGGTCTGAAAATGGGCTGGAGGAGATAATTCACTATCACCTGGTGTGTGTTGTTTGGCGACCAATTAGCCTTTCCCAGTTAAATGTACTTTTCCTCTCTGATTAGAAAGGTACTAAAAGCAATACCCTGTAGTACGTAAAGTGTCAGGATCTGAGCTGATCTCAGTTAATGTACAGCTCCTCTTGCTGCAGCCATCTCCCTTGAAGGCTTCACTCAACTGCAAAAGGAAGTTGCCTCAAGTGAAGGAAAGAGGAGCCAATGAAGCAGCCAGCATATGAATTATTTTTCTTCTGTTTTCACAACTGGGTACCATGGACGGACAATCGGGATTTACAGCAGAATTTACAGCTTTGCTGCCTCCCAGCAGCTGCTGTGCAAAATCAACCATCACCCAAAACAAAAAAATCACTGAGTCAAGAGCCTGAGAGGGAAGAAGGGCAGGTTCTTCTTCGTGAAACTAAAAGTTGATAATTAAATATCCAAAAGGAAAATGTTCTTTTCATCATCTCACTGAGATGTGTCACTCCCTCACTTTTGTATTCATGAATGCATTCATTCAATAGCACGGATAAAAGTAGGGTGGCAGGGCCAGGCTGGCAGGAAGGTGCCACCAGCACCAGCATGTAAGTGACAAGTGCAGCAAATTTGGTGGCTCTGGCTCCCTGGCTCACACAGGAGGGGAAGGAAGAGCAGGAATTTGAAGGTGGTTGTTGCCTTGGACATGCTGAAGTCGCTGTTGATTTTAGGCCAGGGAAGAATGATCTGATCTGCTGCGTTCCCTTGTTGTCTTGGCTCCCACTCATAAAGGCACTTAAAAAGCTGTCTAGCTTCAAGTATGTTCTTAAGTGCTGAATTAGCAAATTAGCATATTTACTTGTCTGCAATCTCTTCAAAAGCCAATTGGAAGCCCTGGGGTTTTGATGAATGCCTTCGCTGGCCCCTGGGACAGAGCACAGGTGCCCTGACCACACCACTGTGGCTGTGGCAAACCTGTCCTGAGGAGCTGCTGCGTGAGAAGAAGCTGAGCTTGGATGCTCCTCTCTGGTCATCTTTGAGCTATACTGACATAATTTTAGGGATCAGTTTCCTCCTGTCACTTGCCACGCTTATGGCCATTTGTAAAAATTCTGGTTGCATGAAGCATAGCTCACTGTCGCCCTCCAGAAATGAGTTCATATTCTTATGCTTGGAGTCTACTTTTCCTGCTAATTGAGGCTCTGAAGTGCAGTGATGCTTTTCCTTTGATTTAATTAAGGGAAGCCATTTCCAAGGAATCATACATATAGCTCACATCAAAGACTCCATGAGCAGTTGTGCCCCCCAAGATGCAGCGGATGTGACTCAAGGTGACTCACAGGCTGCGTCCAGCTGCCAAATGAGTCAGCACTTGCAGCAACCTCATCACAGTCCTGAGACCTGTGGCACCCTGTCCATGCCAGGTGGAAGGAGATGAGCCCCACCTGTCCTCTTGCCTCTCAAACCCTATCCCCAGTACTGTTGTCCCCCGTGGGACCTGCATCTCTGCACCATCAAACTCCCCAACAGGAACTTAAAATCTTGCCTTGTTCACATCTTTAGTTTGTTAATGGATGCTTGTAACAAATAAGAGATGCATTTCTTGTGAATATCAAGCCTGGGTGCAGAAGACATCAAGTCTTCTCAGCTCATTAAAAACCAGAGGAGGCAATTCCAAAGGAACTTGAAGCTAAATGAAGTGTTGAAACAAACCACTTCTTTTAAAACTTCTGCGGGAGCAACATCCTTGTTGCTGCAGCCCCAGGGAGGATCAGAGCCATGGCCCATGTGCCCCTTCCCCTCTCACTTTTGCCAAACTGCAGCAAATAATGGACTTTTTCCCCTTCTGTAGAAAGTCTAAGCTAAATTCTTGATGATTCTTGTAAAATCTGGAAGCTGAACAAGCCTGATGTCCCCACTCACACCTCTGTGTAATTTGTGACGTGGCTCTGCAGGCACAGGGGAGGACTGTGACCATCTGTTTTTCTGGATGGGAAAGGGAAGGAGCCACAAGGAAAGTTCTGGTGGGGCAGCTCAGCTTTGGGCTGTAATTTATAACTGTAAATACAACAAATCCTCTCCAACTGCCCTGGCATTGCTCAGGAACCAGAGTCCAGCTCACAGGGCAGGCTCAGGTCACTCGAGTTTAATGACCACTGACTTGGGAAGGTGTGGAAAGGCAGATAAATTGCTGCCCTTGGTCCAAGCTAAATCCCTGCAGGCTGCAGTTCTACAGCTGACAGTTGGGATGGAGTGATGGGCACTGCCCTGTCCTGGTGACGTGACTCACAAAATGAGGCTTAAACTACAAATGGAAGTGCTCATTCCTCTCCTCCCCATCCTGGAATCATTGCTGGGACTAAGAGCCACAGCAGCTCTTGGCAGTTTCAGCACCTCCACTTGAAAAGAGGAGGCAAGATTGAAATTTTATTTTTGATTGACTGAAAACATAGTTCAAAAATCCAAATTTTTTTCACATTTTTGAGGTTTCAATTTTTCCTTTTCATATATTTTATTTCTGATTTGGAGGAAATGCTGAAACTATTTTCACCTCTGTTCTAAGATGGGGCACCACCTTGGTTTTGAGAATGTTAGAAGAGGTCATTGAAGTTATTTTTAGAGGAAAACCTGAAAATCTAAACAAAAGCTTCAGTAAAACACAACATAGGCTCAGAAAAATCCTGATGTCCACAAATCTGTACTTTTCACTGAAAAAGATGCATGAGAAACTATTGCCTGTGTTGACAGAGAGCTGATGGGAAGAGTCTGGTTGCTGCTACCCCACAAGGGCCTGTTTCTGTCTCATCCCATTCCAACCATCACCTCCAAACTGGGAACCCCAGATTCCCTGAAGCACAGGTCTGCTGGCACAAATGGCAGCACCAGAGTCAAAGGGATGAGTTAGAGGATCAGCAAGGAGCTCAAATTACTCAGAGTCTCACCAGCTTCTCTCCCTGAGTACAATGCTGGCTCACAGCATATCCTTGAAACCACTGTTGGAAGCAGCCAGCAGGAGCAAAGCCATCCTGTCTTCGGTGAATTCTATGTTCAAAACAACTGGGTGTGTTATTTGGCTTAAATGATATATTAAATATTCTGGGTTTTTTTCATATCCAGCAAGGCAGACTAGGTAAGTCAGAGCTAGGGTATTCACAAGTCAGTTCCATTGGAATAAAAGCTCTTCCTGGAGCATTTTCCAAATTGCATCAGAACATAGGGAGACCTGGGGTGAGGTTCCTCACTCTGCTGCAGTTAGGTGCTTCCCTCTGTGGCTGTGTTCCCCCCAGGAGTCAGTGGGGATGAACACTGGCATTGAGGCATCCTTACACACTGTGAGTGCCTGGCAGCCTGTAGGAGAGGGATAATGGGTACACTGATAAAAACCCAGCAAGAGGGGAAACATCTCAGACTTTGCTCACTCACTTCACCACTGCAGATAAATCGCTGCTTTTACAAGGCATTATTGAATTCTTTCCAGGCTGACCATCCAGCCCCTCCACCACCATAGAGCAGACTGGCACAGGGTTGTCCAGACAGGATATCCTCCAGGGAACAGCCTCTGCAGAGCACAGAACAATAGAGCCCTGCCTCTGGAACTGTGGATACACAACGTGCCCATCCTCTTCTCCCCCAGCCCTTCACTATCTGCTCTCAGCACAGCACCACGGTATCAGATCTGCATCAGCATCTATTTCCTGTTTGTGAGAGTCCCACCAGTGCTACAGGGAGCAGAGCAGACTCTGTCCTGCACCTCTGCCCACCTTGTGAATGCTGCAGGTTTTGAGAGCTCAGTATCTCCACGTTTGCACTCTGAACTCCCAGTGTTAACTGGCACAGCAAAGGGCCTTCTGCAGCTCCGCTTCCATAGGTTCCCATCCCTGTTTGGGGATCAAGCACATGTACATAACCTCATACCAAAATCTCTCATGAGGGCTTTGAAGAAACCACAGCACTGGAGCATCTTCCAGTCACCTTGTGCACCAGGTGGAGAACATTTCCTGTGGTTGTAAAACACCCAGCCAGTTACTCACAGTCTCCTTGGTTAAGATGCACTGAGTCAACTGCTGCCTGCTCAGCTGCCAGGCCCTATTCTGCTCTCAATTATAGAAATTTGGCAAATTTGGAATAACTTTGCTTTCACAGCATAACCTGATTTAATGGAGAATGGCATCTGGTGTGCTTTCTAGGTTCATGCTGTGTAATAGCGAACAGAGTTGGACCTCTGACTCATTAGCAAGGGAACATATATTGAAATTAAGCTTCCAATAGGTAAACATCTCTTGAGCACAATTTTTTCTTGCCCTGATTGTGGAAACAGTGTGACTTAGCACTGAAGTGCAGCCTGATACCCACTGCGTGCAAAGGGCATGTGTAGCACTGAAAGGTTTATCTCCTGCTTGACAGTGAAACAGAGAAAGTCTCTTTAAAAGCCATTTCAGACTTAATGCAAAGACCTGAGATCCTGCCCCTGGAAGCATGAGCACCCTAATGGACCCCAAGGGATCATATAGCACTAGCTCCAAAAGCCCCAGAGATATTTCTTGTGGTGCATCCCACCTAGTTCCTCCCTAGTGACTCTGCTGAAGCTTGCTACCATGAGTTGGCCACGTGTGGGGCCAGGTGGCTCCTTGCTGGCTGCCAGTGTCCCCTGGCTTGCCCTGCCCTGCAGCACCCACATCTTTCACAAGCACCTGAAGACAAAGAGCACAGAAAAAAGCTCCTTTTCTCTCACAGGCAAAGCAATCCCATGCTGCCAGCACAAGCAGGAGGTTCTGTTGGGAATGCCCAGGGAGGGGTGCTCAGCCTGGATTTCCGCAGTGCAGCACTAACTGTCCCACGATCACTTATATCCCAGGACCTGGCCATTGCTGAGGATTTTGATCCTTTGGGATCTTTGTCATCTTGAACCATACCTCGATTTCCCAGCCTCTGCAGCAGACAGTGTACAGCATCATGTTAGTGTGTGAGAACAGAATGGAGTGAAAGCCCTGTGACTGAGGAACATCTCTCAAAAGACTTAAAAGAGGGTCAAGCAATTTTTTTAGCACTTATTCTTGTTTGAGCCCCAGCAGTCACTGTGTCTCAGGTGTTCCCAACTGTTTCTCCATTCCCTTGGCACCCCAAGGGGGAGCAGCCAGACCCACTCTCCCCACAGCCCTTGCTGTCTGAAACTCAGCTTCTGCTACTCTTTATGAAATCTTTTAGAAAATGTCTGGGTTTTGAGAACGATTCTTCTCCCACAAACTGATTTCTTTCCATGTGCTGAGTACCCAGGGTATCACAAATAAGAAGCAGGTCACAAAAGGAACCTTAAACCCCCCTAAATAATCCCTGGTGTCACTCCATGACAAACAGACTCCCAGCCTGTGGTGCTGGGCGCATTTCATAGCAAGAAGAGCATTTTGCTTCATTCCAAGCAGGAAACACCCATTCCAACATTTGCTTTATTTGCTGGGTACTTGTCTTTCATTCTGCATCCCTGAGCTAGTGCAGGATTTGCAAACATTTTGTAATTCCAAGAACAAGCACATTAAAGCCTCAGAGCAAGGGGAAAGCCCTTTTCCTGCCAACGAGGCACATTATTGTCAATACCCTATTGTTGTACTCACACTCACCACCCCTTAAAGCAATTAATGGATAAATCAGGGATTTTTCTGTGGCATTTCTGTGGGTGGAGTTTATTCCCATCCTTATCTGAGCAGCGGATCTTTCCCACCAGTAACCTGGTGCCAGGGTGTCCCACAGCCCGTGACGCCAGCCGGAGTGTGCTGCAGAACAAACAAACTTGATTAGGGGAGGATATTTACAATTGCTGACCAAACTCTCGATTTCCTTGGTAAGCTCCTCCAGACAATGTGCTACGGCCCCCAATTGTACTGTCAGAAATTCATACGGGCTCAAGGATGAGAAAATATTGTGGTTAGATTTGTGATAGGCAAAGCAAAACAAGGGAGGGATGTTTTAGGAGGGTTCTTCCCCAACCCCATGTGTTTGTTTATTTTTACAGCCACAGAATGGAGCAGGATGAGTGCAGAGCCTCCCCTTGCCCACCGTCCTGCTCCTATCCATAGCCAGCCCTCAGTGCTCGCAGCAGCAGGGCAAATGCCCTGGGAGAACAGAGCTGCACCTTGTTTATGAGGCTTGTTGTGGCCCCAAACTCCTTCAGTGCCTTCACTGGGCTCATTAAAACAGCTTTTCCCAGATCTGCCAGGATTCAAACAGGAAACTGTGGTGCCAACACATTGGCATTTGCAATGGAGGCTAAAAGAAGCCTTCACCTCTTATCACAGCTGTAATTCCTGCTCTTTCAAGGGGTGCCCTGCTCCCAGCCCCACCCCACACGGCACTTACAAGCTGAGATAAAATATCCCCATTTGCAAGGCATTTTCCTCCCTCTGGGAATCTAGACTTTGCTCCCTTTTAGCCCTGGTTTGTGTCAGCATCCAAACCCCTCTGCAGGACATGCTCACCTCAGGCTGCTCTCAGGCATCAAACTCCTAAAACCCCTGAACTGAGAAGTCCCTCCTGAATTTGAGCTGCCCTGGGACAAGCAAAGTGTCCCTCCTGGAGAATGTCTGGCATCCATCCCAGGTGAGTGGTGCTGTCCCACAGAGCCTGGCCCTGAGCTGCTGCTGGAGCACAACCTTACAGAGGATGATGCATCCTTGGTTTATCCCTGTGCTGGAGTAACCTTGCTGGGGCCATGCTTCCCACAGGATGCTAAAAGGTGCCACATAGGGGCAACATCTTTGGAGTTTTTGACACAGAGGACATCATGTTCAGCCCTTATTTTTGCCCCAAGCAAAAATCAGGCTTATATCTTCATTAATGCAGACTAACAACAGAGCTTAACTCTGTGTGGGCTGATGGCTTAACATTGGAACCAATTCTGTTTCTTATTACATCAAGAACAAATCTTGAGTGATGGCACTGCAAGCAGTGTTTTCCATATTTTCACCAGTTTAATGAAAACCAGAATTTGGCTGTACATCTTAAGAGATAACACTCTCTGTACTTGTGGCCAATATATTAATGTCTTCCAGCATTGTGCATCTTCCTCCAAAACCCTTGTAAGCCTTCCTTTATAGGTTATCCAGGGATCAAGGTCTGAAAATCCATAAAATACATGGGCTGTGCATTTGCATTTAATTTAGCATGGCTTTTCTTATCACTAGGCAGTCTTGTTTCACTGAAAACCTCCATTTGTTATTTAGGGGATTAGGAATGTTCAACGAGAGAGGAGGAGAAGGGGCTGATGGCTGTGGGACTTGAATTCAGTAAAACACGGAATTATAGTTGTTCCTCCAGATTTACAGCAGACTAACATCAACCTCTGGTTCAGAGAAGGAATATAAATTAGTTGGTTAATAAGAACTGGATTCCAACGAGCTGGATTAGGATCCTGTAACACATGTATTCTACTTCTCTCCCCTTGCCCTGTTAGTTGACTGCAGGCCACCCAGGGTAACAAAGACATATGACAGAAATATAGTGTATATTTATGTTGGCTCATCTTGCTGTAATCTCCTTCAGAGTATGACCTGACTTTAATAACCCAAACTTACCCTATCACTTTCTGGCTCATTTCCTTATGTGCTTATAACTTATATAGTGCTTTTTGGTTAATTCTTTCAGCACATTTGGGAAAAAAAAAATTAAAAACCCAAGAAAATAAAAGGAGAGAGGAAGTGGGAACCTGACTACAAAAATTCATTAAAATCCATTTACATCCTAAAAATATTTATTAGTACAGATCACCTCCTGACAATGTTTCCCCACAGCCAGCAAGAGCATTTTCAGAACAACTGGAAGATGTGAGCACTGGCATCTGTTCCACCTTCAGTGAACTGAGAACTATAAACATCTCCAAGACTGAATCATTTATCATTACAAGAAAGTATACAAAGAGGCAGGAGATGAAGTAAAATCAGTTTCATCGTGGGAAGAAATCTGATTGTAAAGGCACACCAAAATATCCTCCAATGTATCTGCCGTCCTAAAAGCTTGCAATGGCTTGTACATTCAGTTCTCTGGAGCAGAGACTGCTTAAATTAATTTAAACCTGCCTGTTTTCAATTCTTTGTGTACTTCTGATATTATTAGTTTAGATAGCTGTGTGGCACTGCTATAGTTATGCTGCTAGAGTACATTCAGAGAAATAATGAACTTCAATGGGAATTTCAAATATGTTACTGAGATAAAGAGGAAAAAAACCTACTGACCCTCAGTTTTTTAGGATGGAGCAGAGAGGTATTTGGGGTGGAAGTCTGCAATCAGTGATTTTACCTCAAGATATTTTAGTTTCCACATCCTCTTTTCCATACCATTAGTTCACCCTGTCTTAAAGCAGGTACTTCCTAAAGCTGAGATCAGAGGAATTAGAGTATGAAGAAAATTTCAGATGAAGGGAAGCTCATCCCAATGAGAGGAATGAGAAATGCCAGCCAAAGAAAGGGAAAAAGCAGCTGAGAGCAGATTGTAGGAGAGATCCCCAGGCACAGCTGTGCCTCCATGATGCAACAAAGGGTTCAAAGGAGCCAAACATCTTGAGGAAAGAAAACAAAAGAAATGGCCTCACGTGAACTTTAATTTTGTCCAGAAATTCCACTCTGGATCAAAGAGCTACAGTGAAAGTTTAGTTGGAAACAGCATTTTCCTGCACAGAAGTTCAGCTTCAGCAAGTGGAAAATTTTCCCCTCATGAAAGGCTAGTTTTGTCAAAGTCCTGGCCTGTTCTACCTAAGTCCAAAGGCATCTTTTGAGTAAAAAACAAGTGCAAGCCATGTTTGGACTTTTATCTGGGCAGACAGGGCAAGGCACAGAGGGAACATTGGGAGACCCCTTTAGCAGCTGCTCTGCCAAAAGCCTGGAAGCTAATTGTGCATTGTAAAGAGCCAGGAAAGAAAGTGGCTGGTCCACAGGGAGATGTGGAAGTGTCCCTGGGCCTGAACTAGGAACATGTGAAGCACAAGGTGACCTGGAGACAGTCATGAACTTCTGAAATGTGTCTGCTGAGTTTGCTTCTGTTCCTGTGAGGAAAGGAGCTCCTGGATGATGCTGAGGGAAGAAGCTTCTGCAAACACTGAGGAGAAGAGAAAAGCAAGCAGAGACAATTGTCTCTGACTCCTGTTGAGTCATTCCAGTACAGCAGGAGCACATGGACACACCTGTGAGTTGTATCCCATTGTGGGATGAAATTTCACATTTCTGAAAAGCAAGAGCCATACTAGCTCTGAGTATTGACCACCCATGCTGCCATTCAATGAAGATTTAGTAATTTGGTTTATAAAGATGAGACATGATAGATTTTCTACCTTCTCCCCACAGTTTATTTATCTATTGATGTGGTTTTCTTTGCAAATTTAAGTTTCCAATGACTTGCTAGTGTTAGCACTAGAAAAGCAAAGTGCAGAATGATGCCAGTGAGCTCTGCTAGATGTGCTGTACATCACTCTCTGGCTGCTGCTCTCAGTTCTTCTGAAGAGAATCAAAAAGTTATTGGAAATCTAAAGACTTTTGTCCAAAGCTGGAATTACTATCACTTGAGTTTTCAAAGAACTGCACAGGGGGTTCTTTACAAAAATTAACTGACAAAAATCTGCCTTTTTCCTTTGAAATAGGAGCACAGCTCAAGAAGGGATCCTCTGCACTGCAGACAGGTAATTGTTCATATACACCTAGTAAGCTTCATCTTAGAGGGCAAAAAACCCAACCAACAGTTTCTTTCCCATACTCCTTGAATGAAAGAAATACTGCCTGATGGCTAGAGAGACCTTCTTCCAAGAATATTCCACCAAGAATATTTATGGCCAGCCTACACTTATTTGTTCTTAAACAGGCCAATGTTGCCCTGTTTAAATAGTTCCCTCTCCCTGGTGCTTTATCCCTCCAAAGCATTTATTACCTTCCTGATATAATCCAGTGGGGATGGCTTATATTCATAAAGTTTTTACATCTTTCCCATTGGTTTCTCTCTTTCTGTCAGAGACTGTAAGTACCTGTCCCAGGGGCCTTGGGTGGCTCACCCCAAGGTGACAGCCTGGCAACAACGGGATCAACTCACAGATTACAAAGTGTTATTGAACGTCTTTCTGTAATGTCCTGTTTGTTCACTGTTAACTTCTCTGAAAATGGATACAGGAAGAGGAATCTGACTTTTAATCACAAGGCCATCCTTTAGTGACACCTCAGCTATTGGAAGTCAGGGCAGTGAGACATCTGCACAGAAAGAGTCCATGAAGGTATAAATGCACATCTTCATCCAAACATCATTAAAAGTTAATTTATACCTTCACAACACTGACCACGACTGGAGACAGGACCTGATGGATCAGTATCCCAGACCACACCACCTCCACATGGTGCTGCAGGTACTCAGTGCTCACACAGCAGCTCAGGGCTATGGCAGATGCGTCATGGCATTTCAGAAGCCCTGAAAGTCATGTGTCATCCTTGCAAAAATCAGCTTACAAACATAAAGAAAGGCCAAAAAAAAAGTCACACTACACAGATCTGAATATTTGTTCTGCCCATCTCAAGATCTGTGGATGTTTTCTCCTGAATGTTTTTGCTCAAGTTGAGGTTGGAAAGGAATCAGCTTGGCACGTTCACACTTGGTGTCTTTCTTTTATAGTGATCCCATTGTTCTGAAACATAATGGGGCAGAGTTTTCTACAGTCCCACTGGGACTGTATCAAAATTGAAATCAGCACTGAAAAGTGTGCTGTGTAATGCTGCTGCCTGCTCTTAACACCATGATTTCAGCCAAGAAACAGTAAGCTATTCACATTTACGCCCAGTGAACTGGAAGGTCTTTTATCCAGGCTCCACATTAAATTTCAGCTGCCAAAAATGGTCTCATTCTTATTCAGGTCAATACTTTTGACTTCTTAGGCTTGTACAGTTCCCAGGGCAGCTCAGGCCTGCAGCAGCTCTGAGGAGCTCTGTTTTCATATTGTTGTTACTTGACATGTTGATTTTAGGGCACTGCTTTCCTTCAGACTCCTTCAATCAATACCCAGTAAAGGAGTATGGAAAACTAGTCAAAGGCATTGTATTCTCCCCAAAATTCTGAATTCTGATTGACATCCTCACCTTTAACATTAAATCTTGAGGCTTGAGGCTAGACCTGAGTGCCAAGTATTTTGTACTTTTCGCCTTACACCAAACACGTGTACATCTGAGGTGAAACTGCAGGAAGTCAGACTTTCTCCAGTGCCACATGCTGTCAAGCATAAACCCTCTATTAGTGTGCTCACAGTGCTTCATTTTACTGATTACATTTCTTTAGAAAAGTCACTGATTAACCTTTTCCATTTACATTGGTGACATTCACTCAGGGACTGAATTCATGCTACATGCTGAGGGATAGCACCAGGAGCCCAGGGAGGATGCTGGGGAAGAGATGATATTCAGGGCTCCTACCCTGATGAGAAAAGACTCACAAACCTGAAGAGGCTGCAGGTGGTGTGGATCTATAGGGACTTAAAATTAAAATCCTAAAAAATAGCAAAAAAGAGGATCCATGGGAATCATGATGAAAGATGAAAAATTATCAAACTTCCTGCCCCTGGGGAAATGATATTTCTTCACAGTGATTGGAGATGAGGTTCAGGGATATCCAAGAAGCTCATCTGCATCTTCCCTCAAGCAGGTAGGGACTGAAAGCATTGGCACAGAGTTAGTGGGGGAAAACCCCCAAGTTAAGTTGCAACCCTTCAGTAAATGCTGCCTGGTCCCCATCAGCAGTGACAGCCATGTGAATAGCATGGGACAGCACTGTAGTCTGCACCAAGCTCTCTGAAGAGGAGCTCTGTTTGGTTTTAAGTTTCCCTTTCCACAGAAGTTGTGCCAGCACAAAGCTGGGGAAATTGAGTATTTTCTTTGAAAATGCCTCAGAGATAAACAGGCTCTCAGAAAGTGCTGCAGATATGGCATCTTCCACACACACACCTCAGCAAAGGGCTGAGGGAGCAGCTGAATATCCCTAAGCACTGTTCTGCTCCTGCTCCATGCTGGAACAAAGCCTCACAGTCCTCATCTGATGAGGCATCCAACCTCTCAGTGGGTGCTGGCCTCCTCTCTCTTGGCAGCAAATGGGGAGCAACAGGCTCTTGAGAGTCTGTACCAGAAGATTTCCTGCTCCTGGACATGCCTCATCATGGTAAAATCCATTTCACCACACCAAGCCTTCCCCCAGCTCGACACAGGCTGTATCAGGGGTCATTTCCTCTGTACCCACAGGCTCTGCTGGGAGCTGTGCTGCTGTGGCCAGCACAGTCCCCTGCTGGGTCAAACCCAGGGTATGTTTGGCATCTTGACATAAAGCACCAGGACAAAACTGAGCAAAATCCACAGTTTACACCAACAAAGGGCAGAAGGTGCTTTGCTTCCTTCTAAAGATCAGCCAAGGAGGCATTTAAAACCTCACCCGGAGATATGTGACACACCTGCAAAGGATGGAACACCAACACACCTGAGCTCCCTGCTCCGCCCTCCACAGGTTTGGGTGCTGCAAACCTCAAAGATACACACTGAGGAATTTTGGGACCTGTGGATGTTTCTGCACCTGTTTGTAAATGCAGCTAATCCAAAATTAGCCAGGAGAAGGAGAAGAATGATTTGTCAGCTCCTGGTCTCCTCAGCCATCTTGAAAGACATGTCACAGATACATTGACACTTCTGCTGCTGATTTAAATAGCAGCCACCAGCCAGGATCCGCTGCTGGGCGAGGGGCAACGTGGAGCTCCTGTCTCAGGCTCCTCCTGTATCAGATGACTCACCAACATGCCTGAGAAACTCCCTTAGACCACAGACTCCAGTAGCAACCCCACAACAAACATTGTGCGGGGCTTGCAGCCACCCCTTGGGGTTTAGGACGCAATCCTGGCAGCACTCAGGGAGCAGAAGGGAGGTGGCAGAGCTTTGCTCCCTTCCACTGCTGCCTTGTGGTGCTGAGCTGGCACTCAGGTGACATGAATCCACCACTTCACCATAAGTTCCTTTGCCCCCCAGTAAGTTGGTAAGTCTCCCAATCCTGTTTTTTCATGAGTACATTCATGACAGTAAAATGTGCTGTCCAACCTCTCCAACCTTACCTGTGAGCTGCTTGAGCAAGAGGACACTCATGGTCACATTTAACAGGGTATTATTGCTTACTGCAGGGGCTGGGCCCTTATGCTGCCCCATCTCTGGACTGTGACTGCTTTTGTGGGGTTCCACTGAAGCCCTGATGCACAAATGCATCCTCAGAGCACTGGGTTTGTGATGCAGAAGAAGTCATACCCCAAAGCAGCTCCTGCAGCCACCCAGTATCTCTGTCTGCAAAACAGGCTAAGGGGGGGGTTTCTATTCTAGCTCACGCTCTGGCAGCATGACCTGCCAAGCCTGCCTTTCCCACATGGAAATACAGAGCTCCTAGGAGTGACTTGGAAAATCATTTCCCCTCTGCCTCTCCTATCACGCTGAGGGCAGGAGTCTTGATTGCAGTGCTCTCACCCCTACCCCAGGAGAGCTGTAGCTCCAACTCCAAAATGCAAGTTAAACATTCTGCCTCTGCAACTCCCCACCTCTGGAGAGGGCACTCCTAAAAAAACACTTCTCATGTGAACCAAGAGAAACTACAGAGCTTCCTATTAGCTCATTGTGATCAGCACCGTGACCCTCTGCAGATGCATCAGACACACCTTCAGCCTCCTCCTAAAGCAGCTCTTGTGCCTAACCCCAGCTTGACTCACAGGAGTAATTTCTGCTCATTCTGTTTCACCAGAATTAGTGGGGTGGCACATGGTGAAGGGCAATACTTTAATAGGGGTTAAGAGGAACAGGCATTTCATGGTTTAATCTATCCCAGCAAGATCTTAGCACACCAAATACTTTCTCTTCATCTGTAAAGAGAATTTGACCAATATCCAGGGATTTCCCCAGAAACACTTGGAAAAAACCCCTGGAATACTGATGATGTATAATTTTCAATACAGGAATAAAACTATTACATAAAGGACTTCAGAGCCAATACAAGTCAACATCTTATGAGGTTCTCATATGTCTTCCAAATGAGATTCTGCTCTGGCCACACAATTTCCAGTTTTGTTCAATGTTGCCTTTTTTTTTTTTTTTTTTTTTTTTTTAAGATATTAGTTAAAGCAAGGGATTACCTACATTTTAATGAAAAACAGATCATTTGGGTAGAAAACCAATTGCTGAAATAAACATCTACAAACTGTAGAATATAACCACTGGGCTAAGTACCATGATCCTTCCTAACAAGACAAAAAAGGGCAATCTTTTGTTGAAAAGATTATTTCATATATGTAATTTTAATACTCAACTTTTCCTGCTGTGGAAAGCAGGATTTTTAATCCTCTGATTATTAATCCTCCCTGATTATTAATTCTCTGAACACACAGTAACTCAAGCTATTAAAGTCAGAAATTTACTTTGTGGGAGTTTTTAATGCTCCGCGTGTTTATATCCGAAATCATGTCTTTATTTGAAATCCAACCCTTCAAGCATGTAATTATGTAAATACTTCCTGGCCAGGCAAAAAAAAAAGAAAAAAAAAATTGTCTTCAGGGTTTTGCAGCTGCGAGTCAAGACCCCCAGTCTGCAGTGGCTGTGTGAGAAGGGAGCCTACCCAGGGCAAGAAATGCACACCCAGCTTGGACTGGGGGGGTGTCAATATTTGGCTGTATTTATTCCCCATTCAATGCTCACCTTTTCTCACACAGTTAAGGAGTCTGGTGGAGAGCCAGCCACAGCATCACTGCGTGTATCCTCTAACCAACAGAAGTGCCATCCTTGCTGTCCCAGGTCAGACACAGGTCCTGCCAGCCCAGAACCTGTCCCCAACAGCCATTGGTACCAGTGGCTGTAGGATTTTATGTCAGCAGCCCAGGAGCCAGCCCTGTAGCACATGATGTATATAATTCATTGTTCTCACAGACCCAGGAGAGGCCCAGGGCTGTGTGTACATCCAGATGGAAGTACAACCTTTCCCCACTGCTATCTACTGCACAATGTTTACCAGGGCTTACAGACCACTTCCTTTTCAAATCCCTTATTGAAATTCACACAATAAACAATTTGCCCAGTTGGGTTGAGGAAGCCCTGAGTCCTTTTCCTTTTGAGGCGAAAGAAAAAAGATTTATCTATTATATAGAAGCAGGCTGGACTCTGAAGGGCTGGGGGAGTCAGACGAGAAGGTTCAAGATTCTGGATGTGAGCACAGACATTAAGAGGAGACATACCTGCTCCAGGAGACTGTAAGACCTCGAGAGAGAAGAATACATAGTACCTACCCCCAATCTAGACAGTAAAAGTCACCCAGACCACAGGTTAAAGCCACTTTGCTGAAGTGTGGCAGCAGCACAGGTTTCCTGCAGTTACCAGGGTCAGGAGTCACACACAGCATGGCCTCAGCCTCTCCCTTCATACAGGAGCCTGCCCAGCAGGAAAGTCTGAGCTCCTGGAGACCCCATGGCAATGTTTGCTGTAACCAGACACAGCTCTGACCTCCATTCTGGTTTTGGTCCCTGGATTTTCATTTTGTTCCTGAGGAAGCTGTGGAAGGCCGACCTAAGGACACAGGAACTGCCAAGAAATCATCTTTTATCAGACGTGGGTGGCATAGCAGGCAGCACAGACATGCTCCCCTTACTGGGTTTGACTTTCAATTGTCTCCCACATCTTCAGGTGGAAAACTCACTGTGGATGCTGCATCCCATAAGAATTTGATTTCCCAGTGCATTAAGGATTTGAAGAGCAGGCACTGCTGCATTCAGGGCATCACATGGGAAGCTGAGAGACAAAGGAAGAAGGAAAAATCTTTCTGAACAGAAAAGGTACAATTTTAACACCATTCCTCCAATAAGAGGAGGAAAGAGAAGCAAGGCAATGCTTGCTCCTTGGGAGAAGAATGCCCATTCAAATGAAGTTTTCTGAAAGCCACAGAGATATGAGGAGAACTAAGGAAATCTGCTCCCAGCTGAGAGCTGCTGAGACCAAACCCCTGCCCCAGGTAAGCTGTTATGGGGCAGCGATGCAAGTGCAGGACCAGGGAAAGCTTTAAGCCTGTAGTAATTCCCAGGTACAGAGAACTCTCAAAGGGGAGCAACAGCTTCTCTTCTTCTTTTGATAAACAAAAGATTTCTACCTTTGTAGAAATGAAGCCTGAACAGTTCCCTCTCATTTTTCTAACACGAAAGCCCCTCTGAAAATCCTCTGTTGGATTTTTGGTGGGATTTTTAGTTTTTCCATCTGAAGCTGCTTTTAGTACAGGGTACAGTGGGGAGAAGACACAGTTATAACCCACAAACAGGAGCTTTGATGCAAGATAGAAATAATTTATTTTCCTCTTTGAACCGTCATCATCTGCAAGGGGCAAAAGAGCCAGGATGCCCTCCCCATTCTGGGGAGGGCAGGTGGCTGGTTTGAGCAGGAGCTCCCACACTGCCTGGAGATTTTGAGCCTTTGCCCAGCCAAGCAGTGGGGATAGTTTTGCTGGGGAAATGCTGACCTTTCTGCAGGGCAGGAATTCAAGGCAATGCTGTGAATATGAGAAGTGCAGCAGCACTTGGTATGAGATGCCACATTAATGATCCACATAACACCAACAGAGGGGCTTTCATGTTAAAGAGCTCCACACTTCTTTTAATGAACTTTACGCCACTGGCAGATCTGGCAGGAAATGCAGCCACACCTGGAGGGGAAGGAGTTAACCAGCCAGCATCAGGCATGCTGCAGACAGAGAGACATCAGGATGGAGACAGTGGCACCAGGCATGCATCAAGTGCAAAATCATTAGTGCTTCCAAAAAAAAAAGAAACCAAAAAAAAGAGGGTAGAGCACAGATTTATGCTGGAGTGCTGGGTAGGAAGTATCACAGCTGGAGCTGGGATTGTCCAGTCTTGCAAAATTCTGTTCGTATTCTCTCAATGCAATGAATACTTGCTGGGCAAGCCAAATGCAATTAATTCATGGTAAGAGTTGGCAAGTACAGTTCCAGGACCAGATTTCCACCCTTCCTGTCCATCCTGACACAAACATTCTGCCTCCAAGAAATATACTCTCATCAGGAAAGAAAGTGAGGAGGAGTTCTGTGTTCTGAATTCCAGCTCTGCCTCTCAGCACTGAGCTCCAATATCCAGCCTTCCAGGGCCAGTCATTTTCTCTCTCTGTTTTAGCTGTAGTTAACGTCCTTTGAGGAGGGGATGGCAATTAAATTCACAATTAATCACAATTTTAAAGCACTTTTCTATTTTTCAGAAGAGAGATGCTTCAGATGGGGAAGTGTTAGAAGGGAGCAGTAAAAGGCTGTGATTAAGCACCTGAAGGTCAGGGATGGCTTCAGCATGGAGGAGGGAAAACTTCCTCCCCACTACCCCTATCCCTTCTTGATAGCACAAATTAAAAACAAAGACAGCTGTTCAGTCGGGAGTGACTTTAGTTTAAATATTTCTGTTTCTTGCTCAATAACTCTTTCATTATAAGCTTGCTGGGGAAGTTTGGAGCCAAGGCTTACTACTGAACACGCACCACTCCAGGGCTGTAGAGCACAGGAGGCCAGTGTGTCCCTGTCCACAGCTTTCTGAATCATTACAGGTTCTAGATCTGATGGGGCAAATCCACCATTAAAAAATAAAACTATTTAGATACAAGCTGTTCCCTGAGCAGCTAATCCAATGCTGGAAAGTTTTCTAGCAGCTTGAGGAGGAGTCAAGAAAACAGAAGCGGCTCAGGGATTTGTGTGCAGCAAGTTGTCCCTAGCCCTGCACAGATTACATTCATAAAATAACTTTTCTAATTGAAACAGTTTGATCCAAAGTTCCTTTAACTCCATAGGAAATTCCCAGGATCCTGGATGGGCTTTTGCTCAAATTCTCCATTGTTTGCAGGAAGGGAAAAATATGAATATTGATATAAGCCCTGCAGCTTGGAGGCCTTGCTAAGAAACACTGGATCTGAGCAAGGGACGGTGGAGACAAACAAAGTCAGAAAACTGACCTGGTCCACCAGTAGAACATTTAAAACGGCTGTTAATGGCTCTGGAACTCTTAAACATTTATATTTGCTATGTGGATGCAAATTGAAAAGCATCCCACAATGCCTCCAAAAGCTTCCTCTGAAGCTCTACTCTTAGAAGTGACTTTATCTATCACTCCTGAGTGGCTGGGTGATGATTGTAAGTTTACTGAGCAATATTATTTTCTGTGTTACCTGCCTGCCCACATAACTCCATGGGAAATGCACAGAGCCCAGACACCCCAGTGTGTGTTGTGACCTGATGCACGCTGCAGGCAGAGAAAGCTGCTTAGTAACACCCAGAGAGTCCAAATATCCCCCTGGGCAGGGAGCATCCAGCTTTCAACCTTTCAGGTCCCTCTAGCTCAGATTTTTCTTCTGCTGAGCCATAATTAAAGTCAACGACCTCTTGTAAGCTTCAGACCTGTCCACACAAACTTGGTTTATTCAGACTTGTCAGCAGTTTAGCAAACCATACTTAACTGGGTTGACTCCATCCCCATGAGAGCACTGTGCCCATTCTTTTCTCTTCCAACACCTCTCGACCTACACATTACTGACACCAGAGAGCCCACACCAGTCCTTCCCCAGGCACTGCAGTGTGCATTCCATTCCAACAGGTTCACCACCTTCATCCCCAAAGCTGCCACTTTCTCTCACTAGGTTACTCATTTTGGGTATATTTATTTGTCCAAAGCTGAAATATCCCATGTGTGCTGACATAAGTGATTGCACAGCAGCAGAGGCTGCTCTCCGACACATAGAGTGTGCTTAGTCTCTTTTGGGGTTTGCTCAGACCACACAGACAGCTGGATCTGTGAGACATAGATTAATCTTTCAGAGCAGTGGCTGACAGATTTGTTTTTAACCCCAGTTTCTAACCAAGAAATCCTACTGCTCTTCTACTGCAAAAGCTAAAGGATAAAAAATATCTCTTTTTTCTTCCCCTATAGTGAAACCTGAATACCAGGACTGTTTCAAATGATAGAAAACATGAATGTTATGATTACAGAATTTAGCATGCAAGTGAACACTGCCTTCTACCTCAGCATGATATTCCACTGTGCAGCTACAAAAACACACAGGGGAAGGTAAATCTAATGCCAAACCCTAATGACTTTCAGTAGCTCTGCATTAGAGGCAGATTGTTACTCCTACAGCAAGGATCCCTTGGGAGAGTAACACACTCCTTTAAGCTGAGCCTGACCACACCATCATTCCCAGGGTTTCATCCAGTAATTTCTTCCATTTTCCAAAGGCCTAAGATAGAATGTGTCTTTGAAGAGAATCAAACCTATAAAAGTTTTAGAGCAATAGCCCAATCAGTTTAATCTCTCATCTGAGAGCTCGTAATGTGCTAATTCGGAGAATATCTTTTTTCCGAAAGGCTAGCGTTACAAAATAGTGTCACTAGGCACTACCAGAAAAACAATCCAGTCCTCTCTAAAGTTCAGCAGTGCTCATGACGACATTCCTGTCCTGAGACTGCCACCAAGATGTTCTCAGACAGCCCAGGCATATGGAAATCATAGCTCCCACAGAACAGCTGTGTTTTTTGGAAGTGACTTCATATTTTTGGATGTTGTCTGCCACATGGAATCTAACATCTTCAACAGCAAACAAAGCTCTTCCTTTCATCCCCTGCCATGTTTCCTTCATGTACTATAGGTGGTAGATGATTTTTTAACTCCACAATCTCTTTTTTCCCAGCCTTTCCTTAGAGCACAGGGACTGTATCTCTGTAAGTGCCTTTGCGAGTTTCTGGTATTTCTACCAGGAATTGCACAGAGATTTTACCCAAAACTGGAAAGTTTCTTCTTCCCACTGGCCTTACATGGGCTGATCTACTGACTCACTCCCAAACAGTCACTCTGGCAAGTAAGTTCCTTTCCCAAAACTATGTATTTCATAATGACAGTTCCACCACATGTTGCCTGGCAAGCCACACACATTGTTTGCTACCATCTTCAAGAGAGGTCCAAACCGTGGGACTTGCCAAAACCCACCCTGAGCCCTGCTATGCAAACCAGCAGCTCAGAAGGCTCGGGGGTTGCTCTTGACCAACACTTCTCCAGCCTCTGGTAGTTAGAGGGGTGTCTGACAAGTCCTGTAAGAGGGCAGTGAGAGAGAAGATGCCAGGCTGCAGCAACAGGAAGGGATGAAAGGCTGGGTTCACCTTCTTTATGGGTGGAAAATAGGAAAAACTGCTTTTGCTTGGATCTGCCCTTCCCCAGCCACTCCCTGCAGGTATCAGCCTTGTAAGAAGAGGCAAAGCATCCCAGAGGCAACATTTGTCCCCACACACTAGGGCAGACAAGCACAGGTAGAACAGCAGCCTGTGGAGTCACAGAAGAGTCCCCACAACCATCAGCCAAGGCAAAAACAAACACTCCAGTCATCCCTCCTGCCCTGCTTTGTGTGGTAACCAAGTCCCTCCTCAGCCTTCTCTTCTCCAGTGAACAGTGAACAGTGCTCAAGCCTCACTGCAAACAACTGGACAGCTGTCCTGTTGTCTGCTCAGGAACACACTTGATAAATAAACCCCAAACATTTCCATTTGCAATAACAACCATCTGCACACGCCACTGCAGTGGATCTGCCATTCCATCTCAGCAGTCAGCTGCTCGCCCCTAGAAAGCAGCTGGATCTCCACAGGAGCCAAATGGACGAGCACCAAAGGCAGCTAATGAAGCACAGGGAATGCTGCTCCCTGACCCTGTACTCAGCATCTGCCCCAGCTCTTCTGATTTGAGAAGCTGTGACAGTTACTCCCAGATCCATTGGCATACAACTCTTATGAATTCAGTTCCTGTAGGTGACCATATTTACTCACTGGTGTGCCAGGAATTGATAAAAGAGCATCTGACTTAAAGTATTTGGAAAAAAAACTCCAGACATACATCAGGATGTTCAGCTGTTCCAGGCTCAGCTCATTTTTCCACTTCACCCAGATCCCTCAGGCAAACTGCAAATAGCAGACTTCACAGAAGGGCTTGAGGATTCAGATGCTCAAAACAGCACCAGATTCCTAAGGGGCTTTAGTAAAAAAAAAAATTTTCTTTTTCATTTTTAAATCCTTAAAGGCCTTACATGTACTTTAAAGTACCTTTGAAAGTGGGAGGTATGTTGGTGTAAGCAATTAAGGCACTAAAGGCCTTTGCTTCAAATGGACAGACCTAAAACATCGACATTTCCCCTCAAGATCTCCACTAACTGCCTTTGCTTTTCAGTTTCCTTACACTGAGAGCACTGTTCAAGATCACAACTGGGTTAGTAAATCTAGATTTACATTGAAGTTCTGCATATAATGCTGGAAAGGTCCAAAAGTGATTATGTATGTGTACATTAAAAAAAAAAACCACACACACATAAAACATATTTTCTATCTAGCTTAAAATGAAAGTCAGCAAGAGAGTGTCTTATCAAAAGACAATAACTCAGTAAGGCAAGTAAAAGTATCTAACAGAGCCTAGGTGAGGAGTCTCAGACAGGGATTTGGAAGAGCTACAGACTGTTTTGTTTTCTTGGGTAAGCCCTGTCTGGAGTTGAAAATTTGCATACATATATTAATTTATATGCAAGCTGCTGCTAGCCAGGAGGGAAATAAACAAGGAAGTAGTCAGGAATTGGGAATAGCAGGGTGTCTTTTAGTTATTTAAGGTATTAGCTGAGCCAATGGGCATGCTTTTCCTGTTTTAAATAGACACAATAAGATAAAGGTCAGCAGGGGAATTGGTTACATTTCTCTTTCCCACGTATAGGTATGGCTGTGGAGGATTTAATCCTACCAGAACACTTTAAAGATACAGAATAATTTGGAGATTTTAGAAACATCACATTGGCTTCCTCAGCCCGGAGCAAGTGCATTACAGGTACCAATTCCCTGGGAATGCCAGATTAATTTGGGCTTTCTGATACTAAACAGCAAAATTAAATGCTGTTATGCAAATAAGGGATCGATGGGAAAAATTATTTAGCATCAAAGCTAAATGCCTTGTATGCTTATCTTTATAAAAGCAAACATCACACTGTAGGTAAAGAATATTTTCTAATCAGCTTTTCTGTGCTTCAGTATATAATTGAATCAGAAATCAAGCTCCATGTGCACCAAGAGATTTAATAACTACTAACAAAACCAATAATTGCTTAGGCCAGGCAACAAGATACTCAGTGACATTCTTCCAGATCTATTAACATGCAAACTTGATACAGACACTGTCACAGTACAGCTAGCCTGTAGCTGCACAGATAAATCTGGCTATGATGGGAAACCCAGTTTGGCTCTCCTAGTTTGATAAACAAGTCCCTGGGTAAACAGTGACAGGGCTCAAACCGAGACCCTCAAGCTTAGGTCCAGACACACCACTGGCCAGAGATCTGGGTGGAGAGAGATCCCAACCAACCAGCCATCTAAACCCGGGAGATTCAAACCCCCTCTATAAGGAGCAACCATATTAAACTCATTGCTGTTTGTTGAGGACCCTCAGTTGAGTTCGTGTTGTCTCTGTCTCCAACCAACGACTCCTAATGTAATAAGACACCACTCCAGCCACAGAACTGACCTTCATTTTAGTGACTTTCCTTCTCAATCTGTAATAAAACCTGTATTTTTTCAGTTCACTAAACAATTAGAGAAACAGCTCTCTCAGACAACAAGAAATAAAAGATATCACAGGCTTACAAACCTGCATATCTCTCTGGGATCAGTAAGAGCCTTACTGAGAGTTCAGACTGACTTGACATTACATTTGTAATGCACTTGGGTTCATTGGAAACTAATTGAGAATACTGGCAGCTGAAAGCAGGTCAGTTAATCAATTGCTAGTTCTAACCTGCAAAGAAAGTAATGCTTCTTATTAAAAATTACTTTTAAAGATTAAATGATTTCTTAAAGGAAGAGTATTAAAGGTTGATAAAAACACACACATCTTGCAGTATCTGCTTTAATGGCTTAATTCTGGTCCAGGGATTTCAAAATGCATATGGCCGTCCTCCAAACCTTCCTTGAAATAAGAGTGTATTTGGGTTTAATTTAGAAAAAATACTCTCATTGTGTGCAAATCCCTTCCCTGGCCTGCGGCAAAAATACATCAGAGAGATCGAGAGCTGTGAAACCTTCATTGTACAAACCACAGTGGCTGGAAAAACACCTCATTGCACCTTTCTGCTTGGCCACTTGAGATGTCACTGAAGGGCAGAGGTACAAGAATTTTCACAGGAACCACATGCATTAGCTCAAGTTTGGTCCAGCAGAGCATCAGCACCCCAGTTCAACCTTTCCTATCTCTGGATTCTTTGCTTAATCCACAACAACAGCAGAAAGCCCCAAAGTCCAGCCCTTTCTGAGGCTTTTATCCCAACAAATGTATTCAGTGATTTCCAAATCAAATACGTAGACCAGGGAATAAGGGGATTTGATACTGAGCTTAACTGCTGTTCTTTGGATGTACGCAAATACTAGTTTTTGGAAAGGCTGCTTTTGTAGCTCATTGTGGTATTAGCAAGAACCTCTGGCATGGGAACAAACAAAAGAAGTGTTGAAGATGCTGGGGCTGGCTCTGTGAGAGAGCAATTTAAAGAATAATGGACCTCCAGTGACAAAGTCTTCATGATCTGCTATTCTGCTGGCAATTACTGAGGAAGTTTGTTTAGGATTTAGGCCTGAGAGCTCCTAAGAGAGGCTTGTAAACAGCACGGAAGTTGTGTTTCCGGTTGGTGATAGGAAGATTGACAGCTCATAGCAACCTTTTGTGTGGCAGTGACAACTTTGATTACTGTGCAGTTCCCTACAATGTGATTAGATTGTAATCAGACTGTGGCTCTGCTGGATTTCTTGATGCCTTAATTGATGGCCCCAAACCAAATTACTTTCCCCAGAAAGAAAAAACCCTGAAACTTGAATTCCTTGACACTGAGTAGTTCTAACACACTTTAGTTCCATTTCATGCTTGTTGAAATGAACCTTCTTTCCTTATGTTCTTTGGGCATAACCTATAGAAAGCATGGAAAGATCCAGTGATCGATTCTGTTTTCTATTTTGATTTAGAGAATAAGTATAAATTTATTTTCTCAGTTCCATAAAGTTTTCAAGAAGATGAAACTCCTTTTAGAATTAAAAAGTAGTTGTCAACACTTAAACAACTGTGGGTGCAGTCTTGAGTTTATGGAAATCTGAAAGTTTGGTTATTATCACCAGTGAGACAAAGATATCATTTGGTGCATTAAGAACAAAGTAAGTGCTGTAGTTTCTTTATATTACATAATTTTATAGGTGTGTTGCTCAGAACACATTTCAAAATTTGGAGAATTAATATTTACAGATCATCTACTTTAGTGAAGAGTAAGGCATAACAGGATGATTGCTTATATGCTCAAGGATAATATGTTTAATTGAACAGATGTGAAAAACAAAAAACCAAACACTGTAAAAAATAACTCTGACAAAACTAAATCAAACTAAATTAATTTAATCAATTAGGAAAAAGTGTCTCATGTAAAGTGTAGCTAATAAGCCCATCTTGGAAATTTTTAAATTATCCAGAAATCTGAGCCACAAACTTGTATTTGGCAAACACCCCCAAAATGTTCCAACATCATATGGTAAGACTGTGTTATACAAACATAGCCCATGCATGAGAAAGTTGCCTATTTATGCTTCATGAATCAAAAAAGATGATGGAAATATACCAGTATTTAAGATATGCTATTAAAACATAAAGACTTCTTTTACCATTCTCCACAAGAAAGAGCAAACTCAGAGATGGGAGCTGAATTCTCTTCTTGGGCTCACAATCATGATTTCACTTCAAAAACAAAAACAACACAGCTTTTTGTTTTTTCCCTTTCTGGCATCGAGATTGCTCAGTGATCACAGGGGAGGAGGCCATTATGTGGGTGTACATGTTCATTTACAAATAGACTAATAAACCCTATAAATGAGCTGATGTTTAAGCATGCGTCCTTCCTCCGTGGGGAGCCTGGGGTGTCTCTCTACACTTAAAGGCCTTCCATTAGCAGCTGCCAGCTCTGCTACAGGCCCCTCTCTAATCTCTCATCCCATCATCACTTTAGGACACTTGTAATGCTTGATGGGACTTTAATATAAAACTTCCCAAAGCAGTTGTCAGATGGCTGTGGGTCTGACCATGACATAATTCACATGTTCAGGATTGTAATTTCATGCTATGTGTGTTGCTGAACTGCAAGCTTCTGGTTCTGACTTCACAGTACTTAATCTCTTTGATGCCAAAAATTGCATGATAGCATCTCTTATGTTCAGCTGAACTGCTGCACTAGCCCAAAGGGAAAATTTTTTTCAAGGTGGATTTAAACTTTGCTGGAAAAAAAGAAAACTCTAGTTAGACTACTTAATATGATTTACACTGTTGCTCCTTCTGTTTGTGATGTGCAGGGGATACAGAAGGGCTCTGCTCACCTCAACGAGCAGACTCACCAGCAAGGCAGAACAAAACCCACCATCTGGGCTGTGTTCCGCACACCCCACAAAGACTGGAAGACCTAGAAACTAAATACAAATCCCCAGTCACTGTCATACCCACAGAACAACCCTCCCACCACCACTTCTGAGCTGGGAAGAAAGTGAAGTTGCTTTACGAGGTGTCCTTCACACAGCTCCTGCTCAGACTTGTCCCTGTGATGAAATGTTCCCGCTGCACAAAGCCCATCCAAAAGCAGCTAAAAAGAGTGGCTGAATGAGATGGAAATAACAGCCATCCCCCACAAGTGGTGTGCCAACATCAAGGGACTAACAGCGCTGGAGTCTGAAGGGCAGCCCTCTAACTCCTGGGCAAAACTGGCCACTTTTTGCAAGTTATTTGGAGAGCAAGCTGTGACTGCAGCTCCTCCCCCAAGCACTTCTCTGCTTCAGTCTCTCCAAATCATTCCTCAGCCCAGCTGGATGTCTGCTGCCCTGTGACCATGCTGCAGCTTTCTGCAACAGAGGCTGGCTCCCAAAAACTCAATGTTCATTAACGACATGAAGCTGGGGAGACTGGGGGAGCATTTACTTCTTTCAAAGACAGATGTGTGCAGATGAGAGCTCTCCAAGTGCTCTGCAGAGCTGATGTCAGTCACATTTTCAGAGTTCCAGTGTTTACAAAGACTTCGCTCTGGGGACAAGAGCATTGTCCAGCAGACGAGGTGACAGAGACGTCAAATCTATCTGCCAGATGTCAGTGTCGTAACTTGTACCGAGACTCCTTTCTCTTTGTACATTTGGCCCTGTCGCCTGCGACGTGCATTTCCCAGCTGGAAAGGCCTCACACACTCCTATTACTGGGAAAAAAGAAAACTGCCCAAAGGGAGAAAGTACAAAAGGTTTCCCTTTGCTACAGGAAACTGGAACTGCCAACAGTCTTGCTGAACTGAGTGCGTCGGCAGAATTAGGGTTTAGCAAGGTATCAGCAGTGGGACAGAAATGGAGAGAAAGAATTTTCCAAGTCATGTTATTTTCTGTCAAAACAAAATACAGTAGAGAAAAAAAATTCAGGGATCAGAGCTCTTCACAGTCTGGAATTTTATTGCATGAAAAACTCCAAGGTTGTTCTCATTTTGTTACCTTCCCAAATAAGGATGCAAATCTCAGGCTCAGGAGTTTATCTTTGCATGGATTTAGGTACAAGGTTTTCATACTTGTGCATATTTCATTTCAGCAAGATAAAAATCTTTCATGTTATTCTGTTCTTTCTGATTTTTTAAATATAATGCAGTTGAAAATTAAATGTGGCAATCCAATGATTACAACTTCCTGTAAAAATGAGTAAGCAATAAAATTTACATTTCTGTGAAATATTTTGACTTAATAAGATCATAGTTTTCCAGTGGAAGACTCTTCCCTTGAGAGTTTCTGACCAGCTGTAACTGTAGCATTTGGAATGCATTTGTCACCCTTGGAAATGAAGGATTACCAGAACCATAGGAGCACAACCAAGTGCTTGTTGTGAGGCTAAGGGATGCTCTCAGTGTTGGGAGCACCAGGGTGCTGAAGTCTTGCTTTCTCATTCTTCGCAATTTTAAATCCTTCCTACATCTGAACACAGAGTACTGAATTATTGAATCGATGTGAGAATATTAACACCAAAACTGTGCAATTAGACAGCAGACAAAACTCCAGTAGATGGCGCTCAAAAAATCCCAGGTTTCTGTCCCTGCTGGGCTGTCAGGACCTCGGTGCCGTGCAAAGGGCTTGGGGAGGCAGCTCTCATCACCATCACTCAGAGACAGAGGATGCTCAGAGCTGCAGGGCCTGTAACAAAGGTGGCTCAGCAGTGGCTGGGAACACAGAAAATACACTAAAAGTGGATTAAGATATCTGGATCGTGTAAAACACAGCAAAGTTTTGGAGACATGCTGGGAGCCAGGGCAGTTGTAGAATGTGACTTTCCAGGTAGAGAAATGTCTGGCTGCCAGTTCCTGTGCAGTCCTGTTGTTCAGTAATGGTCAGTTCTGGATCACTTTTAAATTTTGTAGCTCTGACTGAAAGGAGCCTGTTGTATTTCAAAGGCTGTTCAGTAGTATTTCTTCCACAGAAGTACAATTGGTTTTACCACCACCAGGGGAGTGGCTTTTATTAACCATTCTGACCAAAGACCAGAGTGAAAGTTGATGCCATCTGATTGAGTCTCTGGTTGGTGCTCCATGGGAAACGATCCAATGGCCAGTTCCTCTGCAGTCCCACACAGCTACTGCCAGAGGTGCATCAGCCACACCATGCTGTGATGCAGCCAATGCTCTGGGGTGTTTGGCAATGCTCAGTGCAGAGCCTAGAGCTCCCGGCTGTCCTCTGCTTTGTGCAGAGGAAAACAAAGCCCTTCACACAGCCAGGGAAGAGAAGCCTCCCCAGGCTGGTTGCCAACATATTTCAGTCCTCCTCTGCAATACTCATCCCTCTGCAATACTCATCCCTGCTTTAGCATTAGTGTGCACATGGATTCACCCTGGTTTTTCTGTCCCATCCTGAGCTCCGGGCTTCATGCTTTCATTTCTGGTCACTTTACAGACCAACTGCACTTTTCTGTGTCTGTAGCTAAGTCCCTCTAGTCCTGCTTGGCATGGAGCAGCCCATGCTGCAGTGAGGAAGACATGGCTGCTCAGAAAAGCCACGTTAGCCCCACTGATGTCAGCACACAGGGGGGCAGGACATGAGCAAAGCAGTGACTGTGATGTGAATGTTGTTCTCAACATCAATGGTTCGTGTCTTTAACAATGCTTTGAGCTGGTGGCAGTTGAGGCTACAGCATCTATCATGGCCCAGGTGCTGTGATGGAGGAACGGAAAGGTTTTGCCAAAGGGAAGAACAGCTTGCTCTCGAAGTTGTTGGGGTTTTTCTTACAAAAGACTAATGAGGTGTTGGTCCTACATACATTAGTTGCTCATTTTTCAAAAGCTTTAACATTAGCAATAATTTGACCATCTTTATGATCTTTCACATGATTTATATTACTCACTTCAGCAGTTTTGCCTTTGGGGAAAAAAAGGAAAGGGGTGACAGGATGCTTTGCCTCAAACCTGCATTTCATTAAACTTCTGCTGTATCACTTTTTCCCCAGATTAGGAAACAATTTTCTTCCAGACCCAGTCATTACACTTCCCTGAGAAAACTGTTTATAGAGAAATGGTTAAGAGATCAGGATGTTTCTTAACAAGTTCATTTTGCAATCCAGAGTGAAAGCCCTTTGCTTGTGTGCTAGCAGAGGTCGTTCTTTGAAGTGCCATCTGTTGGTAGGCAAAGAATGAAACTATGTAGATAAAGGCAAAGCAGAAGTGGCAACAGAGATGGTTATCTATAACATACCCCATGGGTTCCTGGGAAATAAGTCTGTTCAGAGGAATCTCAACTAATTCACTTGGAGACCTACTTAGTCCTTTTTTACTGTGTGAAGCAGCAGATTTCTCTCTGCAGCACAGCGACGGTGCAGGGGAGAGAACAAAGAGCAGCAGGCAGTGCGAATGTGACACCATCCCTTCCCACAGCCCTCTGGGCTGCAGCTCTGCTGGCTGGGTGTTATTTTCATGGCTGTGCCTCCCACCCATGCACGTCCCTGGGCCGGGAGCCGCGCAGTTCTGACGCCCGGTGAGCCCGAGGCTTATTCATGTTCAGGAATGGGAGGGTCAGGGCCATCGACACACACTAGCATCCTGCTGCCTATTATTTCCTGCCAGCCCTGGCGTTGCACCAAGCCCTAACATGACAGGTGGATGGAGTTCACAAGGAAATAATGTCATGGGCCAGTTTTCCAGGAAAGCTGTTAACTCTATTCACAAACCCGGGCCTTCAGATGGAAAAGGAACGTGGCTGAGAAGAGGCAGTGAAGGGCTGCTCTGCTGTTATTTATGTTTTTATCACAGATTATTCACTGACATCTCTCGCTGCAGCACAGAAATCTTTACCTTGCACAGTGTCCACCCCTTCAAGGGCAGATTGTGGTTGAATGCCTTTTAACTTAAAAAACCATGGGGACCACTGCCTCTGCAAATCCCACATGGCCATTCGATGTCAGTCAGGCTGCAAAAGATGGTAAAAAAATCTGCCTTTTCCTGAGCTAAATGGTTCCTGGCAAACAGAAAATAAATATGAGGTGAGGATCTAGGATCGATATTAACCTGGGGACTTCAGGCATTTTGTAAGAATGAAATTGAGGATTAAGTCCAGGATATAGCAGAAACAAGACTTACATATTTTTAAAAGTCTCCATCAAGGCACATCTACTATTCTTCCATTACTCTATGCAGTGCCCAATATCTGCAGTTGTATGTTCTTCTCTTTCTTTCCACTTTTTCTGTTTTTAAAATGCAATAATTTTTCTATTAGTATAGAAAGCACAGAAGAAGAGTAAAGAGGAAAAGCAATCAATCCAAAAGATGCACTTTTCAAAACTGCCATGTTTGCTACAAAGGCAAATTTTAGGATGCACAAAGTCAGGACAATAGGACTCCAACTGGCTGCTTACAAGAGGAAGGATTAGGTCCTGTGTCATGTTAATAGTGACATCAACAATCTGAATAAAAGCCAAAAATTCAAGTTGATTTTGCAGTTTAAGACCATTGTTCTCCCACATCGTTTAGCCTGTAAGATTTAGTTTACACATAGACTTCTGACAGAATTTATATTTTTCACATCATACAGTTCAATTCTTGATATGTAATGTACTTCAAAAGCCCTTTATTACTGGCAAATATTTATATTGATATAGCTAAAGTGTTATACAAGCTACAGGCATCAAAGATATTGGAAATATAAAAGCAAAATTATGTCTGTCAATGCTCAGAGGTACTGGTAATATCTATGCAAAATGATGGCTGGCAATATTGTTCTGCTCTTCTTATTTTGCAGCCCATTGTAAAAACAAATTAGGTGAAACCTGCTAATAATATGTAACAATTTCCATCTCAGATATCAAAGGAGCAGTAACCCTGGATTTGACTCTGGATAAGCAAAGCTGAGGCAGGAATACGGGATATTCCAGAGGGCTTGTTCCTGGCCTGACTCTTCCGGATGCTGGTGAGACTCTCAGGCCTCTCTTCGTTCCACACTCTGAGCTGGTTCCTGTTCTGTGGAGCTGCAGTAATACTGTACATGTGTTTGGTAATAGGAGCTCTCCCAAGTGTCCATGGCAGAGAAACTTAATTCTTGACACAAGTCCATGAAACTAACCCTTCTTTCTCTCTCTCTCTTTTTTTAACTTTTAAACCTGGAAAATTGTGGTATTAGAGCCAGAGTCATGTACAAAACACAACACGTGAAATGACTGGGGCATTGTATATTCAGCGTTATAACTTGAACAAAATCTAAGCATTGTCATACCAATCTGATTATTATTTTAAAATACTGTCCCAGGCTATAACTGTCTTTGTGTACAATAGCAATACAGGGTGTAGTTACAGACACAATTTCCTGTGCTTAGGTTTTGAAATTATAATTTAAGATCACTGTAACATTTGCCCAGAGCAGCAGTGCAATTCCTCTATTAGATAATTTTCTATCCTTGTGAGGCCAATTTTGCTTGTGCACTGCTACCAGGGCTTTCAGGAAGGGATAGACAAGCAATCGTGATAATAAAATTTGCATCAGCTCCCACCCAGCCTCTCCCAGAACTGGAACACCATTTGTGGCATACAAAGCCTTTTCACACCAGACGGGAAGGTGTTTCTGAACTGGAAAGTCACTTCGATGTCCACAGGGTTGCATCCTTCTGCTTCTCAGATCCCCATGAGAAACACCAATCAGCAATTGTGGAGTTCCAGATGGCTTTGCATCAAAGATTTGGTGCACTGCAGTACCCAGCACCCAGAAACTCCAAATCAATCCAGATTAGGTCATGGGGCTCAAAATTTGAACCAGAAATTTTTGTTGGGATTTAAGGGCTGAAAAGGATGTGTTGTTCCTAGGTGTGCTGAGAGAGAGAGGATAATTATAAAGATATCTGAAACATATAGATTTGCAGGGAAAAAAAAAAATGGACTGTAAGACATGGGTCCAATGTCATCGCAGGTCAGTCAGAAAAAATGCCACTACTGCTTCAGACTGGTCCAAAATCAATGCAAACAATTCATGGGGGAAAAGTCAGTTTCTAAGGCCGTGTGAACACTTAGCAATGAAACCTTTGAAAACATCTTCAACAGCATAAAAATCTTTGCCTGAACTGCTCACAACCTCTGCTTTGCTCCTGCAGAACACTGGGATCAGGTGCTGGGATTCTTCCCCATAAAATTACCGTTTTGCTCCTCTGAGTAAAGGACAAACAAGCTTGACTTCCTGCGCAGGTTTTCATTTGCTTCCTGGTATGAAGATGCTTGTGCACATACCTCATCTCTAAAGGACACAGATGATGCTGCTGAGCTCAGCAGCCCCTCTCACCCAGACGCCTCCCTGCCTTTCCAGTTAGGTGGTACTGCAGGAGACCAGGGAGTGCCTGGAGCTTTGCTGTGCCAGGGGATCACATCCAGGGTCACTATAATGTGTCTGTCACTGCTCGCAGGCTGGGTAATGCCCAGGTGCCCACAATTAGAAAGGCAGAGGGTGGTCCAGGAACTCTGCCATGTCCTTCCCTATGCACTGCAAAAGTCAGAGAGCAGAGATAAGGGGGAAACCATCTCTAGTATCAGCTGACCAATTCTTACTCACTCCTATTTACCCTTCCTGAAAAAAAACCTGCTCTAAAACCCCCATTGTCACCATTCCACTGAGTTTGGCTTTTCCTTTTTGACTAGGAGCTGAGCCTCACCTTGTAGCTCTACCTTCCTTCCACAGCAAGCTCAGCTGTATCACAGTGAAGGCCAAAGGAGGACTCATGTGTGGGAAAGACTTCTGGAGAGGGCAGTGGGCAGCTCCTGCTCTGGGCTCAGCCTAGGAATCATGGAGCCAAACTACCACACACGTGGTGGAAATCACTGCATCTCTACAGCCCCTGCAGTTCTCTCCTCAGCAGCCCCCAAAATTCCACTGACAAAAAAAGAAATGGGGAGGGGGAAGAAGGAGTCAGAAACACTATTGTGTTCTCAGGGAGGGAAAAAGATGAACAGCTCTATTTAGCTTATCCAGCTCTGCTGATGTCAATCACTTTTCTCATTTTAAACAGGAAAGACACCACTTCAGTCCACCTGTTCCATTATTTATCATGCTATGCATTTCCCATGAATTGTCACTCATACAAAACCTGTACATCGTAAGGGGACACCCTAATATTTTTAATGACCTTAAGCAAAGTGATTGACACTAGACACCGGTGTCAGATGTTCTGGTGACGCAACATGTTCTAGCAGCAGGAAAGCTTCCTGCCATGATTAAGTGAGGGCTATGGAAGTGCTAAAATGTGTTGTCAGCTTTCCTCTGATGCAAGTGATTTTATTATAGCGTCTGGTAACCACGGAGTGTGGCAACGCAAATACTGACCCCAAACATCCCCTCCTGCACATATAGCTCGCTCTATTTAAAACATGAGGTGCAGTTTGCAAATCCAGGGATAAGTTATGGATGTAACAAGCTTAAACCATGGAGGGCAGAGGAAATGGTGGCACCTAAGCCAGAATTCCTGGGTGTTTCTGCAGGAGAAGTGTAGGGATTCAGGATAAGCTGCAGAAGAAACCCCCTGTAGCATCTCTTTGGCAGGTGAGCGCTGCAGTAGCATCACCAAAACTGTCCTGGCTGCCAGAGGCTCTGAGGGCAAAAAGAAGACAAAAAAGAAGACAAAAAAGAAGACACAGGCCTGTCTCACCTAGGTAGTGGAAAGCAAAAATCACAACCAACCCTTCTGAGTCTGGAGAAAGTAGGGGGAAAAATAAAATAAAAAATAGAAACAGGGCTCCATGCAGCTCCTTTGCCTTCTCATACACACCAGGGTGGAAACCTGTGATTCAGCTCAGCACCATTTGTCCTTCAAGAAGGAGAAATCATATTCTAATTTGCTTCAATTTGGGACAAGCCCCTCATAAATCCATCAACTGAAAAAAGCTGGAAAACCTGTACAATATAAGAGTTCCAGAATCAACACCTCAGCCACAAGCAGGGGACACCTGGCACCTGCTTTTCATGAAGATTTGTAATCCCAAAGCTCAGTCAGCAAACACTACACATAGCTTTGCTTCCACAAGTTATTATTAATAGTTATGTCTCAAATTGACTGTGACAGTGAGTGTCTGCAGAACTAACTGCTACGATTTTTCAATAAAAGAGCTGTTAATCAAGCTGCAGAAGGTTGGACTATCAAACCAAAGTCCATATGCTGCAAAGGTTTTTGTAAGGTCAGCAGTACATGTGTTCACAGTTATTGTTACAGGGGTTGTTCTACAAAAACAGAAATATAAAGCAGTCAGAGTTGAAGATACAAGCTATCTTGATAGCAATAAAGAAATATTTTCTAAAGGTCTAGCAGCACTGGATATTATGGTAATGAAATTTATTTTTTTATTTTATAGCAAAATAATCAAAAGTGCTAAACCTGACCACTTTAATTTACAAAAAAATCTCATGTTTTAAGCTATGATCATACCTATTTAGGTTAAACAATGTAATTACACATTTCTACTGATTTCTATTCAATAGTGAAACAAAATCAATATTAGTTGGTTTAAAAAAGGGGGAAAGTACCACAGGTATTAGGAGGGGGAAGTTACATAAAATATAAGAATCAGCTTATTTGAGCAATTGGCAATGTTTTCTCATTGCCTTTTTTTTTTTTTTTTTTTTTTTAGCTACAGTTTCAGTCCCAGATACTCTGGCCATAAGTCACTTCAAATGCTATGGCTTCTCCCTTGATCAAACATTAATGTTTTAAAGAGACCTCTGGCATCTCAAGTTGGTTCAAATTATTTTCTCAGTTCTCACAAGTTCCCTTTCCAACACGATCAGCATGTTGGAGAATGCAGGTAGGATGGTTGCAGTTATGTGACACAGGTTTCTGTGAAGGAAAAATGTGTTTTCCTCTGTCTTGGAAAGAATCACTACCAGGTCTGCAGTAAGAAATATATTGAGAGCGCTTGCAGAGTTGTAACAAGTATTTCTTAATCCATTCCGTTTTCATTTCAGTTCATTTCCGCAGTTAAATTAAAACCTGCAATCTCTCCTATTGATAAATAGCCAAGTTGACTTACAAAGGTTCTGCCTTCTGTCCACCTTCTCTTGGCTGCCTTTAACCAAACAAGGTTCGCTGGTTTGCCACGAGCGCTGTCTGGCTCTCGCGCCTCTTTGCTTTCTTCTTCTGCTGCCTGATCTTCCAGCACACCGCGCTGGAAGCCAGCAGAACAAGTCCTGAGGACAAGAGGACCAGCCCAAAGACGGAGATGATGGATCCATGGGAGTTGAAGATGTATGCCACGGCAGTAACCACGATGCCAGCTATCAGGATGACCACGCCGAAGGGAATGGTGCAGCGATAGCAGGAGAGCTCTGCTCCCCCTGTGGCTGCTGTCAGCTGGCACTCGCTGACCAGAGGGATGGTGGTTATCACACAGTCATTGTTGTTACTCTTCTCTGTGGGTACAGAATCAGGGTGCTTTGGTGTGCCCAGGATCTCTTTGATAGGTTCGTTTGTCATCTTGATTGTCTTGACTCGGCCCGTTCTTAGGCTAGAGCAGGCTCTACTGAGCACATGCTGCACTGTGGAGAGAAGAGCATGAGTTCAACCAATAATTACCAATTATTTATGGGACAAATGGGGACACAGAAATATTCCCTTGGAATCACAAACAACCAGACATTCAGACCCCACAAGGATTTATGCACAAGATCAACAGTTACATGACTGACTGTGAAGGATTTGAATCACTTCTTATAGTAGTCAACAATATGTATCTAAGTGCTAGAAAGAATAGAGTTACAGACCAAGACAGACACCAACATTAAAGTGTTGTGGGCCAAATCCTACAGTAAGTTACATCCTAAAGTCAGTATTTCTGGACATAATTTAGATTTCAATGACATTACATTTACTCACAAAGAGATGAAGTTCACACATTGTTTTGATCCTTGCTCACATATGTTTTCTACAAAGGTTTCTTCATACATCTACACACAATACATTACACAGATTTGCTCCACTGCACATCACAATAACATGGTCAAGTACTAGCCCAGCAAAAGCTAGGATGAACAGTGAGCCCTTCCTCAATGCAAGTGCTACTTACGGAAAAAATTCAAATGCTCATGACAAGGTATAGATGTGGGCAGAGTGGAGATGCAAACAGATTCCCGCACTCAGCTCACCTCGAGGCTGGTGAATCTCCAGTTACAGCAACATCAGTGCCAGACTGACAGCTTGCCATTTACACTGGCTTCATGCAAAAGCAATGGGTCTCTTGTAAATCCATGAAATTACATCCCTGTTACTGTGTAGGAGGGAGATTTACCATCATATTCACTCATCTCAGATACAGCAAATTGTTTTCCTTCTGTCTCCAGACTGTAAACACACTCTCAGTCCTGATAGCATGCAGTTTGACTGCATCTGCACAAGAGGCAAATACCTCTTGGCTCTGGCAAGCCCAGGGAATAATCAGAGTCCACCTGATCAGAGTAAGAGATGCCCATAGCTCTCCATCATTCCAGGCTGCCATAACTGAGCTCAGCCTTCTCTCTGGGGCTCTGGTGATGTGGGGTCACTCTGGGTCCTGCAGTGAGCTCTGCCAACACCGAGGCTGCCACAGATGGGCTGTCCTGGACCCAGCTCAGTGCACACCAGCAAATGCTCCAGAGATTGGGACACTGGGGAACCACTGGGGAACCACTGGTTTTCCTGCTGTGAGTAGCTCCCAGAACTCCTCCACCACTCTGGTGTGGGCTGTGCCGCTTTTGCTCTCATGAGCAGCATGATATGCAGCTCAGAGAACAAGGAAGAGCGTTGGCAATGCAGTAATGCTTTTATCACTTTTATCACCTTCACATCTGTGACTAGGAAGTTAATTGCCAGATACTTGTATTCTCCTTTTCCTTTCCCACCACTCCACCCTTGTTGCTAAGATATATTTGTTCATTGTGGAGAGCCCTTGGTTTTATATCTCAGTACCTCCTATAACTGACCGTGGGTTTTAAAAGAAAGAGGATTTCATTCTTTTTAAAAAAACACAGGCACAAACAGACTAAATGCTGGATATAGTCACAGTGTTTGTATACCAAGTCCCCTTGAACCCTCAAGAGAGAAGGAAAGCCCAGATCTGGCTTGCCAAATCTTTTGTTCTACTGCTCTGGGGAAGAGTGCTCAGCTCCCTGTTGTATCTGCTGTGCAGAGCTGCCTGTGGGCTCAGCCCTGCCAGAGGAGCCTGTCCCTGCTGAGCACACAAAAGACACCCAAGCACACACAGTGATAGCCCAAGAGGCAACAGGCACACACTGAAACACTCTGTTTGATCATCAGGAAAAACTTTTTTACTGTGAGGGTAACTGAGCACTAGAACCTACTGAAGTTTTGGAGTCTCTACCCTCGGAGATAATCAAAAGCCATCTGCACAGTCCTGGGCAGCATTGCCTCGGTGACCCTGCTGAGCAGTAGGGGGGTTGGACCATATGACCTCCAGAAGTCCCTTCCAACCACGACCATCCAATGATTCTGCCCGTTTCTGTGAGAGTACTCGGTATCTCCAAGGGCAGGAAAGGGATTCAGTGCTGACACCTTAGATATCCTAAATTCTCCTAGGTTTGGTAGCTTTGTTCTTTGAATCATAATGCATAATTAAATGCCTTTTAAATCAGAGAGAAAGAGCCCAGGAAAACCATGGGTTTGCTCTCGAGTGTCATTGATCTGTTCCCATGTGGATCTGAGCCCAAGTTTTGCGTTTTCAATAATGATTGACACAGCAGTGAGATATACACTGGTGCCATTATGTTGCTGCATTACTTACCCGTAAAACGTTACAGAAGTTCAGCACAAGATAAGAATATGGTCCCCAAATGTCACCTTTTTTGCTCTTACCATTCAATTAGTATAATGTTTTATTATCAAATTTGAGGGAGAGAAAAATTAACTATTTTGCATATAAAATGTCTACTGGCTCAAATACACTGTAATAACTATCCAAAAGTCCAAATGCTCTAACAATCACTGAAATAGGGAGACTTCCAAGTAACTTGAAGAAGTCCATAATAAGCATTATCATTCTGAAAAATTTTAACCTTGAATCAAAATGTATTTACTTCTGTCTCTGAAGCCCTTGTCCCTCTGCTTCAGATACATCTTCAATGAGCATTAAAATCTCCTAGACCTCTTGTACAGAGATTTATGAAGAAAGGAGATATATTTATAGAAATAAATCTAACAGGAATAAAAAAAATATTCTAGTCCATAATAATTAAGTCAATGGCAAAATATCTGTTGATTCCTGAGGAGCACAGTTTTTGTCTGGAATAATGTAAGAATGCAGGCATTCATATAAAAAAAATAAACAACCTTCTATTGAAATACTATTAAATAAACAACAGAACCTATTTGAAGTGTGAGCAAAGGTATTCAGCCCTAGAAAAAAGGGCACTGGATCCTCATTGCCAGCAAAGTCACTTCTGACTTAAGCCAACAGGTGATTTGGTTCAAGTTTCAGGGTAAGAAATTTAGGCAAAGATACCCAGCAACACCAGCATCCTCTCACTAATCATACTACAAGTACTGTCTTAAGGAGCTACTTTGAGTTGGAGGAAGAATGTGCTTCTGTGGCAATCTGTGGCTAACCCTGAATAAAGAGGAGAGAAAATTTTTAGCCACTGATAAGTGTAAGTTTAGATTTATCAAAAAGCCATGAAATCCATCAGCATGCACACCTACCAGATCCAGGAGAAATCCATAGTAACAGATCCTTGGCTCAGAAAGCAGAGGAAGAGTGCTGAAGATGTCTTTTATGACCATTCAAGGCAGAAAGAGCTGCTCAAGGCTTTGAAGTGTCAGATGTTGCTGAATGATGAACTGGGGGTGACAATATTCTAGCATGGAAGTTTCCTACAAGAAAAGTTGTTGGATATTTATCAGCTTCTCTAGAATAAAAGTCATGAGTGTAAAGCTCCTGCTGTGGGCTGACTCCTGCTCCTAACCTAACCAAAGTGGGAGATATTCTCCCTCTGGCTCTCCTAGTGGCTTCTGCCTCTTTTCTTGGAGGCAGCCACCCATTTCTGGCCAAATGTAAAATTTTTCTTTGATGATGTGACGTCCTAGTAGTGAGTATCATAACCCAGTCAAGTCCCAGAAAGAGCTAGGCAGAAAAAGGCAATGCACAAGAAGTACTGTAGATACTTATCTTATTTAACTGAATTTCTATTGCTTACTTTCTATTGCTTACTTATTTACTTGCTGTGTAAATAATGATTCAGAATACATGAGAGTTTGTCTCTTCTATGCGTCCAATTTCTTCGAGCAAATCACTCCATCTCCCTGTTCCTCAGATTTCCTACCTGTGAAGTGAC
Organism: Acrocephalus scirpaceus scirpaceus; assembly: GCA_910950805.1. Lineage (NCBI taxonomy): Eukaryota > Metazoa > Chordata > Aves > Passeriformes > Sylviidae > Acrocephalus > Acrocephalus scirpaceus. The sequence goes on from OU383789.1 coordinate 8,019,823, forward strand.
TGTGACAACACACCACTAAAAAGACCTGTTAAACCTCTTCCACTACAAGAAAACCTAAGTAATATAATCCCAAAAACTCTTCTCAGAATAAAAAAGGTAGACTTACATTGTCCAAGAACTCTCTGTAATAAACACAAGTCCATTATATTTACTGTTGTTCATTTCTGTTACTGGATTTTTAAAAATAAGATTCATAACTCCAAGAGGGACAAGGTGGACTCTGCAGCAGGGCAGTGACAACTCTGCAGAAAGCAGAGCAATGGAAATTGTTATCAACTGTAGAAACAGCTGTGAAATCACCAGGCAGCTGGGTAAAACATGAAGCAGCAGAGATTTATGTTGCTAATCTTATTTGACATTCCCTTTCTGGAAGTGCATGATCATGGAAGATCATTTCAACATGGAAGCAGGAGTCCTAAAGTGGGGATGAGAGTCAATTCACAAAAGTTTGTATAATGATAAACTTCAGAGGTTCTTCTGTTTTTAAGTTATTTAGACCCTGCTAGCATTTCACAAACATTTACAGGCACAAACTGCTGCTGTTCTCCAGAAGATTCTTGGAAGAAGCCTGTGACATTGCTGAAGTATATTTAGCTGATTATTGAAGTTAGCTAATAATAAGGAACTCTACTTGTTTATCTCCTTGACTATATTCTTTTCCACACGACTTAAAAGTTAGTTTAACTTTTTGAAAAGTTTGAAGGTAAATGCAAGAAAAAAATCCTGACTTCAGATAAATAACCTAGATTTTATTAAAACAAATGCAGACCACAGAAATGTGCTTCTATTCAACCTCCACTTGGATTACAGCAAGGTTACATTTGTTTGAAAGCTCTTCCCAGCACAACTGTGCCCCCAAAGCCACTCTGCCAGCATCTTGCTTGGAAAAGATTAATTGCTCTGCTAGTTATTTATTTGTGTTTATCCCTGACTGCACAAAGTTTAGGTATTTTTATTTTAAATTAATGTCTTTATCAAAAAATCTGACAGAGCAACTTCTTAGAGATTAAATTTCTTCCCTTCTCCCCGCTTTCTCACCACAAAACTGAGAACAGAAACACATGAAGTGTCTACATGAACTTCCAACATTTTAACTCGGAGTCATTCCATTGTGGTGCTCTCTCAGGAGGCTTCCCACATACAGAATATCTCTGTGCAAGGGCAAATAGCCACTACAACCCTTTCCTCTTTTGCACATTTTACTTATAACCAGTGGGACATTTGAGTTTTCTGCATTCAAGATCTGGACCAGATTCTCTATATCTTACACAATGCTTCCAGCACCCTTTTTTGCTTATGTATAATCTCAATAAATCACAATGCTCGCACTTCACACTATGGCTATGCATAAAAGTGACTATGGAAAATAGCCTAAGGATTCCTTCTGTCCCGAGAGGAGAGCCTGAGTTCATTCAGAATTCAACAGACAATAGTAATGCTCAACACAATCCCGCAGCTCTGCCCCAGGTGAACTCCTGGAAACACAGAACCAGAATTTGTACTTAAAAGATTCCGGGACCATGCCCTGAGCTACAGAGGCAGGAGAAGAACATGTTGCCTCCATACCAGCTGCCTCAGGATGCAGTAAGTTTCTCTTACTAAGTTTTTAAGTAAAATAATGAATAGATTTAAGCTCTCGCACCTTTTTCGTTTTCCCGACGTAACCAGGGTGTAGGATGGGAGCCAACCCGACCCCTCCACAGACCAACTCTGTTATGTGCCAACTGCAAAACTTTCAAACGCGCCTGCTACGCGCCACACACACACACATCTGGGCTAAAACCCCGCGTGTCACGGCTGTCCCCGAGTTGCTCTGCAAGAGAGCAGAGAGGCGAGCAGGCGGGGAAAGCCTTGTGCACGCACAACCCTCCGGTACCGGAGAGGCAGCGCTCCGCGGGACACGCGACCCGCACCGGGGGAACGTCTCCGACTGCCGAGCCCCCGCGATTGCTGTCAGCGGGGAGAGCCCTGTGCTGGAGCGGAGGGAACAGCGGGTCTCCGGCGTGCCCGAGCAGACCCGGGGAGCCGGAGCCCCGCGGGTATCGGGAACCGGCGGGGGCGCGGCCGCGGGGCGTGCGGCTCCGGGGCTTGCCAGCGAGCTGAGCCGTGCCGTGCCGTGCCGTGCCGAGCTGTGCCAGTCCATGCCACAGGCTGGGGGCAGCGTGCCATAGCATGGCTAATGTGCCATAGCAAGCCGCGCCTAGCGAAGCTGAGCCGTGCCTTACCTCCTGGCCGCCGGGCGGGACTGCGGCGGTCACCAGCCCGCAGCCAGCATAAGAGGGGATGCAGCTCGCCGCACAAGGGACTGTAAACAAAGTTCTCGGTGAGAGCGAAACAATTAAGGGACCAGAGCAAATTCAGCGGCGGGAGCTGCGGCGGGCGGGGCCATAGCGGGACGGTCCTGCGGGGGGGTCGGGGAGGGTGTCCGGCAGCGCCAGGCTGGGCGGCAACGGGGCCGGGCCTCTCCCTCCGCCCCGCACTGCCCACAGCCCGGCACAGGGATGCACACCAGGGGCGGCTCCGCATCGCGCCCTGCCCTCGGCAGGTCACACACACGGGGCCGGGGGCGCGTCATGCAGCCCCCTCTGTCCTCCTGCAGCCACTTCAGCTCTCCCTCAGCCCCCTCTGCCTCCTGCAGCCACTTCAGCCCTCCTGCAGCCCTCCCTGAGCCCCCTCTGCCCGCAGCCCTTCTGTCCTCCCGCAGCCAGTTCAGCCCTCCTGCAGCCCCCTCGGCCTTCCCTCAGCCCCCTCTGCCCTCCCTCAACCCCCTCTGCCCTTCTGCGCACCAGCCCCGTGCCGAGTGTTTGGTCCCATCCCGGCTGCCGCGGTGTGGGTGAGGGTAAGTGCCTGTCCTGAGCTCGCTGAGGTGTCAGACGTGGCCATGCTGGGTCACTTGAAAGCACAGTCCCTGCCGAAAGCCAGACGAACCCCTAGCTCAACTGCTCAGGAATTAAAGGAGGCGGAACATAGCTGCAGATGGAGCTCTTAGAAGATAAAGTTTTATGTATCATTTAGAAATATTTTAACTGGTTTTTCTAAGCTTTAATTGCTCATTTCTGCAGCACATCAAATACTACAGGGGTTTGGAGTGGATGGGTGTGGGTGTGTGTTAATTTTTTACCATGATTTCTGTATTTCAGACAAAAAGCAGACAATTTATGCTTTAAGTCTTGTAAAAGGACATGTTTGAATTTTGAGGTTAAGCTCACCCAAAGTTTATATTTAAAAGACACTATTTTATCAATGATTGATAAAAGAACAGTGCACCAGATACATTTAATCAGCCACTCTGTCTCTGAAAGCATGCATGTACTTTTGACTCCCTTTCCAGGGTGAAATCCTAGCCTCACAGAAATTAATGGCAAAACTTCCATCAACCTCACAGGGGCCAGGATTTCATCCTCTGTACCATTAAGAACTGCGCAGTGATGGAGACCCTGCCAAGGGTTCATCTCCTCCAGACAAATCAACCAGTTTCTGGAAAAGCTCCACAGCTTTATGCAGGAAACTGTCAATTTTTTTCCCCTACTTGCTGGTGCTCCCATCAAAAACATCAGCATTTGAGCAGAAATAACAAACTGGATCTGAGGGGAACCTCATTAGGCAGGATCTCTTGGACCATTGTCTGGTCCTTCCCAATGCAGGCAGTCATGTCTGTAATATCTTTATTAGACTTGACAAGTTCCACCTCAAAAAACCAGGTTTCCTACTCCTCCTGTTGGAGACTACAAGCCTTATTCTGTTGATATCTAGGAACCTTGTTTTTAGCTGCATGGATTCATAGACAATTATACATGGACAAGTAAGCTTTTGGCTGAAGCAGCTATTCTTTTGGCAATTAACCCTCTAATGCCCTAAGAGGGAGAAATTAAACTCTCTCAGGCTTATTGTCAATCATTTTTTCAGATGTCTTACCAACTTACTCCATGGAAGTGCAAGTATTTTCCTGGCCTACTAGAAATATTAACATTTCATAATTTTCTTCTGATTGTTCAGGATGTCTGGTTTTTTCTCCAGTATCAGTTTCATTTTTCATTTTATATCAGAAATTCTTGCTGTTAGCACATGTGTCCATAACCTAAATTTCATCCCATTCCTATTACATCAGTTCCTCTCTAGTCCTTCCAATCAAGTATTTGGTCCTCCTACATTGACAGAGAACCTCCCTCTCAGGCTTACACCACCCACTGCTCCACTAGTACATTCTTATTTTTCCATGCCAACTTCATTACTGAAAGTATTACATAAAATACTGAAAGTTTTACATAAGGTATCTCACAAAACTGATTTTTTTAGGAGCTATTCTAATACACATAAACAAGCACTGAAGCTGGGCTTAGAATTCATGTTTCTGTACAAATAACTGCCCTAACAACAGGCTAAAAAGTCACATACGCTCCTAGACATCATGCAATTCTTATTTCTTGCTGTGCAGCATAAAAGCTGCAATGAAAAGTGATGGGAATGACGTCTCCTCTAGTGCTTTGAGATCAGTGGGCTCTCCCCTAAAAGGATTTTAAGGCACTGAAGGGTTTAAAACAACTTGGGCACCAGCCCTCTGGCCTTTTAAGAAAAGGGATGACTGATTACCTCTGCCTTTTAAGGTCCTGCTGTGTTCTGAGCACAGCTCTCTGAGGATGTAAGGAAAGAAGGACCAGACATACCCAGGGCAGCACGTTCTGCACCTGTAGAAATTCAGTGCGAACAGCTGAGGAAACTTCAGGGCTGAGCAACAGCTGCAGTGAGGGGTTACAGGTTCACAGTTTTGGACTGCCAGGCTTTCAGTGATACATAGATCCCTTTTAGGACCTGCCCTAAATGACAAAATCTCCTCCTTGGGGCCTAAACACAGCTGCTTAGAGGGAGGTGCAGCCCAAAAGCTGGGCTGATAAGCAAGAAGTGTGTGTGATTCTGGAACCCATGGCACCTACTGAGAGAGCAGTTTTGCTCCTAAATTGAGCAATGCTGTTGCTCTGGTGACTGAAATACACTTGCAGTATTTCATGGCTTCGTCTGAGTTTCTAACAGTCTCCTGGGTCTTAACAGCACAGCAAACAGTGACTCACTAATCTGGCAAAGTACAACCATTGTGGGGTCCCTATTCAATTAGTTTTTCTTGCCTTTTTCCTAACCCTCCACTGAATTTTCTTTTTATTTTATCCCTAAGCCCACACACAGACACAGCACGTCAGTTTACTGCATTTCCTGAAATTTTCAGAAAGCACCCTTTCAACATATTTAATATATTATAAATTGTCCTTACCATGCCATGCAGTGTATGTGTTTCGTGATGAGAAATGGAGTCCAAAGGGAGCCCCAAACCAGTTAAGCTAGAGAAGCAAATAATTTCACATAAAATGCTGTAGCTCCCCTGTCATTAACACAGTTTACAGCTCAGTTGGTTGACAGCTGTGCAAACCCACCACTCTGTGCGTAATCAGGCTCATGAAATGGATGTGCTTATAACGACTGTGAGATACTTCTTTGGTGGCTGGGAACATGGAAAGGAATTTTCTTTGAACTCCATTAGATCCTACTAGTACTTTAGTCAACATCAGTTACCCTGCTGTTCATGTGAACTTTGATATTGTTTTCCTGGACTTTCACTTAATCTTCCTGCAGTGCTGAAGAAGACAGGATATCTGAAAATAATTATTATCTCCTACTGCGTTCATAATTACATTTGAAGAGCTGCATTCCTTGTGTGGACATGCGCTTTTAATTAGCGGAGGGATGCATCACACCACCAGAAGGCAATTCCTCAACCTTGCATAAGCTGGTTACAGAACCTCTGAATCTTTGGCCACCGTGGCAGCTTTCTGGCCAAGTCAGGGGAAGCCTGGGAGCAAAGTTCAGACACTGTAATTTCACTATAACCAGGATTTTTGTTAGAGACTATTGCAGTAGAATGCAGCAGATTCAGCTGGGATTTAAGTTCAAAATGGGAATGAACTCTTTTCTTGGTTTTCCATCTGCACAGAGTAACCCAAAGAATTTACAGGGCTCAAAGACATGAAGGAAAATGCAGACAAAAAGCTGAAAAAGTGGCTTGTCCAAGCTAGCGGATAGTGTCGAGACATTTTCATTTCATTTGCTTCCCTTCTCAGTAGGTAGGGTATAAAGAGCATACACTGTTCCCTCTGCAAAAGGTTTGTCTAATAAACATCGAGTATTTCAGCCAACTGTTACTGACTGCCTAACCGTAGAAAGAAAATTATGAGTTTTAAACTAAGCTACACAGGCCATTGGCTGAATTACTTCCTGTCTGATGAGTCTTTCTTTGTTCCACTTCACTACAATCCTTAGGACTAAATTTATACACAAGATCTATCCAAAATACTGCACAACGTTAAAACACACAGCTTTTCTCCTACACAATAGATTACTTCTGTGAAATTTACAGTAAGTCAAGTGTCTGACCTAAAGGGTAGTTAAAAAAAGAAAACAAAAAGAATTATTGCAGTAAGACCAGTTCTTACTGTTCCACAAAAGAGAGCTTTTCATACATATCATCTGCTTTAGCATCACCTGCTAAAGGAAATGTTTAGAAATATTTCTACATCCATGTAAACAAGTTGAGAAAGTAGAGGACGTGGTAGCAATAACCATTTACCAAACCAAGTCAAGATCTGAACAGGCTGTCTTATCTTTTGAATGAGTCATTTTAGGTCATGCAGGTAATGGTGAAATCCCTTCTTTCCTACAGTGAAGTTTAAAATTACCCCTCTTTCTTCAGGGCCAGGTAAAAATGTTGCACCTCTTTATCTCCAGTTTATTTGCACTGGGAGTATGTTATTTTCCATAAAAACTGCGGCTAAAAGATGTAAATCAAAAGTAAACATGGCCAAATGAAAGAGATGGTTCTGACACAGGAGTTCAGCATAATTAACTATCTAGCAAAGGAAAAAAATACTTAGTATCAAAAGGCAGAAAAACAGCAGAACTCCAGTTACTCTCTGAATCCTCTTCTATTTGGTGGAACTCTGTGGAAGCTAGATACTCGATACAGAAACAGTCATAGTTTGGGGTTAAATTCAACTCTACGAAGAAGGCCATTATAAACCAGTATTTAATGGCCATATATGACATCAGACAGCTCAAGCAGTGCATGTCTTGTGCTAGTTCTTTGCAAAAATCACGCTAGGTGACCCTCCCTGCCTAAATACTTAGGAATAAAAAATATATTTTATATTTTAAATAGATAAAATATATAAAGGTTTTGATGTAGCAGACAGGCTGTATTTTCTGTGTATTCTAAAAATGTTGAAAAAACAGATTTCCCTTTGACTCATACAAGAGAGGAGAATATAGACTGCATTACACATGCATGGCTGTGATGGGAGATGCTGTTGTTACTTCTTAGCTTTTTGGATGAAGAATCTTCTTGCAAACCGCGAAAGTTATGAAAAATTTGTGAGAAAGGCTTTTACATGATGTAGTCAAAGTAAAAGCAGCAGAAGCTTATAGTTGCTTTGGCTGTGTATACTAGAAATACAAATGTCCATATTGCATAAATGGTAGGCAGGACTATTCAGCAGTTTTATAAAATTTTTGGAATGCACTGAGTAAAATGGAATTACAGTAGTTTATAAATGTCTGCACAGCAGTTGAATCCATCAAAATCCCACATCTTTAGTTCATCTTCAAGAATTTCTCAAAGTGCACCAGTGCCACACAGAGACAGATGGAGGAAAACACAGTATAGCTGGGAACATTCTCCCACGTATGGACACTCATATCCAAAACAAACGCTGAAAATCACCTGGGGCCTGAAAACATCAATTCATTGCTTGTTTCACTTCTGGCCACATACGATTTTCTGATGCAGTTGACCAGTTTCCTGTTTTTTTCCATGCCACAGAATTCATTGGATTACCCAGCATTGATTTCAGTAACAGAAAGGGTAGGTGTTAGGGGGGAATTCATACAGATGAATTTATATTTCTATATAAATTCCATTCTAAAAAACAGATGGAAGATTTAGGTACATTAATGCCACTGATAGCCCAAATCAGCAAGTTGCCTTGAGGTCCATTTCCCACTCAGATCAGCAGCAGCTAAATAGAATCATAAAATCACAGAATGGTTTGGATTGGAAGGATCCTTAAAGATCATCCCATCTCATTCCAACCCTTTGCCATGGGCAGGGACACCTTCCACTAGACCAGGTGCTCAGAGCCCAGTCCAACCTTTTCTTAAACACCACCTGGGGTATAAGCTGAACCATCCCATACCAGAAAGCCTGGCTGAAAACCAGGTATTCTAACTACTACACTATAGGGTAACTACACTATAGGGTAACAGACCTGAAGCCTGAGATCCACTGTAGATCAAGCTATGGGCACTTTTGAAACTTCCCTTCATTGCCCCAGAATAGTAACCCTTTATTTTCATTCAGATGGTATTTAGTCCTTGATCCATGTATGGGACTGGATTTTGCTGTATCCATGCTGCCTTTGGGTTCGTGTTCAGAGACCCAGTTGCACCAGCGCTGTTGCTGTCCCATAGTGTCGGGGCAGAGCAGTAGAAAATCAATCCTGAACTCATCCCAGCCTACAGCCACTACCCAGCAGTGAAGATTCTAAAGGATTTGGGTTCAAACTTCAGCTTCTATCCCTAAGATAAAGGCAATACATGGAAATAATAACACTTACGTAAACATACATGAAAACAGAAAATAAACTCTCAGAACAGCTTGTGCTTTCTTAGTAAGCACCACTCCTTATTTACCAAGAAAAAAGGTCACATAGTAATGTCTTTTTTGAAAGCTTTTGTCCCCAGAGTGGCCTTGTAAGATAAATATCTTTTTCCATGGATGTGCTGGGGAAAGAGGGAGTGGTCAGGCAGCTGAAGCCAATTTACTGATGCCGTGTAGACAACCATATAATGCAAAACATTGACCCTGAAGTAATAGGCAACATTGAACTGTGATCAGTGCTTTTGCACAAACAAGGAGATGTATTCTCACAGGCACATGTCCTTGCTCGATGTTAAAGATCAGTTCTTGAGTCACAACTCCTCCTTTTCCATACTGGTTCAGAGTCACCTCTGTGCAAACAAGAGCCACAAGTTCTTTCAGTTTGACTGAGCCCTATTTCAGAGAATGAATGGGACTTAGAAGGGAGACAGCAACCTGATAAAAGCTTTGCAAAAGTAAAGAAATATTTCTGCAAGAAAAACTAAATTAGTCTCACCTCCAGGCCATTGGCTCATATTCCATTTTAAAGACCAGCTCTTCAGCTGGGTGGGCAACACAGCTTCACTCAAGGCAACTTAGCCAAGAAATTACTCATAATTGATCAGCCACAAGAAATGTATTGTCTTGATATTTGGAGAACCAACTGGGCTCACAGAGAGCATGCCATTTTAATTAAAAGAACAAAATCAAGCCAAAATATTTATACCTATTGTATAAACATTAGTAATAATAATAATAATCATCATCATCATCATACACATAAGATTACTACAAAAAATAAAAGAAGAAATGTTTGCCTAGCAGTCTCAGTGGGGAGGTGAGAGCAGGTAAGATATGAGCAGATATTTATTATCATTACTGACATTATTTTATAAAGATGGTACAGGTCAAGTTCTGGCATCAAATTTACATACTGGGAGGAAGCTTGTGAGATACAATCTTGCCTGTCACAGCTAGTCTTTAGCTAAGACAAAATTAATCTGGTCATGGCAAGTCTAGTTCGGCAGACCTGGCTCATTCTAGAAGTCCCTTGGTGAATAAGAGAGCTTGTACAGAGACCTCAATCAATCATAGCCAGTCCAGAGAGCAGACATATCACTGGTCAAGGAGCTGGGCAGGGCTAAGACTGAGACTAATCAGTGTCTAGAGTTGGGAGTTTTGAACTTCCTATATAAGAAGGTTTTGAACAATAAAACAAGCTGTTTGTCTCATGATCAAGAGGACTCGAGTCATGACTTCTGTTTCCCTACCAATGACCATTGTGTAATATGTGGTGGCCCTGATGTGAGGATGACAATCATCCCACCAGAGAGCAAAGGGAGACAGAACAGCCCATCAGGCTGTATAAAAATACAGCGGTGGGAGAGCTGGAAAAGCTGAAAGCTGAAAAGCAAATGTGGCATGAGAGCCAGAAGAACGAAAACGAGAAGCTGAAAAAACAGAAAAAAAAACCCTGCCGAAACATGGCAAGATGGATATCCATGGAAGAAAACCTCATCATCAAGGTATTGATTCTCTTTTTACCTAAATGAGGAGTAAACTATATGCAGCAGGGGTTGCTAGGCCTGCTGGCGTAGTCTGAGAACTACAGACTAAACATTATAAAGCCCTGGAAAATTGTTTTGGACTTGCTGGGGTGGTTTGAAGCCAAGTAGGATGCAAAGACAGTAGTAAAGACACCAAAACGCCTGCCAAGGAAGCGGACCAGGGCAGACCAGCGGGTGAAAAACCCAGGGGAAAGCAGCCGTTATTCACCAGAATTCCCCCACTGCCGCCCGCACTGGGTTCATCCTCAGAATGCCCAGGTCGCCCATGCCCCATCTACAGACACCATCTTTGGGCTCTGCACACCATAACGTGCCAATAAGAGAGCCCACTGGAAAACCCTGAGATGGCAGAGAGCACATGGCACGAGAGGCCCTTGCCACAAGATGGTGCTCGCCACATGGCGCGGGAGGTTCCTGCTCAAGATGGCGGAGTGCGCGCTATAGACCAGAAGAGAGGCCAGCAGCCCTGCCACCGGAGCCATCCCAGCACTGCCTGAGCCATGCGTAGAGCTGCCCATCACCACCGACCCAACTGCATTGCTCAGAAACAACCACAACAACCATATCAACTCCTCCTGCACCTCCAACAGACAACTGTAAGTCTACCAGGGCTGTGGGAAGTAGACCAGAAGATAGGCCCTTGTCCCTCAACCCCTACAACCCTAGAGGGGACCCTACAGTATCACAAAAGAATCTGCGCCACCCAGCGCTATGCAGCGTCAGCCAGAGTTGAGTCACAGCGAGTGGCTGGGGCCGGCGGGACCCTTCTTGGCAGCGTGCCCCCTCTCAGCCTGCCCTCTGTGCAAAAGCGGAGCTGCGGCGACAGAAGCAGCGAAGGGGGGGAGCATGCAAAGCAGTGGGGAGCTATCGGAGCAGAGCAAGGTGGCAGCAGCAAACAGCAGCGGGAGCGGGGGAGCGTGCAGAGCTGTGCGGGTGCGGTACCGAGCACACGGCCCCAGCAGAAGCAGTGCCGCATTTCCTGCCTCCTTCCCCCAAAGCAAGATTCACCCAGCAAGGCATGGCCAACGTCTTGCGGGCTGCGAAAGCCCTGCAAGCCTCATCGCTACCCCAACCCCCAGAACCTCCTCCAACAGCTGCAACAACACACCATCCTAGGGGGAGCCCCGAGCAGCGCCGCTCCCCCCGGCACCGAGACCAGAGAGCAAGGAACAAACAGGATGGCCACAGGGAGCGGTGGGCATCCCTGCCAGCCATTGCAGCCCACCACAGCCTGCCACGCCTACTACAATCTATCCGCCCGTGGCGATTCAAGCGTCCAGCATACAGAAAAATCCCAGAAAAGACCAACCACAGAATTCAAAAGCCTCCTTTAGTAATAGAAAAGAGAAAATATTTGGGTTTAAATACTCTCAACAGTATAGTCCTAACAACAGTAAACTTTCTTTTCAGGATTGCGTTGAAGTTACAATATAGTACTGTGTGATATTTAAAGACTTTGGTTTAATTTGATAATTTCTTCTGTACAAAAGTCATGATAATTTAGACTGTTTTTACCCTCCAAAGAAAAAAGGAAGCACCAAGATATTTATTTTCATCTTCCAAAAATCCTACAATTTCCATTATAGGATTTCAACAAAGCATTTTCATGCTAAAAATTACTAACAAGTACCTTTCATATTTCACTCATGCCAACTCCTGTTAAAGCAGGTTTCTATATATAGCAAGTCTGGGGCTATATATAGAATATATATATTTCTATATATAGCTAGTCTATCCCTAGAATACTAATCGCATGTTTTCACATCTTTAAACCAAAATATAACCATAACTTTTAATCTTAAGTTCTTTGCAATTAAGTATGCAGATGTTAATCACAGAACTAAAGTAATTTGAGATTATAGAAAGGTTAAAAACTGTATATATGAGAAGGTAATAACAAAAAAAGTGTTTATTAACAAAAATAATTTGCCTTGCAGCCTAGAGGTCATGCCTTTATACTTTTCCTAAAGAAAACATACACATGATAATCCCATACTGATACATGCAATATATTCATACAATATTTGTGGTAATATTCACCTAGACTTCCTCATCTTTACAGTGTTAAAATATATTTTCATGTTAAGAAATAAAGGTGGTACCTCTATTCCAACCATATTACTAATATTTCACAGTTATAGATCTTATATAAACAGTTATCCTGTGTTACAGAGATACTGCCCCTTATTGTAAATTTAATCTACCCTGTCAGTACAAAAACTTTGCAACTTTTAAGAAGTGAAATCCTGGAGTTATAGGGGAAAAGCACATATGCTGTCCACTACTTTGTGGAGTTTTCTTTGACATCTTGCTAACTTTACTTCAAAAGTACTTTAGACAATAGGATTAGTGATACAATTCTGCATGAGGCCAATATGTTATGAGCCCCACGAAGGTGTATCAAGCTCTGAGGGTTGATCAGCAATCTCCTAGAAATGGTTTAAGAATAATCAGCGAGATGACTGATCAGGTGTGTTTTGAAAAAGCAAAAGGGTTTAATTAAAGGAAAAATAACAAGCTATATAGAACAAAAGAATAAAAGCCGTGCACAGTGCAGGAAAGGCCCTTGCACCTGCTAAGACACCCCAAAAAGCGTTGAAAGACTTTGTGTTCCTTCTTAAGTACACAACTATCAACGAGGGGTTTTTTGGCATGCTGCCCAATAGAAACAGTCATAGGTCTTGAGGTACATTTCAAAGATCCAACAGGTGCCTTTGTCCTGGCACTGGGCCAATTACAGTGTGAAGAGTGTAGAAGATTCTGCTTATTTTTCCTTCAAAGTTCCACTTAAACTCTTTTCCTAGTATGGAAACACCCACTTGGGTGTGGAGGTGCAATGCAACAGATTAGCATTAACATTTTGCACTTCATTTCAATAATACTTATTGGTTTCTTTTATACAGCTCAAAAATGCTCATTTCTTTAAAGTATGATTTGATTTATACAGAGGACAAGGAGATGTTTCCTTTGATGGTTTTAAATTAATTTGTTTGTAATAAAAGAGTGAATGGTATTTTCAGAAAGAGTTATATACATATGTGCACAGTGATGGTTATTTGTAGGTTCTTTATAATATCATTGATTATTTAGTAGGGGATAGATGACAAAGGCAGCTGTTTTGTGAGTAAAAGATTTCTTTTGAAGATATGATGGGGAAGCCCACCCAGTCTAAGTCTCAGCTATGGCCAAGCTGCGGCTTTGACTGGTGGGAGAATTCTGCCATCAAGCCCTCCTAGTCTAGGTCCTAGTTCTGGCCAAACTATGGCTGGACTGGCCGCAAACCCAGGTGTTTCTGTACTAAAAATGAAAGTAAGTCACTTTGACTAGCTGATTTGGCCTGACAGAAGCCGAGCCCCTTTTCATTTTGAGATAATATGAGGGGCCTTGTCTGGAGGAGATTCTTCAATTCCTCATTGTGAAAAGAAGGCTTCTCAGCCATGGCAGATGTTGAGTAATAGCAGAGCATATAAGCAGTTATAAGCTTCACCTTGTTAATTTTGTTTAAAAATACATATTTTTTCTTATTACAGTTGCTAAAACAAGAAAGAGAGAAGAGGGGTGGATGTACATCCCCCTCAATAGTCTTCGGTCTTCTCATGTTCTCATGTTTTGCTCATGCTTTTAAATTGATTCACAACATAACCTAGCAAGCCAACAGCTTGTCAGAAGCAGAAGATTGTCAATAGTAAGACAATTTACCCACCACCTTACTTGAACTCCAAGACTCAAACATTTGGGAGACATTAGAGGCAGAAAGACATGTGTTTTAATTGAAATGGTTTTAAGTTGAATTGTTTACTGTTTTCTAGTGTAAAGTTGTAATGTCTAAGCAATTAACCTGTGACATGCTTGCCTAAAAGATTGTCGTATTAGTGAATTTTGCCTAACAGCTCCTAGACATGAATGCTGCAGCTCCAGTGAAACATGGGGCACATCACTAGCTAGGGGAACTGAGTTTATCAAACTGAGTAAAAAGCCTCATTCAAATTAAATTCATGCTGTCTTTGTCATCCTATCTGCAAAGTGCCTGCAGGAAGGATAACAAAGAACACTCACATTTTTTTAGTTATAATTGAAAAGGGTGATTGTCACAGCTAGTCTTTAGCTAAGACAAATATGGTCATGGCAAGTCCAGTTTGGCTGACCTGGCTCATTCTAGAAGTCCCTTGGTGAATAAGAGCGCTCAGTCAATCATAGCCAGTCCAGAGAGCAGACATAAAACTGGTCAAGGACCTGGGCAGGGCTAAGACTGAGACCAATCAGTGTCTAGAGCTGAGAGTTTTGAACTTCCTATATAAGAAGGTTTCAAACAATAAAACAAGCTGTTTGTCTTGTGATCAAAAGGACTCGAGTCATGATTTCTGTCTCCCTACCAATGACCGTGGCGTACTACTTGCCTTCTGCCAAAATACTCTCCAAAGGTTTTCCGGACTGTGCAAGGATGAGGGTCAGCCTGTATGTCCAAATCAGTCAGCCAGAAATCCTCATGCTCTGCTTTCAAACCAATTGACTGCAACTGGAAAGGACAGCTGACATAAGTGAACTCTTTGTCAAAGAGCTCAACCACTTGGCAAGGAAGTTAGAAACACTACATTATTCCAGCCTTGCACAGAGGTTACCACCAAATACTGGTGGTGCTGCCAGTCAGTACGTTTGATGACGTCCCACTGCTCAGAGCTGCTTATTTTATTCTGAGGACACAGTGTTCAGCAGGAAAATCTCAGAGGAATTAGCAGAATAAAGCTGTAATGAAAACAGATTTACAACTCTCAGGAGAAAACCTGCCGTTTTGCAGGTTTTGAAGGCATTAATGCTTTGAGTGTGATAGGTGGTGTAACTGCAGAGCCTGAGCAAGATGCAAAATGTGTTCCTGCCAGTGGATTCCTCCTGCCAGTGCATTCCTCCTGCCTGGGAGCTCATCCCAGTGAAAGTTTTCTGTCCTCTTCCATCCTGCCCACCCCAGTGCACCCAGTGCAGCCTAGTCTGCCATGGGCCAGAGCTTGCTGCCCCCCTGCTCTTTGCCAGGCTGGCTAGGCCCGGTGGGGTTTGCCAGGGCCACACTCACCTGCCCAGCAGCTGTACAGCAGTTATGGGTTCTTTATATAATACTCTTATATGCACCGTCCATAAGGAAAACTGCCTTTCAAAATGTGAAGACATACAAAATTACACAAAAATACATTTGCCCATAGTGTTCAATCTATGTATTTGGGGAACACTCCAAAGGGAAGGCCCTGACCATCACACCCGCGGAACCTGTCCCCGTCCTGGCACCAGGCTAATGTCACACACACGTAAAGACACTACCACCGAGACCCCGCCTAACCCGAGAGCGCACAGAGCACACCTGCTGGGCAGGGATGTCCCGTGGACCCGCTGTGATCCCCCGATCCCGCTCCCCCGGCCCCGCAGGCTCGGCGGGGAGCGGCGGGGCCTGGCCGCGGGGCGGAGCGGGGCGGGCCGGACCGGGGCTGTACCCGGCCGGGGCTTGTGCCCGCCCGGCCGCTGCCGGAGGGGCCACCCGGGATGGCGGGGCAGCCGGAGGGGCAGGGAGCGGTGGGCATGGCGGGGCCGCCGAAGGTGGAGGAGTCATTATCGCGGGGCTTCTCGGAGGAGCAGTTTCGGGCCGCCTGCCGGGAGCTGGACCAGCCGGCGCTGGCCGCGGCGGGGCCCTGGCAGCTCCTGGTGGAAACCATGGGCGTGCGGATCTACCGGCTGTACCACGAGGTGGGCGGGCTCCGGCAGTGCGGCCCGGGGCGGCCGTGGGCGATGGGTGACGGGGACGCGGGGTGGTGGGTGACAGGAGCGGTGGTGACGGGGACGCGGGGCAGTGGTGACGGGGACGCGGGGCAGTGATGACGGGGACGCGGGGCCCGCAAGACCCGCCCGCAGCCGCCGGTTCCCCGCACAGGCCTGGGCTCGGTTTCTCCAGGCTCGCAGAAAGCAGCTTTCCGGGTAATGCTATTAAGTGCTGATGGGAAAGCTGCTGGGCCGCAGTGACCCCCGCCCGCGCACCGTGCCGGGGAACCGAGCTTGGGAGCAACTGGATGGGGAATTCCCGGGGTGTTCGATGTGCCACCCTCCCGAGCTCCGTCAGAGGGGTATGTGATGAGGGGAGCGTGTCTCTAAGCATCTGAGCCCCGGCCGTGTCACAGCATCCTTCTCTCCAGGGGCCCTCCCCCTTTCCTGCCTCTCTCCAGAACTCCCTTCACATTGATTTTCTACCGTTCGCCCTCCAAAAATCAGGAGGTAGTTCAGAAAGGGTTGGAATGAAATTTTCTCCCGTTTTGGGGGGGCCTAACTTCTTAAAGAACTTCAGTAGTTTAGGAACTGGCTTGCGATTGATAGTGTTTCCATTCTGACACAGATTTATTATTCAATACTGACTTCTAAATCCATATGTAAATATATATCAATATCCTATTTTTTCAACTGAGTGATCACAGTTTCCTCTCAACTCCTTCTGGACTTCATACTGTTCTTTGCATGACAATTTTGTATTTGTATTCTGAGAAATCATTTTAGACATGGTAATGTTAGAAAAAAACAGCAAGCATATAGGGCTTTGCTAGAGACACAGTGGGGTGGGAAAAGTTTCTTTAAATCACTTAATAGACCTTGAAGTTTTCTTCAGTGATAAATAGTCCTTGTTTACAGTGTGGATGTGGTGACTGGGAATGACAAGACAAGCTTATCAGTAGGTGCACACAGCACAGGCAAGGTTCGGGTGCCTGCCAGGTATCCACGTAAGAATTAGTGTGTTGGTGGAGTACAGGGTGCTGGGGTGTTCCTGCTGGAGTGGACGAAATAGAGGCTTTAGGATCAGAGCTCAACCCAGACCTGTAAATGCATCATGCAGTGAATGAAGGCAAAGGAGCTTTGGGAAGCTGGAGGCTGGATTTAGCCCGGCAAACAGGACCAAGAAAACCCTGGCTTACAGCAGTGGCTGTGCTGCTATTGTATGAATGCAAAGTAGCTCAGGCTTCTCCTCCTCATCCTCTCGTGTTTTAATACAGAAGGATTATAGAGCTAAAAGGAGTATTTGAAACTAAAAAAACCCATTTACAGGTGTCTATCTTTTTTTTTTTATGTAGTACACGATGCCCCTAGTTTAGGCTGGATGGACAGACTACATAGGATGCAAGGGACCTTTTCAAGTCCAATCTTCTGATTCTTCTGGGAAATAAATCTGGTTTTTTCTTCCAGTTGCTTCAGATTGCTACAAGAGAAGATGAATGAAGTCTAGAAGAAGGGTCTTTGTTTAAAGTTGTTACTGGAAAAAATAGCTTTTAGCACTTACTGAACTGCAACTCCCGTGTAGCAACAGGAGTCAAGGAAGCTGAAAGCAGCAACTATTCTTCCTGTTGCCTTCTCTTTTTGCCTTGTCTTTCCACCTTCTCTGCAGGCTGCGGAAACAGATCTGGGCCTTCCTGCTCAGTGCTGTATTCCAGCCAAGCTGATGGAGCTGGGGACAGGCCTTAGAAAAACAGAAACATTTCACTCTTGTTTTAACTTTCTTACTGTAAATTGCTGCTTTTCTGAAAATGTTAATGCCTCTTACAAAAATGATGAGTGCATGGGGTTACACAGGTGTTGAATAGTTCAGGTTTGAAGCTGGTGATTGGTGCTTTAGTGAAGCTACAGTGAAGATGAGTAGCTTAAGCTTCTTGCTTACATTACTATTTTCTGGTACTTCAAATCTTCATCTTTTAGAGTTGGTTTGTGAAGAAAAGAAGAAAATTCATCTAATCACTAACAGAATGTTGTATAATCCTTCTCTTCCTTTCCTTGGGAATGCTTGGATTTTATTTATACACTGTATATTTGAAATACTCTCATTGTTTTAATTTAGTCCTGAACTCGTACTAACAATGGTACAAACATTGCTCTATAGGCACAAATGGAATTACCATATGTTGAAAGAAACATTAAAACAGGAGATATCCTGCACCACACCCCTTTCTGAAAGAAAATAGCTGATAAATATTCAAGGCAGATATAAGAGTGCATTGTATGTAAGCATGGACATTGTAAAGCATTCTTTCTGAAGTATGCTTCTAAAGTATCCCAGCCTGATGTATAAGCATAACTAACTTGCCACAAGAATTTAATGCTTCTGATAAACCCCAGTGTGGGCAGGATTTAGTCCACACTGACCACTGGAGATGAAAAGGGGACTGTATTTGTGAAGAAACATGCTCCTTCTGGAACTCCTGATGAAGTAAAAGGGTACTGGTGTAAGGGAAGAACAGCCATTGTGCAGGACAGGTCAGCCTGTCTGGATTTAAACTTTTATGTATAGATCAAAAAGTTGAGAGGTTAAAAACTGAATCTTGCATTGTTTTTTGAACACTTGCTTTCACAGCTCTTGAGCATATTTGTAGTTTGTGCCCCACCTAACTTCCTTCAGCTGTTCTCCGTGATGCAGAGTACCTCCCTTTCCTGTGTGACTTTTCCTCCTCATCCCGTTTCCACAGCAATCAGGACTTTATGAATATAAAATCTTCGGTGGTCTTGCTGATGTTCCCCCAAGATTGTGTGCAGATGTCTACATGGACTTGGATTTCAGAAAGGAGTGGGATCAGTATGTTAAAGGTAAGCTCATCTAGGCAGTGTAAAAGCAAGCTGGAGTCCACATTGATTGTTCCCACTAAAACTTTCCTCAAAGGTATTTTGAAGTTACTGCCTCCAAAGACTTTGGGTCAGACTTAAATATCTTTTGGGATAAGGTTGCTCTCTGCAAACATAGAAGTAAGCACTGATACGGAATCACTAATGTCTCGACAGCATTTATCTTTTCCTCTGGAATGAATTCTCTCCATGTTGGTTAACGCATATGGTTGGTATCACTGGTTATGCTGGAGCACCTTGTAACTTCTAGTTGTAATGCCTAGGTTAAATTTTAGTAGATGTCTTGGGGAGAAATGGAGGTGGTACTTTTGTGCATCTTTGCATATGGCAGTGGAGCAGTGCATCATAGAATAGCAGGTTGGAAGGGACTTCTGGGATCATCTGGTCCAAATTTCCTTGGTGAGAGCACAGTCAAGACAAGATGGCCGTGCACCCTGTTCAGCTGAGTCTTAAAATTTGTCCTTGGGGAGCTTATTTCAAAGGCTGATTGTTCTCATTGTGAAAATTTTTCCTCAGGCTTCCACCAGTTTGATGAATGATGGAATATCTTTTCCTGACAGCATTGGTTGTTCTTGGCACCTTTTACAGTCAGGAATGGGTGTATCAAGAGAATACATGGTAACTTAAGGCTTTTACAGAGAAAGGAATAACTAATTTAGTTAAGTTTGTTTAGTGTTGTCTTTGAAAAAGGGCATTGAACCTGAATATCCATATGGTGTTAAAACATCTTAAGTCAGCAGTAACAAGGTAAGGGTTCAGCTGGATCCAGTAATCCATTTATTTTAAAGATAAAAAGGGAACCTTTTCTTTTTAAGCCTGTGCTTAAATTAAGAGCAGGCCAGTAAATCTGAAAAGTGGTCAAAGTATTTTGCTGAACAAGGAGCAGTGTTAAAAAACAAAGACCTGTTAAATGCTGTGCTGTTAGGTTTAAGATAGCTCCACTGAGAATCATTGCTGATAATGCCAGTGGCTGTATTGATACAGAGACCCATAAATTTAACTCATGTCAGTCTTGGTCAAATTTAAGGAGTAGTGTCTTCATTAAGAAATGTTAATTGTCAAAATGGTCAGTAGCTTTCTTGTAGCAAATGCCATTTTGCCATTAATGAAACAAAGAGCCAAATTAGGACTCAACATTATTGTACTGGATGTAAAAATATTCTGTTGAGTTACTTTGGTAGTCTTTAAGTGTATTTAGGAGGAATGAATGCTTCTTAAATAAACACTTTTTTTTTTCCTTAATTCCTTCTTAGAGAAAAGAAAGGAAGCCACCCTTAAACTAAAAACTAGGTAATGTTGCAGAGCTTACATTTATATCCTTGCTGACCATGGTTTGTTCATTTGTTAATTTATACTTGTGCTGGTGCTTTAAGTCCAGCATTTCACAGAAATTAACTCTTAAAGGGCATAAATGTAATGTTATGCTTTCCTTCCTACTTAAAAATTGACACAAGCCCACCCATTTTTTAGGATGATATATATGATGAAATAGTGCTAGCTAATGTTTTAAATGTAACCGCAGTTCAGCCTGAGCTTTTTCTTTCACATTTAGGAAGAAACCCCAGAAAACTTCCACTGAGAGCCTACTTGCTCTTGGTGTTACTGTTTGTATTCCTTGGTGCTCTTACAGCCTTGCAAGTGGCAGTCCAAAGGAGAGTTCTTTGCTGAACAGCTGGCTGACATTGAAATGAAAACCTGACCAGAGCAGAACTAGCTGCCTTTTTAGCTGAAAAGGCAACTGCTCCTGAATGCTTCCGAATATCCATGAGATGTGGACATACTGAGGCCTGGTTTGTGCTACAGCTGCCAATTCAGCAGGGAAGTTGTGACTAAACTGTAGAGTAGTGGCTGAGGTACCACATGCTTCTGTGGCATGATGCAAAATGGTTGGCCCTGCACAATACTGAAACTTGCTACTCCTGATTGCAGCACCTTCCTAACTGAGATCATACTTCCCAACAATTTAACTTATTATTTAACTAATAACTGACTGTTGAAGCAGTAAGTGCTACTATACCTATTATGGATAGAATGGACGTGTGGTCTCTTGTAGTGATGCTGAATGAAATCAGATTATTGATTAAAATGCACTGTGTTCTGCTTTGAAGTGAATGCAGGTGGTTTACCTATTGTGTAGGTATGAGGTAGCTAATAACAGTTGTATTAGGGTCTTTAAAACAGTTTCATGGTGCCTTTGAAAAAGGAAATATCTGTGGTTAGAAGTGAAAGTAAAATGAATAACCCAATGCTCCAGTGACCTCTGGTGGAAAATGTAAATGTTGTGGGTTATTACAATACCAGGTGCATCCAGTAGTGCTCCAGCTGGAGAAAAGGAGAAGCTGTTTCTGTGGGTCACAGCTGATCTGCAGGGCATACTAACAGAAGCCTGGTTGGGAATATATTATATAGGGAAGGACTCTCCCTTCTGGGGCACTGTTCTTGCCTTATCAATGAGATTATCAGTTTCTTCTGGCCTCAGTTTCAAAAAACTGGCTCTGGAGGATATAGAGCACCTCACACACAAGTCTGCTTTAAAGGAAGAAAAGACCACTCTGACAGTTAAGGTGAACCACCTTTCACTTGAAGATCACACTCTTCATTACTCCAGGCCCTGAGCCAACAGTTCACTCTGGCTCAACCCCATGGCTTGTCAGGTCCTTTGCCCTCATACTGGCAGTTGATGTGGATAGGTTTTCAAACTCAATTATGTGGATTGAATAGAAATAATTTTTCTTCTTCATGCCAGACTACTCTCCAGCTGAGTCACTGCAATATTTTAGGCACTATTCTTAGGTTACTTTTTTCTCATGTTCTGGTGCCTTCTGATATGAGTTTCCAGGCAGACTGAAGGTTGTGTAATGAACGCTCATAAACTGCTCAAGATTCTAGTTTGCTGTTGCATGTATATACTGCTGTGAAATTCTTGACAGCTTTTCCAAAATTCATTAATCCTCATGTAAGATGCCTTCAAATGTCTTTCTGTATGAACATGTCTTTCTGTAGAAAGCTGCACTCATCCTAGTTCCATGTTAACTCAGTATAATTTACAAGGGTAATGACATGCCTGTGAAAAAGCACATTATATTTGTGACTTGTGCAGAACATGCACGGGTGAGGGAAAAGCTTTGAGGTGGAAAGGCTTTGAATGAGCAAACTTTTGGAAAAGGAATTTGACTCTGCTTCCCCCAGAATTGTTTTGCTTTTATGTTCTGGGGTTTTGGGGTTTGTTTGGGGTTTTTTTGTTTGGTTTTTTTTTTTCCCCCAGTTAATCCAATAGCCACAGAAAATGAGGCCACCTATTTCTGGGTATTTGATTCCTGAACAATCCTGGTACAGAACTCTTAAAGTCTGTTAATGCCAGAATTCTACATACATATCAATATTGACATCAAGATTGCATGTAAAATGTGTTCATGTCAGAAATCTGAGCAGTTCTTGATGCCATCTATATTTCTGTTGCAGTAGAAATTAAAATATCTAACAGTCATCTTCTTTCAACCATAGAACTGTATGAGGAAACATATGATGGTGAAAAAGTAATCTACTGGGAAGTGAAGTACCCTTTTCCTCTCTCAAACAGAGATGTATCCTTTCAAGCTTTTGTTCCTCTTGTGGTTTTTGCCAGTTGGTTGTCCAGGAATCCCAACAATGAACTGATTCCATCACTCTGCTGCACTGATCTAAGATCTTGCAGTCCTCATGTCACGTGAGTATATATGGCTTGAAGAGGAATGTGGGTGTCTCTTCCCACACAGAGCTGGAGCTCACATAGCTGAATTACTGCTCTGCAGGACTGAATCCTGTAGGGACATGAGAAATAGCTTAAAGGAGCTGCTGGTTTTGAGGGAATTCACTTGTCAACTCCTCATCCCTCAAACTGACATTGTTTTGACATGCTTCCTCAACTTGCAATGCAGTATGTCTATATTCGGGAATGCCGGGAGATGGATGTGGATGGGAGGAAGATCTGGGTTGTGTTAGCAAAAAGTGTGGCTGTTCCTCAGTGCCCTGAAAAGCCTGGTATTATCAGAGTTAAAAGCTATAAACAAAGCCTGGTAATTGAAAGTGATGGCAAGGCTGGATGTAAAGGTAAGAGGTCAAGAAAATATGTGACAAGTCATGTAGCCAAGGAATGTATGTATTAGCAAAACACACAGAGAGGGGGACTGGAAATTTCAAGCCTAGGGCGACTTTAAAATGAATTAAACCTTTGGAAAGGTCCAGTGCAGTGCACTACTGTGAAAAATCTTTTTATTTAGCAGTTGGACTGGGGGGTTGAGAATAGTCTACTGACCTCTTCCTTCTGCCTTCCCATCCCACCACCAGTCTATACTTTTCCTGCCAGACAGTTTAGCTGGGGAGACTCTGCTGCAATTTTCTTAACTCAGCAATGATTCAAGTATTGTTTGACAAATGTATAGATTAAAGGATTTGCTGAGAGCTTGACTCCTGTCTGAGATTAGTCTTTTAAAGACAGTCTTATTTTATAAGACAGGGTGCCAAAAATGGTTTGCAATAATCTAAATTTCTGTTGTGTCTCTGTCAGCTTCCCAGATGTTAACCAGGAATGTCTGTATTTACTTAACATTTTACTTCAGGACAAGTTGACTTTTTTGTGTAGAATTTAGAGTAGAACTGTTGTAGTAGGTGCTCCAGTCATGCACACTGAGAGCTGTCACAGTACGTTAGAGCTGGTTCTCAGGTCTGGTAACTTCTCTCTCCTCTCTAGTCTATATGTACTATTTTGATAATCCGGGTGGCAAGATTCCATCCTGGCTGGTCAACTGGGCTGCCAAGGTAAGGAAAGGTTACACACAATGATCTTTGGCTAATCTGTTTCAAACAAAAAATTCACTGCATTCATACCCATCTTCTGCGTATTGAGTAGAATTAATTTTTTCTGAAACAGCCTTCCTAGCTTTTACACAGTCCCATATTTACAGTCTCACTATTGTATGCTCTCATGACAATAGTCTTAATTAATTTACTTAATTTAATTCCTATCAAATCCTTTGGTTTGTCAACCAGGCAGGTAAATTTCTGCAGCAAACCTGAAATAATCTGGGTTTCAGAGCATTTATGAATAGCCTCAAGACAAGCAAACTTCAATAATGGAGTTTGTTCCTGAAGTATTCAAGGAATGGATGGATGCTGTGTACCAGTTCTTAGACAATTGTATATTAGATCTTAGAACTGTATCTGTTTGAAGGCCTTGATCTATATAATGGGAAATCTCATTTTGCTTATAGTTTTTATTGATTTCATTATACAAGGATAACTTGTCTGCCTTTCTCTTTACAGAGTGGTGTGCCTGCTTTCTTGAAGGATATACAAAAAGCTTGCCTTAATTATTCTAAGAGCACATAGGTGTTGAAATTGATCTTGTTTAATTCCTAGATCTCTGCTCTTACAGGAGCAGCTGATACATGTTACACTGGCTACAATCTACCTCTAATATTGAAAAAAAAATTTTAGTTGAGTTATGCCTTGAGTTTTATTAGATTTTTTTTCCATCTCCAACTGAAGAGCTGGCCACTGGCAAGGTAACATCAACATCAGCTGCAGCTTTTGAAAGTACTCAGGTTTAGCCTTGTTCCCCATGCTTTCCTTATGCGGGTTGTCAGGTGTCATCTAGAGGAGTTCTGTGATGGATATGTTACATCCTTGCACAAGAGGCAACAATCTTACTAGAAAAATGTCTGAACTTGGACTACAAATTTTCGGCATGTGTTATGCCTGGATCTGCCTTTGTTACCTTGCAGGGTGGCTTCCTCCTGAAACTCAGTAATGGAACTTGCATTGCATAGGAAGAAGTGCTTTTGCTACCTAAGTTTGTCATTCTTAAACTCTCTGCCTGATATAAACCTAAAAAATGCTGAGGGATGAGGTAAATTACAAGAAAAATGCAGTAGAAACTGGAAATCTGTGATGCTAAGCTCCCTTAAATCCAGATGTAAAATGATCAAGCCTAAAGCCTTGCATTCACAGCTCCACACTTCTGTATGACAAGTAAAAACCCTCAGCTGTGTCCAGCTAGAAGAAAAAGGAGGAACTGACTTCTTGCATGTCTGATTTAAGGGGAACAACTTTTATCTTCAGAGTCAGTAGCCTTACCTGTAAGGCAGCTTGGATATCAACTTGAAACTGGAAGTAATTTTATACTGGGTGCCTGCCACTGAATGTGGATGAGCTTGATGTGAAACTTGGGCTTGCTTGCATTTTTAAATTTCATGCTGATATAAGGAATGGATGATGATGCACTAAAAGCTTAACTGAGCAGGAAATTTAATTTCCAGCACCTTTTTTAGCAGAGGAAGGGGGGCAGGAAGTGCATAAAAGAATGAGAGGACATAATTCTCAGGGATTTAAAATATTCTACATTGTTCCTAAATCTAATCCTGTTTCTGAATAAGTCTGGTAATGGAGTAGCTTTGTCTTGTTAAAAAATAAACAATTGAAATTATTGCCTTTGTACCTTGTGTAAATATTTGCTTCCAATAAATCATTATTTTGTCCATGTAGCATTCTTGTTCTGTTTCCTAGGTTTAAGAGTTCCATGCTGGGCAGGTCACAAGTGACGAGCTGATACCATGAGCTGCCTTATTTTTAAAGGACTCTGAAAGAATAAGTTGGATTAGAACTAAGTAAGATTCTTGTGTTCTGCCAGTAGTTCAGGCATTTTTCAATGTCTTTGACTTGGAGACTCTCACTGGATTGAATATTACAGTGTTACACGACATGATATAACAAAATTTTAAAAGGGGACTATCTGAGGATAAATCTTCCTGGAGGAATGATGCAAACTAATTAATTTCCAGTTCTTTCTGAACAAAACTGACCTCTGTGCCACAATAGTCCAAAACTTACCTGTAATTGTAAACCTACCTTAAAGTTTGAGTTGAAAAGTTTACAAGCGATGTGTACCTAGTGAGCTGAGTATGTGCACAGAGATGAGTCATGTACAAAAGAGGTCATTTTTTCATTCTCTTTCTCCAGACAATCTATAATTTTGTTTAGTCTTTAAGGAAATGAAAGCAGGAGAAACACTGAAAGCATTTTATAATCATGAATTCACTTTGTCTTAGTTACTTGTCACCAAGACAGAGTATCCATGTGTGTGCAGTGTGCTGAGACACTGAGGCTGAGTTCAGGAGGCTGAATGGCTCCATTGTCAGTCCAGCTGAAAATTTGATTTCCTACAGACCCTGCACTGAGTGTGTAGAATACACATCTTTGCTCACGTGTCCGTACTGAAACCATTGCACAGGCAGCTTCTTGTGCTGTACACAACTTTTTAAATTAAAACATGTTTGATTAAACAGCAGATGCTAAAACCAGCTTTTCCAGAAGCAACTAAGCAATGATGTGAGATGAAAGCAACATCAGATCTTATCTTTAGTTACCCGTGGGCTTTTAAAGCAACATAAATATGCAGTGACAGTTCAGTTTAAGTCTGGGTTACTACACCCATCTTGTATTACTAGCGAAGGAAAGTTTCAGCTTTGTGTCAGCTTCATATTTAAATGGAAGATTCTGACTAGTAAGAGTTGGTATTTTCAGTCTTTGGATGTAAACACATTCTTAAATCATTTTAGAGCATTATTAATGACTGATTAAATACTCATCTTCCATAAATTATACATGTATCATGTGAGTCTTTCTGGATAGCCTGATCAGGAATTTACCTGCAGTGAAAGTTGTTAAGTCACCATGCATTTTGTATTCTGGTGCACAGGGTTATAAAACATGAAACCCCCTTCCCATGCTATTTGTTAATGTAGCACCTCAAAGTTGGTTTTGTTTCACCAGCTTGCCTAAAACTGGAGTGCAGAGTTAGTTCTTATAGTGATCTGTTTTAAGCAAAGGATTGTTGGAATAAAAAAAGAATGAACATTTTGGTTTAGGTGATGACTGAGCCTCTCATCTTCTCTATCCCACCACAATTAACAGATTGGTAGGTATCATACTACAGATTACAGGGACTAATGAAGTTTTCCCAGTAGCCAAATAGAACTAGAAAAATGCTGTAGTTTCAGTCAATAAACAGTCATCTGCTCCAAAATGCAGTATCAGAGTTTGCATAAATCATAAGCTTCGGATCTATTCTCATATAGAACTTCTGTTTTAAATTTAGCTGCTCTTACTGAAGCATGTTTTGGCACGGTCTTCACAGAAAGAAGTGGTGGGGTTTTTGGAATGACTGGTTCCTCATCCCCTGTTTCCATAAGGAATGATGCTATAACAAAATATAAACCATTCTTCCACAATATGTTCCAGCCATTCAAATCCAGTCTTTCCATGCAATCTTTCTGTAAAAGTAATGTATTTGAGTTGGAAGGTAAAGTAAGGGAAAGATTCTCAGTAACCCAAAGTCAACATAGAGAATGATGGCAGATTCACAGTCAATGGTGCTGCCTCTTAGAAGATGATGTGCAAAGGGAAAACACAAGTTGTCTTTGCTCAGGAAACATCTGGTTGATGCTTCACTTCTCAAGCAGGCCATCATCTGTTTTCACAATTTAGTGGAACAAAAAATGTGGGAAGACAGGAGGATAGACTTGTGATGCTACTCCATGCTAGTAGATGATGTATCTTTGCAGCAACAATTTTTTTTCCCATTATATCAGTTTTCTATGTACGAAGAACATTTTCAAAAGGGATCTAATGATATTTAAATGTCACCTAGCTAAGAGTGATTTTTCCCCGACCACAGATTTGCCTTCCTCTATCGAGATGATAATTCATAACCAAATTTACTGTCTCGCTGTACTTCTCTGATCAAACTACTACACTTTCAGACAAAAACTTTGTTTTCACTCATCTTGGTTAAAATATGCTGAAAACTTCCATACAAAAATAGAAAAGAAGGCTTATGGCAGGAGCAAAGTTGTTATAAATCCAGATGGATGCATGAAAGATAAATGGTTTTTGAGGAGCAATAAGAAAGAACAAATCTCTACAGCAAAATTTGTTTTCCTGGGTTTTTTTTATACCACTCTTGTTTACAACTGCAGACTTTGGAGTCCTGATCACTAAGGTAAATAAAACTGGTGTTAAAGCATCCTACTAATTCTTCTCTGTAACTGCCAAGGAACATATTAATTAGGATTACATGTGCACACATAAAGAGAATGTCATCTTTCTGTTAGCTCAGAGTTCCTTGTTCTTTCAGAACTTGACCATAAACAATTATTCTCATTTGGAATCTGAATGATAAATGTATCCTGCAGTCCTGCTGTGGGACAGGAATATTTTAAATGGGAACAACTCTCCATTGGAAACCTTCATTTCCAAAGTAAGGACTGCATCCTGTGAATAAGTGTTTTGATGGAAGCTGCTGCAATAATCATGTTGAAATACATGAATGAATATTTATTTTAGCTAGGGAAAAATTTCTCACATCCCAGCTGTGAAACAGGTTAAACTGAAAGCTGTTCCTGCAGTGGAAGCACAAGTACCTGTAATATTAAAATTTAAGTGGGTTTGCCTTTATCTGTACTCTCTAGATTTCCTGCAAATTCTAATATTTTTGTAAGGCCTGTTTCAGCACGGGAGGCAAAAGAGATTCTGTGATGGACTGTAAGAATCAGGTTTTGCTCCAAGCTTAATTGTATTATTCTTACTCATCTATGGAAGAAATCTGTGAGAATTAATCATGCCATTCCTAGAATGACAAGTTTGGGTTGAAGCAGTTCTTCTACAACACATAAGGCCAAGGGTTCCCTCTGTGCTGCACATGCTGTGACCAGAAGCCTGCTGTGAAGTCATAAGGCTCACTGCATTTCTGCCTGAGCATACCTTGGAAGGTTTTAAGTCTTTCCCTGTTTTAGTCACTCAGAGCCATGGGGGATGTGGCTTTTATTATTCTTGGTGCATATACATGTCTTGAGCATGATAGAAATTACGTGTAATTGCCTGGAAATGGATATTTCGTATTCAGCTTCAACTTGGAGTTACAGTTTAAAAGTGGATTTTAAATATTTTTTTAATGGAGACCAGGCTGCTGCTGTGCATTTTAAAGTTAATGTGTTTTCTCAGCATGGAAGCCATATAATCAATTTGTACATTTGAGTGGATCTCACAAGAAGCCCAAATTTCCTGGCCAGCCATTTGTCCTCTGAAAGGCTCATGATGCTGTTCAACTATTCAAATTAAAACAAACAGTAGGAACATGCCTTCAGCAGGAAATTACTGAGATACTAGAAGGGCCTATTGTCTCAGAGTGTGAGGTGGGTATGTGAAAGAGTATATTGCCTTCCACTCACTTTTTTCTTGTAACATGGGAATAAACTGACCCTTGATAACATTTAAGGTGTGGTTCTAGGAACCATGAAATTGAGAGCATTACCACTGAATTCACTACAATGACAATCAGGCATTTAGAAAAAATGACTTTTATATGACTTTTAAATCCATTTGAAACAAGTTAGAGAATAAGAATAAAAAAATAATCTGAGGATCTTTTAAGGTCTAGGAAAGGCAGGCCTAGAAGTACCTGCCAGTTCACCAAATGCAATTTAAGCATCACGTAAGTCCTTCCCTTACATAAAGCATGTTTCACAATGTTGTGCTTAACCCATCCTCTCTTTCATACTAGTAATTCTGTACACTCAATATCTTTGCTAGTAAGTTTGTTGTAAAAATACGACCTGTGCAGAGAACTTGTATTTTGCTCTTCATCTTTTTTTTTTTTTTTAATGGCCAGTAGATATCAGAATGTTTTATGCCAAAATAAAGTAAGTTTTTTCTCAATGATGATAATCAGCAATGAAACAAGTTGCTTTGAGAGACTCTGAAATCTCTGGTTTTGGAGATACTCAAGGCTGAGGTGGACAAGGCCCTGAGCAATTTATTTGACCTGGAAATTAAAGCCAACTTCAAATTTTGTGCTGCTCTAGTCTGTCTGTGGGACTGACTGGATGATGAGATTATCCCATATGTCCTTTCCAAAATGAATTATTACAAGATTTTCAATAATAATAAATCTGGGAGATTACAGTGTGAATCCTTTTGAGAAGGGAGCATTATTTTCTTTCCAAATGCTGTTATTTAACTGACTGACTTCAACTGAGATACAATGAGATGCACAAGTGTATGGAAAACCTACAATCAAGATTTGTATTAGAAACAGGTACATAGACATTTTTGGCAAGATGCTTGTTGTAGGTTGCTGTATTGCTTTAGTTTCTTATTTTAACTAAAATTATTGGTATGAGGTTGGTGAGAAATCTGGGAAATTAAAACTAAATTAAATGAAGGCAGAGTTTCTGAATCTTTGTTAATGAAATAATATCATAATAAGCATTATATTACATTACATTACATAAGCAATAACATTAATGAGTGAAGGCATGGTGACTTAGTTTGGGAAAGGACAGCAAGAGCAGACAAACTGAGGTTGAGCAGCACACTCTCAGAAATGTTACTGGTGCCATTTGTTATTTCTCATTTCCTATTGCATCCAGCAGCTGCAGATCATATCTGAAAGATTAAAAGCTGGGAAAGAGCCAACTGGGCAAGGTTGAGATGTAATCAAAAGAGAAGATGAAATGCAGATTTAGAATATCTAAGCATTCCATGATGATCCTGTAGTTTTACCTTAACTATCAAGGCAGTATTTTTAAAGACAGCATGCTAAGCCAAATAGCACTCACAAAATTTTAACCTCATACATGGTGAGACTCTCTTTTTGCCAGATGGGAATATATATTCAGTCACATTTAATTAAAATTAAATTCATATTAAAGGATATTTACTGTTAGTAAGTAGACTTCTTCTCCAGATCTGGTGCTTATTACCAACCCAATTCAAAATTTAGCAACAGAAGAACAAATCTTTGTGTTGATCCCATAGTGGACTTTCCTCTCCCCAGCCCAGTGAAGGATATTTCCAATCGACACTTACTGCTGAATGCAATGTCCTTTAATGTCACATGTCTTCCCCTTTCCCTTCCCCTTTCAATACTGTGTCAACATTTGGGATGAGCCCAAATCCAGGTGTGTGATCTGACCTTCTGACATCATAGCCCACTGAGCTACCAACCTGGCCCTGCTTCCTGCTCCAAAGTGAGCACAAACATCACTCTCAAGGATCATCTTCTGCCCATCTATTATTTTTATGACAGATGCTGCTTGTGCATTTTAATGTATTATAAAAATCTTGCATGGGTTCTTGGTTGCCTTCCCAAAATATGTATTTGGATCTGTGGATCTGTATTTATGTGGGAATAGGAGTTATGTCTTTTGAGTATTGTAACTGTTGAAATTAAGAAAAATGAGGGGGAAGAATAAAAACTGGATTGAAAAGACAGTAGTAAATATGAAATTATGTTGGTCAGTGTTTAACAGAGCAAGAGCATTATGAAAACAGACTATGGTTTTTGTTTAAAATTATGTAATAAAGCATATTCAGTGTATTTTATAATAAAATCTTCAATTTAAACAACAGGGCAGTTTTTCAGGGGCATTAGTCTCTTTTTTCATTTAGCAGAGAGATATTTTGAAATATGCAAATTTTATGTTTTGGTTTCCTGGGCCAAATAATGAAGGAACACAAATGTTTGCCAGAGTCCCAGGAAATGGGGCTGTCTTCTGATTTGTAAATCTGCAAAACTGTGTTAGTTTAGCACAGTGGTACTAATGGAAACATTAGGTTCTTAGGGCATTCTAGATAAGATAGCTTCGACTTTTGCTGTTTCCTGTTTTCTCCTGATATTTTGAAAGGTTAAAAGAAAAAAAAAATCTGCATTGCTCCACCCTTGCCTTGCACAGAAGTTCCAACTCAAATATTATTTTGTTTGGGGGTAAGTTAGTTGCTTACAGCTGCAAGCAAGGAGGAAAACAAAAAAGGTCCCTTTTTAACTCCTCAGAATGACAGTTTCAGTAAAACATCTTCAGTGGTTTCCCAGCAGAGATCAAAGGAATGAAATCCCAGCAGGCTTGGACAGTGGGGTTTATTTTTGGTAGTGAAACATCCACACAGTTCCTCTGCTTTACTGGGGATATCAGAGGAAATTGCAAATGCTGTAGAAGCTAATTCTGATGTCACAAGCTTTGGGGTGGGTTAAAAGGACAAATACTGAGCCTTGCACTTTGGATTCCTCTCCGTTAGCTGCTGTTTATCAAGCAAAATTGTGGTTTTGTCTACCTCACCTACATTGTCCCACAAATGGCAATTACTTTTTTCAAGTATTGGGGAAATCTGTAATATGGTAGATTACATGACTAAGTTAATTTTTCACTTGGTTTTAAAACATACATTAAAAATAGTTATTTGGTTTGTTTCAAATGCAAACACAAAATATTTAAGCTTTTCCCACCTCATTTTCCTCACACTTTTCAATTATTATTTACTAAAAATAAAGTGGAGCTAGAGAAAGATGTTAAGAAAGGTATAGCAGAGAGGAAAATAAATCTTTGGATCTGGGCAGAAAATGCACACAATGCTTCAATTGTCATCAAACAATAAGGAAAATAGTATTTTTGCTTATGTGAAATAATTTAGCATTTTTCAACTACTATCAGCATTTCCACTGCTGCAGAGCAGTTAATACTCTGGATAAAACGGAGGCAAAGTATTAAACCTGCAGAAGCAATTAACTCTCTCTTCCTCTCACAGCTGTGTGGCATGGGCAATGCTTGAGACTCATCCCCTCTCACACTGCTTAAAGAGTTTTAACACTGGCTTTGCTCTGTATCTCTACTTCCCTCTCAGTGCATCCTTTAGAAGGATCCTGCCTCTTTTCCCCTGGATTCATTCTGCCTGTGATGAAGAGTGGCTGTAAAGGGCAGCACAGTCCAGGTACAGAAAGAGCCATCTCTTCAAAGTGTTGATGATGCTGCCTCATAAGAGAGTAAACTTGGAATGAGCTGGAACACCACAGTTTGGGAACCAAAGGGGCACTGCAGAATAGAAATAAATATATGTAGTATTATCCTAAATTTGGCTTCAGTAGTTACCCAGAGAGACGACCATGTCTGCACAGGGAATATGATCGTTACTTAATGGACTTCAGACAGCAGATAGCGATAATTTGAGGATGCTGAAAAACAAAACTGCTGTGTTCTGTTCTAGTGGGTGATGTTCTAAATTGGCAGCCTCACTGTCTTACTGCATGACCTTGCATCCGCCAGCCTGGTGAGTCAGCAGCTGGCAGCAGGATCACTGACTCTGGAATGTGGCACAGGGGAAGGAAAGCAAAAATACTTCGGCACAGAAAGGCATGCATGGGAAGTAACTGAGGGCAAAGCAGCACCTGGAAAAGGGCAGTAAATAGAGCTTAGTAGTGAGGAAAGACTACAGGAAACTGGGTATCCAAACACAGAAGAACCAGGAAGGAATATCAAAGCATTTGCAAAGGGCTAGAGGTACCAGGTGACAAACAAGGGCACCACCGGGCACACAGTGCTCACTGGTCTGTGCAGGGACAACAGGAGCAATGTAGACACAGTATTCTTTTTTTTAATCTGAGAAGTCACATCAGCATTTGGTTTCCTTTTTCCTAATACTTTCCTGATGTTTCATGTAGCTTTGGAAAAACACTGGAAAAAAATTGAAAAAAACAGTATTTTATTTAGCTATAGAAAACCAAGTGTTTTCCCAATTCATGCTATTCAGAGACTAAAGTACATCCCTAACACTTTTGTATATGAAAAAATGTGGGATCTGGCCATCACTGAGGAAAACACTGAGACAGACTGAGTTGAGACTGTCAGTTCCTAGGAAGGACCTCACTCAGATTTATGTGAGAATCACCCACAAAAGTAAATTCTGATGCAAATATTATACATAATTTTTACCCTGCAGTTTTACTGTCTCAGTGAATTGAATCAGAAACCTCAATGCAATATCTTTAAAATCTCATTTAATCCCTCCTTACTCCAACACATATGTGCATACACAAAACACATCCCATGTGGTCATAGGCATCTTTGAATATTTGTTTACTGGCTCCCTAGCTGTGAAGACTGCAAAAATGCTTGAAAACCAAGTACACCCTGTGATCTGACAGCTGGAAGTTTTAAGTCTCCCCCAAATAATGAAACTCAGCAAAACAAACTGCCAAACTTGTTCTTAGATATATTAATTTCAATCTGTGACTGCCTCCACAGGGTGAAGTCCTGCACTAAGACAGTGGGAGCTTTGCTTTGGCTTTCACCTGCCCAGGCTTTTTTCAGTTCCTGTTCTCTTCCAGTGTGACAAAAAAAAAAAAAAAAAAAAATCTATCTTCTGATTTTTTTCCTGGTCACCATGAGAACAGGGAAGCACTCAGTTTCATGTTTTTGTTTACTACTAATAAAAACAGAATGGATGAAAATGCCATTTTGTCTTTTAAACATCCACCTGGTAACATCTTTTGGATTATTAGTCAAAACTGCCTAGATAAATTTAAAATATTCCTTCTGCTCCTCCCCAAATTCAAAATTAGACTGTTTCAGAGAGGCCCATTCTAACACAAATTAACATTATATCTGCAATTGACTGCCCTCTACTTTCTTTTTGTAAAGCAAGATTTTAAAGTACATCCAATTTGCATATAATTCATTGTGATCTAAGGTTTTTAAATTAAACATATTTTATTAAAATTAAGGCCCAAACCAAATCTTCTGTGGACATTTAATGACATAAATCTTTCAAATCTTTCAAAGTGTCTGTACTTTTCCATGCAAATTTTTAAAAGAATAGAACTAGATGGATTAAAAGCTTGGAAATTTTGCTAGTCCCATTTAGGGTTGGAAATCCAGACTTTAGATTCAGCAGGGCTGAATGGGATTATTCACTCAATTCTATTACTACTTTACTATGTCCCTGTAAAAGTTTACTTAATGTTTGTGTGCTTCTTTTTACACCATCTTTCATATGGGTCTAATTACTGTGCAGAAGATTGATAATTTCAAGCATAGTCCAAAATATCATTCCTTGAAGTTTGTAACAATTTGCTATTTCTCACTGAGGCTTACCAAGGTGTAGTATCACCAATATCTCACACTGAAACCTTTTCTCATCCATCAATAACCTGGCTCAAAAGATGGATTCTGGCATTAATGCCTTCATTTGAGGAGAACAGGGTTTCTCATTCTCTCAAATATATATAAACATAACATTATATGTCACCGCATAGCTCATGGCAACAGCATATAAAGGTTTGCCTCTGAAGAGATTTATGCTGTGAGGACCCTATCTGTGAAAAGTTAGAGGAAAAAATTGTAGGGGCTTACTGGTTCTGTTGATAAAATATTGGTTCTGCGTGAAGGAGCGTGGGGTAAAGAAGTGCAAAGAATAGGATAGAATCCTCATTATGTCTGAAATGAAATGAGAGAGTAGTCTGTAGTAATTGCAATGAAAACTTGCTTTCATTAGTTTATCTTGATGTGCTTTCATCAACCCATGCATTATTTACACACTAAAAACAGAATATGAGAGAAAGTGCTTCACTCAGCCAAAGGCAGGACAAGAAGTGAAACTCAAGTTTTCTGAATCAGCCACTACAAACCCATGCAAGGCACTTTGACTTTCTCATGAAATAAGCAGCGTATTGACAATTCTACAATGCTCCTGTGGGTTAAACTCCACTCAAGACCATCCAAGTTCACTCACACAAACCTTTATTAGTCAAAACTTTGCCTCAGCAAAGAAGCCTGCTCAGTCCACAATCAAGAGGTGTTTTGGGGAAAGCAAGAGACAAAATTTTCTCTTTGATAAGATGGCTTGGATATTCCTGAAATCATAGCTCCATCTTCTATCTATCATCTCAATATCAGTACATTACGAGGAGGAGCTTCTGCAGGGAAACCAGGCAAGTATTTAACAGTCCACAGACTGTTCCACATCTGTTTTGGACAATAAGAACAGAGCTTCTTGTACAGTTACCTTAATTCACACCCAAGGAAAAACCTCCAATGTAAGACCAATTGAAACTACATTGTTGTACACTGTCCTTGACATCATTTACGTTTATCCTATATTCAGTGTAATTTCATGATGGCATATTTGTCTAAATGTGACAGGCATAAAGCACTTTGATTTTGCTGGTGTCGGAACTAACAATATCTACTGTTTTCCTGGCAGACAAAAAAAGAGCTTATCAGGTGGCCCTTGCAGGGGAGGCGGCTGTCTGCAGCCTGAGAAATGAGGTGGGTGGGCATCTCAGATCAGCTTCAGACTGGTGACCGAAACAAGCTCAGAGAGGAAATATGTCTGTACTCTGCACTTAAGTGTCCATTTCCCAGGCCGGAGCAGCAGTGTCCGGGAGAGGATGGTTTCCCTGGAAGTGCAACATGGCACTGCCCTCTAGTGCTGTGTGCTAGACTCAGCATCGGCCAAGCAGCTCAAACGCAGAATTGTGTTACAACACGTGGAAGCATTAGATTAAAAGATTACGTTTCCTATCCGCTGCTCTCTGTATCTTAGGATTCTGTGGAGTGATGTGATGACTTTTGGTCAGGCCCTGTGATCTGTTTGCTGCTTGTACGGAGTAAAGTAACACTGCAACGATGAAAAGCTCCAAAATCAGGCAAGAGACATGAAAGAAACTATGCTAAGAAAGTGAGACAACATCAGGGGAGAGGGGTTGTTCAATGAGCTAATAATCCCCAGGCAGGGTAGGATTGTCTTTCCCTCTATTAAATAAAACCCCCAGAACTCTCAGGTGGCTTACAGATGGTTTCCCATCAAGGTTTTCCTGAGATCATATGGGAAAAATTTGCCAATATTCAAGACTAAGGCAATTTCTTGGTCAATATTTAGTCCCTCGACTCATAATAAAAAGAACTATAATTAAAGTTTTGCTTTATGAGACCAGCTTCTGGATGCTGATAAAACACTTGGTGGGAAATGATTCTGAACCACAAAAAAAAGGCTGCCACAGGAAAAACACATTGGAACTGCATGGACTCTGAGTACAGTTAGGTAGGATGTGATTAAAATAACTTTGGCTGTCAGCACTGAGTATCTCATGTTTATTGATGGATGTAATTGTTACTGCTGCAGTAGGAGGAAAGTTGAAATTAAACAAAAATATTCATGCTGAAATAGTTCAAAACTTGATCGAAAACCTATCAGAGTCCACGAGACCTTTGATTTGAATTTTGGGCCAATACTTCAAAATGTGTAAAGAGAACTTCAAGTATGGTTCATAACTGGCATGAACAGTGTAGAGTTCAAATACCTGCTGGAGAAGACTCATGAAAAAGTCTTTTCTGCATTTCTCTCATATAAAACCCATTACTAGTTCTCCAGATAGATATGCTGCTCAGGAACTGGAAAGGTTAGGATAATTATTCACTCAATTTGGACAGTATTGGGAAAACTCCCTCAGCTATAGTGTTTTTTTTAAAGTATATTCTATAGCAAGGTGATAAACCAAATGTAAGCAGCATGAGTATCATTCAACATCCACTGAAATCTTTGTGTTCTCTTTTTCCTTTGGTAGTCATCTGACTAAGCCCTGAAGGCAAAATTAGAAGTTTAAATTAAAATTTAAAATTTTTAAAGGATTCAAAGGTTTTTTTGGTTTTTGTTTTCAAATATGACTCAAAGTAAAAATGAAACAAATGACATTTTCTCTCATGTCTTTATTTTGCCTCAAACCTATGAGTTCTTATTTATGCTTTCCTTTTTGCTGAAGCAACTGAATAGTTACTTCATGGTTTGTCCCACTGAGATGAGGTAGTTCGATAAATTCTGTATCATACCAAAACATGATATTGTAAAACTGCTTTCTTTTATTGATAAAGGATGAAATGCTGCTGCCAAATGCAGTCACTCATATTTTTGTAAGACATTTGTGACTATCTCTTAGTATAATCAGTTTTAAATAATTTAGGTCTGTCTTCATTTCTCTGGTGAAAGTACACTGTAAGAAGTAATACTTTTTTGTCATTTTTTTCCAGTTAATTGAATAACATAGCTTGGAACTAGAGTAGGAATAGTACTTCAGAGCTATTTCTAGGAGAGCACAGAGGAAAGCAACACATTGTCATAGTTCAAAGAAAATCTTTTTCTATTTTGAAACACTTCTACCTTGCAACATGCAAGAACCCTACAATAAGATCTTGCCAAGTACACTTCAGCCCAACTTCACCCTATAGCAAATGGAATACTAAAAATGGTAAAATCCAAGTCAAATTTGTAACATTTGTTTCTTGAATTTAATAAAAATGCCAAACAGGAGTGCTGGTGAGATCTGCAACAGCCCTCTGGTGTTACAAGCAGATTACAGACCAAATCTTCATTTCCTTTTGCTCTATATTGGGCTAACATTTTATGACCTTTATAAAACAACAGAACTAGTGGAATGCTGTCATTTTGCACTGTTGTGTGTAAAAAGAGCCTAGAATCAATCCTGTCTTGGATTTACCTTTCAGCCTGCAAGTCATCCTTACTGCTGCAATGATTGCAGGAACTAATCATTTACCTCTGTGTTATCATCATAGGATATTGCAGTGGTGTACTAATAAATGATCATCTTGAGCAAAGGCCTGCAAACTTGGCTGCTCCCTCCCCTTTCTGGCCCTTCTCCCATCTCTGTGTGTATTCAAATCATCATTCAGGCTCTTTTGATACAACATTTTCCAGCATCAGTGTCAGTTCCTGTCTCCCAGCACCTGCCCGAGATAGATGACCAATAACATCGGCTGGGAATGAGCTTTTTATTACTGGAACTCCTTGTGCAGTGCAGACCCATTCAGTCAATAACGCAAACCAGGCATACAAATCTCCCGGCTTGGTAAAGAATTTATCTTCCCTCAAGCTACCAAAGACTGAAAAGAGCACCTAAAAACCTGGCCATTAGCTGGTTCTTTTAATTGCAATGTACCTAAGGCCAAAGCAATAGCAAATGGAGTTATTTCCCACTGAAGAAAAGCTATTTGATTTTTCTAAGCTGCAATCAAAACAGGATTGATAGGAATTAGTACAAGAATATTGCTTTCAAGTCAAACATTTTCCTATTGTTGCAACCATAGCAATGGAATAAGAAACTGAGTGACAGTTAGGGAGCTGTTAATGATGGATCTGAAGCTGGTTTTGTTCTGTGACCTTAATGAGAGGTGTCATCCAAGAAGGTAGGTTGCTGAAGCATGTAGGAAACAGCCCCCTTCACAAATCTTAGTTAAGATTTGTGAAGACTTAGTTAAAACTTAGTTAAGACTTAGCTAAAATCTGCTTCTAGAAAAGACTGAGTCAGACTAATTCACAAAGTTAAGGCCATTCCATCAAGGAAATAGGAAACAAATATTCAGTTCCTGAATAAGCAGCACTTATTCACTCTATTGATCCAGCCTACATCCTCTTTGGAAAGACGTATTCCTCTGAGAAATAGTTTTTCCCCTCAGAGTCCCCCTGAAGCCTGTGTCATGTAGTTTGACCCTTCCTCCCTATCTTATCTACCCCTGACCCTATTGGCTCAGGGCCAATATCTTTCCTTGGCCCTAAACTAGATAAACCCCCAGCCTCTTCCTGTTCGCTCTCTCGCTCCTCGCTCTCTGCTCCCTCTCCTTGCTCCTAGAACACCACATGGGAGAATAAAGCATGGACTGAAGCTGAGGGGTGAGAGCCACCCTTTTGATATCTTTATTCTGTCTCTATGAAATATATCTCCCTAAAAGCCCTGAGAAACTGAGCTAGCTAGAGCCTTAGGGCTAGCTAGAGAGAATATATATTTCAGAAAGACTTTCTTCTTCATCGTTCTTCTACAGTAATTGATGTCATATAATGTAGCGGTGTGTTTTCTATTTTTATTTATTGTTAATGTTAATTTGTTTCATGTTCCCCCTATCCCTTCCTCCTGGTGGTTTCCCTCTGCACTTGTTTGTCCAGCAGCTGTGCTTGTCAGTCTCTGGGAAGGACTCTTCCCTCTTTCCAGAAGGATCGTGGGAAGTCAGTCCCTGATTGGAGCAAGCTGGGAAATCCCCCACCCCTCGTTTCCTATTCGCTGTCTGTGTGCCATCCCCACTCCCCTGATTGGTTTTCCCTCTTGTGTCCACCCCCTTCTCCTGGTCCCTTATAAGCAATCACCCCGCCCCTCTGGCTCAGACTTTTGTGGCCTCACCTGCACGATGAGCAGGTGACAATAAACTCCATCTTGCCACAAAGTCTCCTTTTGCCACCTTCGTCGTAGCCTCACCAACAGCTCTGACCCACCGGGGGGTGGTGGCCGGTCCGCCTGCTACTGCCTAACTGGATCTGAAACGATACCCAGCCAGGGCAGCCGGGACTAGCTGGAAGCCAATTTCCAGCAGGCAGAAGAATCATTTCAATATAAACTTGGCAACACAATGGTAACTGCAGAAGCTGATCCAGAAGAAGAACATAACCAGAAATGGATTCAGTTTGAGAAATCAGTTAAGCAAGAACTTAACTACAAAAATGAAACTGCTGGTCTGAAGTGTAAAACCTGGCCACAAAGATCATAATTGTTGATTGTAAGCTCAGTAAGTCTTACCAACCAAATATGCAAATACTTTCCT
This sequence comes from Acrocephalus scirpaceus scirpaceus, assembly GCA_910950805.1. Classification (NCBI taxonomy): domain Eukaryota; kingdom Metazoa; phylum Chordata; class Aves; order Passeriformes; family Sylviidae; genus Acrocephalus; species Acrocephalus scirpaceus. The sequence goes on from OU383789.1 coordinate 8,060,166, forward strand.
ATCTGAGCCTGAAAAAAAACAAGACACATTGCGACAGTAGGATGACTTTCCTTCAGATTATATCAAAATGATGGACGGGAATGATTTGTGGCATGGGAAAGTTTGCTCTTGTCACAAGGGAAAGAGCTACTAAAAAAGCAGCCTTGGGTTGTCTCAGGGGTAAAGGTTTTCCTGATTGAGATTATTTATAGAGAATTAGTTTTTATGGTGGGTGTTTTATTATTTTCTTTTTCTCTTGAAAATTCCATCCGTTCCTTGTGATTCATTTCACGTGTTCCAGATGAATGAAGCATATCAAGGTGTCCTTTGTAGAAAAATTCCAGCAGCAACTCAGTAAACTCACCATCACTGTAAGTAAATCCAGTAATCAGAAAATTACTAACTTTTGTCAAAAATGTTCTGTCTTTTCCCTCCTAATCAGCTAAATACTAGAATAAATGGTGTACTTTGAAGAGAATCCTCCACATCCCAGAGTGTATGAATATGTTATGTATGGTGTAATGAATTCCTCTCCAGGCAGATGAGAACACTCATGAGCAGTCTGCATATTTAAAATATTTCCTGAACTGTATATGCCAAGAAGGACACTTTGCATGGGAAGCTGATTGCTACTTCTGCTTTATTGTACTTGCAGAACAGGCTCATTGCCATGGCTGTGCTGTACGAGGGTTAGTGCAGCACACTGTCTGCTATACTTCAGCAGTTCTATTGTATTAGAACTTATTATAATCTGAGCATCCATTCTCTGGAACATTTATTCTTCTAAATTTCTCATCAGTGATTCTAAGGAAAATAACAATTTTATTTTCCATTAAAATATCCCATGTTCATGCTTTCATTGATGGAAAAGGCTCTTTTAAATCAACCTTTAAAACCATATCTAATAATGTCTGTTTACGAAATCCTAAGCCACTCTAGGATGACAATTATAAGATTTAAAATTCATATTAAAAAGAAAGATACAATCAAATACCATTAAAATTTCAGGACAATGCTTAGAGGGCTGTATTGATAGATAAGGTTCTTGTCTGTCTTCCAAACTGTTCTTCAGATTGTTCTGACTCTTCTCTGGACCTTTGATACTCTCCTCCCCAGAGAGACTACTGGAGGTGAACTGGTGCACTATATCCCACAAAATGCTTTATATCTCCAGCCTCACATTGTCCCACGTCCATTTTATGAATACAGAGGCTTCTAAGAGTTTTCAGGAGGCATAAGAGCTGTGGGCAAAATGTTTTCTGTGCACAGATCATATGGATGCAGCTTATGTTACAGTGGGAGTGCAGCAGTATTCTCTTTCAAGTTGTTTCTCAGCCAAGTCTACAAAGTAAGGATGAAATTATGACATATTCAGTGGTCACAGAAAAGCTGTTCATTTGTTCTTAGAATCTGTGCTGGGTATAAAGTAGAGGTTTGTTTGGCTTTTTTCACACTTACCAATGTAGCTTCCTCAGAACCCCCCACCTCACCTTTGTGACTTGGACTTTATGTTATTTCATTTCTCTGCGGCATTCAGCACCAGAAAAAAAGGGAATTATCCCTCTCTCCATCCCTGGTCAATTTTAATAATTTCTGTGGACCCTTGGCCACTATGCAGTAACAGATGCTGTGAGTCATGAAACTGGACTGCACAGCACTAAATTCTAAATTATAATCTAAAATATAATCCTGATGAGTACTGAAACAGCTAAATCCCCACAGAACGAAACAATAAAACCAAACAGACTAAACCCCCAATATTATGGCCTTTGAGGCAATCCTAAGGCTGTTGTAAATCACCACTACCTGCTCTGACTCCCATGTCATTCTGACTATGTCAGCCATCTGAGGCTGGTCCTCCTCATGCAGTAATGTGGAGAGTATTATGCTTTAACTAAGCTCTGAAAATGGGCAATTTTTCTTCTTACTGCCCTTCTCCATTTTTAACAGGACAATGAGGAAGGAATGGACTGTTTCCGTTCTTTTGAATAAAGTATTTTCAATCTCCTCCTCTTGAAAAAAAACCAGGAACTGTAAAGGCAGTTTTAATTTCCACTCTTCTTTTTTCTTGAAAGATAATTCCCTTTTTCAATGAAAATAGAAATAAACAGTTGAAGATGGATCTTCCTCCAGATAAAATATAACTAGAAAGCAGTTTCTTCAAGGAGGAGTGATTCAGTAAATGACATTCATCTGTTTGAAGACACAGGATCTTTTAGCCTAATTAGAATGGGCTCATTTTACAGCTGAGTACTTTGTGTCTCTGCCCTCCCACCTTTGGGTATTGTATTTCACCATGCTGTCCAACAGCTGCCTAGGAAACATTGAGGCCCAGTTTGAGACATTGCATGTGTCGAACTTTCCCTTCTGAAGCATTTGAAGTTCTGGATCATCGGAAGGAACGTCCATTAGATAAGCAAAATTTATTTATGAATCAAATGGGCAAATCCTTCCTTAAGCAGTTAACCTTCTTCCTACTTCACATCCCCTCCAGATCTGAATTACTGAATAATTTCTTGCTTCAAATTCTAAACACTGACGTCTATAGTTCCTTGTAGAAAAACGCTTGTTTCTTTTCTTCCAGAAATTACTGGAAGCGTGAGTTTGATCTTTGAATATTGCACGTGAAGTGTTCCTTTGATGTGTTTTAGATTGCACAATATCATACAAGTGCAAATTCTTTCTATATAACTGCAGTAATTGTCAGAAACTGCAGATATTGCAATAAACTGTTTGAGGTGGAAGAAATCTCTTCTTGCAATGAACAGAATTTGAATCTGCCCCAGAGAAAATGGAAGGATCTACATGCTTAGCATTATAGAAATTATTACAATGATTATGGACTTCTTAGTTATAGACATCTTAAAACAAAAGTGCCTTACAGTATATTTATTCCTGTATTTGCCTGTTAATTTTACTGTATTTAAGACCTTTTCAAATGACAATGTGTTTGTAATGCAAATGGGAAAGATGGGAAAGAGTGAACTGGTACAAATTAAACACTTCTACTATTTTAAATAGACCAAGAAAGACTTATTTCAATTGAAAGTCTGATTAATTAATTCTAACCTTTTCCAGGTTAGAGATTCCATCCAATTCTTCTAAATAATTTTCCCATCTAAAGATCTTTCCAAAACAATATGACTGTCAATCAAAACAGTCCAACTGATTTTTCATTACATCTTTATTGTGAAACTGAACATAAATGGCTGCCATGGGATTTCAATCTGTTCTGGTGAAGTTTACACTTTTCAAATAGTATACAGCTATATGAGCAGGAGTTCAAGGAATCTACTTGTCCCATAGAAAGATTAATGGGGTTTTTTTCCATTTTAATACCAGAAATCAAGGCTATTCAGTGTCAAGAAGTTTTTCTACACTGAAAGTGTCCAGCTGTAGGACTTCACAAAGGCTACACAAAACTCATGGAGTATGAGCTGGTCAGGGGTGGATCCCTGATATCCAAAGGCACTACGCCCAAGGATACCAGAGTTTAAGTTCCTTTCTTCCAATATGAGTACAGACAGATACTCCAGATCTTGATTCCTCATCTGGGAAATGAAAAGCCATCTTTCGTTCACTTGGAGTCAGTGTATAAGCCAGAAAGCCTATTACCAATTTCAGTAATATGAAGCACTGAATAACTACTAACTGTGCTGTAAAAAGGTGAGTTTTTCTGTGTTATAAGTAGCCTGGAAGCTATTCAGCTCTACTTCATTAATAACAATAATGATTTACTGTGTTAGAATCTGAAATGTTTTCAAATCTGCCCTCTGCCCCATGAAACATCAAGATTAGGTCTGGCACAAACAAAAGGCTGCTGCTACAATATGTGGAGAGGTGCAGGAGCCCCAGCTGGTGAGCATTTCATTTATCAGCATTCACCAGTGAAAGACCCTTTTTGTCTGCAGTACATTAGAGCAAGTAGGAAAAACTAATAGCTTTGACTTCAGGAGGCCAGACAGTCTGTAGACAAGCAGTGTGCAGATCTCCAGACCGCCCCGCGAAGGCTCCTCAGTTCTTGCCCTCAACACTCCTATTATTCCCTGGAAATTGCTGCCAGTTGGCTTGGTAACCATGGACATATTTGAACAGCTGAATTCTTCCCTCAGTTACACTTGGCACCGCCACGGACTTTAAGGGAGCTACAGGGTATAACTGAGGGCAGAACTTGGCTGCTGGCACTCACTACAAACCAGGTCAAGGCAACCAGTTGCATTTTTTCCTTCAATACTTTAATCCATAGCATTAGTGAAAGGAACCAAAGCATGCACTGTATCACCTTGCCTGAGAAAGCCCTCGGTGTGGGCATAAGAAAGTGTTGTGCACAGAGCTGTGTCCGTGTGCCAGCCCATTTCTGTGGCAGAAGCCCATTTCTCATACCTGCAGTGTGGGCTTGGTGTCACTCATGCTGCACCTACCACACGGAGCTCAGCCAGCATCCAGAGCTGCGCTTGAAACGCTGCTTTGTTTTAATCACATGTTTTTATTTAATGAAACAGACCCAAGTATCCTGAAACTAAAGGAGTTTTTTTCATGCTGCTATAATTTGTGAAATAATGAGACATTTTGGTCTGTTAACTCCTCTTAAGTCTCACCACAATGTTATGCTTTGACTTCATTTGTGGTTGCAAAATATTTACTTTTCTCTTTAGCAGATTATATGAATCTGTGTATTTTGTCTTGGGAGATATATACATATATTTATATATATGTAATCTCAGTAGAAGCTGTTAGTAAAGCTACTTTTGTGCTCTGATCTAGTTTTGCATCCTCTTTAAAAATATTTACTAGGATAATGTGGATTTATTTGCTGATGCGATCTTTTCTCAAAAAAATCAAAAGGTTGACATACTAATAATGCAGGGCTTTTTCACCATGCAGGTCATATGTACACAAAGAATTCCTCACTTGTATGGGGAACAAATTCCCTGAACAATAATTTAGTAATATTAAACCTTCTCTCATTGAAGATTATAAATGGAAGGTGGTATTTTTAAAATTTCCAGAGGGAGTTAGGATCTTAAGCCTTCTAAAAAGTCAGAGTGAGTTTTTACTGGGTCAAACTCCAGAATGAAGGAGGCAGTACTGTCTACTTAGGATTTAAACAGCAGAACACCTGGGCTTACTTCCTCTCCTTTTCCATCAACATCCAATCATCAAAAACCTGATCATCACTCACTTACCAACGGAGCTGCTATCCAAGTAGAAGTCAGACAGTGAAGATCCAGTGCAAATCTGAATAGCACTCAGGACGCTTCTGATTCCTCATGTGAGCCACCTGTAATTACACTGCTGCTTATGCAATAAGACTGTGAAATAATTAACAATTTAATTAAATGTTTATAAGAGGTTCTGATATCCTCTGACAAAAACAACTGTTTCTCTAGTCATAATTCTCTGTCCTGACACCTCCAGTGACAATTCAAATCTGACTTCCTCAGTGTCTGGGAATGGCCCTCTCTCCGGGTTTTCCATGGTAATTTGAGACCATCTCAGCCAGTTCTTCTCTTCATGCCCTATCAGCTCAATGCCTTGATGTCTCCATCAGTGTCATTATCTTGAGGATTTCTCTGGTTTCCCTACAGAGTCCCTGCATTTTCAAAGGTAGCTTTTCCCATATTTTCCTGTATTTTCCTTGCTTACACTGAAATGTAGTTTAATGTTCTCACCATAGTGAATGCTGCAGACTCCTGTCTGAGCAGGCTCAGGATCCTAATTTTTCATGGCTTGTCAGTCTCTGGGTGATCTGCAATTCCTGTCACTTAGCTTAGATTTTCTTTCTGCCTGACCTGAAATCCTAGACTTAAGAAAAAGTAGATTTTCAGAAGTCTTTAGGCACCTAAAGAAAGGCATCTTTTTACATTTAAAAGGGACTTATAAAGTATCTAATTCCTGTTGACTACCAATGGAAAAGTACTTAAATATATAATAACTTCTAACAATTTATTAGCTGCTCCCAATTGTTGTTAAGTCCCTAAAACCTCTAAACTCTTTTGGAGATAACAACTTTTCCTTTCAACATGTGTATTTTTTACAATTGTGGAAGTAGAGAAAGGACCCAGAAATAAACATGAATTATATACACTTTAAAGTCTCTCTGTATTGGAGAAGCAGGATAAAGGAGGGGTTTGTTGTACTTTCTTTGCGGACCTGTGCTGTCTTTGAACCACAATTCTGGCTATTGGCAATCTGCGATTGGGAATCTTTATACTAAATATCTATATTAAGGAAGAGACTCCTAAAAAAGGTAATAAATTCAAACTGGGCCTAAACTCCACTTTTTTGATATTTTGGTTTGGGTTTTTTTCTCCACAGAACTTAGAGATAATATAAAGGCCTGACCTTTGTTTTCATTCTTATGTGGTTTTAAGGCAATTTGGGGAAGGGAGGGAGAGAAGAGAGGAGTGAAAGGGAATTTTTAGTTTTTTCACGAGACATATCTTGGAGAAAGATGGAGTAATTTAGGAAACAACAGATAAATATGTCTTCCAAATGTCTCAGGGTTTTTTGAGTTTGTGAGGGAAAATGTGTTTTATTGTTTTCTTTGATACCTACTACTTTCTCCTAGTAGACCCCCAGGATTTCTGAGACTTATTTTACATAGAAGCCAGAAAAGTTGGATTCAATGGGACAGTCTGACACAGCTCTTGCACCTCCAGATGCCAAAAGTCAAGTTTTGCCGAGAAACCTCAATCTGGTGATTCTAAAGCAAAAATTAAAATCTACACTAAAGAACTTGAACACAAGCACTGAGGTGATCCTACAATAACCACTTACATTTTTATCAAAGGCTTTGGGGTGTAGCCAGGGATGAAATCCTACATAGTAACACCTATCTCGTGGAAACATGCCCAAAAAATTCTGGGCTAAATGAAGTGAAACACTAGATATTTATCATGCTTTTCAAAGAGTTTAGCCAAGGCTTCATTTTTTTCCAGTGTTAATTTTCTTGGAGGCAAAGAAGAACTGCATATGCCTCCAAAACTTTTATCATGCAGTGCTTTGTCAGTGTACTCCAGAGGGCAGCATGGTAATACTGCTGAAATGGTCTATCAAGTCATACAAGATTCCTCTGATTTTTCACGCTAAAAATAAACCTTAAATTATTTACTAAGATTTTTACACAGAGAAGCCATCAAGTATATGAAACCAACACTGGAAGAAATGCTGTTTTGACTTCTCAGGTAACTATATAAAGGGATTTATAAGGAGATGAAGTTTAAATTAAAAATACTAAAATAATATTAAATAAAAATAGCTTTCATTGTCTTTAAAAAATGTTTATTTTTTTGATGATTTTCCTGCTCAGCCTCAATTTTGGATGAGAAAAATGTTAATATACTAACTGCAAGTATAATAAATTCTGTATTAAACTCTTTCTTCAAAGTCAAAGATATATATGAAACTTTTGCTTGATAGTAAATTCCATAATTTTTAATATCTAAGTAAGGTAATTTAAAAAAAATCAAACTTCTTAAGAAGTTTTACTTCAAAAAATGTTCCCTGTGCCCCTGGTGCTTCTAGATACTGCAGCCTAAGAAATTATTTGTTTTGGTGATAGATCTTAATGAAAATCACAGTTCTTTACCGGAGGGAAAAAAACCTGCAAAGGATCAATTACAATATTTGACAAGGTCATAATATTGGATTAAAATGTTTCTTCCTTATCATGGTCCTTAGTATATTAATCTGGTAGGTAATTAAAAGTGTGCATGTATACCTATAAGAAATATGCAGGTGCCAGAATGCTGAACAACTGAGAATCAATTGCCACCAGCACAGCACCATTAAAAAATGATTCTTCAAGAATAATATTGTATGAAATTACAATAGGACCATATTACAGTTGTTTTGATGAAGGGACTACAGTATGGGGCACTGTTTAGGATTGGCAGGATTGGCCATAAAATGCTGAAATTAAGCCCCAAACTATCTGTAGTAGAAGGCCAGCAAGACAAATGGGACAAAAAATGCCAGCAAGACAAATGGGAATCCCTATATATTGCAACAATTCAAAAGCTTATGGTGTGTTGATTGTCTGATTATGGATTTTATCAGGGTTTTGTTGAGTGAAGTAGGAATTAAACTAAAGATGCTGTACCAGAAACCATTTATTACCCCAGTGCCTTCACAGGGCATACTATACTGAAAGAGATCATGATTTGCATTTCAAGACATGGTTTAGGCTTTCTCTTCAGTGGTTGTAAAGAATCTGGTCTGGGTCTCTCACTAGTGATCTAATGAAGCCAAAAAATCTACTTTTAGGCCAAATTCTTAGAATGTTGAGTCTTATGCCTAACACAGCAGGGTCTTTTCCCAAGCAATTCTTAGGTCATTTTTGATGACTTCAACAATCCAATGTAGTCTTAAAGTCGAAGGAAGTCCTTGTGTTTGATGAGCTTTGAAACAAGCCTTGTAGTCCACAGGTATTTTTCATTCTGTAAGCTTTTTCCAGAGCAGTTTAGACATAAGAAAACTTCCCATGGAATTCTGGGGAGGTTACCTTTTCCTGTGTACGTTTTAACGTACAGGAATTTTTCGAAGAAAAAGTATGCAGATCACTTTTGTGCCAAGGCCTTTCCGGTCCTAAGCAGTGCCAGGGCTGTACCAACACAGAGCACCCAGAAATGCTGCAACACTTTTACCCACAGTCTCCCCCAAAAGAAGGATGTATTTAAAGAAGTATTAGTCTGGGGAAATCCGTAATTACAATCTGTGCATAATAAGCTGAGAGAAAGGTTTGCTAAAGAGAGTATCTTGCAAGGGAAAACACGTTTTCTGCAGTCTGAAAAGATATAGACACTTCCATGGTATGTTTTTGACAGTTTATTAACTTTTTCAGCTAGACCTGACCATAGACATAGGGATTTTTGGCTGAGTTCTGCTTCAATGTTTATCTGTGTCCTGCAGGTCCAGCAAAACTGCTTTCATTTCCCTTTGTCCACATGCTTGCTGTGAAAATAGATTTTAATAGCCAAGCCAGGAATTGTAATTTATGTCACTCAAACTGCATACAACATTTGCTGTCCATGTATAAATATGAATCAGCCTGGGCAGCTACAGCATTGCTTCTCCCTGTAATAATTCATGTCTTATCCTTCCATGGTGATCTAGAATAATCACAGAGGACACGTGGACATAAAAAACATGGCAGAGACAAATTGTGAAAAAACAATATGGTAAATATCTATTTAACTGACCCCTTCAGTTAAACAGCAATAAAAATATTCCATTATACAATAAAAGTAACAGTGTGGGTTGTCACAAAGAGTGTCAAGAAAGAATGCTCTTGAAGACATAATATGCCCTTCAGACATATGATCTGTATTCACCTTCTCTCATAAATATTTTTTATTTCACAGAGGAGTAACCATTTTTTCTATGCAGTATTTCTCCATGTGTAAAACTCACCCTCTGTCTGTTACACTAAATCAAGCTTGTTTGGGACGGAGGCTGGGTAATTGCACTCTTTGTAGAGCCTTGTAGCAGTATTGGCTGATGGCAGCTGGGCCTGTGAAGTGCTGTGTATAAAACAAACATTCTTGGGTTTGGTTTGATTTCACTGCCAACACTTTAGGTCAGCCCTTAAGCTACCTTAATTTTTAATTAAGCACATCAATAATACCCTTTGAATGCTTCCTTCTCTGTTGTTTCCAGCTACATGCTAATTGGTTTTTGTCCCCATTTACACAAAATATAATTTTCTGCTTGTTATCCGGAGAACTTCCATAGCAATTTTAAGAGCTTTTTTCCCTTGCTGCTGTGGGTATGCTGACTTTCTCCAAAAGACACCTGCTCTGAAGTTAAATCAGACTCTTTGCCACCTTCTTACCCACTTCCCCCACGATTTCCACAGAATAAAATAATTAGTCATTAGCCTGTAATTATCTTTAATTCACTGGTACTTTCCTTGGACCAGCTGCATGAGAGACTGAAAATGGTGCAATGAAAAGACTGAAGCAGATACAGACAGCATCAGAAGAGTGAGCTACACACACTTATACACAACTGCACGTGCATCACTTAGCCACAATACAATTAAGACTCTTGCCCCAAAGAAATTATGATCCAAGGCATTTTGCAAACTTCAAACAAGTGCTGTGTTGTCTGTCATGCCAACTCTCTCAGTTCCTACCAAGAATCCCACAACGTGTGACATCTGCCTAAAATCTCATCTCTGAAAGTTGTAAGTCTGCATGAGAACATCCAGATTAATTTTAGGAAAAAAAGAGTTTCTGTCATTGCAAAGAAAAAGACTGGAAAACATGACACAAGTGTTTCCTTAAGGCTCAGTAAACAGAAAGCAAAGTAAAAAATGCCTTTTAAAAAAGTTCTTCAGTTCAAAAATCTTTTTTTTTTTTTTTAACTTAAGGGCCAGCCTGCTGATGTTTTAGTACTTCAGATTGACAGAATGATCAGTGGGACTATTCAAAGAGTATAAAGATAAAAATGTGCAAAAGATCTTTGTCAGATCTGGGCCTACAGCCAGCTTCTCACTCCCTAAGAGCATGTCATATGGCACTACTTCTAAATTTGGCTCAAATTTGTTTTGGTGAGTGCAAAATTTGTCTAGATCTGAAGCTAGTTCTGCATCTACCATTTAAAGCTTTTCCATCACATGTAGAAATCTCCAAATAAATAAAATTTACAAAGAAGCTTTTATCTGGATGTAGATGTGTTTACAAGTAAGAATGAAAGCGAAACAATACTGGGCAGGGATCCAGAGGCTGATACCTGAGCTGTAAACTACCACTGATCACAGTATTTAGTAAATTACCTAAAAATACCTACCTCAGTTTCACTGCCTGAAGTCAGATAACATGCTCCTCTTCTTGCCTTGACTCCACAATTTGCCCCCATAAAGCCCCAGGGAATCAAAATAAATGCAATGGCAGAAACTGAAAGGAATAATTTCCTTCCTCTCTAACCTTTTCTATGTAATGTTGGCAGCTCAATCTACAAAGAAACAGTTAGCAAAAGAAGTCTTTGACAATGACTGTGTGTCTCACATTGCAGACCCATCCTCCCCCTTTACAACTGTTTATGCTAAATCACTTTTTATTTGCCACCTGGAAAAGGCTAATGCCCAAGATGTGGATACACTGTGCATCCAGTGCCTCTCTTACCCCTTCCAAACTCCAGAAAACTCAGAAAAAGGGTGGAGTTTGCTCATTTCTCAATAAAAGCACAAAATGAAAAGAAAATAACTGCCAAGCAGAAAAGGGTTCTTTCCCTTAACCTGCTAAAACACACAGAATATCACATAAACAGACCCTCTTCCTCCATCCCTTCCTGAGGGATTCCTCCTTCTGTGAACACATTTTGCTCTGAACAGAGGGGCAATGTCACCTGAAAGAAAACTATTGTCAGGTGAGGGAAAGATGTTGTCATCTGAGGGAAGACTCCTGTCCTGTCACTTAACGGAAAACTATTGTCACCTGAGGGGAAAACTGCTGTCACCCAAAGGAAAACTGTCACCTGAGGGAAGGCTCCTCTTCTGTCACCTGAGGGAAAACTGCTGTCACTGAGGGAAAAATCCTGTGCTGTCACCTGAGGGAAGGATCCTCCTCTGTCACCTGACAGAAAACTGTTGTCACCTGAGGGAAGACTGCTGTCACTGAGGGAAAACTGCTGTCACACAAGGAAAAACTATTGTCACCTGAGGCATGTGGTAGAGTGCAGGGAGAGAAACGCTTCTGGCAGGCCACATTCCCAGTAAGTTTCTAAAATATTTGGACAACTTAGTGTGTCCTCTAGATGACAGGCTAAAGCAGAGGCAGGGAGGATGTAAAAGGGGGATGTTTTGTCAAAAATAAAATGTCGTTCTGAAGGTAAGAAAGCTTAAAAAACAGGGGTGGAGCCATAAGGCCATGGAATGCAGTGTGCTCTCCTGGACATTATTTAGCAGGGCCTCAGCAGCTCAAGGGATTTGTTTGGGACAGCAGTGAGTCTTTTGAGGGGTTAATGGTGATAGAACCAGATTTCAGACATCTTTCTTCTTTACTGCATTCCTTCCCCACAGCTCCACAGCGCCCAGGGCTGGAGGGCAGCTGTGGGATGGGATCCTGGGCAGGGCTGGGCTGGGGGTTGTGGATGTTGGTGGAAGCTCTGTGGGCTCCTGGGTGAGCTGGGACTGCTGACACCGCACAGACTCTCCTCCAGTCTCCACAAAATCCTCTGCATAAATTTTAAGATGCCGTTTTGAACTTCAGCCACATGATGGCCTGTTGTGATATGTTTTGATATTAAATGGCTTGTTTTGTTGTCCCTTATGCTAATAGATTAGTCCTAAATTGTACCCTCCCCCTTTTTCCCTGTAGCTGTCAATCCTTTCCTAACTCTGCCTTTTTTTTTCCAGACTGTTCCCTATCAATTTCCCTGCCTTGTTCCCTTCTCCCTGTTGGTTCCTTACCCTGAACCCGACCCCTAAAAGGGTCCCTTAAAACCCACTGTGCCTCCTGAGGGAGGGCTTTTTGCTTTCATTTTTACTTTTAGTTAGATCTTTTGCTTTCACTTTTTGTTTGGAGATTTTAGGTCCTAGCATCTGCTCTGTCTTCGAGTTAGGTTGCATTTTATGTTATGCTTTTGTAATAAACAAATCTCAGAGCTGCAAGCTGGGCCCATCTTGCGTCTTTTACACTGATCTGCTGGTGGCTGCCTGGGACACACAGGGCCCCAGGGAACGTGTTGCACCCCCATAAAGAGCAGTAATATCGAAGAGTACCGCAACAATGGCCACATTTAAAAATTCAGTTCCTGATAATGCTAGTGGTGTAGTGGCTGAGATAATGAGACCAAAATATATGCAGTCAGAAAACCCTCTCAACAGCCCCACACGGGAGGATGTTGTGTATGGGACTATGTTGTGTAAATACTTATTTCAATACCTCTCTGAAACAACTGTAACATGGAGAAGAGGCAAAGGTTTTATAGTTGAGGTGGCATTTCAGAAAGTTTAATGCTCTGGTCCCATGGGCTGGGATGTGATGGCTCTTTAGCACCCAGGGCCTCAGCTCTCATGGCAGCTGGGCCGTGACCACTCAGGCTTGGAATAAACGTAGCTTGGCCTAAATGTATTTGTACACAGCATAATAATGTAAAAATAGATATATTATAGTAACATTATAGGAACATAAAAATAGAAATATTATTTCACGCAGTTTGTGAAAGAACTAGCCATGGTGTGGGACAGTGGTTAGCCAATCCACCTCCTAATTTCCATATTGAACGAAAATACACCAGAATATATTTTGAAATTTTTTAAGTTGTTAAATTTATAAAGAAATGTGGAAGTCTAATGGTAGTTTCAAATAGAAAAAGGTAGGACACTCCATGTGAAAAGTGGGTGCAAAATTGGCATTTTGCAATTTTTCAGATTTAATTTTTTATTAAATAAAACATTGGATAAATCCAAGCTATTTTCTTGGCTCTTGCAAATTTATGTTTGGAGACTTTGATTGATCCCTAAGCCATTCTGGCTAAATGGCTCACAGTCTGAGGCTTCTACCTGAGAAACGCAGACCTGCTGTGCTTTTGACCTTTTATTTATTTTGAAAGTATTAAACTTCAAATTATTCAAGAATATAATCTTAATGGATGCAATTTCTTCTTGCAATCTTCTTCTGACATGGCACATTCAAATGTTGCGGGACTGACTGTCATTGTTTGTACTAAAGTTCTTTTGCTCCTACCATAACTTCAGGATTACAACAGCTCATTAGCAGGATAATGGCAGTGTTTCTTCAAACAGCATGGTTCCTTTTAATTGTCTGGAGACAATCTGACCTTTTTTAAAAAGGAAATCAAATAAGTTTATTTTTTTTTAAAAGGAAATCAAATAAGTTTATTGTTGGCAAAAGATCTTGGGAAATAAAAGGAAAAGAGGCTGCTATAGTACTGAATTTAAAAAAAAATCAAGCCAAAACCAACATATATGTTACTGCTAAAATTTGGTAGGATCTGTGCAATTAAAAAAGCATTTCTCTTTGGTTTACTTAAAGTTTCTTGGTGGTATTTTTAGACATTGGAATATTTCTTTTAAACTTAATACAAAAAGTCTGTTTAATATTTTTTTCAGCAGAAAGTAGTTTATCAAGGAGAACGTCTCTTGAAAATTCATGAGGATCTAAAACATTAAAAACTTGAAGGAAAACAACTTAATTTGTAGTGCTTCAGGAGTTTGGGGTTGGGATCTCGTTTTATGAAAATCTGGTTCATTTGGCTGACTTCTTCTATTCAACTCCATGTGTATGTGAAATGTTGAACAAGAAGAGCTATTTATTGTTCATTCCTAAATTTTAATCTCTTTGAATCTTTGATCAATAAAATCGAAAATGACTTCTTTTCACTTTGGCCACTATGAGTTCTAGTAGTTGCTCATACTTAATAATGAAGAAAAAGAAAACATGCTGCAATTATTCCTAACCTTTGTTTTCTTCTTTCACTCCTTTTTTCCCTTTCCTCACCCTCCAGTGTGACTGTGGCATTGAATACAGCCTGAGACAGAGCTGGTTCTAAACTCTGGTACTTATTTTTGGTTCATTAATTTTTGGCAAAGAAGGAACACTTAATAGGTCTGACATTCCCAGCTAGGTGGTGATTGATCAAAAGTCAGCACAGTCAATGTTGTTATTTTTTCCAAATTTGAAAGTATGTTATTCCCTAGGAGCCCACAAAAACAAAGCAATTAGTCTGGCTTGACAGGAATGATGGTGACTAAACCAGGATCAGAAGTGATGGCATTTCACGAGATTGCCTTTCCCCTATCTTAAATCTATTTACAAAATGACAAGGTAATTCATGTTGTATTTAAAGTGCATTATCTGCATTATGCCAACTGCATTCTTCAGGAACGTGACATTGTAAAATGAGATTTCCATACACCTACAGTGTAGCGGCGCGTTTTCTGGTTTTTACTTATTGTTAATAATCATTTGTTCTGTAATGGTTTTTCCCAAGTTCCCGCTGTACTTCTCCCCATCTATTTCACTACAGGAATGAGCAGACATTGTATTTATTAGCCTAGTAAAGGTACAATCTTATATCAATAACACCCAGTCTCTCTCTCCATTTCTTCCTGTTTGTGTTGTGTGTCTGTGTCAGCCTTGTTCTGAGCCAGTGATGTCAGGTGTACTCTCCAGAGTCTGCTCAGTCAGAGCTGGGAATACCAGCCAAAAATAGCCAGCCCTGCTCAGATGCTCCAGCAGTCAGTATGTCCCTGCAGAAGGTACACAGCTTTTGGCTGCTGGGGTTGAGCTTCTCCACTGAAGTTGTAACTGGCACAGAGCAGTGGGAGGCTGGCAGCTCTCTGGAGAGGCTGGTTAGTGAGAATCTGGGTAGTAAATTCAAATATTCAGGTGCTAATCCAGACTTAAGCCATTGAGCTACTTTTATGTAGCCAGTACCTTTCCTGTGACTTGATTCCCCCATCTCTGAAGTAGAATCGGCCACTCATGAATTCGAAAGGTTAGATATTCTACACAAAAAAACCCCCATTATTTCTCTTGTTGACAGGGAAAATATCCCAGTTGAATTGCTTTGGGATTTCATAATGTTGGTAATACACTCCTGAATAAGGTGATTCTGCAAGTATTCAGTGGATGGCATTCACCTTGGCACAGACTAGGGTTATGTGGGACTGGTGAAATTGAGAATATAAATTTGCTTCCTACATATTTCAGTGTGAATCCATTTTGAACTGTGGAAGATTCTCTGTGGGTGTTGATCGGGTCCAGAATATTGGACACCTGCCAAAACTTTGGCAGAACTTCTTTTCCTTCATTTGGACATTTACAACAACTCAGAAAACTGAGAATGTTAATTCTGGTCTTATATCAGTAGGTTTAGTGTCTCCCTAATTCTGATAACTGTATTTGGAGAATATGAGGTTTTGAATGAGCCCTGAAAAACTGTGCCGCCAGGGTTAATGAAAACAGTAAATGAATCTGGTCTGGTACCCAGCAAAGCAGTTCTGGATTGCCTGCTGCAGCTGGTAGACTTCCAGGAGGAGCCAGAAAAGGGAAAACTCAACTTTGTTTAGGAATACAGTTGGATGTCAAACGCATGGGAGCCTGGAATTTCTGTCTGAGTTGTCCTGCATAGTGATAGACACAGCAGGACATTGCTTTCTTTGAATAACGTCTGACTCATTCTTGTCGGAATCTTAGTAAGGCTGATTAATTGGTGCTTCAGAGAAGCAGGGAGCTGAAAGTTGTCTACTGAGGTTTGATCTTGAAAGGAGTGAAAGACTGTATGTGTATTATTTGAACTTCCTGAAGAAATGAAAGAAATGTTATCTAATTGTAGTACTGAGTCATCTTAGCCTGGCAAGTGCTAGGCTTGGGAAGATTGGGCAGGAAAATAGTGACTCAAGAATTTTCTTGTGTCAGCAGAGGGTCTCTGCTGCACTATGGGATGGGATTTAGAAGTGGAGATCTGAAGGAGAACATTATAAACAGCAGCTGCTTTAAAAATAGCCTCATTCCTTCTGACAATTGCATAAAGTCATAGGAAATCCTGCCACAGCCATCCCTTCTAATTTTTCAACAAGCAGTATTCACCTCTCTGTTATTTTCTAGCCTAGTTACATTACTTTGTGCTTGTTTAAGAAAAGCTTGGTATTTTATTCTTTCCTTAAATTGGCTTCCCTAAATTGTCTTAAGTACAGATTTCAGGTATATCCAAGTGATTTATAAGCCTAATCTGAATCACTCCTTAAAGTTAGACCTGACATTTTTGCAAGTTTTATCTGTGGGCTATTGCTAAAGTGAATCACAATATAATTTTTCACTTCTTTTCTGAAGATCTCAAGAACCTTTTGAACTTTTTAAAAAATAATTTTATTCTCAGTCTGAAAATATTTATTGACCATCCCCCCATATGATGGCAGCCATATGGCTTGCCCTTGGTGATGGGCCTTGAACACAATTTGGAGTGTGCCTTAACATCTTGTTTTATTTTGCATTCTAAAAAGGTCTCCAAGTGGCAACTACTTCAGTTTTCTCTTTCCTTTTTTGCCTTCCCCCAAAATAGGAGACACACCATGTTTCATTGTTCCAGCTGTACATGCTGCATCTCCAGCATGCCAAGGTCTACTCTATTAAGAGTTGTAAATAGCTCAACTGTGGGAGGCTTTTCTTTACCTAAGTTGTGAAATGGTTTGTCTTCTATCAGTTCTTTGCATGAAGCATAAGAAACAAAAATTTACAGCAAAATATATTCTCTTTGGATTGCACTAGAAGATCTTTCATTCAAACAAGGGATACAATGAAATTTCCACCAAGTTCCTTTCTCCTCCCTTCTCCTTTGGCTTTTTATGTATCGTGGGGATGAAAACAGCCTCTCACTGGCAAGACTTGTCCATAAAAGGTCACACTTAAACCCTTGTGACCCTAATTATTTTGTCTCCTTGCTCTCCAACACTGCCATGTGAATGAGGTCATGGTATTAAGTGATTCTAGCTGCTTAATATCTTCACATTATGTGAAATCCTAAACAGCTTCTTGCACCTGAGCACTGTGTTTGGGGACAATTACATAGGAATATTTTCTTGAGAATTTACTGAAATTGTTGAATTTATATCTTTATGTGTTTTCTGTCTTTAAGTTATTATTTCTTCCCAATAATACAAATGAACCAAATGTCAAGATTCCAATAGTGTGTATTCTACAACAAGAGTGGGGGGCAGAAATCCCAAGTCATTGATTTCAATTCCAAAAGGTAATACCCTCTTATTAAAGCTGTGTTATCTCAGTCAGATTCCAATGCAAAAAAATTAATCAAGGCACTTAAACTTTTCTTCTGCCACTGTGTCTAACATTTCTTTCTTTTTTCTCTAAAGTGTCAGGAAGTGGTGCTGAGTTGGCAGCAGTATATACCATCCCAGAGGAGGCTGTAAAGTAAGTGTTAGAAATATTTAGTCCTGTCTATAAAAATGAGTTTTACTGAACTCTAAAAAAGTAGTAACAGAACTGCCTCTTCTAGCAGTTTTTGTGGTTATTAATTGATGTAAGTGCATTAATTATGTTCCAATGGAGATTTAAATTCTAATCCAAACTCTCCATCCAAATTGAATGCTGTCTTAACCTTAGCACTATCTGATAAAATTTCTGTGAACTCCTGTATGTAGAATGAAATTTACCACTGTATAAATAAGTAGGCTTGTGGGAATGATTATTGATTCATATAACTGAATTTTGAGGAGGAGACCTCTTTTTGATGGAGAGCTTGCCTTGAAGATTCATGTTACAATTCATCTGTTCACATTTCACCACAGAAGTTATTGTAGTTAAGGTATCTCATACACTAGAATAAATTTAAGAGACTGTTAAAAAGATGGCCTTTCATCAAGAATATCAGAACTATTTCTTGTTTTTCCTTCAAGACAAAATTTTATTAATTAAATTAATTAAATTAGACTGCTTCTAATCCTCATGCAACATAACTGTCAACATGATAGTTCTAATATTAACAGAATAATTTAACTTATTGAAGGGAAAATAGTATCTGTCAGTATTTCAGCCTTTGCAGCTCTCCTGGTAAAGAGAAATGGAGAATTTTTCCTTTTATTAAGACATAATTTCATTTTAAAGGAATATCTACTTTTTGAATATCATTAAATTCATGAGAATGATTGCTTTAAAATCCTTTTCCAGTGTTATTGTGCCCCCCCAAGCTTATTGTCAGTATTTTACAGTTTTTCTGAAGGTTCAAAATGCCTCCGCAGGACAGATGACACACTTCAGTGTACCCTTACCATCTAATGTGTTACTTTCTGGTCTCAGGTTGCTTTTCCTTGAGCAGTTGAACACTATCAGTTGTCGGTTTCCCCTCTATTGTTTCTTTGCTGCAGAAGCTCAGTGAGTGGGAGATGACAGAGCGACCGTGCTGCCTCTGCTCGGGGAGCAGGAGAACTCTGATAGAGATATAAATTATTGGAAGAGTGTTCATCTTGGGAACTGCAGACAGACAGAGCAGCCCTGAGGAAGTGCAAACTGTCAAAGATGGTTTGTTTCAGCTGAGGCTTGATAACAGCAGAAGTGAAAAGGACAAAGCACACTGGAGTCACTGTATGTAAGTATTCTCAAATAATTTCTTAGTTCACTTACCTGATGAGCAGATTACTATATGCATTTCTCGACGCTACTTTTCATCCTTGAAGAATGAAAATTGCATTTTGTTTAATGTGATGCATGAGCAGAATATTTCTTTGCTGTTTTCTAAATATGTAGAATATTTTATATGAAGGATGGAATTTGATATATTTGTTGGGGAGAAAACACTTTTGTTATGCCTTCCAAGTAAATGCTACTGTTTTAAACTGAGTATATACTGATACTATGATGTGTGGTCAATACCTTTTAGTGGGACGTACTTATAAACAAGTAATCATTATATTTAAGACTGGGTGTCCATAATTTCTGTTTATGGAACTGTTTATATTTCCACTGTTTTCTTCAACAGTCAGTTTATGGGAGGGTACTAATAGCAGTAACTTACTGCATTTACACATGAGCAAACCCTGTACCAAAGACTGGCAAACTGGAATGAGTATGCATAGAGTTTTTGACAGTCCAAGACAAACTTGGGTTTATATTTAAGGAAAAGTTCTTGTTTCTTTTGATTCTCTGCAAAAAGGTAAGGGAGTTGAGGGGGGGTGGTGTGTGTGTGTGTTCGCAATAATTAAAGAATAAGTAATTTGGGGAGTTATCAAAACCTTTGGAGGACCAATTTTGAGTAGAACCAATCAACTCCAACCAATGGAAGATTAAGGAAGCTAATTAAAATTAGGTTGCATTGTACTGCACACTCAGACTATGACACATGGAATAAAAGAGAATCCTTTGGATTTTCTGAAACCTGGTTATTAACATACCATTATTTCTCAGTATGTTTTCCAAGCACTGTTTATTAGTATTAGATTTAAAGCTCATATGCTTTCTAATGCCTTCAGACTTTTAGAACATTTATGTGGCACTGCAACAGGCTAGATTTTTCGTGTTTCATAAACTGATTAAGATGCCTTTTGGAATTGAAAAAGAGGGATGTAAGTTTGCATGGGTCTGTCTTCTCTGAAAGAACTTGATTTGACTGTCTCTTGTCAGATGCTCTAGATAAATAGTGATTTATGTAACTAAACAGTCTCGTGGAGACTGCTCCTTCTGATGGAAGAAACTTGGCCTGCACATGCATGTTGCAATTTAATCAACTGTCTTGGAAGTACCATGACATTCTTGTCTGTATTCTTTCCACGTATTGGATGAAGTTGTACTGGCTTCTTTTTTAAAAGACAGTTTGATGATTTTAAGTAGATGATAAAGAAAGTTTCCACTGAACTTAGCTAAAACTTTGTACTGAGCTCAATATAAGCAATGACAGAAGAGTAGCCAGTAATTCACTGAGGAATTAATACCCATTTCCTTTGTTTTCAATGTGATGGCATGTCCAATTATACTGAGTCTTTACTGCCAGTCTCAAGAGGCCCTTTCTTGCACTTCTTGCCTTTATTGTTCCTGCAGTCTTACTAGTGTAGACTTAGTGGATGATGCTATTAGATGTTGTAAAGATAGGTTCTTACAAGTACTTTCTGCATTTATAGAGTAAATTGAGGACTCCTTGTTCAGCCAAACTGAATGATGACAGAGAATTTTCCCTATTATTAGGAATGACTAAATTCCTTTCCCCTAAAACCAAATCAGTTTTGGTATTTTTACTGTGAAATCCAAAAACTACAGCTCTTTTTAGGCTTTAGGAGAAACTTAGTCTCCCCCTAAAATAAGAAAGACTTTTGTTTTAGTGACAACATATTTCCCCACAAGTTTATGACTGAAAAATTTCCTATATAAAATAGTATTAAACTTCACCTGTTAGCTATATTTAGGATATTTTGCAGAGTTTAATCCATGCAAAATTCATATTCAGCTCTAAACTGTTTTTTCAGTGTATACCTATAGAACAAATTAATGCATTCAGCAAAACTGTGGAATACATATAAAAAGCTTTTTACAACAACTGTGTTAATTTTGTGTTAATCATAAACTCAATAATACTTGATGTAGAAAACTAATTACTCTCTAAGGTGAGGGAATTGGGAATTGCTAATGTTTTGATTGCAAGTTCTACTGTTTATTATCATTGCAATAGTGTTCCTCTGGACTCTGCACTTATCAAAAAAAGAAAATATCAGTAATGATGGTCAGATAGGGTTAAATTTCCAACTGAATAGATTAACAATCTATCCAAAATTTAAACCCATCCTTTCCCTGTCTCTTTGCCCTTTCCAATGTTGGTCAATGCCCTTTCAGTACCTCTGTTAGGGAGGGAAAGTCCTTCTATAGGTGTCCAGTTTGGGGATGTGTTTACCTCCAATTCCAATGTTTCACGTGCAGCTGAATGTACCTTGTAGAAGCACTTCAGAGACTTTAAAACTTTGTTTAATACTGAACTGAACCTATCAAAACTAGGAAACAATTTTTTATTTCATTTTCCCTCATAGTTTTGGGGTTTGTTCTTTTTTTTTAAGGTTTATTGTAATCTGAAGCAATCATATAATACAGGGAAAAATCCAGATCCTCCATGAAAGCAAAGATTAGATTAGATATCTACACCAAAGAACTTTTGTGGGATATTTTTATTGGGAGATCAGGTATTTTGAATTCACACAGCTAATTAATTTCTCCATTTTAATATTAAAATCTATGCATCTGGATTATGATATCTCTCTAAGAAATAGGAGGGGTCAGGTTTCAATCTCTTTGAGAAGATCCATTTATTATAAAAAGTACTAAACTTCCCAGGCATTATTTTTAAAAACAGGATTCAGGTCTGCGAGGTCATTCAAATTGCCAGGAAAATGATATTTCTAAATGTGTTTGTGTGTGATTCTGGCATAAATGACAGACTTTCACTAAACTTGGAGAAACATTCTTATGGCTCTCACTGTTTCAGGAGCCAGTGCTTGTGTGGCTCAGTATTAGCCAGCATTGGTTTGATGTGTGGCTGGACAAGAGTGAGAAGAGGAAAGGGGCAGCCAGAAAATACTGATTGTAATTTTTTTTTCTTTTTTTTCAAATAGTTAGAGCTACATTTTAGTTAATTTTATTTTTAGGTGAGCAACATCAACTGGAAGCCATTGGTGCATCAGTGTGAAACTTCCCTATAGTTTATCAAAAAAACAAAGCAGAAATTTGGTCCTACTGTGTTCCCCACCCACTTATGCAGAATTTCTGCTTTGCAACCCAAATTTAGTGCTTAAATGGCCCTGCTCATTATATGGTTTGTTGCAAACACTGTTAGACCTCTTTAAGTGGTATTGGAAAAACGGAGGGAATATTGGAAAAAATGCAGGCAAGGTAACTGTGCTGATGTTTAATGGACACAAGAAAGTTGTGTATTTAAAACATAGCTTTTGATCCGTTATAATAGCTCTTATAGCCAGTCTCCAACATTTGGGTGTATTCATGAGTCCAGTAGTGGATCCTCTGTTTTCAACTTTGAAAAAACAGAGTGGAAACTCACCAGAAAGTCAGATGGAAACATTCTGTAGCTACAGCATATTCTGAACTACATGGCCTTTAAGCTGCCTGAAGAACAATTGGGAAGTGTGGGATTGCTCTTGAGAAGTCATGAATTGTTTTGGGATTTACTCAACATATTCGAATTTTGGATGAAAGCATGTGATTATGGAATCACATAATAAGCTTTCTCTCCTACACTCATAAAGAGTTTGTTTTCAAATCATTCTCTGTTCTACATGCTCAGATTCTGTGGCATGATATCAGCTCACTCACATGCTTCAGTCAGGTTCCAGAAGTGATTCCTAATGATGCAGTGTCTTTTTCCTTCTAAACAAATAAACAAATGGAATTCCTACCTGTCCTAAAAGTACCACTGTTATTGTGAAAACTGCTGTGCTGTGAAGCTGGATTTGTTTCATATGCAATGCCTTCCACCCCTCCTTAGAGCACAGAAAAGGAGTGAAGAGCACAGTTTATTTATCAGAACCTGTTTCTCATGTTCTATGGAAGAATGAGCAGAGAAGACCTCATGGCAGCAGTAGGTTGGGATGCTTGGCTAACCTCCCACTGAAGCAGCCTAACTGAATTAAAACCTTGGCTATGTTGAGTCCCCACTCCAAAAAAAGGGACTTGGTGGCACAGCGGGATGAATCTAAATCAAAACATGTCAAAGATAAGAGCATATCCTAAAATTTTCTGAGCCATGGTAAAACCCAGAGGCTTTTTTTTTTTCTTATCCTGAGGGAGCAGTTAAAAAGTTTATTTCATTTAGCAATTTTTTAAGCACTTTTGCAGCCATGAGCAAAACTCTGTATCAGTTGGCATTGCTTCTTGGTGTCCTTCATTAAGGTCAAAGAGGTAAAATAAAAGCACAGAATTAAGCTCAGTGATCCAGAGCTCTGATTCATGTCCTTTATATGTAAAAAATGATGCCTTCAGAAGTTCAAATTTGTATTTTCTGAAAGCAGAAATTGCTATTCCGCTTCTATCTTTATCCTTGTATTTTTCATTGGCTATGAAATGTGGTTATTAAATCTACAGTGTATCTTCTGCAGTGGTTTCATTGTCCATATATAGATATCAAGACAGCTACAAACTACTTAATGATAGCCTTTTGGTCCAATGAAAGTGTCAGTAAAGGAAACCAAGTATTTCTCTTAATAAAATGTTTTTCAGTATCCTTGAGGACTCATTAAGTGATCTCTTTAGAAGTCATATTCACTGAGATCCTTAACATGATCAGAATTTACATTCTATTCTTATGATTCAAAGCACCAAAAGGAAAACTCTAAGTAAAAGTCTTACAGTGACACTAAATACATAGATCCTTATATTCTGTATTGGAATGCATGACTCAAACTGGCTACAGTTTGAGTAACTGTTTAGTGTTACATGGAGACAGAAACACCAGGATTCACCAAGAGTCATCAACAAACAGTGTGTTTTATTGTTCAGACCCCTCTCATATAGGGGGTTCAAATTTTCCAGGCTTGGACAGCTGATTGGCCAGTCTTGACACCACCCACCCCCATATCCAGTGATATGTCTGCATTCTGGATTGAACGTGATTGACTGAGGTCCCTTTTTAGTTCAAATCTATCCTATCATTGCTCACCCAGGGACTTGTTGTACTTCTTTTCTAGAACCAGCTAGGCTAGCCAAATTGGGTTTATGTTATGGCTAGATTTATCTTGTCCAGCTACAGACCGGCTGTGCTGTGACAGTTTAAAGTATTTTTAAAGCAGCAAGGATATAATTCAACTTAAGCTCTTATTTGCCCTCAACAGAAATACACAGGGCATTAAACAGTTTGGGCAAACAGTCTGGAAAGTTACATTGTGGTTCATCTTGTTACATTTGGTGCTTTATGTGTGATGGTGGTTTTTACTCTGAGTTCCACTCAATACACGTCAGCTTTTTTATGGAGACATAAAATTTTGCAATGCCTACTCTTCTTTATTGTGATAATCTACTCACCATGAAGCAAAGATAAAACATATATAAGGGATAAGGATTGCTTTCTTCACTCTTAAAAATTTGGTATCTCAGAGATTAAGAATATTAAAATATTAACCACAGGAAAAAATGTTACTGATGGCTTTTTAAAATTTTAAAAACTGAAATATGAGTGACATGACTTATTCCTTGCACTGAAGTTTATTGGCACAGTGACATTTTTATAGCATCTACATGAACACTACTCTATAGTAGGGTGTAAAATCAGTAGTGACACTCAAGTATGCTGTTTCCTATGAACAAGTCTAATCTTGATTTAGTTGACTGAACTAGAATTGTTGGAAGACAATAGCCTTTGGTGATATAATTTGATTGTAATAGGATGGAAAACTAAATGTTGTATTCCATAGTGTCTGTGACTGGAACAGATGAATGGGATGGAGTTATTTAATACTGCCCACACAATTTGGGCAATGACTCCTTCAGAGAATTGCACACCTTAAATATTCTATTTTCCTCCATGTCTGATGTGGTGCACTGACTGCCTGCCCTTCTTACTTTGCTTGAGCAGACGTCTTGTTTCTGCTATGATGAGATATGTCAGTGTGGGTCCCATGAATACTCTCTGATCTCTATCTTATTGCTGGTTTATGTCAGTCTATCAGTCTGCCTCCGTTTGGAAATCTCTCCATGTTTGGAGAGTTGGCTGTTGAACCACTTCTAGTTGAAGCCATACTAATATGTTTCTTTAGACTAAACTCTTTACTAAGTTTAAACCACCAGGTTCATATGAGAATGAATGGAATTTGGTAATTGAAAGAGCTTTAAAGGTATCATCCCTGGGAAATAAGTTTTGAAACAAATGTGCAATTTAATGCAATTAATTGTGTATTATATAAAGATTAGCTTTCTAAAACTAGAAGAAGATACAGGTCAAGTAACAGACTAATGATGTTCATTTGCAATTAATACTAATTATTAACTACTTAAAAGGACTAAACGGCATTTTTTTCAATAACAAATTATTGATAGATTTGGCATTATGTCACTGTAATAATAAAAAAGAGATTTTAATGAAAATACAGATGTCCATTTAGACTCCTGGTTATTGGGCATGTTCTGCCTGTGCTCATGAACATCTCTTTAAAGGACTAATACACTTGATTAATTACCACCATTTAGGAGTTAAAGCTGACAAATTAAAAAAACAAGCCCAACCACCAGATCAATACACCAAGGGTGAGTTTGCTATTAAATTAAATCTGGGATCAGAAGAACTGTCCTGATTGTTTCCAGCACTTTGGTTATTCCATTTCTTATTCAGAATGCTATGCTCTGTGTGAATTTTATCAGAGAATCCTGCTTTATGGGACATCGTAGTTACAAATTACTGTCGCTAAAGTTTGTCCTGCTGAGCAGAGAAGGGAAGAATTCAGCTATATGTTCCATCTTTACTACTGCATTCCTTGGGATGTTCCATATGTTTACCTCTATCTGACTTCATATTTTGTGCCTTTGTGGTTCCTGGCAAGAACAGTTGAATTCTTTCATGCCTGTTGCTTTAATAAGGAATGTAAAGCCACATACACAGTAACATGAGAACACAACATCATGAAGCAGAAATAATCCCTGATAAAATGCATATCTTGAGTAGGGATTAGGAATGCTTTGCACCCAATTCTTTATTTGGACTGTTACTCTGAAAAATTCCAAAAGGGGGCAATCTTACCCTCTGCCTCGAAGTCTATACATGTAATTCAACTGAGAAAATACAGCACTCTACTTTCTAAGTTCTCATTTACCTTAGAGAACTGAAGGTTAGTGCAATGGTAAAAACAACATTTAAGGGTTTGGTTTTCTTTTTGAAAAGCAAATTTTAAAAGTGACAACTGGATTTTCAAACTTTATTAACTGCAACAGTATGTATACATGTGGTCACTTTCAAATTGTGATGGTTAAAATTATCTGATGCCCTTACTTTGAATGAAAAATATGTGGAGAGTGAGATACATTTAAAAGTAATATAATTAAATTCCTTATGGACATAAGGCAAACATGCTTATGCTGGAGATTTAGGGGAAAAAATGATGATTGGCACTTATGAACTTGAGCCAAAATCTCTATACTGGCTTGGAGGAATGAAAATCTTGTTTTATAATTTCTTATCTTTCTGTAGTGAAGTAGAAAAAATAACTTGTGCTTGCCACTACTTTGTAGTAACTTTTTAACTATATAGAATATTTTCTGTAAGAAGAATGACTATTTGCTTTCTATATGCTTCCTCAGCAATGTGTTCTTGACCCATCTTTTGTAATTTGATTGCAAAAATAGTTTCATTCTACAAAAAGAAAATATTCATGTATGTGATATATATGGATCTACTAGTCCCCCAAAATAGTTTTAACAGATATTAAAAAGCCAACACCAAGCCAATATCCTTTGGCTGAACCAAATGGATGTTCAGAAGGAAGGCTGCAGGTAGCTGGTGAGGAGCATTCATGTAGCACAGGATGCTGCAGATCCAGCCCTGCAGTTTTCTCCAGGCAGTGTGAGTATCCTGCCATGCTCTCAGACTGAATGTCTGCTGCATGTTCAGAACTCTGGTATATGTCTGAGAGTTCCCTGTCTCAGAAATCAGGGAGTTATTTCAGGCCTCTGCTGCAGGGACAGATCTGGCACTGGAGTGTGTGGTTTGTTACAGGGCAGGTGAGAGCTGTGCTGGGGGAAGGAAATGGGTGCATACAGCTCAGAGGTACAGCTGAGCTTGGCTTTATCTTAAATTTAGAGAACACTTCTGATATTTTAATGATACTCAACATTTTGAGAGACTTCTGAATGCTGACCTTTATCACGTGTCCAATAACCTCTTTTTACCTGTGGTTCATGCCCATGACACTGGGGCTGGGTATCCACCCATGATACAGCCAAATCCTATAATGAGTCATTACTATGTGGACCCTGGCTAAAGCTGATAGATCACCTGTAGTTAAATGAAATTCAGTTTGTGATGTTTGGAATCTTGGGCTCCAGCCCATACAGTATGAATAAAGAGGCACGGACTGTCTACCTTTGTCTGCTGCAGTGGCTCTGACATCTAATTCGCAGCCAAAAGGGAGCTGATACAGCCACAGTTCCATAAAACATTATGGTTAAATATGTTTTCATAAGATGTATTTGAAGCTAAAAGAAATTATAGCACCACTTTATTGTGTTAAGCAGTATGCATAATACTTTTTTTCTCTTTTCTTTTTTCTTTTCTTTTCTTTTCTTTTCTTTTCTTTTCTTTTCTTTTCTTTTCTTCTTTTCTTTTCTTTTCTCTTCTCTTCTCTTCTTTTCTTTTCTTTTCTTTTCTTTTCTTTTCTTTTCTTTTCTTTTCTTTTCTTTTCTTTTCTTTTCTTTTCTTTTCTTTTCTTTTCTTTTCTTTTCTTTTCTTTTCTTTTCTTTTCTTTTCTTTTCTTTTCTTTTCTTTTCTTTTCTTTTCTTTTCTTTTCTTTTCTTCCTTGCTTCGTATTCATATGATGTAGCCTATTTTAAACCCAGCCACATTTTTCTCCCCTCTAGAGAAGATGACCATACCAATTGCCTCACTATCTGTTTACATTCTGGAAAGAGTCTTTTGGGATTTTCTCTTTCTGAAATAAATGTTTGCTTATGGATTTTGTTTTTTATTGTCACATCCATGGCATTTTTAAAGTAAATATGAGTACAAGGTTTATATTATTTTAAATGTATATTGTATTTGTCTTCCCAACACTGTGGTTTTTAGTACTGTGAATAACGTAGTATGGAGCCAGCCTATTAAACAGCCTGTTTTTGTAAGGAAACTGTTAGTCCACCTACAATATTCTATTGCCTACTGTGTTCTTCCAATATGTTTAGCATTCCACAACCTAAATGATCATTTGTTGAACAAATTCATGCTTTTATTAGTCAAAATACAGAGAAAACAGAGCCCCCCTGTTTCAAGATATTTGCTAATGCACGGTTAATTATCACATATAGCTTACTATAATTCATTTTACAGGGAGACCTCCTGCAGGTAACATACTAGCAGTTTATGAAGCAAAATAACCTCACTATAGATTAGAACTGTTTCACTATTGGTCAGACAGTTGCTGCTTCTAGGCCTTCTCACTTCACATTGCTAATTTGAACAAGGCTTTATTTTTATATTTGTCAGCAGCAAGACTGTAGCATGGTTGTTAAACCTCTCCCAGGCCTAATTAGAGTAGCAATGCTAGCATTCATAATGAATCTCGTGTCCTGAGTTGGAGGAGGTAGCCGTGGTGCTACAGTAGCTTCCTGGCAGACAGTTGCTGGCAGGTTTAAGGTAGCTTGTGGCTTGCAATATTAAGTGACTGTTGAAATTCATTGACTCCACTGCGGCTTATGTGTCTAGATGACAACAAGTTTACACGGTTCTTTTATAGTTACAGCAAATGGGTCCATTTAAATATTTATTAGGTGATTATGGTGATGTGAAATGGAAAAAAATTGCAAAGTACAGTATTGCATGTATAACTGTTTTAACTGTTTGTACAAAATAGACCTGTGGTATCATTTGAAATTACAGCATCTTTTTTTCCTCATAAATATTTATAGCATATCAATAGCTAGGAATGCTAATTTATTTGCATTTTGTTTCTTATTTAGTTTGACAGCCTTTTGGGTAGCCATTAAAGGCACTCACTCTGATTTGAATGAAGGATATTTCAATCAGCAGTTGAGCGGCATTTTGATTGGGGTGGGTGAAGTTCAATTTTAGGAGTTCTTTTTGCTTTATGAGGCACAGAAAGGAATATAACGTGCGTGTGCTCGATGATGGGAGCACCCCCAGAAGGCCTGCTTCTCTGAAACTCTTACTTCTGAACAATTTTTCATAGTTGCTCCATTAAATGTATTCAGTTTGGTTTATTTTACTCTTTTTTCTGGCTTAATAAAGGTGAAAGCAGCACAAGGGCTGGGTATAAATTTCTGCAAAAAATTGGGCAAGAGTTGTTGTAAAATATGAATATGACTTGGATGATGGAACAAGCTATTTCAGGTATATAGATAAAAGGATTAAAAGCAGACAGAAAAAGAAATCAAATTATTCAACAACTTTGTAGCTACTGTTTACTTTGTCACAGCAACAGAAGAGATGGAAGTGAGTGAATCTCACTCAAGGGCATGAGAGAACATGATGATGATATCTAGAGGTGTCAGAGCAAATATATACATTGGAAATGCTTCCAGTGATGGCACAGAAAATAGTTACAGTGAAGAGAAATCAAGCATAGTACAGTAAATTTAGCCTGAATATATGTGTGTGTCTACCTCTATGTGTAAACTTACACATAGTATGAGAGACTTGCTCTTTGTAAACAGAAATTACTTATGCTTCAGCAGCTTCACTCACAGTGCGATCACTGAACTTCACTCTTGTTTAGAAATTTAAATTTGCTGCAAGTGGGTGGCAGAACTTTCTGAATCTGTATTTTCTAAAGAACAGAAATAAACAGCGGAGATAAATCTGAAGTCAGCTTTTGTCAGGGGAGGTGTAAAATGTGCATCATTGTCAAGTAGAGGCAGTGAACACCAGCTGGAGTTGTTTGACTGTTTTGAGATATTGACCAGCATGTATCCACAGGTCTGACTTTTGCTAATTCTGTGCACATACTTTTTTGATAGTTTCACATCAATTTCAACAGGCTTGGAATACTTTCAATTTTCTTCTTCTGAAAAATTAATTCATTATTTGGGCCAATTTTGTCAATTTCACTTGAGGAATGTGGTTACACAGCCTGAAAGTATTGACAGCAACTTGAAATGCAGATGAAGAATTTTCATACGTTTGAAAATGAGATGGATTACTCTTCCAAAAAGAATAAGAAATTCTGGCATGTAAAATGGAGACATGGAGCTGAATTAACTCCATAACAGGCTACTGAAATGCCCAGAGGCTTCCTTAATGCTGTATTATGTCTACAATTGGGATATAATCTACTTATAGAGCTCAAGCTTGGGTGATACTTTGTTATTGCATTAAGGCTTAATTCATTACCTGCAGGAAAAAGCAAGATAGAAATTTTATAGGCATATGTTTAATGCTGGTTTTAGCTCAGATTTGGTGCCCATATTGTAAATTGAGAGAGCTAGTACCAGTATTAACAATTATGTATTAGAGCTCAGTTGAGAATTGGGTGTTTGGTTCCTTTTCTGCTATGAGAACTCAAAAGATTAGGGGGTGAATTACTGCATTAATAAGCTGGCTTTATGATTATAAAGTTTTTTATCCTCAGGTTGAAGAATTCTGTTCTTATCTCTGCACTAGTTTTGGGTCAAGTCCTATGATGCCCAAGACGGGAAGTTAAACTTGCAGCTCAGAGTGAACATCCATTGATGCGAAAGGAGGACAGTAGAAATGTGTCCTTGTGTGTTCACAAGAGCCCTGGTCCTTAGGCCTGTCAATCCAATTATTTTCACAAGGACTAAATTAATTTAAAAGAGGATGAAGTGGCAGGGTAGGAAAGAACATTCCTTAGCTTTTTGAGTCTGGAACTTCTGTCCTATGCTTTGCTCAGATTTTCCAGTGAGATCACTTCCTGAATGGGGTGTAATATGAATAAGTGTTCTGAGAGGCAGGTTCAAAAGCTAAGCACATGGAATTAGCCATCCCATCAGTGACGAAGCTGAATTTGGTTCAAGTTTTCCAATAAGCTCAGAATTGTCATACATGCAGCTTGAATAAGATGAGCAAAATAATATATATTGCATACACATTTTTTTGTCAAAGAATCTGAAATTCAATGTTTGAAGTGTGCATGGGTATGTTGTATTCGCATTCACTATAAAGTTGACTGTTCATCCAGTGATGTAGCCTTCTCTGCCTCAGTTTTCTGCCACAACTTTATGCCATCTGTACTCAATATACTGTTAAATACTTCACTTTTCTGCAGTTTAGTAGTTGAAGCTATTGTATTTTATACATTTCTCAGAACTGTTACACATTTATTGTTGCAATCCATATTTATGAATTTCAATAACGCATCAAGGTAGAGATGTACTGTTTTCCCCACTGCAGTAATATAGAAAGTAAGACAGAAATCTTGTTCAAGTGATAGTTATTTAAATCTGTCTCTAAACACAAAGTGGTGCCCTCACCACTGAGTCCCTCTCCTGCTGACATTCCTTCTTGTTATCCATTTAGATGAAATAAAGAGGGGTGGGGAGATGGCAAAAAATCATGGAGTCATGAGACAGCAGTACTCACTGCAGATGGCAAAATAAAGCTTCTTTTTACAGTATCAAGAGAAATTATTTTAGACAATGAATAGTACAGTAAACTACATTCTGTCTCTGTGCATGACAATAGGAAATTAAAATCTGTTTTTCAGTTGAATGAAATATACGAGGTCCAAGCATCAAGATCTTAGCACTAGGACAAACTGGAAACTTTCCAGTGGAACATTTTCCTCTCAGCTAATGCCGGTTCACCAAAACCTAACACATTGCATGAAAATGTCTATTCCAATGAAATTTTTGATGGAAATGTTCTTGGTTTTCTGCCAGCTCACTCGCTTTTCCCAGCCCTCAGCTCCCCGGCATCTTACATGGAACAGTGCCAGAAAGTCAAGTTTCTTCACGTTCCTGGCCTGTTTGGCAGACTGCCATGAGGGATGGGAGTCTGGGCTCTTGAAAGTGGACAAGAAACCTTATACATGCACATAGAACCGTACACATACTCTCACAGGTCATTTAAATCCATGTCAGTTAATTCAAAGTAAAGAGGTTTTTTATATAGAGGGTCTTTTAAATATAACCCTCCTATGGAAAATTTCTCATGTCGGAATTTTAATTCTAACTTGTGACTGAAAAAAAAATTGGACAATATGAAAAATTCTCCTTATAAGGTGAATACTGGTTCCTGTGCAACTGCATGTTGCACTATTGTCACTGAGGCTATCAACAGCTCCATCTGCCTTCTCGCTTTCACTGCATAACAAGAGCTATATTTGTAACAGGTATGGTGCTTACACACTTAACCTTAACAAAACAAGATAATATTTTTAGAGCTTTGCAAATATTTGTTTTAAAAATTCCTCCTAAGCCATTTTATATAAGGCAGGCAATCTTTTCTTGCTCACTAAGTGGACTGAGGGGATAGAGTTTCAATGTTTTTGCCTGAATGATAAACAGAAAATAGGCACATATACTGAAATTCTGACTGAGAGGGCCCTGAAGCAGGAGCACTGTAATGTACTTTTTCATAGCCTCACTTCATGCACTGCAAGCTGCTCAGTTGCTTATTATATGTAAGTAAATTAATAAGTTTCAGTCACACTGTGTAGGTAATTTCTGACTATGGATATGTGTTCACATTTGGGACAAAAAGCAGTTGATTCGAGTAGCCACTAATGAATTCCTTTTCTAACTATTCTTAATACCTTGGATTAGCATAACAAAGTCAGTCTCTTTAGGACATTATTACTTACTGCAGTTCATTTTTCAGTTGAAAAGATGGGATTTATTGTAATAGATACAGTTCAAAATTTCACTGAAGAAAGGTTCCTGAGTAGAGTTTCACTTCTTGTAAATTCAAATTGTCATCATCAAATCTGAACCTCACTGACAGTCTGACAAAAATGTATTGCTTTTGTAATAATGGGGAAATAGTAAATATCCTGTATAGGATGCTAAAATCTCTATTAAACAAGGAAAATACCTATCTTTGTAAAATAAGGGGAATAACTGGTGTTTCATTTTATTTTGGTTTGGGGGGCTAAGAACATTGTGTAGTAATGCAGGAGACTACATTGCTGCTGTCCCTGACTCTCACAAATGTGATCTGTGATCACAAATGAGATTTTGCTCCCCATTGCTCTCCATGTCTTTTTATTGTGAAGTGACAAAATGGGAATGATAGAAATGATCATCAGAATGCTCTTGTATTAATGATAGTGTTATGTACCCAAACACTTGTAAAAGGCTTATATAAAAGTGCACTGTTAGACTCACTAAGCATTGATCTGTGGCATTGAAGAATTTTATTATGGTGGGAATTAGCTTTGAATGCTCTAAACATGCATGGGTTTCCTCTTGTCATTGTAATTACACTGAAGAAGGTTCCATGAGTTGCAAGCAGCAGAAGAAAGTGGTTAAAGTATTTATTGGCAGAAACTTTAGTTCAATCATAAAACCCATTGTCTCCCTTGCTGAGGCTGCAGAGAATCCCAAGATCTTTTATTTGCATTTGCCTTGACATCAGTCTATCCATGAGCAGGAGAAAATGGGATGAGTGTGTTTGTGTATACACAGCAGGATTGAGCAATTCAAATTAATCCTCTAAAAGGAAAATAATACATACAATCACAGGCTTTTAAATTGATTTCCAATTTAATGTTCCTTGATAAAAATGATGCAATGGAAACCTATTAGCAGTTGCTTTCTAATGTCCCGAAACAGAAGTCTTGGTTGCTCTCTCTAATCACCTAATCTTTTAAAAAGAAGAGCAGAATGGCCTCTCTACAAAGCAATTCTGACTGTTTGATTTGACTCATTGGGGTGAGAGGAAGACAGGAGGGTATTGCAACTCATATGCTGCAAATACAATTCCACACGTGCAATGAAGTGACAACTGAATTCTTCATGTCAAAGAATCAGTGCTGGACTGTGGCATGTGAGCAAAGACATCTTATTACTCTTATCTGACTAGTGTTCTCTAAGAGCATCTCTGGTGTTCTCTAAGATTAAACCCTAATCTGACTGAGGAGAAGAAAGCTCAGCTCCCTGGAAAACAGAATATTGGCACTGATTTTCCTCAGCAGCTACCTTGCATTAAATGAAGCTCAGCTCTTTATTGTAAGACTAAACTGACCCCTCTCCACTGTCCCAGGCACTCACAGCTGCTCTCTGGTGGAAACAAAAAAATTCTGTTTTCCAAACAGAAGCCCATCATCTAAGATTTTGAACTTCTGTCTATTTATCCAAACATAATATAACTCATTTCTCTGATTGTTCTCTGGATATGAGCCAGATTTAAGAGCCTTAAATAAGTCTATGCTTGAAAATTTGTATCTGGATCTAAGTCTTTGACTATTTCTACCCCATAATATAACAGTGTTGAAACAGGTAAATTCACAGAAAAAAATTGCACTGACAGTATTTTGGGGTGCTGGTTTTGGCATCAGCTAAAAAATATGATAAAAGATATAAGGATATGACTGTACTGTGCAATACATGTTGTGCTGTATATTGTCAGAAAGAGGCTGATTTTCTTCATGCAAGCAAAATGTTTTGAGGTTAGGCTCAGGGGGTTTCTGTTCCCATGTACCAACCTTCCTGACAATTTCTATCAGCTCTTCATGTTTTAGGGCCTGAGACACAGTGAGATCACCTTTATACCAAAGTGCACATCCTACTGTATGCCTTAATACCATGGAGGTAAGAAAAGGAGCAGGGGTTCCTAATTCCATATGCTGAATTGCACTGAGCCCAATAGGCCTGTATAGAAGGTAGATTCTCAAATATTTGGGGGTTCAGAAACACGACCAGTGCCAGGTCTGGGGGTAGAGAGGCAGCAGGGCAGAACAGCTACAGAAATCGGAGTTAAGGATTTGGGCTTGGATTTTTATAGGAGCCCATGTAAGAAAAGGCACCTCTCTTCTATAGCCCATCATGAATACCTGGTAAATGTTTATATTTTTTACTACTGATCTCTCTCCATTTGTTGTAGTAAACTGGACCTGATTTCTTGATCTATCTCTCTGTAATCAGCTATCCTTATCCCCAAAACTGATTACAATGACTAAATTTAACTGTGTGCAGCAGTGTATTGTCCCATCAGATGGCACAGAGGAGTTCTACAGTCTCCTTGGAGTCACCCAAGTCAACTATTAATAGATACTTTTAATGTAAGAATTCCTTGGTGGTTCCATTTTTCTATGGTTGCAAGACATTCTGGACTTCTTATTTTCTCTCTGAAATTGTTGTGCTGTTTTCAGTACTTAAGAGACAGACTCCAAATGAAGCAGCCATTCCTAACCTATGCAGACAAAGGGAGTGGTTCCCTTAGCAACAGGAACCATGTGGAGGTTTTCAGAGAGCTCTCTTTTCCCCCTACTCGTGTTTTCTTTTAACTCAACATTTTGCACAGCATCTTGCATGGAGACTCCAACAGCTGGGCTAGAGGCAAGCAGCTCTTCTGGCTCTAGCTAACCCGTGCTCGAGGGGCAATTGTTCTACACTCATCAGACAGAAAAAATGATAATCACGGGTAAGTGAACTGGCACACAATCAGAGTTCACGCTGAGGAGGGGGAAAGTTTACTGGCTGGCAACCAGAAGTGTCCAGCACTTCCCAGTAGGCATGTATGCTTGAAGCAGGGGCACTAGTGTGATGCTTGCCTGGTTTTCTGATGGGATTGCATGTCTGCATTTAACATTTCAGGGGTTGGAAACGTTAGTACAACTGGGTTCTAGTCCTTAGAATGCTACTGACTTCCTTTACAGTCCTGAACATCTTATCTCATTTCTGTTTTCCTTCCTCATCCATTAAAAAGAGATTATATGCCATGAGGATCTCGGAAGGAGTGTAAAATACTGTAGAAATGGATTATATTGCTTGTCAAAATTGTATTTGCTTTTGAAGTTGATGATAAGGTGTGCAGAACCTAAGATAAAGTATTGATCTTTTATTGTGGATTTAACTGAATTAACTTTCCTGTAGATAGATCTAGTTGCTTTTCTTCCCGGTACAGAAGAAGAGAGGTCTGCATGTAGTTTTGCTACATATATGTGCCTAAGTAAAAGAATTTGTGTGTGCTGGTGTATAAGTAACAGAAATAGAGACATTTATTTCCCTCAAAATAGCTACAGCATGGATAAAGCAGTAGCTGTGATTCAGTGAAATCCAGCATACTGTAAAATAATGAAATTTAGCTTTGTATGTATTGAGCCAACACTTGTTCTGCTCTCCCTAAAGTGTTACATATGACCAGAGCTCTAGCCAATCTCAGTTGGAAAAGCCTAATGCATAAACTCCCTAAGTTTGTAGTCATTTTACCTAAAAAGAGATATCTGAATTATTCCAGTGTTAAGCCAGTTTATTTTGTGGGGGACTTGCATAAGGGATGAATTTGTCTCGTTTTCCTCTTTTTTCCTAATTTGCTGTGGAAAGTTCCTCTGGTCAAAATTTTTCATCACATGTGAATTAAAATTCAAGCATGCAAGTTCATATTTCAACAAATGCAGCATGCTGATCGTTTGGATGCAGACTCCCTTTGATTCCACACTCACAGAGTCTCAGAGTGTCGCAGTGAATGCATTCCAGGCATAGTGAATCCACTACAGGCAACTTAGTTCTTGTATTTCAGATGTGATTTGATTAATGCAGGCAAAAACAGTTGCTGTAACTGTATGCACAGAGTAGCTGCAGAAGTGTCATGCACCAGCTCCCCACAGTCCTGTCAACAAGAAACTGTCATTGCTCTTCATATTCCTTGCTCAGCACAAGCCTACAGATCCCCTGCTCTGTGCTGGTGCAGCACCCAGCATGTCTGAGGTCTTCCTGGCGATCACAAGTGACAACAGTCACAACATTCCCGTGTGTGTGGGGACTGACAGTTTGTCTCTCAGCTTCTATTTAGATGAAGAAAAATTGCCATGTTTGCACCTTTATGAGTAATACTAGATTTTGTGTCTGAATAAAGAGGAAGGCAATAGTCACTGAAATGAATTGTTTCCTTTTTCTCTCTGGGATTATAATTCTACCCTTTTATACCCTACTTCAAATAATATTACTGCTTGAATCAGTGATACTAGATAAGGAACAGGATTAAAATATTGTTTATTTAGTGTGAAGTGTTTGGGTTCCTAATAACCATTTGGCTTGTACATTTTGCAATATGTGAAGAAAATCCTGGGTTTAGGGTGTAGGGTTTTTTTAGAAAAGATTTTAAGTCATTGCATATTGATCTTCTTAATTACTTTCCTCATCCCTATTTGGTATCTAGTTCTGAAGTTTTTCCTTGTTCAGCATTTTCATGTAGAGTTTATTTTCAATTTTCATTCAGATGAACAAAAATGTCAGTCCTTTTGCCAGGCCTGCGGTTAGAGATCTTATATGACCACTGAGAACACTTTTAGTAACTTTACATTTAATAAGGTTGTGCTGTTATTAGCAATTGTTATACTATAGCTTTTATCCCAGCATTTGAAGTGCACTGCACACATAAATGAAGCCTACCCAGAAATCTGAAGACAAGGAAGTAACACCAAGGGATCACTTTATCCAGAAACTAAGTAAATAATAGGAATTCTAATAATGTACAGAAGTGTTATATGTCTTAGAAAAGGAAGCAAAGATCTAATGTAGAATAAGCAGAACAGATTGATAGCAACACCTCTTTCAGTTTCTTGATGCTTTACATATTGGACATCAATACAGACTAAGCTGAAACAGGAGAAAAAGTGGATGTTAGTCTTTAAGATTAAAGACATGTATGATGACTGACCAATAGAGAGAGGTATGAGAAGCTGATTTATGTGGCTGGCAGCCAAGGAGTTGGCAAAGTTTCATGGTTTCAGCAAGAGGAATAATCTCACATAAAT
Organism: Acrocephalus scirpaceus scirpaceus; assembly: GCA_910950805.1. NCBI lineage: Eukaryota > Metazoa > Chordata > Aves > Passeriformes > Sylviidae > Acrocephalus > Acrocephalus scirpaceus. Next base: position 8,098,207 of record OU383789.1, read on the forward strand.
CAAGTATCCAGATGTCATAATTTTTATATACTATATGATTTTTCAACACCAAGTAAAAGCCAAGGCTTATAACATAATTCTTTGTTCCATCTGATTTACTCATTAAAACATCAGCAGGTAAACTCCTTCAAGATACCTCTGGATACAAAGCAGATCATATATTAGGCTGTGTATGGCTTATGGCTTTTTATGTTGTAGTTCTGGAGGACTGGTGTGATGGTCTGGGGTGGTGCTGCCCCTTGCAACCTGTTATCACTCGTCTGATATATCATCACTAAAATACATCACTACTGCATCAAGTTGGGCAGGGGGCATTCTCTTCTGTAAAAACTTTTCAGAATTTTTGTGGGAAGAGCCAGAAAACCTAAAAATTACGAATGGTTCTTACGCATGTGTTTCCAATCCTGGAACTGGTCTGGCTTTCTCAGAGAGCCTTAAAGGATTTAAGAAGCCAGCACCAGTGACCGTATACAGTCTGTGGCTGTAGCTACAGTCCGAATACTTGGGTCACGTAAGTCCTGACTGATTATTGTCTAATTTGCAGACTTTGTATTGTGGCTAGAGATATGTATGTGAATCAAATGCCAGTTAGCACATGGGACTAATGGCCCAGCTACTTGCTTAAGCAGATGGAAGGTTTGAAAAAGGACAAGTCACCCCAAATTTTTCATTGCCCCCCCCCCCCCCCCCCGCCCCCCCCCCCCCATTTAGTCACGTTGTATTGCTGAGCCATGCACAGTTCTTGCTGTAGTGTTAGGTAAGAGCAGTGTGCTCTTACTGACAGAGGTAACAGCAGCTGTAAAAACACTGCAGCAATGAGCTTAGCTGGTTCCAGGCTGATGAGAGGGCAAACTCTTCAAAGACCCATGAGAGTACTCTGGTTTCTAAGCACCACTGCTTTCACATCTTCATTCCTAGTGTTGCCATTACTAACTCATTTCTGACAAAATTTTTTATAATTACATTATGTTAAATTGATGTGTAGGCTTATTGGATGTGGTATAAACTGTACTGAATAAACAAGTAGAAAATTTTAGAGCCCAAAGATCTGTTTCACTGAAAAATACATATTCCCCAGCTATTAAGATGTAAAACTAGCAATGTAATGTGCTGAAAATATAATGGCAATGAGTAGCCCACATACATTTTCTAAAGTGCAAGAGTAGGTGGGACACCTGAAAATGTTCAGCAAGGAGTTTGGGTAAACAAAACTCATTTTAAAGTATTTTCAAATTCATAAATATTATGCATATGAGAAGAGTTAGATTAGTGTTTGATATCTCTGCTTGAATGTTATCAAGAGAGTTTTAATGGACAGCCCAAGGGAGAACCAGTAATATTTCCTTATGTCCTGCTTCTATTAATTATTTAGCCATGGGATTTGAGGAGCTGTTTTCTTCTCTTCCTACAGCAAGTCAGTTTTCCCTTTCTTTTTTTTCTTTTAACCAGAAGGAAGTCCATCACAGATTTTGTAGCCTCCTCTTGTGTCATATTCAAAACCTATGTTAAGGATCATCTCATGTGTGATTCAGATTGGGTTTGTTCTCTGCTAATAAACCTTGAGAATTTGGAGTGCATTTTAGAGGAGTTCAAGATGAGCTTGAGGCTGATATCTGAAGTTGTTTTCCCCAGAAGCATGTCAGAAATGTGCACAGAACAGCTCTGAGGTTATTGTTTGTGTCCTGCCTCACAGCAGAGTCTGAGCTAGGAAAGACAGAAATCTGCAGAGGGATCCTAAAACACTCCTTCCTAAATCTTTTAAGGCTAATGTCTCCTTTCCTTTTGTAGTCTGACAATATTGAAATTAATGATCTTTGGATTTAAATTTCACATAGAGTCAAGCTGAGAAGATGTACCTGACTCCAAGTTTCTTCTAAATGCAAAGTTGCTGCAGCTTTTGTTCTGAGCTAATCCTTGTGGGACTCATATGGCAACGCTCAGCAGGCCTGGGCTCCTGAAGATGTTCCTTTGAGGTCAGCAATTGTCTCAAGCAAATATTTGCTACTTCATAAATATCTGCTTGTATAGGCTGGATTCTATAGCCTCTCTTTTGGGCAGTACAAGATTATACAACAGCCATCATGCATCACCAGGGGAGGAACAAATTCTTTTGGAAAAGGAGAGTAGATACTCAGACTGAAACACACTGTTTTTTGTAGCAAAACTAAGATTTAGATCAGTCAGATTGTCACTTGAAATAGATAGAAATTTCAGGTCCAACATTTTAATGGCAAAATTAACATGTTGTGGAAGTTGACATATGCAGCCAGTGCACATTCGAAAAGTGAAGGAGAAGTTTGAAATATTTCACTGAATGTATGATTACAGTGGTTGGGGAAGTTTATATAAGAACACTTAAAATTATGACCATATTTTTAAAACTGTTATAATGAAGTATATCAGATTTGTTCAGAAGACAATGTTAAGTTAGAATGTCCATTTATCCATTTGTACCTCTTAAATATATATATATATATCACTAGGCATTTTGTACATGAAAAATAAAAAAATTGAAAAAATTTGATCTATGATCATTGCAAAAGAATATGGAAAAGAACTGGCCATTTTTATTGGATTCTGTCCAGTGTGACAATACTTTTTTGGCTCACAAGAGAAAGTAATCATTCAATTTTTATTTAATACATAGACAGAAAGTTATTATTTAAAAAAAATCAACATAGCACTTTACTTTGAGTTGGAATTTCAAGCAGATGATGATTTTTAGGGGCTTTTGGAAAATGAATGGGCTGACATAGTATAAAATGTGCCACATCTAGCTGGTTAATGTTGATTATTTTTAGAAGTGGCCTCCATTGTCTAATGCCTCCTGATTGCTTTCCACTGCTGTACTGTGTATAAAGAAACCCTGTAGCATCACTGGAGAGTTGAATGTCTCTATGTAGTTTATTTAAAGTGTTCTTAAGTTTTCTGGCACAATTTTGTATTGACTTAGACTGATGCTGCCTAAACTTGACCATGGTGGTCAATTTGAGATCGAAAGCGAATGCCACAATAATGGTATGTTCTCATATAAATTATATTTTATGTCATTATCTGTATCTATTTTGAGCATTTAGGAGAGCAAGTGGCTGTCTGAGTGTTCACAGAGGTAAGGATTAAGCCTCCACTGTAACAGGTTTCATCACTACCAAATTTAATTGAACTACTACAGGCCATATTAGTTAAAGAATGATTTCGTACAGCAGTACAAGAAAAATAACTCTATTTCATTCACGTAATAAGAAGCTGAGAATTGCAAGACTTGATGTCTTATAGCGAGGCATATTTTTTTGCATCATGACATGCTACAGGCCTTTTTAAATTCCATAAGTTGAGGGGAAGATGAAATTTCAGAGAGCATACTAGATTCTGAATAATGAAAGCAAAAAACAGGATGAAGGGAAAGAATAGTGTGAGTGGTTTCATTTTGTCACTGCTTGTCTGCAGTTTAGGGATAACCATAGCTCTGGACAGCTCCCATCCCATCTCATATTGTCCCTATCAAACAACACTAACTCCTTGCTATTTTCTATTTAAAGGAATGGAACAGAATGGCAAAAGCTTTCTCCAGTTGATATCTGCTGTCGTGTTCACAGGGCTCTTCCTTTAAACACACAGGATGCCACATTTAATCTGTGAAAGTGGTATTATTTACACTGAGCATAGTCAGCCCTCACTGCCTGATTATAGTGCCATTTAGGATCAGATTTAGATTCATCATTCAAGAGACAAATAAAGCATTGGGATAGAGACAGGAGAGATGCTATAGGAGGATGGTAATGGAAAAGTAAAATATTTTAGCTTGTTACCCCCAGTCTCCCTGGCTGTCCAGTCACAGAGTCCAGGGTGCCTTTCCAGGCAAGGTGGCCAAGTGAGAGATAAATGTATGTGGTTTTATACAAACTTCATAACTTGCAGCTGAACATTATTTATAGATATTAATTAGTTCTCTGTCTTTGCTATGTTGTTATGAATCTCTATCCAGTTTCTGACATGTTTTTCATTAGGCTGATTAATACTGAATTTTAAAATTATTAAAAAACTAACTGCCTTGCAGGAATCTGTAGAGAGCAGAAAGGTGATAGTAATGCAGTGCTTTAGTGCTAGACAGAAACTGCATTGAGAATAACTGTTCATTGTTGCGGGGAATTTTTTTCCTTTGAAAATTTTGCTGAGCTTAATATTGCTATTGAAAAAGGTGATGCTTTAGATTTCATATTTCAGCTGTTGACATAAAGTATGTTTAGTTATAAACTAAACTGAGCAAACTCTCTGTAAATCGTATGTCTCAAACCTTACTCTTGCAAATACCTCCTCATGGGTCTTACCCCACCAAATTCAGCTCTTTATACATATAAGTGTACTGATTTGCATTCTTGCTTTAAATCAATGAGCTAGAAAGATTACGGCCTTCAGGACACTGATGGGTTAGTGCATGTGAGCAATAAAATATGTAATGTACCAGCGTTCTTTCAAACTGCCCAACCAGCTTTATTGGGACTTTTATCCTGCTCACAAAGTTTGCCTTACAGGTCCAGGTTTCAACACTGATAGAATTCCCAAAAAGTGACTGGGTTGTTTATTTCATGTTAGCTCAACTCCTGCATTTCTTAAAGAGGGTTTTTAGATTTATCTTGGAATTTCAAATTAATGTTATAAAGGATTTTTGTTGGGACGGAAAGAGAACATAATGCAAAAGCCTCTAAACTTTATGGAAGTTTTTAGCTGATTTCAATGAGCTTTGAGTTGAACTTTCAAGACAAAGTTCTTTTAGAGAAACTTTTAGAGAATTAGCTTACTTAATTACACATCATGTTTGTAAAACTGATAAATTTTTTTTCTGTCATGGTAAAAACTCCATGGTCTTTAGGATCAGAATCCTGAAATTTTCAGTACCTAGTAATGGAGCTGAAATAGTAGCTCATACTTCATTTTAGCTTTGTTGTTGTTTTTGTTGTTCCTAAAGACCAAAATTACATATAAAACCAAGACACCCAAGTGGTGAGACACAGGAATAGGACTAAGCAGGATCAGCTGTTAATCATGTCTCCACCACTGGTAACTAAACCCACAGATAACTTTCATCTCTTCACCTGACTGATTCCTCTGTGTCTTATTTATATTGAAAGCTTGAAAGGGAAAGTATTCTCTCTTGCTATCTGTAGAGGACATAGACCCAGTTTCAGCAGGGGCCTCTTGATACAGTAGTAATAAAAATGAACCATTAAAGCCTAGAATAATTGCTTTAATTAGATGGTTTAGAACTGACCAACTTCCGATTACAGTAGAAATGTGCCGTGCTGGCTGCTATACCAGGGACAGAATACCTGGTTTTTGTCCTTAAGCTTGCCAACAATAGTTTTTTCAACTGGAGTTACCTTTATTTCCCCAAAACTGAAATGAAATATCAGTATGGTAACAAACAGAACAAAAATGCAAGCCATGTGTCCACGTGTTACTAAATTGTTCTATTTTGAAAAATCCCAAACTACACTATAGTGTATATTCCTTCCCCCATGCAAAATCTATTACATTGGGGATCTCCATAGACCATAATTCAGTCTTTGCATTCAACACATTCTCTATCATTGCCTTCATATTTCTGTATTGCAAGCATAAGAGTAATTTTGTTCAAATCCAAAATTTTTCTCCTTTCTAGAAATTCTGGTTTCTGTCCATAGTTCTCTAGTTTTAGTTGGAAAAAAAAATAAGTAACAGTTTTTCATTTATAAAGTTCCAATTTGGATGGAGCTCTGAGCATGCTAGAAAAAGTGTTCCTACCCATGGCAGGGGAATGGAATGAGAGGAGCTTTAAGGTCCCTCCAAACTGAAGCCATTCTATGATCCTATGATTTTTACTAAATTTGTGTTGTCAGTTTTTAACAATTCAATGCTACAACACAGAATATGCATCATGTTTGATAAGTGTGGGAAACTGGAGATAGAGAATCCTTGGTTTTGTCCAAAGATTTACTGGAATCTTCTGCTGTCCTTGTCTGTCTGGCAAGACCAGGGAAATTCTTGTAGACAATTAAAAAGAAAAAAAATAGGCTCAGGGTTAGAAGAGTAGAGTAAATCAGATCAAGTATTTCCTTCCCCTAACAAAACATGAATAGTTTGTACATGATTCTGCAGGTGAAATTCACTATTAACAGTTTCCTGTTCTTTGGTTAAATCTTAAATGGGAATGGAGAGCTTCCAAAAGTTCTCACTCATAGTTCTTACTATGGCCACTGATAATGGCTTCCCCTAAATGTGGGGCAATGTTCCCTGTGTGTGAGACAGCTCTCAGTGTTGAGAGATCAGTAGGCATTTCATAAAATAACAGCTTGTTCTCACGTACAAGGAGTATTTTAAAACAGTAGCTTTTAGAAATCGGTTTTCCTTGGGAGTAACTTCATTTCTTGATTTAAAGCTTGGACTCAGAGATTTGTACAGGGACAACTGGATTACTAATATGCAAAACCAGGCACCAGCAGACACATAATATACCTGTCTGAAGATACTTTTGAAATGTCACCAAAGATAGTTAATAGCTAATAGCTAGTAGAAAAATTCTGTAAAGGAAGCTAAGGTGTCAGATTCTGTGTGCTAGAGAATGCAGAAACTCTGTGTGGTCAGTTCGAACACTCAGTAAGTACCAGGGATTTTATTCCACTTTCTAAAGATTTGGGTCATGGTGAGCAGATTAACATAGGGAGTTTCTGCTAAGGAATTGCTGTAATAGGTTGTAAATTTGTGTCTCATTGTAATTTGCAGTAATTTCCTGAATAGACAAATGCAACAGAAAATGAAAGGGAAATAAAAGAACAGAGAAAAGCCAAGCAAACCTCAGCTTGCAATCCAGACTGCAAAGCCGGAAAAAATCCCCAGTTTCCATCTGGCTGAACAGAAAGGAAACATGATGTGTAAGAGTGGATATTGAGATCTCCTTCAAGTTCAAACGAGGGCAGCTATGCATCCTTAGAGAAGCCATGACCATACTTGTATGGGTAGAAATGTAAAAAAAGCCTGTCAGCAACTTTGTGGGTTTGTTTTCATGTTCTGTAAGACAATCACTGGTGGCAGACAGACTACTCCTATTTGCATCTGACTAATCTGCACTGGAGGTACAAAAATGAAATATGATTTTTGCCTAGTTTCTCCTGGTGAATGGTTTGTGGGGAGGTCACACATATATTTGGTCAGACATGTTAGGAAAAAGTGGCAAAAATAAATTATTTGCTAACCACTATGAAAATGAAATGCAGCCCAATCTATGGGATAGGTGGAGATTTTTGCATGTAATTCTGTTTTACTGCACTGAAGCTGAAACACTTGTCCCTCACAAACCTCTGTTTGTGTAGAAGTGGGACCATCTTTTCTGCCTCCATTCAAAAATATTAGAAATGGTTCACATAAGCCAGGCACCTGAGTATGTCTTCATTTTAACTGTTGCAGTCTGATCTTTTCCTAAATTGTTCTCCAAAGGAATTCCATAGGGACGTGACTTTAACTGGAGCAGGGAAACAGTTTACAGGTGGGTTCACTCTTCTTTCCTCAATACATCTTCCAACAGAGCTATTAGCATTTTGATTACAAGATTGATTACATCAGCATTTTGATTACAGGATTTTCTGCCTCTCAGGTAAGTATTTACTGCATTTTAAACATCTATGTCATTAACAAGACCACATCTATTTAAATTAAGTGTATAATTTAGTATTTTACTGCTTGGGAGAAAAAAGATTTTTCCATACTAATTGAAAGAATACTAGAAAAGACACTACTTCAATAGGAGATTCCAGTGTTGTCTTACTGATTGCTCTAGTGATGCTTACCTACTTGATCCATGAAATCAAGATCTGAGCCAAATTTTGGCTTAGATTTTCACAGCGTAGATTTTCACAGTTTGCAAATGGTAAAAATCTGTTGCGCTGAAACTTCTAACTTGTTTTCAGGCTGTCAAAGATCGGAAAGAAACCAAAAACTAAAAAGCCAAAAACTAACTGAGAACCCAAAACCTGAAAGTTTCACCAAACTGGAAGATGGGTTGAGGTTCCCTTGTCACAGTGTAGAACACTGAGTGTGACATTTACAACAGCAAATACTCCTTTCCAGGTTAGAATTGTAAAGCTTTTAAAGTAAGGTTCTTCAACTTAATTATGGTGATATCTGTGAACTTCTTCTAATTTTTAGCTGCAAAATCATTGGGTGTCTGGAAATAAACAGTATAAGCTTTTAAATAAACCACTTTAGGTTTCAGAAATTACCATCTTCCAGTAAAGGATTCTTCAGCTGGCAGAATAAATTCCCTTTATATTTAGGCTTTCTCTACACACCAGTTCTATTGACTTCGGTGGACTCTGTATATGAAACAGGACTAATCTACAGTGGAGGAATGTCCTGAATAGCAAGAACAGCTTTTCAGTAACTGGGTTGCATATAGAGCACTGAAGAATTTGCATGGTTACACATGTTGTAGAAGATTAAATATAAAGGCACTTTTACCTGTGTTGTATTCCTCTGAGAAATGGTTTTTCCCCTCAGAGACCCCCTGAAGCTTGTGCCATATATTGGACCCTTCTTCCCTATCTTATCTACTTCTGACCCTATTGGCTGAAGGCCAATATCCTTCCTTGGCCATAGACTAGATAAACCCCTGTCTTTCCTGTTTCGCTCTCTTGCTCCTCGCCCTCTCGCTCCTGGAACACCACATGGGAGAATAAAGCATGGACTGAAGGTGAGGGGTGAGAGCCACCCTTTTTGATATCTTTATTCTGTCTCTATGAAATATATTTCCCTAAAAGCCCTGAGAAACTGAGCTAGCTTTAGCCTTGAGGCTAGCTAGAAGGGAAACAATATATTTTATACCTGCAGGAATGAAATCCATCTTGTCAGCTAGTTTGAAGACTCATCAGAAGGAATTTCCTGTTGTGGCCAATTTCATCCCTCCTTCCTCTGTCCCCATTACGTCTTTGCTATGCCTCCCTTTCCAGCTCTATCCGAATATATTTTCACTACGGCACATTTAGTTATCAATCAACAGGAATCTCAGCTGCTGTTTTGCTTAGGGGACAAACTGTTCTTTCTTCATACTAACAAGGAATGCCTGAAATAGCCAGACACACAGCACTGATTGATGCAGCTACAGTTTATACACCTAGATTCAGACAGTCTGAAACTGCTAGAATTAGTGGCTTATTATTAGAAAAATATTTCTGTTAGACTTATAATTTAAAACCATTTAAATGCCTCAGACATAATCACTGAAGTTAAAGTTTTAGCTTGTAAAGTGCTTGATGGTGTGAATTAGACACATCTGCCAGTCTCAGGTGCATTTGCTCTTAGTGTTTTTGCTGTTTAAATGGGGTCTTTTGTATTTCTCTGATGTGATATCTGGGATTATCAAGATTGATGCACATCTTTTTATAGATCAAGGTATGTCCCCATATTAACAGTTTAATTTGGGGGAACTTGGAAGAAATATGATGGGACTCCAAAAGTTTAGGACACTTAATGTTTCTGCATGAACAGAAAACAACCAAACATTTTCACTTGACAGCCTTGAGCTGTGTGGTTTGCTCAGCTTGTGGATACCACTGCTCAGGGAAAAAACCAAGAGGTTCCTGAAGGAATCCTACAGTTGCTGTAGTATTGGCAAAAGCAACAACTCCTGCTTCTCCTGGATTTATTCCATGACATATACCAAAATTAAGGGCTCCAAAGAGAACCTGTTGGCAGTGAAGGGAAAGTACCAAGTGAGGTGTGACAGGAGCAAGATACTACACAAACAGGGTCTATGGGACAGGCAGCTCAGTTTTGCCACACACATGCTTTTTGCCTCTGCCTGGGACTCAACCTAATGGTGAGCCTTTCTAGTTTGTACAGGGGAGTTTTGGTTTGTGACTGGCTTTCATCACAAAAATGAAGCATGATTTAAAAGCTACGCCAGCACAAAATACAGAATGTTGAGCTATTGGAAGCCTGTCCGAAGGCTGCATTAGCCTGAGTGTTCAAAAATAGGGCATGGGCTGCCCAGAAGGGGAAATCAGAAAACATGAGGGACTAAAAGAGATTTGTGACTCCAGCTGAGATTCAAGGCTGTGTGTTGTGAAAGCAACAGTCTGTGCTCAGAAAAAGCTGTCAAATGTTTGGAGTACCAGGACACCTGAGCAAGGACTGTCCCTTCCATTGTGTTGAACTGTGGATGGGCTGCAGCTTTGCCACCTGGGTTAATGCAGTACTCTGAGTTTGTCTTACTGTGCAAAATTGTCAGAGAAAATTATCACTGCACTTAAGAAAGCTTTTAACTGGTGGCGTTCTACTAACTAAAAACTTTTCTGGGAATACAAAACACTTCAAAACATTTATGAAGGCTGATGGAAATACTTATTTATTTATCACCTGATCAACATATTATCATCATCCCTATTCTGTTGTAGCCTTGTCTATCAGAACATCTGCTTGAATCATGTAAATCTTGTGAATTGATAAACTAAAAAAAGGTGCTATAAAGCAGCAGATTTCTTTCATTAAACGCTTATGCTTTAAAAACCCCTGGTTTTGTTATTTTAGCAATCCTCTTTTAAAAGAGGATATTTTTTGTGGTCCACTATCTCATTCTCTCTATCATCAGTTAAAAAAAAAAAAAAAAGAAAAGTCTCTGCACTATTGTATTTTACTTTTGAACTGTGCTATTCACCAGCTTTCAAAGAGAGAGAGAGAGAGAACTTCGAGTTGGTCCAGGGGGGAATCAGAGCCCTCTGTGCAACCCTGAGATTATGTGGGGCTGCACCCAGGGCTGGCTGTGTACTGGGGGTCACAATGTCAGCCTTCCAAATTGGTTGCAAAATGAGATTATTTTCCAGCTCTGGCAAAGGACATATTTTTTTCCCCATTTTTACTCCTGGTGGCTTAGCTCAGTGTGTTGGCCTGTAGGGCACAACAATACCCAAACTGGTGGCTGTGCCAGACCATTGTTCCCATGTCTGTCAGAGCACTGAGTCACCCTGTGAGCAAACATGGGGTGTTCAGTACATCCCTGTTCTCTTTCTACAAGAATTGCTCTGAAAAGGTTCTTATAACTGGGGCAGTGGTAGGAAAAACACAGTATTGATTTCACAGCTTATCTGAGACAAAGTCTTGTTTTGCATTCTCTGGATAATTTGAGATATCCTTTATAACGAAGACTTTCAGACATCCCTAAGAAAAGAAAGAATTTCAGAGCCTTCTTTTAAAAGTTCATTCTGATAAAAGTCCTTTATATTTAGCCTGTCTTGGTGAATCTCAATACCTGTACTGTATTTAAATGAAACATAACTTTTTTCTCTATTTATTTACATTTCATTTGTTTCAGAAAAAAATTCCTACTATAGTCAGTGACAATATGCAAGTGTTTGTGGTTTTTTTAAAATCTGGCTCTGAATAGTTAATATACTTTTATATAAATTAGGGCTAAATTAATGACATGTTTACACTAACAACACTAGGACTGTTTGCACTCTCAAAGCACTAGGAAGTTCATGCAAGGGCATATTTCTTATTTTTATTTAACATCCCAAATTTTGTTGACTCAGAGTCTTAAGGTTAATAGGCATATTTATAAATATAACCACATCAATCTATATTGTGGCTCTCAGTAAGTGCTAGAGAGGAGTTGTTTGCACAGGAAGCTAAGACAAATTAACTAAAGATATGATTTTAAAGTGTATTAGTTAAAGTGCATTAAAGCTTGGTGTGAATGCTCTCATTCAGAAATAAAGTGGCTGTAGTTCACTTTACCTTAATGCACTTTAAATTCACACCTTTCAGCTAATTTAGCTTAACTTCCTGTGTGGACAAGCCTTAAGATTGTTCCCATTAAATGGCTCTGCTGAGCTTTATTTTCTACTTCTTAAATCCAAACACGTAAAATAGTCTTACATTCTAAAGAGACTATGTTTTAAAAAGAGAATTTGTTGTGAGTCTTCCAGTCATAAAATTTGCTTGAATGGAGTTGTAAGTGGTAAATTTTAGGATTAACTGTATTTTGTAATTTTTATTTTTAATTCCAGGTACAACATTAATGAGAGATAGGATGTATTTATCAAGCAAAAGCCATAAGACATTATGGGCAGCACACAAAATTATGAAAAATCATACTCAATGAGTCTGGATTATTTTTACTCAGGAACCTATTGGAGCAGAATAAAGAGAGTTTGAACTATTTTTTTTCCAGGATTTCTAAACTTTTAAAGCTCTGGAGAAAAGATGCTGCACATGAGCAGATCGACCCAGTTGCACATGCGCAGTGACCTTGGTGCTGTGGGGATGTGAAACTTGGCATGAGATCTGCACACAGAGCTCTGCCCATGACCCCTGGTCCCTGGCATGGCAGTGCACAGATATTTTCTGTTTAAAAAAGTTACTTCCTTTCTCTATTGTTTAGCAGTAATTTTGGTAGAGGTATTCCATTCTAAAATAGACGTTTGACGATTATTTACTGCAGTACTTTTATGTATTTTAGGGTGCTTAAAATATAGAAACTATTTATCATATTACTCAGAATAGATTTTTCATTAGTATTGGTTTAGGTTTGTATCCTTTTGTTCTCATGTTTATTATGAGATAATAAACTGCTTCTGTGGTTCCCTATAAGTTGGTGTCCCAAGTACTGCACAAGGCTAGGTGATTGAAATGGAACCAAAAACAAGGATGTGAATTAGTGGTTGGATCAACAAGGAGTGTTGGTCCTGATCCAGCACCCTACCTGAGCTTCCACTTAATTTTCAAGTATTTAAGTGGTCTCATTTTCAGTGGAATACTGAGACTTCTGAGGTGCTAAAGAAAATCATGTGCTTAATGGTTTCCAGGGCTAGGGCCAGAATGCTGAACACATTTTAGGGTTTAGCACATTGCGTTTGACTCTGCTGATGACATGAACTGTAACCAGGGAGTTTTGATCAGAGCTGGCACATGGCTCAAAAGAGACTGTGTGGCAGCTGATAGCTAAGTGTGTGTGTAATAAAAACTGTCATTCTGGTCTTCAGATAATGGTGACAAAGCTCCAGTTTTCTTTTGCCATTTGTCTTACTGTTCACATTGTTAGGAAGCAGTGATACAATCCTTAGAGCGGCCTTTATTACCTTTGAACATAATTTCTGTTCCCTCTTTGCATGGTTGATAAAAGTTACAAATGTTTGAGGAAATGAAACTATCAAGTAACTGTAATTTCTGATGGCCTTTTCCGTAAAAACTAACCCCTATGTGAAATAGAAGAACAATAGATGAAATTGTGGTTTTAAAAAATGGGTAAAAAATAGTAGGCAGATATGGTAGTGAGGTATATTGTCAAAGATCAACTTCTTCACACACTTCAGTAATGAGTCAAAATATATTAATTGGTGCTTGAAAATGCATTAGTATTTAATGTAGATTTACAGACTATAAAGGAAAAAATCTTTAGAATCATGAATGGTTCATATATTTGTAAGACTATTTTGCCACTGGCAGTTAGGATTATATTAATGTTTTCTGTGAGCCTGACAGTAATATGTTGTCATCTCTTGAATCAATCATAGAATATCATGGAGGTAACATGTCTTAATAAACATAGGCAAGAAGCATTGTACAGATACCATTGGCGTTACAGGATCACCTACAGACTGTATCTCATTGGGTTTTGCCTGTAAGAAAGCAGGCTCACTGTGCAGGCAGATGATGGATGAGGTTGGAAGGGGTCAGAGGAACAGGAAATTACTTGGTGACAGTCATATAACAAGAATAGAAACAAAGTGTCCTCACTCCCAAGCCCAGTGTGTTAACCAGCATTCCATGCTGCTGCTCCACTTCTCTGATCACTTGTTTCTTAAGCTCAACCACTGCTGGAAATTGGACCCCCTGTACCCTGCATGCAACAATGAGCTCTACCAAACTTTTTAGTAGGTAAGTTGAATGGGCAGGTTTAGCATCTTACTTAGTAAGTGTAATATCAGGTTTCTAATTTTATCTGCAGAGACCATCATTCCAATTCTATTTTAACACCAAAATAGCATGTCAAGCAAAATTAATTTGGCCCAAATAGTGAGTTTATCTCGTTGTTTCTTCGGTACATAGGATAGGTAAAAAGTTGTATTTCTAGTTGCTTCCAGACAAAAGTGTAGTGTGTGGGAAGGCCTGCAAATTTCTGAGGTTTCTGCAGCCAAGTGTTTAGATAAAGGGATGACTGTCAAAGGAAACGTTTTTTCAAGCTGAAAGATGAATAATTAACTGTCTTAGGTTGCAATGCAAGATGTAATCAGAAGTATGTATTCTATCACCATATGTTGAAACCAGGTGGAGCAATGTTCTTTATCTCTTCCATGACCCATCCCTCAAAACACTGAGGGGATCTTCTGTTAATGGGCCAGCTGTTAAAACAAGATGGGGCAGTGTTCTTTATCTCTTCCATGACTCATCCTCACTCCAGGGGATATCTGCTGTTAATGGGCCATCGAGTGTCACTACATGACTGATAAAATTACATCTTCCCATTGGGAGATGCTCCATCCAGGGAGAGGAACCAAGCATTCCTACTGGATAAAAATCTGAGTTTTGGGAACACCCCAGCAGCCTTTTTCCACTGGATTCTCAGAGGAAGAACAGACCCATCCCACCACCACTGGACCTTCAGAGGAAAACTACACCTTTCTACAGGATCACTGCTTCAGCAGAACTACATCGCTCACTCCAGGAGGACTGCAGCCATGACTTAATTGGATTGCTGACAACACCCTGACCAACAGGGTGTCAGTTGTATTCTGACTCTGTCTGTGGTTTTTTTGTACTACTGCATTTTTATTTTAATTTTCCTAGTAAAGAACTGTTATTCCTATTCCCATATCTTTGCCTGAGAGCCCCTTATTTCAAAATTATAATAATTTGGAGGGAGGCGGTTTACATTTTCTATTTCAAGGGAGGCTCCTGCCATCCTTAGCAGACACCTGTCTTTTCAAACCAAGACATTAACATGTACCAGCCTTTAAGCTTAAGTCATAAGCTCTGTGGACTCTTTTCCCTGGTACAACCTTTTCATCTTATAATAAGTTTTTTTGTTTTGGTTTTTTTTTTTTAAAAAGGGAGTTAATTCTATCATTGGAATCAAACATTCAATATTGTGTCAAGCTGGAGTGAGAGGAGGAGCAGTGAGATTGTTTCCTTTATGCTGCAGTGTGAAAGTAGTAAAGGATACAGGGAGAGGAATGAACTATCCCACAAGAAACATTGTCCATGTTGTACACATGGACATCAGCTCACAATTTCAGCATGTGAAAGTTTAGCTGTTGTATTGGGTCACAACATGCTTTAATATTATTGTCATTACAGTGACTCAGGAATTTCTGTTTGGAAACAATTCTTCATGCAAGCCTTTACTGTGAAGAAATACGGGATACCACACCTCCAGACTTTACTTTCTGAATGAAAACTTTAGCTTCCAATAACTTGACACATTCAAACATTTATCCAGGTACCACGAGAGGCCAACTGGAGCATCAGCAACTGCGTCCATTGGCAGTTTTATTAAGACAGTTCTTACAAGAAACATTTCAGTGCTCTCACTACAGCTGTTGTCTACCTGCAGTAGAGCTGGCACTCTCCAGAGGTTTTGGGCAGACCTGCCCTACCACGTGTGCTTTCAATTCCAGGTACACTCAGTAAGTCACGTCCTTCAGGAAGGATCCAACCCACTCCACAAGCTCTGTCTGTTTTTTCCCTGTATGCCCAGATTTGCTCCATTCCTCATGTGCACAGCAATGATCCCCACCCAGGAGGTCTGACACGATGTTTCCAAGGTGTTGACAGCAAAGGTGTTGCACAGCACATCTGTAACTACTGCAATCTGGATTTACTGTAGGAATTTCCAGAGGCTGAGTCTCACATTTAGCTGAAGCACTTGCAATCAGAAGCAGTCGCTGTAGAAACAGAGCACTGGGTTGTTACACTATGGATCAATGAGAGATGAGGGAAGGAAGGAACAGCTCAAACCAACTCTGCTGTCACAGAAAGTGCTCCTGAATATTCAGCTTTTACATGCATGTGCTCAGAGTAACTACAAGCACGTGTATTAATGCAGCACTGCTCCTCAGAGCAGGAGATGGGGTCAAGGTTGGACACCCCAGCAGCAGCCTGAGGGTGTGCACAATGTTAGTGTGGGATATAGAGTCAGGTTTGCACAGGGCAGTGCTGAGGATGGGCTTGGGCTGCAGCAACACCAAACACAACCCTGCTCTGCAAACACTCTGAGTACTTCAGAGAGAGCTACAACTTATGCTTCACTTGCAGTATTATTTAAGGATTATTTTTCTTCTGAAATACGGAAGAAAAGTCGTTCCTGAATTTCCAGAGAAGAAGAATGACGAGCTTTTTAAGTATGGTATATTATTTAATCGTTGATGGAAATAAATGGTACTGCATGTCCTATAAACATATCAGCTTACTAAATTCTCTGTTTACCAAAAGAATGTGGCCAGCATGCTCAGATGTGCCTGGTTTTTACTTTTTAAAAACTTCTTTGTCTGCTCTAAAGAAAATTAATTAGCTTTAGAAATTACACTTCCATGCAAATTGTTGTCAGATAATAAATATAGCCTAAGCGTCAGCCAAAATACCAAGTCTATGGCTCTCATATTTGCATTCTGTATTCCTTCACTGTCCACTAAGGCAAATTAATTACCCTGTGTTTCTTTTGCAAGTCAGCAGGAGGTAAATTGGTGTGGTAGAAATGAAAGGGCAGAGCCTAAAAGAAAATTCTCAATCAATTTGTTAAGTCTTAGTTTCTCTTTACTGCATTGTTTTGCAACATCAAAGCCTGAAAATTAAATGCCTGGCATTGCTCTGAGCATTGTCCTAGTGCTGCTGGCACAGAAACTGTTAGCAATGAAAGAAAATGTCAGAGGGCTTTTTGAATGGCAGCTAAAGGGCATCACTTAAATCTGTTTCCTTTAAGTTCTAAAAAATCATTCATTATTTTTAGAGCTATTGAATAATATGAACTTAATTTTTTTTCTTTTTTCTTTTTTTTGAGCATTCTTGTATCTTGGTCTTTCCATGTGGGAGAGATTCCATCTCAATTATTTCATGAAGATGATATGTCTTTTGCCATTCTGGGTCATCTTCCATTATATTCAATGGCCTTTAAGTTGCATTTATATATATAAAGAGTGAAGTGGTTTTGAGTGTATGCCTAGCTCCTACTCTTACACCTGGGTTTAGATTAAAGAACTGAAGGATGAGGCAGAAGCACAGTGTGTGTATATAAAGGGGAGAGACACTAGGGTTGAAAGGAGCTGAAAATATTAGTAAAGCTTATTATTTTTTAAACTTTATTTTGTATTTATATATAGGGGCAAGTCTAGGGAGTTCACAAAAAAAAAAAAAGTCAAGTGGGTTGGTTCCCTCACTGAAGGGGTTAAAGATCTGACTGATCTGAACCTTCAACACAAGTGCAAATTGAAAGATGTAGATCTGATCTCACAAGTCTAGACACAACTGTCAGCTACTTTTAGCCATTGTTCTGTATTGATTTTTATGTTCTTATTTTTATTTAATGAACAGGTTATTTTTCTCTTCCTCTGTAATTCTGACCTCATTCAGTAGAATCTCAAGCTGTAATTCCCCTTAAACTTTCAAAAAAAATCTCTTCCAAAACAGGTTCAGAAAGCAGTTTCCTGTGAATTTTTATGAGGATGTTATGAAAATTAGGGTGGCATTTTTGACCCCATTTAATCTCCAAGCATCTGGCTTGCACTGTTCTGTTTGGTGATGTTTCTTTCCTCCAATATGACTTTGATAAATACTTTTGGTAGGCTGCTTACCCTTTACAATTCAAAGCATTAGAGTTATTTACTACACTCCTGCAAACTTTCCTATTGTTTCCACTGTCCTTTGTATCAAATAAGTTGGAGACCAGCACCAGCTTTGCAGGAGATTGATTATGTGGCTGTTGATAGCTACTTCTTTGATAGTTTTGAATTTCAGTGCAGAGTAAGAACTGTGCAAGTACTATAAAATTATATCTTTCTTGCTTTTATTTTCCCTTTCCACATGATGCTTTTATTAAGATGATATACTATTTTTATTTGCCATGAAATCTTAGTTCTACAAAACTAATTTAATTCAGATGGAAATATCTGACATATGAATTTTTAAGAGCTTTGATGTCCTACAGGACAAAATTCCTTTCATGCACCTTTAGTCAATGAGCTGTATTTTTACCATCAGTAATATTTACTCCTTTTTTTGTAGCATAGTAGTACCCCACTGTGAGAAAATACTCATTGTAGTAGGCACTAAACCAGCGTTGATTAACAGAATTCTTGCCTGAGAGAATTTACAGTCTGAAAATGAACATAGAGAAGATAGGAAAGGAAGCAGTTTTTATCCTCCTTTTACAGAGGAAAAACTTGAATGACATAAAGATATTTTAGTGCTGTCGAGATCAACTAATTGATTCAAAGTCCACAATCACTCTCTGTAAAAGTAACATGAAGGAAGAAACTTAAGTTAGATATACATGTCCAAACATACTGGAAAAAATTAGCATAATATAAACTACCCCCAAATACGTAGGTTTACATAAGGTAAATCAGGATGTGACCATCTGCTGGTGGAAAAGACTCTTCCAGTGAGAGTGTTGGCAGCAAAAAACCAAATTATATTAATGGGAATGCATAGTTCAGTGCCCTGATGCTCAAAGAAAATTGAGAGGCATCTCAGGTTGTTGTGTTCATCCTTAGAAATTCATGGTAGAGCTTCAATGTTTGTTGACCCAGACTCATCGTGGTGTGGTGGTTTTGTTCATTCTCCAGCAGGGTTATAAATACATAGTTTATAATGCTTTGGTTTACTGGGAAATACCCTTTGGAAGCACAGAAAATGTGACATGTGCAGTGTCTGCCTGCAACAGAACCTCTCATTTACCTGTGGGAGATCTTGGTCTTTGGATCTCTCCTCTCTGGATATCCCCCACACCTGGAGATAACCTGAGGAAAATAAAATCCTGAAGTTTTTCTAGGTACTTGTATAAAAAGCCCTTTGGTATGAATCATCTTAGAAGAAGATGGAGAGAAATCTCATTAAAACTAAGCACTCAAAATGAGAGGAATATTAGGGAACCTTGCAATGTGTCTGATTATGTCTGCCAAAAAAACCCCAATGCTTGAAAACCAAAAATTACATATAATCTTTGTTTTTTGCTCCACCACTTTTAGTAGCCAAACAGATGTAAGCCAGTTCATTCTGTGTAAAACAACACAAAATTCTAAATGGCATTATTTCATTGAGCTATCCAAATGAATTTTGTATTTTTGAGAAAATCAAATATCTCATAATTTGTGAGAAGCTTCACTTTGGTTATTCTCTTGGCACAGATTATGGCATAAAATAATTAGATCACTTGAAGATCTGTGTAAAATATCAGAAGTTAGTTTTCCCTAAAATCACCTCATTTAAGCCGTATCTCTGTACTTAACTTACAGATCACTCTCTTTCAAGCTCGGCAAGGAACTGCTTTTACATTATCTCACTGGATAACAGACAATCCTCAATAATTAATGCCAGATCCTCAGCTCTGATACTTTCATGGAAACCATTAGGTCCATGCCAGTTTACATCATTTGAAGATCTGACCCAGCAGGTATAAAAATGAAAATGGCAAGGCAAAAAAATATGAGCAATATGATATCAATAAAAATGTGCATGAGGTCAGGGAGCCTTTTCAAGTTTTCCTTTGACTTTTTTATCCTAAAGAAGAACATTGGTTTTTTTCCCGTCATTGAGCAAGATAATGCACAGCAAATGATAAATTACGAAAGAAAATAATCTGTTGCAATAAAACCTGGGCAGAGCCCCAAGTATTTTTTCCCAAAGTATTTATTTTTCCCCAGCTGTATTTATATGTGAATCCAATGATATTTGTAAAACAAGTATTAAAAATTGCAACGTTTTGAGTTATGCACATTTCCAAAAAAAATTCTCCTCTTTCAAAATTCAAACTTTGACCTTTCTGAAATTTCTCTATCACAGCTGACAAGGTCCAACTGTTTTTTATTTTGCAATGTTTTCAGAAAAAGAAATTTCAATTCAGAAGTTGGGATCAAATTTCTAACACAGAAAGTTACTCCATTGCCCAGAAAAGAAGCTGTAATAGATCAGAGAACAGAGAACAAGTTATTGTCTCACTTTGAGTAGGAAATATATTTTGCCTTGTATTGAAATTATTGTTGCTATAACTTATGCCCAGAAAAGATATATTAATAATTATTTACAAAGCAAAAATTGAGTCAGCAACAAATACAGAATTAACTCAGAGAGGGGAGGTTTTCTTTTTATTTCACTGTAGCACTCATAGAAAACCTCAAATGCAAACTGTTTTAAGGAAAATTACAGTTTCAATAGTGAGCTTAGTGAAAAAAGAAAAGCTCAGATGTGAGACCTGAATGTAGAAAATGAAAAGTTACATTTGGGTCCACCTGCTGTGGGGACAGACCAGGGGCAGAGAGCAGCCAGGCTGTGCTTGAGCCATTTCCCTTCTCACTGACCCGTGAGCAGGAAACGGTGATGCCAAGGGGGTTCCGCTAAATTGCATGACTGGCTCCTACCCAGCAGGGAAACTGAGGCAGGAGTGCTGGGAGCTGGAGTTCTTCCTGCCAGAGCAGTGAAACACTGCTCAGTCCTCCTGAGCCTGTGTATGACTCCCCCTCCAACTTTGCTTTTCCTTCTGCTCTGCTTCGTCAGGAGCCGTTCTTCAGCCTCTTACTGAGGGTGAATGACAAAGATAATGCTGGCTGGTGGGAATCTGAGGATAGAGGTTCAAACATATTCTCCTTCACAGTGGATCCTACCGAGGGGCAACTCCCTGTCTGGAGTGGTTTGGCTGTATGCTGGGGCCTAGCCTCATTATAAGGAATGGAATATATGGAATCAAATGAAATTCTATATGGGACAAGAAATGGGGTGGTCTTTATGGCAGGGTGGTCTTAAACTGAGGTTTAATGTATGTACAATATACAAACATTTTTGACAGACCATTAACACCTATAATCTTGTAAATATTTGCAATTTTCTAGATCATAAATATAGCTGCATAAGCAGTTCTTTCAGGACATCATTTATACTCCATTAAAGGTTAATTTACAAGTTAGTACCTTATAGAAAGAAGATATGTGTACTTTTATGTTAACTTTCTGTAAAGGGAGACTGGTGTCTCCAGCAGCAATTTGTAATTCTCCTGTGACACTCCCAGTGGCACTATTCAAAGCACTATTTGAATTCTTCTCATCAGCTCATGTTCACAGCAAACTTAATCTTCTGTTTTGAAGGTGGAGGGAGAAAGAAAAGAGAAAAAAAAAAGAGAAAAGCTAGATCTTAGCTCTTCTGTCTGTGTTCCTAAGCATCCAAGTGTTTGTTTGAACAGCCTCCCCCGACACACATTCTCATTTGTCACAGTGCTGATGATACCTGCTGCTGTCTCTGAGCCTGACTGAACCAGCTTGGCTGAGCTGGGGGCTGGCTCGGGCAGGGGGGAGGTAAATAGTAGGGGATTGACTCTGTGGGCTATGACTTTATTCACTGTAATGGCATTTGTGCTTTCTAAAGATCAAAGGCCAGGAAAAAAAAGTTGGGGGCAGGGGAAGAGAAAGAAAATTGTTCACTCTAGACCTAGTCAGGAGCTTTCGGAAGTGCCTGTGAGAAATTAGGTGCCTCTCTTTCACACTTGATCATCTAACTTTGAAATTCTGGTGAGAGAGCTTAGAGAAGGATCTGAAGAGAAGGGTGAATAACCACTCGTATGTCAGGACTGTTGGGGAAGAACGAACAAGGAAGGTGCCAAATGTAACTGGATTTTGATTAATTTTTTTTTTCTAAATGCCAACTTTACTTGTTCAGGTGGTAGTTAAACAAATGAGAGGCTTTAAAACTGCAGCTAGTTACAGATTAAAAGGAAAAAAGGAAATCTGTTGTAAATGCATATATTTTATTGCGAGCTATTGGGATAAAAGAAAGCTTTCTTAAATGGTATGGTATGGTATGGGTTCCTACAATGGTCTCTATGGGTTTATTTGCCTTCCACAGGATTTCCCATGAAGAAAGATGAAAGCTTTATGCTCGTTACTCACCATGTACTGTATGTTTATGTTTGTTATTCATATCTTAATACTGTAAGGACTTCAGCAGCCTTTTTTTCCTGTTTCAAACCATTGTGCACACTGCAGAATGTTCCAAGCTTCTGTATTTCATATATGGAGTTTCTTCCAGCTGGTTTCATGCACAAAACAGAGCGTGGTCATTATGGTACATACACATCACACTAAATAGGAGTTAATGATGTATTTTTACTGTACTGTTTTCACTGAAAGGTCTTTATAAAAATTGAGGCTTTTCTCAAAACACAATGATATCAACACCTGAGTTATTTTCTTGGGCTTAGGGATGAATTTCTGACTAAGGGATGTGAGAACAGGAGACTTTGACCATTGCACATTGCTTTTGTAATTTTCCAATCCATACTTACATTTCTTCTCTGAAAAGGCCAGATCAAGGAGTATTTAGAAACTCACAGGCTGCAGATTGGAGTGGAGAGGAGGGACAGAGCTTCCCTTTTACCAGGTTAGAGATCCAACTGCAACACCACAGAGTCAGTCCAGTCTGTCAGAAATATTCCCCTTGTTCCAAACAATTGTTTGTCAACTCAGAGAAAAACTTTCTGAGGTACCACTTGTAACTTCAAACTAGTTTTTCCCAATATTTTTAAAAGCACATCCTTATAAATCCAGTAGCACCAGCAGTGTTGAATGAAGTGACTACCTTCTTGAGGCCTGAATGAATGGGGATGTATTTTGGTATGAAATTCAGTGAAAAGAATGCTACTGTGAATGTGGCTGGAGTTGTACCAAGCTCCAGGACAGCACTGTGAATCCTGGTGTAACCTAAGCTTGGAAAATTCAGTATTTTGTATGGCCAAGGGGGCATCTTTGATTATTTTGACAGACTCATTGATCTTGATACCAAAGAGCAGCTGTGTGGATGCTTCTGCTGTTTAATACCACGTGCTGTGTGCCTCAAAAATCCCAAAAAATAGGTTGAAGAGGCACATATTAAAATGGCAGAACTGCACTTCTCACATCAGCCAGTGCCCTCTTGAGGCACAAAGGGTTTTGCTCTGTTAGGCGGAGCACCAGGTTTGTGTATGCAAATCACAAATGTGGGTTTAATTTATCTCGTAGTAGTTACCATAAATAGCCTTATTATAGTTGATGTTGTAAGTGGGTGGGCAAAACAAGAGTAATCATAAAGGAAAGTCTAAAAAGATTCATTCACTGGGGAGGTCATCAAAGAACACTTTCTTCCTGCAGTCACTGCTGAAGCAGCTCTGAAGAAGGAACATAAGGTTTAAAGGCTGTGTAGGTGCTTTAATATAATTTAACCTGAGAAATCCCATGAGCCTCAATGTGTGCAAAGCCTCACACTGTTTGGTGGTACTGGGCCTGTAGGTCTATTTGCTGTTGCAGGCTGAAGGCAGCTGAAAGAAATATTAAAAATGCAACTTTAATAAAAGCCTGGAAATGTAGATTAAAGCAGGATCTATTCTATTAATTTTTTCCTAGGATGGAAGTTATTTCAGCTACATTAGAAACTTAAAGGAGTGTCTATTAATTATTAAATTCACTGTTTAATAATCTAGCAGACTTGCCAGGAATTGCATTAAAAACCATTTTATGTAAATTGGCTCAAAAATAAGTTCAATTACCTCATTTTTGAAGCAGTTCTATGTCACACAGTTATTGAAGCTTCACAGGTTACTTGAGGAAACCATTTATGTGGAACACTGTTCTGCTGGTAATTTTGTGTATTTTATCATGACTGTGTCTTTTACATTTATCAAGTAAATATCTTTTCTCTTTTAATTTACAGAGTAAGGAGTGTATTTAAGAGAACAGTTTTTCTTTGCTGCTGTGAGGGAAGGGAAATGTACCAGTGCTTATGAAATTACTACGTTATGGTTTGTTTAGGACATAATTAAGACATCAATCAGAAAGGGTTCATTCCTTCGCTAGCAAAGTTAATGAGACATTAACCAGTACTTTGAAGCTTGATCCGAGTTATCATTCCACTATTTCATAAGTCCTCCAAATTCCTACTTTTATGGTCAGTGGTAATGTGAAAGAAGACTTTTTAATGTATTCCTATAATTTTTAATTTCTTTTGTAATTCCAAATGCAAGAATTTTGATCATTGCAATAAATTTCTGAGTATAAGTTATCACTAAACTGTTTTGCTGTAACCTGCTTGCAAATTGACAGTTTAGTGTCATTTTGGGTGACAGGCAGCTTTGCTGAATATTAGCTTGCATGTGTTGAAGGCACTGACAACTCTTGCTGAATGCACCATGCTTTTGATCTTAAAAATCAGTATAAATAAAAGGAAGAGCTCCAGAGTGTTTTATCCCCAATCCCTCTCTGAAGGACTGTATTTCATAGGAATATTGTCATTAAGATGGCCATCAAAGCAGGGAGAAAATCAACATCCTGATTTTCTGAGTGACACAATCTAACAGTTATCTAAATATTTGCTTTAGGAAATTTGATGCAACTTTTTAAGAGGAGTCTTCAGTGACCTTATAACCAGACAGTACAGAGGTGATAATTGAAGCATCTTCAGACTGTAATGAACAGCTGCTGAATTGCAGCAGAAAACTGCAAGTTGAACAGTTGCACAGGTTTCTTATTAAAAAATACCTTTTTGTTACTTAAAATCTCCTGGACAGCTCTTTATCCATCTCTTCCATAAGTTGGTATTGTTTACATTTCCCTATAAAATACTTCATCCAAATGAATGAGATTGTGGAGACTTTCCAGAAAGACAAAAAGCTTGAGATAAATACATATATACCCATACTCAAGCAGAGATCCTAATGGTTTGCTCATATTTTCAAGATCCAATAAATTAGAGTGGTGCTTTCATTGTTACACAGAGTCCATGTAGTTTTGCTTTATTTAGCCTTTGGAAAAGCAGATTCCTATTTCCTCTGGCACAGAACACACCTAACAGAGAGAGTGTCCTATTTCTTCAGCTGTTTAAGAACTGCAGCTGTGAAGATAGCAATTGAAGAACTATGATCAGAAGTTGCTTTTAGAAGTCCCCTGTATGTTTTCCTTACCCAGACCCTGTCACAAATCCATTCTAAAGATAAGTCTTAACACATTGTGCACCATTTCTTTTAAAGTTTTCTCATTGAATGGTCCAGATACACATCTATAGGGACTTACAAAATTATTTACTATAACAGCACCACACTTTCTTCCACTGACTGAAACTGTATCAGTTTTAACTGGTGAGAATTATTTATCTAAGAATATGGCTATTCATAAGACAAGGAATTATTCCATCACTGAACTTAAGCTTCCATCTGTTTTGGTGTCTGTATAATCTATCCTTTGTCTGTCTTTTGATACTGATTCAATTTTCAGCATATCTTCCTGCCTTGAACTTTATCTTGAAAAAGTTGTGGATGCAAGAGTGATTTCCCTTATGAAATCACTATTGCTAAGGCTTTGTAATCTTTAAAGAAAATGTGTTTCAGGATTTTTAAAAAAAAAAATCCATCTCCAAGCCAGTGATATGTGGATGCTGCACATTTGGATTCCCTGACAGCTGCTGTGATGGTATCAGTGAAGGTTAAAGAGACTTTCTGCTTGGCTGTTCAGATTTCATACAAGGTGCCAATAAAAAACAGAGATAGTTGAGTAGTGATTATTAGCAAGAAGTTGCAGAATGATTGTAGCTAAGAAAAATCTTTCACATCCTCTGTTCTGTCCAGCAAAAGAGTTAATCCTATCAAAATGTGCTCCTGGAACAATTGACTGGCTCAGGGCCTGTTGTAGTTAACAGAGCTCTGTAGCTTTGGATGGGAATTTCTGATCCTTGACTGATTGTATTCATTTCTCATTCATTGAGGTTTTTTTAATGATATTTTTGTATCATTTATTCTTAGTACAGTATTATTTTCAGAACAAGACAGATAATGCAAATTCCTTTTTTGTCATGACTTGTCAATTGTAAAGAAACACAGTTTGGGGTTTTTTATTTCCTTATCCATTTGTTCCTGGATTTTAAAAAATTGTACAATCTGGTGTTATCTGAAATAGGTGGTATTGTGTAACAGTTTTCTGCTTATCTTGTCAGAGACAGAGGTGAAAATGAGTTTATATGGAACTAATGTAACATATTCTTTATAGAGACAAAATGGGGAAAAAATCCATTGTAATTACTTTCAGATTTTCATTCCTTTCATACTTCACTCATAAGCCTAATTTTCTCACCCATCTGTGTATGCTAATCAGCTGTATTAGTTATTTCATGTTGAAAGAGACTACTTCATAATTAGTCGGTTGTATAATTTGAAGCAAATGCTACAATGAATTGTACCTTTTTTTTAATTTGGAAATCATCTGCAATCAGTTTTCTAAAAGTCTTATTTACAGCAAATTATTTACCTGGTAGTTATACTTCAGGAATTGCTCTCTAATAATGTCTGAAAACTGATTTTGGGTATCTAATATGTCATTTTTTAATGTATTCAAACTATCTGTCCCTTTTTTTAGATAGACACATATGGATGTATTAATTTTCAGTACAGTAATTCCTTAATATTCTGCATTGCTTTTCAAGGAAAGGAAAACTTTTCTGAGAAGACACCTAGTTTTATATAATTGTTTGCTTGGAAATACAGTTCAGACGCTACTTTGTGTAGATAGATGCAGGAAATTAAAAGGAACTGACTCTGCTTTGCAGCATGCACTGGAAAAACCATATCTTGCAGGGAGACAACTTTCATTGCAAATTCAAAGCTTGCCACTGCAATCCTATTGGATTTTCTTTTATATTCGTGATCACTCCTTTATTTCCCCCTTCATGTTTCCAAAGTATTTCTGGTATGCAAGTGACATGTAATTCTTGCACTGTCATCTACTGTGAGCACCATGTGCACAATTGGAAATACTGTCTCCACGTAGAAACAGTTTTCCATTTTGACAGATTGACAACACAGGGCAGCAGTAGCTCAGCACTGCCGAGGTTTGTCAGGGCTGGTGTTTGTGCTGTGATTTTCTGTTTTGAACAGCTGAATCTGGAGCTGAAGAAGGAGATAAAAGTAAGTATTTCTCATGTGCCGTGACGTTTCATATCTGTAACCCACTGGGAGGTTATCCCTATCCAAACCTAAAATCTGAGCCGTCAGATCTGTAGGAGACATGCAAAAGGCAGTCACTTAGAGAGGTTGTTATTATTTGCTAACTAAATAGGAGTCCCCATTATGGAATGAAGATAATATTACATGGAGCTGTGGAATTTCACATAAAATGAGAGAAGATTTATTTCACTTTTAAGCCTGAACTCCTTATTTTTCATAACAGCTCTATGAATGATTCTGGCTGAAAGTACCAGTTGTATTCTCCATACTATTTTCAAAAGCCTACTGAACAAAATGCTATGTATTAAAATGCTGTTCAGTGGTCATAGATAAGTTTGTGGAAAAACTCTTACCAAAATTTCTGGTTTCAATGGTTTATAACTATTTCTTAAAGCCCATATTAAACTACTTGGAATTCTATTATTCAGGTTTTCCTACTACTTATAATTAAAAGCTAAATTCTGGTGTAAGTAAAGGGAATTCTATGCAATCTTTGTGGTGGTGGACTGGTACTACTAAGTTTGAATCTGTGTTTCTTTGAATGTTAGAAAACACAACTGATTCACTTGTCTTTTTTTTGTCTCACAATGTCACATTCTCCCAGCACAGCTTGTATGCTGATATATCAGAGCATTCAATTTTTAGATTGCCTATTTTCAGGAGAGGCTGGTAGTTGGGCTTGGATTTCTCACCCTTCTAAAAAAATTTTTCTTTAGGGACTGCACCTCTTTGAACAATTTTTTTTGACTGTCTGGGTGTGCTTCAAAAAATCTAAAGAACTATATTATAAGATTATGATATCAGTCTCACAGTTGTATATAAACTGTGAAACTATGATATAATAATGGGCTCAGTAGTCAAACTTTCCTAGGATATCAAAATACTAATACTCTAGCTTTTGCTGAAATGCAGGTTCATTTTGTTAGTGTTAAACTGGATTTTAATATAGACTCACTTAAAGAAAAATTATGGAATCATTCACTGGCCACCAGCTTTATTCTGTTCCAACTTCACGTGATCTAATCTGTGGGCTTTTCAAACACAACTATCAATGTAGCATGTCAGTAATTTGAAAATTTAGTTCAATGGTAACTTCTTTAAGGGGGGAGGGTGTAAAATAAATGTCAGATGAGCCAAAATTGGACAAAATTCCAACATTTCTGTTAAGCCATATGATGAAGGATAAATAGTCACTGGAACACTATTAATGTCCAATTCCAGCTCTCTCACGGGTCCCCTGAGTAACCATTAGATAAAATCTCCCTGCAATCTCCCTACACTCTCTCTACTTTCATTTTCCTGTTGAATGTTTGTACTTAGAGCAGTAGTTCCAGTACAAAACACCCATCTCTGAACTGAAGTCAGTGAGAAAATGTATCTCAGTCTTCTAGAATATTGTAAAAGGAATTACTCTGTCATTGAAAGCTTCTTTGTTAAAAATTTAAAATTGATATTTTGTATTTTTTTCATGCCTCCCCATTATCTATGATTCAAAGTTGAAGTTGTTTGTACCAGCTTGGCTTTTTTCTCCCCTCTCTGTAGTTCAATATTTCTCTCAAGAAAAGTCACCTAATTTGTATTGAACATCAGGCAACAGAACTATCTGCACTAGCAATTCTTAGAACAAACCCAATGATTTATGTTTAACGCTGCTTCTTCCTAAGTGCAGCTGGAATAACCAAATCAACCTTCTGGTTTTTATCGAATTTAAATAAAAGATAAAGCCAGACAATAAATTCACCCTGCATACTGATAGTGGCTAATTTTCAAGTTCGTAGTAATTATGGTCCCTAACTGAAGCCAACTACACAGCTTTATTAGAAAGTACAGGCAAGAGAACAGATCAGGTGCTTCCAAAGTACTGGAGCACAAGATTTTCTGTTAGAGGATTGTTTATAATAAACTATTGCCCACTTCATTGCAAATCCAGCTGAGTAACAACACTGGATGTTGCATGGAATTTGTTGCAATTGTGGCTGTTTGGATAGAGGCCCAGAATGTGTTCTCCCAGAATGGTGTCTGCAAAGATGCAAAATATATTCTCAGTTGCAATCATTCAAAAGACCTGCATTGAGTGCAGTGCTGCAAAATATGACCTAAAGCATATTATTTACCAATTTTTAAAAAGTCACAAAACAGATACCAAAATTGGTATGATAAATGTGCATGGTTCTGTGTTTGTGCTTTGTGTGTGTGTGTGTGAGGGGTTGTTTTTGGGAGGATGCTTGATGCTGAAACCAAGAGAAACACCTGAAGTAAAACCCTGAGCACTTCTTTCTGTCCCAAGGCTCAGGTGTCACACTATAGCACTAATAGCACTGTCAGTGCTATTTGAAGAGTAATTCTCTTGCCAACACTGAATATCTGTAAGATTTCACTTGGGCTCAGTGTTGCCTATAACAGAGTCTGGCTGCATTACTACATGAGAATTCAGAGCAGGTTTGTGGGGAACTCATTACAAGTTTTCTATGACACACTTTCATACAGACTAAGCCCCCTAAAAATAAATGCAGAGAAAAGGTACTCAGTGAGAGGTTTCACATTGTGTGAAATCAGTTAATTTTTCCTTATAGCACCTCATAATTTTCCAGAACAGAGATCATTAATCATCCCAAAGTGTGTAGAAGTTTGAGCAATAGCTGTAAGACCACCAAATGCTGACCCTGAAGGAAATTAATTACTAAAGGTGAAAAGCAAGTGTTTTCTTAATTAAGCCACCTAAGCTGCCTGGTCTTGCAAATATTTATTAACACAATTCAGATGAAATCAGATCAGCACTTCTGGCTGCAGAGAGTGTTGTTTCATTGGACCAGAAGCCCTCATTTCCAAATCCATATTCAATCTTTTAACACAGCGGCAAATTATATTCCCCATCTGTCTCCTGTGACAACACTAATGAATGTAATAACTGGATGGTGATGTACAAACACTTTTGAAGTACCTCATTTATAAAATATAGGAAGTAGTTATTTATAATAAGCTGTTGGGGAGCTGGCTTCTATAGTTTTTGAAGTTAAGTTTTAATATTTTCAATTTTCTGCATGTAACTGAAACATAAGTGAGCATGTGATAACCAAAAATTCTCGATTACTCTTACAGGAAACTCTTAGGGCAGGTGAGCCTGATATCTCAGAGGTTTTCCCAGCTAATGTCTCGGTTCTAGGACTAACAAGTGCTTTATCATGATTTGAAGAACAAAAGGTCCTGAGACTGAACCAGCTCTGGCCTTGAGTTGTCCCACCCACGGTGAATCTGGGCACTTGCCAGAGCCCTGCTGTGTGCTCTAACCACCTCCTATCCCATTTTAACCAGCATTGTTCTTTCTGATTTGAGACTGAGTGAGAAGGAGAAAAGCATGCCTCAGAGGGCCTATGAACAGGATGGAAGTTCACAGACTTTTGCCAACACGTCAGGATTTGGCCTATACTACAACCCCTCCTGAAGAATTGGCCTGATATCTGTTTTCCAAGGACTTTGCTAAGTCAGAGTTTGAATATGGGAGATAAAGCCCACAATTTTATAGTCTGAGTCAGATTTTCTTTGACCTGTTGGAAAACAGGGCAAGTCATAATGCAGCGAGCCATGAAAAGTAGTTTATCTCAGCTTAATTTTTGGAGCTGGTTGATGCATTAGTTCAGATGTGATGAAGAGAGAGAAATGGGAAGAGAGGCTGTGAACTAAATTAATCCAAAAAGTGTGTGCTCATTAGGGAGCAATTATCACTTTGTATTCTGATCTTGTTTGTGTGGTGGAGAAGGGACTTGTGGCAACACAGAAAGGCCAAGTACTGATGTTTATTGCTCAGTGAGAGGCTGGCATGACTAATTGAGAGGGAACAGATTCATCAGGTTTAGAGCTTAAGAAAAGTGATGAGAAGATATTTTCATGAACTGCTATTCTCACTACTACAGTTTTTAAAAACCTCCACTACAGTAAAGAAGGAATGATTTTTTGTGAAGTATGTTACAGATCTGTAATGTTCTAAACAGAAAATATTTGGTTGCACTTCTTACGTTTTAATTTCACTTCTATTGAAATGTTGCACTTGAGGAAAGAAGAATCCTGTATTTTGAATTTTGCCACTGATTTTGCTGTGCCCCATACCTCTTGTAAAGGATAAGCAATTGTATGTCCTTGTCTCTTTAAAGTATAAAAAGGTTTTAACAAAAACTGTTATGTCCATGTGCATTGCCTCTGCAGTAAACCTTGGATCTTCATGATTTGAAGCTGTCATAACTTCTCGCAAAAAAAAAAAAGAATGTTTAAATGTTCATTTGAACCCATTGTGAAAAAGAATGGCACTGGCAAATCTAGAATTACTTCACAGCAATCACTTCTATTCTGTTTGGGTTTTTGCATTGCTCCTGTGATGCATTGGTTTGGAATTCCTCAGAGTTATTTTCATTTAAACTCAAATGTAAATGAATAGGCACATCAGACCAAATGACTGCAGTATGAATTCCAACTTGTGAAAAATTCCCACAGCCAGGCAGGAGAATGCTCCCCTGTAGGAAAGATAACCTACAGGGCTATTCACAGGGAGACAGATCTCCTTGTGGGTCTTCCTCTGATGATGCAGACAAATGGGCTCTTGGTTTGAATTGTTGTTATCTAGAACAATCTGTCTCCATCAGGATGTGGAGAAATTATTCTCCCCAGGTAAATGTTATCCTTCGAAAATAGCCCCTCTCTTCCTACTCTTTGTCCTCAGTAGCAATGTATTCCTGAAATGCTACCTTACTCTGGGGTTTTTTGTGGTTTGTTTGGTGGGGGATTTGTTGGTGGTGGTGGTGGTTTTGTGTATATGTTTCTTTTTAAAAGTCTGATTTTGATATGTTAAAGTCACTGTCCATAAACAGACATCTGCTTTTATCAGGGCTAACAAGCTGCTCTTTAAGGAGTATCTGCTTTGTGAAATAAACAGTACTTGGGGTTCACAGAACAGCAGGAAGTTGCTCATCTGTTATCGAAGTTCTTTCTTTATTCAGTATGAAAAATAATGGCACTTGTGTAGTAGTTTATAATAGGTGCTCTTATACAAGTTTTGAAGAAAAGGGAGATCAATCTTCAGAAACGGGCCTTATATTAATAAGTATAATACTAATTACTGCAATCATACAAAAGTTGCAATGACACCTATCTATATATTTGTATGTTCTTTTTGATCTTTTTAAAGACTCTGTCACAAGCTTCAAAATGTCTTTTAGCTTAAAAAAGAAGGTGCTTCTCTGGGATGGTGTGTGTCTGCCTCTGTTCAGCTTTGTTCCATGCTCAACTTTGCTAAATTCTGGGGTTTCTTTTTTATTCTCTCCTAATGTAGAAATTGCCAGTTATGAAAATCCTGGTAATTTCTGTTTGTAAAATGTTCTGGTGTAACTTGAATCAAGTGTAGTGCAGCTGGGAGTAGTCATGGCTAAACAATACATGGCATAAATTATCTCTATCTAGAGTGTCTAACTAAATAACATAATCAACAGGAGGCTGACAAAACATCACACCCGCCTGTTGTCGCTGACAACTTCATTATTTCCGTGATGTTCACATGGGTAATTTGTTTCTGAGGAACAGCAATATCTTCAGACACATCCAATGGCCTCATGTACATTTATAGGCTTCCTGCAGCTGGATGTGTTTGCACAGATTTAGGGGTTTTTCCTAATCTGGGGAACAACTGCAAGAACCATCAGCAAAGAGCTCTGCTCTGCATTGGTTTTGCAAAAGAGCAGTATTCCCATCAATCAGAGCTAGTGCACACCTCTTGATAGGTAACAGCAGCTGCTCTTTGATTCTTTGATTCAAACAGGAAGAACTTGGAGGCTTTGATGGACTTCTTATACTATTTTATTTCTGTTTACCTTAACTTACACTCCAAAAGATCCCAAATGACTCAGTAGTTTTGTAGCTCTGACAGCCCAGGCCCGATTCTATTTCACTGCAGCCCGGAATTATTATTCTTATGAATTTTCCAAGTAAAAAGACTAGCAGGGGGGTAAAAAAGCTACTCTGACTGTATGAAAAACATGCCATCTTTAAAGAATTCTGACCAAACAGTTCTGAGTTTCTGCTAGTTCATTTTAAACCATATTCTGAAATACAAGCAGCAAGTCCACAGCTGCCACAAAGCCGAGAACTCCTCCCCTCTGCATCCTTCCTCTGGAAGTGGGAGTCTGCAAGCCCCAGGCACTGGTGCATCTGCCAACCTCAGCCCTGCAGCAGAGCCTGGGTATGCCAGGTTCCAGGCTGGGCTGACAGGATTGTGCTACAGAGGAAGCCTGGGGGAGCCGGGGTTGCCAAGCCCAGTTGCAGTTGGTCACTTACATCACATTGCCTCAAATATTTCAGAATACTTGGGAAAATTACTTTCTAAGCTTAGTCCAAACACAATTATGTTTTCTTCACTCACAATTTCAGAATTTTCCAAGTTTGATTATGTCTGTGACTGATCAACTGGGAAATAATTGTCTTTTTTATAAGCATACGGAATACTTCTGTGTCTCTGTGGATAATAGGTTATTTGCTATGGATTTGAATCAAGAACACTGGCTAAAGTACCTAATGAAACAGTAAGACTCAAATCAATGTCCTTGAAGAAACACAAGAAACCAGGGAATTGGACAGAGAATAAACAAGTTGGTAAAGGGGTATGTGTGAATGATGATAGGTAAACAAGCAGCCAGAGAGGCAGGAATTGCCAAAACCAGAGTTGGAATTTACTACACTACCTTATATGTATAAAAATGTGCACGAAAGAATGTGGGGGGGGGGGGACAAAGAAATATACACTTTTATGCATTTGTTTGGGGATTTTGTTTGGTTTTTATTTTACCTTTCCCACTGAATAGTTTTGACAGTATGAAAAAACCCACTCCGTTTATTTGTTTCAAGGAGAAGAGTCACTTTGACTACATTTCAAGGAATGGACTTCTAAAATGACGGTGCGTGCAGGTGCCAGAGTTAGCCATGTTACTTTGGGAGGGGATGGAGATCCCGTTCCGAGGTATCCAATCTGCCTGGCTCCATTGCGACAGCAGATGGAGATCTGATATTTGAGCAATACTTGTTCTTTTAGTGGGATTATGAACAGTCTAAAATGCAGCTTTGCCTCTTAGGATGGCGACAGCTTTGCCATTGACTTACTTGCAAGTAAAGT
The DNA here is from genome assembly GCA_910950805.1 of Acrocephalus scirpaceus scirpaceus. NCBI lineage: Eukaryota > Metazoa > Chordata > Aves > Passeriformes > Sylviidae > Acrocephalus > Acrocephalus scirpaceus. Next base: position 8,132,544 of record OU383789.1, read on the forward strand.
CAGGCTCCATGTGAGTTTCTTCGCTCCAAACTTCCCACCCAGTTTCTAGCATAGAAAACCAAATGTTTATCGCAAACGCGGCGCATGCGATGTGAAACACGGACCCGCTGGGTTCTGGGGATGGAGCACGTGCTGACCGCTGGAACGCCGTCTGCAAAGACGCGTTTGGACATCGCGTCCTGGGGACAAAGCCACCCCTGTGTGGCCGCCGCTCCAGGGACCATGCCAGGATTTTGGAGAATGGGTGGACGCTGCCACCTATCGATGGATGGAGGACGCGAAGCTCGAGACCTTGCACGGAGCTCCTCGTCCCAGAAATGTCCCAATGCCTGGGAGGAACAAACAGAATTTGCTAAATGGAGTCAATGGCCAACAAAGCTAAAAACACCTGTGGTGTGTAAAGCTGAGAACAACACAGGGTGAAGGTTTGGGGGACTGTGTCACTGAATCAGCCAACTTGGGTGGCCTCTTTAAACAAAATGTACCACTAAATGGACATCTTCACAAAAATGTGCAGCTTTAGCAGCAGTAAGAACAGCAGCTTGTGGGATCAGCTCTCCTTGTATGCTGCAGGTAGGGAACTTTCAGACTCATCAATCATGGAAGGAAAACCTGTCAAAATAGGTTAAGTCAGCAGTGTGAGTAAAGTCAGCAAAATGCTCAGTGCAACTATGGGAAGTGGAATGCAAGTGGAAGAGTGACTGGATCACTTCTCTGTCCTCTAATGGAAGCATCAAAGGCTGAGGATGGGCAGGTTTCTGCAGGAGGTCAGACCAAAGGATCTGCTTCTACATGTTTCATCATAAACCCAGGGGTTTGTTTCTGTAGGTCGTCTAGTCTTCTTCATTTCCAGAACTGGATGTACGTGCATCTTACAGTTATTTACAAACATTCAGTAATTATTTTCAATAATTTCATTTTTTATTGTTTGCTAAATTTATGATTACTTCTTTTACCTTACTGAGCATTGTTTTGTGTCTTCTGGCTTTTGAACAGGTTAATTATGAATACATATCTATAGGTCAAGAAGATTATAAATATATTTTCTCGATGTGAAAAAGCTAATTGTATTTCACAAGAACTAGGCTTGGGCAAGAAAATCAAAAAAATCAGCTTGACTTTTACTAAATACTGTTTGGGTAGAAAAAGGATTAAGCATTTAAAAAATTGAAATGGCAATTGTAAAAGGGCTGCTTTCCACCAAGCTGAACAAAGAAAGCAGAAGAACCACAATGAGAAAGTGCAAGAAAATGTTTAGGAATAGACTAATTTCTGGAAATTCACTTTATGTTTTTCCCCTGAAAACAGCTGGAAATTGAGAATTCCTTTACAAGTGAGTTCCATAGATGAGGTCTATACAGAGCAAAAAAAAAACTTAATTGGGGATTTTGACTTAGAAGAATCATCCCTATTTACCACAGCTTTGAAAATTGAGTTCTTAGGCTTACATTTATTTTTAACTGATTTAGAAATTTCAGATTTTCAGCATGCTTTTTTCCAGATAGTATCTCAGTGTTAGAGAAGTATCTGGTGGTTTTTGAAAGATTTCCAATTTCCTGCTGTTGACAAGGAGAAATGACCTCAGTCATCTCTCTGACTAATGATCCTTGGAAGGAGCAGAACAAAAGAGGGAATCCTGTACACAGAGGCCTGTGATTTTCATGGTACTGGAGAAGGAACGTCCTGCATAGAATATTGTAATAGCATTTTGCAATTGTCTGCTGCAGCAAAGCATGTAACTATTTGAATTTGGTATTTTCATTATGCCCTGGAGATACATCTGTGTGCACACTTACACACTTGTGCACAGGCATGCACATGTGCTGAGAGAACCCCCCCCAAAGAATACTTTGATCCAGATACAGATTGGTTTAAAAAAATACAGATTAACTTCAAGTTCCATGGCACACAAACATCAGGCCCAGGACTACATTTTAGCTTCAGCTACTTGGGCAAAAGGATGCCCTTGGGTATGAGGCACAGCATCCTTAGCTGAGGTTTGAAGTGTGGGAGAATCAGGCTGATCTACAGATTTTGGGAGGTTTTCAACATTTTCCAAAATCAAGCATCATGTCTGAATAAAACCAGAGAAAAAAATTCAGCAGATTGTAAGAATAGCTCTGGCATCTCCTTAAAAATGGTCCAAAGTACTTTTTCTGTAGATATTAATGGTCACTGGCTATGACCAGGAATTGGTGTGTTTTGGTTCTTTTTTGTTATCCGATGTTGCACTGGAGTGTTCTGGTCGCAGGAATTTAACCCAATGGACTGTCTAGAAGGATCACAATTTTCTAGGTTGGTGTTTATCTTAAATTGTCACCTTCACTGTTTTTAGAATTCTATATATGGGTATTTGAAATATTCCACATTTGACTTTGTGACATTTCTGTGGTTTCTGTGGGTTCCAGCATCTGCATTTTTTTTGCCCTATAGTAAAGAAATGAGATTTTGAAATATCATTGTTCTACTATTTTGGAAGCTCCTAATGCAGACATCACAGGATCTGCTTTAGCTGAAACATCTGTAGAGTTGTTTTTTTTTTTGTTATCCATTTAATAATCTTTTTGAGGCATAGCCTGTTCAGGCTGGGAGCTTTCCAATGATGTTGCAGATATCCCACAGCTATGGCTATGGCTGCTGCTTTTGTTGCTGTGATTGCAGACTGCTGTAGTGGTAGCTTGCTTGGAGAAAGAAAAAACAATACATCACATGCAACAAGCAATACTGCACTGTGATTTTTTTTTTCCCCTTCCTCTCACTGTTTTAGCATAAAACCAACTACTTGAGGATGGCTGCATTAATGTCTTTTTGCTCATACTTCATGGCAAAATAATTGCAATTGCAGTTTTGTTTACTCTGGCAGTAATTATTTTTTCTACTTGCACGCTGTGCTGCTAATCAATTTTAAAGGCTACAACAAGCTAAAAACACACAGAAGTCATGGCATCTCTTACATGGAGGCTTCACATATTAGCTACTCCTACAGCTGCACAGGTAACTGGGACAGAGTTAAGGCACCAAACATTCTACCTGTGATACAACACTACTTGCTTTAAATACTGTTCTGCTCTGAGGTTTTAGCAGCAGTCTTGGACTTCAGTAATTACTAGTAATAGGCTTTTTCATATCTGATTATTCGTGCAGTGTAAGGAAGAGATATACTCATTCTGCCCAGAGGCTGAGCCAGCAGAGACAGCAAAGCTAATGTGATTCATTGAAAGAAGAGAGTGGACAATTACCAGCAACTTGTTCACATTTTACCTTGGATAGCCTAAGCTGGTAAGTCAAATTTAACTCTTTAATGCACATATTCCTAATTATTGGTTTTCAAGTATGATTGATTCATAAACATACAGTGTTGAGTGGTTTCTCAGCTGTTGTGTTTTCCTGAATTCCTAAGAGAATGCTTTTACAGCTATGCTGTGCCCTTACCAGTGCACCTGTCTATAGAGTGTAGCATATATGTGCTGCAGACAACAGAGAGTGATCTAGAATTTAGGTATTTCTTTTTTTTTCTCTGTTTTCAAGCAACATGTTTTCAAGCAACATGGATATTAGGTCAGTATTTAACAATTGAAAAGGAAGAAAACACGAAGCTCTTATAAAGGTAACTATTTTATATTCATTTGTATTTGAATTTGGCTTTTAAAGGACCTTGGTAGGGGGAATAAAATGGTTACTTCAGTGCTTGGGTGCAAGTAGAAATCTGATCACAAAGATGAATTTGCAGGATATGCAGCATGAAATGTGTTTTGGGAGACCTTGGTCCCTGGTTTGGTTCATGCTATGGCACAGTGACAGTCACACAGACTGGTTTGATGGGTGTTTCCAGGGCAGGGCAGTAACTGTTTCCCCAGAGATCTGCTGCGAGACTTCTGTGCTCTTTTATTCTTGGAAATGCAAACTACTGTTAATTATGACTGGTTATAAGGGGAGCTGCTGTTCTTATTTTGTCTAGTCCTGCCTTTCTCAGTAAAACCTGGTGCTGTGCTGCCTGTTGCAGTGCTCACCTTGCTGTGGGGATGCAAGTTAGATCACACAGGGCTACTCCAAACCACATGGAGATGTCCTTATTGTCATCCTGACCCATGTCAGCTTTGTGCAGAGGCTTCCATAGGTGAAAATCTCAAATGGGGCTGTTCTGCACATATTCTTTTTCTAAATTATTAGTCTTCAATGTGCTGTAACAATTTTAGTTCTGAAAATGACACATCCTCAGGCTAAGTGCATTTCAGCTGGGGGATTTGTTGTTTCAATCAAGACAATGCATATTTCAGGTCTTCACCAGATTGTTGAGGCAAGGATATGGTTGTAAAAGAAATCAAATTAATAACTTTTTGAAGGAGCCTAGAACTGCTCTCATGAAATAGTTTATTTCTGTAAAAAAAAAAGCCAGCATCCAAAAATCTCTGTGCTTTCATCACAGAATCATGTGGATCAAGCTCTTTTCTTTATTTCTTATTATGCTTTTCACCCACGATTTTGCCCGATCTCATTCCCATTGCTCTATTGTGAGCCATTTCTACAGACTAATAAGGTCCCACTTCCCAAAGATTTTCCAAAATATAAAACTTGCCTTGCTTTTTTTTCATTTCATACGTTGTATGTGACTAGGAAGGATGCTAAGTATGATAATCTGCAGTAGCATTTTGCATTTTACTGTTTCAGTACACTGGTGAAAAAATGCAGCTCATTTGCATCATGTCATTCCAGCTATTGCTTTATTGTTCCACATTTATTCCCAGCAATTATTTGGGATATTGATGGTGAGTATACAGGGAACATATCTATTTTTCAAGTCATTTGTGATTCACCAATTCTGTGTGGATAGCAAAGATACCATCTGCTTTATTGTTAAATAGCTGCAATTTCAAGAGTGTTTACTTAGTTTCTCTATAGATTCACCTGCTCTTGACTTCACAGAAACATTGATGAGATTATAAAAGACTCTGTTCTCTTCTTCCATCAGTGTCAGACCTGGGATCTGCTCTGGCTCTTTACTGACAAAGCTTCCATGTGTGGAAAGGGCATGCCATGGTTACTGCCCTTGGAAGTTGTTGTTTAGGTGGTTAACACACTTGTTTTCTTCTGAATGGATAAATCCTGGTTCACTGATCAGATCGAGGTGGGAAGGACTCCAGCAGCTCCAAGGAACTGTAATATCTGGAGTCAAATTATGTTTAGTCACAGTCGGTAAGAACAGTAACCCATGCCATGGGAAATAGACTTGGTAGTTAACTGCTCTGAGACTTTTCTGGGTTGGTGACATAGATTAGCATCCCAGTGATGCCTAAACTTGCTTTGGTTCAAAGCCTACACAAGCACTCTAGAATGCTGTAACAGAGACTCCAGTTTCTTTTTACAAGTGGACACACTGAAACAGAGAAAACAGCCCTGAGCCCTGCCAACTGTCTGAGTTTTGAATGTGTATTGGGAGATGTGTCACTAGAACACGTCTCCCAAAGACTTTGATTTCCTTGAAAACTGTCCTGATAGTGCTTCTCATTTACTTGCTCAGGTTAGTATTTTCTCATAAAAGAAAATGCTGCTGTCAAGCTGTTCTCTGTGGAACTTTGGGATTCTGGAAACAGCTTCTGCTTTCTTAAGAAAAGATTTAACTTGATGCCTTTCAAGAGATTTTGTGAAAAACATCTTGGCAACTGAGTTTAAGGAAATGGAGACAAATACACTTCCTGCATTAGTGAAGACTGGAGAAGAGATGGGTCTTTTTTGGAGTCAGGCTGGCAAAATTCCAATTTTTTTGTAATTATTTAAATCCTTGAGAGTATTAAAGTTGGCAAGCAGGTAGTTTGGTCTAGTGAGACAGAGGGAGGACTTTAGCAGCCTAGAGAACACTGATAGAGGCATAAGCCATGTAGCTTTAATACCAGGCATTCTTGTTTTGTTTAACTAATACCACAATAGGAGAAATCCTACTAAGTACATGTTCCTAATTTATTTAATGTATACTTACTAAATATCTACACAGCACCTCACTAAATTCCCATATTGGCTTCATTAACCTTGTAACCTCTCCTGTGCTATCCTGATGTGCTGAGCCTGTTGCTTTTCAATTAAAAACCTATACTCCCAAAGCAGACACAGTTGCAGTGGGCTGACCTGCCTTTGAATTAAGAATTGGTTGGGTCTACTCCTCTTTGTCCTCATCTTGAGGGTGGTTAGGTTTGTCTGGCAAATGCAAACTGTTCTTTCTGTCCTGAGTTCATGACTAACTGTGTGGTATTTGGTATTCAAAACTTGTAGTCCTGGGATGAAATTATTTTGGGAAATTGAAACTTCCTTTACAAACATGCCTATGGCCCTCCCTGGCCTATTTTTATTCACTGTTTGGGTCTGTGTTTTGACCCATACTTTACTGATGAAAAGAAGTTCTTGAAAGCAGAGGGAAAGGGAGAAATTTATGTGGGACAATCAGTAGCACTATGTACTAACAGAAACTGGAAGTGCTTCTCTACGTAACTGAAAATTAAATTATTATTAAATTTTGTAACTTACTGAGTTTCTTTAAAATATTAGTAACATAGAAAAGTGGGAGGTGGATAATCAGTTTACTCCATAAACTCAGAGAAAATCAGTCAAATATCTTTGCAGTATTACTGCCTCCTGAGTCCCAGAGATCTTCTGACCCTCTCCACACTTGCACATTTATTTCAGGGGTGCAGCTCACATAATTCCCTTCTGATTGCACACACGGTTGTTCTATTGTAACAAAGTCTGTTCATCCCATATGAAAATTGTGTTGACTCAGTCTCCCTTCAGAGACTTGGTCTCTCTTCAGTATCCTGGGAGCATGGAGAATATGTGAAATTATTTGTAATAAGATACTTTTCTGATCTGGGTGTCTGCTTACCACAGTGTACAGTGAGAATGGAAGCTTAGGAGACCTGGGTGGCGTCTTTAATCTTAAGGACAAATACCTGCCAAAAACAGCCTCAATAGCAGGGTGAGTGTTTAGTAAAGAATGCTTTTACTGGAAATAGTCATTAAAGTCTGGTCCTGCCATCCAATTTGCTCAAAAGAAGGCTGAAACCATGAGAACAAAAAAGAATTTGTACCATAGTACCAAAAACCAAAAGATTGTTTCCAGAAAAGATAGTCTTGACAGGGTAGCCAGGTTTACTATTACAACTGTGAAGTCTCTTAGAAAGGCATTCTGCTTATAGATGTGTACACACTCTGTCAGGGGAAAGGGAAAATGAGAAGAAATGGTTCATTTTTGTCACCTTTTTACTTAGAAATCCATAGAGATACTTTCCTATGCCTGCAGTTGTGTCAAATCGAATTCTTAGTTTCCCTTCAGAAAGGCAAAATTATTTCCTCATAACTTACCTCCAGAGTTAAATATTAATTCAATTTTTCTTAATATGGAAAAATTACTGTAATGATAGAGCATTAGAAATTATTGTTTAATTATGAGATAATATGTAAATCAAATTAGGTGAGGCAGTCAGAGAGAGGCAGCAGTCCCTCTTGGAAGGGTTTGTATTCTAAATGGATGAACACAGAGCAGCATAAAGTACAATACAATATATTGACACAACCAGTGCCTGCCCACTACACAAGGAAGAAGCCACTCAGTATAAAACTGTCCACAGCAACATTCATTTTTGGGTGTCATTTTTTATGACACGTGCACTACCAAAAACTGACACTGCAAAAACATTGTTTCCCTCATTAATTGAAACCCTTCCTCCTTATACAAATTAGCAAATAATTTTGGGGTGGTCTGTTTTATTTTGCCATCTTTAATTCTCTGTCTGCATAGATATCCAAGGATCTAACTCCATAAAGAGCAATTTGCCATTGAAAAAGCCCCAAACATGCTCTGTGTGAAAGTGTTTTTAGCCACAGCAGCCTCGCACTGTGTGTTTCAGCGACACACTTCTGATCAATGACGTTGGTGCAGCAAAACCTCACTAAATGGCTGCTGTTTTCCTTCTAGAAAACCCTGGCTGAGAATGACCCAGCAAATGCACAACTTAAGCCTGCTGCAGAGCAAAAAGCACAGCATGCCCTCATCCCCCAACGCTGCCAAGAGGCTGTACCGGAACCTGTCGGAGAAGCTGAAGGGCAGCCACACGTCCTTTGATGAAGCCTATTTCCGAGCCCGCTCTGACCGCCTCAGCCTCCGCAAGGCCTCCCTGGTAATTGCCTGAGCCCCATCACACTGCCAATTCATTCACTCTCCTATTGATCTCCTTATTCAGTTGGCTTCTAATCTGTACAGTTCTCATCATCTCGCTTTGTTCCCTGACGAGTGCTGTATGTCCTTACCACCCTTAACTTTTATGATCCTTTGTCAAAACAAAGTTTGACCTTCTTGAAGGGTAAAGACAGGCTACCTACTCAAGTGGTGATGCTTTATTTTAGGAGTATGGTTGTAACTTGGCACTTACATGAGAAAACGTGAATTAAATCTATAGATGCAAGTGTTTCTCTTACAAGAAAAGAATAAAAAGTATTTTGAGAAAAGTGAAGATGGCTTTAATAGAAGTTCCCATTTTTCCAAATGACAGAGCAAATGGAACTTTCAGGCATGACAGATAATGCAAGGCCACTCCCAGACTGTGGTGATGGTCAGTAGATAAGACAATGGAAGAAAGAGATCACATGTGAAGGAGTCTGGCCTGGGTACCCCAATCAAATCCCAGCCAAGCACTCTGGTACCAGCACAGTAAAATATAGAAACACCTGCTGGACTTAACCCTCACAGGGGCTCCTGCTGCTGCCAGTGCTGATGGAGTTACAAACCCCCCAGTGCATACACTTTGGGGAATGGACTTTGTCTCTGAAATAACAGAGTACAACATTCATTGAAATTCAGTGTACAACAGAATATTTTCTTTTTGCTGAAGGAAGATGAACCTGCTTGTTGATATTGCCAGAACAGAATAAATCCCACTTTTTCCTAAGTAGGAAAACCAGACATATTTTTCAACTTTTCCTCTGAATTATTTTGAAGGAAAGAGTTTGTCTCCACTTCTGAGGAGCAAAGATTAATGAGAGAGTCTGTGAATGCACCAGGAGATGCCCCTTGAAACCAGTACTCTGTTGCACTTGATCAGATGCTTAGTGCATTGCAGGACTAAACTCAGAGTATGGCTGGGCCAGATAACAAAAATATTACATTTTGTCAGAAGGAAAAAGGACACTCTAGACTTCTTTAACACTCACACATTATGTAAGAGGCATATTATATGAATCAGTGCAAGAATTGGAAATTATTTTTGATTCAATTAGCTGATGATGTCCCCTAGGATCGTGCTTTCCTGAAGTCAGAGAACCCTTGCATGACCCATGGAGACTGTTGTCACTCTGCTATGAAGAAAAAACATGACCTGAAGGAAGCAGGAGACCATGGCTGCTTCCTCTCAGCTCTTCCAGAGCCAATAGATTCTTGTTTCATAAGAGAAGCCTGAAATTCAAACAAGGCTTGTGAGCTGGAGAACAGCCTTTTCATGGTAGCCAACAGCTGTGCTTTTGAGGCTGTGGGTTTCCAAATGCTTTTCAGTTTGGGGGGATGATTTGAATTGAGGTCTCAAAGTATGAACATTGGGGAGTCTTTAGATGAATTTTTTTAGCCACTACCTTATCTTGTCTTTTTTTTTCTTCAATTACAAGCTCAAGTGTGACTGAGAGAGTGAAGGAGGAGGATAAACCAGTGCTGGGGACATGCCAGAGTAGACTGACATGTAGGCTGAATGAATGCCAGTCTGTGAGTGTATCTTCTGACCAATGTTTATCTAAATACACACTTTAGATTACATATTTCTTCAAACATGGGCTCTTCTGTCATACTTAACTAAGAAGAAGAGAAATTGCCAATGAGCTGAGCCAAAGGATTGAGGAGCAGAGCATTGCTACTGGGGGCCAAGCCCCCTGCTAAGCCTGAGGCAATAAATTACAATCTCAGTTCTGTCCCTTTTCACTGTGCATCTGTCAGCAGTGGGAGTGCCTATTCCATCAGTCATCATCATTAGGAGACTTGATTTTACGTTGTGTGGATGGGGATTTAATGGGATACAGATGTACCTGTGCTAACTTTGTTCCCCCAGCCCACTACACTGTCATGGGAGTGTCACAGCTTTTGTCACTGACAAACACCCCGCGGAGGAATCTGTAGGTGTCACCAGTCTGGGGTCTGAGCTGATGTCCTCAACAGGCAGTGAATAGACTCCCACTGAATTCAAGAGACTTTGGATCCCACTCTATCCATTCTGCTTGTTGTTTTCCCAGTTTTCCCTAGAAATAAACAGAAAGAAAACCATTAACGAAGGGGTGGAAATATTCCAGGTCAGGTTGCTAGTTCGTGTATTTTCTAATCATTGACTGAGTTAAGTCAAGGAATAAAATCATGTCTCCAGACAAGTGAACAACATTTGTTTGAATTTGTTTTCTTTCAGCTTTGGCTAGTGAAGAGTTTTCTTTCCACTCTCTCTTGCTGTGCAACACTTTCCATTCAGTAAATTGTTGTCTTGCTGCAGACATAGCAATGTCCCAAAATAGCTTTATTCTTGAACTCATGTTTATCAAAACAAGTCTTTGCAGAAACTACTTTACTACTTTTTCCAACTCCAGTAGTACATAGTGGACTTTTTCAGTCAAACTTAGAGCAAATAGCATGAAAGGGGCACTTCATTTTAATTAAGCTACATAAGATTGCATTTCTAAACACTCTGGTACTGAATCACTTACTGGAACATGGTTATTACTTACTGCAAAGCAATACTGTAGTTCTTTTCAGTATATACATTTGTGCATCACAGTAACACCTAAATAAATTAATCACGTAGCACAGCTGTCCAGCTAATGATTAGAGGCTCCAGGACTGAGTCAAGGAAAAAGCAATGTAAAAACCACTCCTAAACTTCACCCAATATGTGATTCAGTTTCTCTTTGAATTTATTGCTTTTGTCCTTTCAGAGCAGAAGAAAGTTATCTAGTAAAGGTAAATGATGGTAGAAATCAGAAGACTCTTGTTGGTATTTGTGACAATACCAGCTAGACTAAAATAGAGCACTGGGCAGTCAAGATACTACTCCTTATATTTGTTTGGATTTCTTGGGCTGCAGATGTCTGAAAAATACTGCAATACTAGAGAGTCTTCTACATGGAATGTGATAAGCTTTTTGCAAAAAACTGCATCATTTTCAAATACATTTCTGTTTTCTGTGTGAAAGCAAATGGTTGGGGAGAAGTTGGTCAGGTGTGTAGAATGTTTTTCTGCACTTGGAGAGCTGGGGTGGATGTAGACTTCCAAACAGGGTAGTTCACTAGCATGGGTGAAGATGTAATAGATATTTTGCTGCCTCTCCAGGATGCTTTTTGACTGTCTGGCACAGTTTGATGTACTCTGCTGTGGATGAAGGATGCACACATGACAGTTAGAAAGGTCACACCACAGCTCCCACGATTTTACACTCTTTGAAGTTACAAGATTTGCCAATGTATTTCAACCTATTGCTTGTGTCTGAATTGCTCATTTGGAAAACCTGATATTTGCAATTTGGTCTTGTAGTTGTTTGGATTGGATGAAGTAGCTTATAATATTCATGCTCTGTTTCTCATTTAAATCAGTGCAGCTTTTTCAATCAGATTTCTAATGAAATTAAGAAATAGAAATTTGCTTTCATTTTTTCCCTTTTGGTGAAAAATTCTTGCCGACAGATCAGTTGGCAAGAGAGTTAACAAATTAACTTAAACATGTGCTTAAATTCTGCTCAACAACTTACTTAGGGCCAAAATTTCCCAAATACTTCAGGTATTTCATTTGGCATGCAGAAGCCCAAAGATACATTTTCAAAGGCACACTGGTAGGTCTAAATTGTGATAACTGAATAAAAAAACTCCAGTTCAAACCAAAATTTTAAAATAATTCTATAGCAATCTGACAGGTAAGTAAAATCTCTTGGGGGGGTATTTTTAAAAAGGATCAACTGCTTTTGTCAGCCATAACTTGGATTAATTTCAGCTATAATAGTGAAGTTAGCCATCTCTCTTTTATTATCATGTAATAATGAATTTTTGTTTTAAAGAATGGAAGTAACTTAGGAGATGTAGAACAAGATTTCCTGAGTTTCTCACAAAATTGTAATTAAAGCCAAATGATGATATTGAGCACTTAGGGTAGCACTCTACAAATGCTAACTCATTTAACTTTTGTGCACATATGTAAAGCTAATTAAAAGAGTATTAATTTTTCTGGTTTTTAAAGAAGGAAAAACCACATGTGTACCCAGTGCCACAGAAGGGAAAATGTGAAGAGAGAAATAATTACCTTCCTGTCCTGAGTGAGCACCACAGCCTTTCACTATCATCAACTTTACCTTTTTGTTCTCCCAGACTGTTTCCAAAAATGAACTTAACTAAAAGAAATGAAGACCAATGCAGTTATTCACTTTCCTTCAACCAATTCCCCTTGTAATATGCTCTTGATTAATTCACTGCTAAATATGTAGATTTTCATAGCTGTGATCGGTTACAAGAGTAATACACTTTTGCTTGTTTTCTGATTGAATCCAAATGCAGATGATTCTGAAGCATAATTATCCTGTATTTACATAAAAAACACTGTAGAGAAAGTTCAAATAACAGTAGAAAAAGAATTTGAAATGGACATTAACAGAAATGAAATTACTGTTTAGAACGCTGATATAAAAGAATTGGTGGATGCATTTCTAGTGGAAGGTGTCCTCCCTGTCTGTGGCAGGTTGTTGGCACAAGTTGATCTTTAAGGTCTTTCCCAGCCCAAAACATTCTGTGATTTTCTGATTTTACATTTCTAATACATTCCATGAAAAAAAGTCTATCACTCACAATTCTACGTCATAATAATGAAGTCTCATAGAGTGAAGAGCACAGCTTTCTTTTTCCTCTGTACTTTAAACATCCGTGTTCTCTTTATGTTAATTCTGAGTGCACAATACAGTGACATACATCTGTTAAATCAATATCACTGTTGAGGGGAGCTGAAGATATACAGAGTATCATACCAATAATTAAAATATTTTGTAATTTTAATTGCTTAAAATTCTATTAATTTCCAGCAAGAGTACTTCATCCCTTCGGGGTATGGGCAAAACACCATAATAAGTGTAAGGTCGCTGATACCAAAATGATAAAGGTATTACATAAGCAAGACAGCACAGGAGCTGCTGTGGAGCTACTGGAATGATAAGAAATATTCCTACATTGCAGTAAAAAATTCTGACATTTTTAAAGTTTTCTCTCATAATAAGAGAAATATGTGTTGTCTTCCTTTCTAAAATTTTCTGGACATGTGCTCTGCCTAATGGCAGTGTATGTCCTTGCAAACAATTTTTATCTTGAACAGAGGAGTTAAAAAAAGAAAGACAAATAGAGCTGCTTGCCATTCAACTGTCCCTTTTTCTGAGTTTTTTATCTTACACCAATACTCATATCTTATATGAGTGTGGCCTAAGTATTTGATTATAAAATTAAACCTGAATCTCATCATCTGGAGAAAAGTCTAAACCCAAGAATGTGACAGAGCCCCATGATTAGCACTGATGTTAAGTTATATCTTTCATTCTGCATGGAAACCTACAGAAAAAATATTTCTCTAGCATGAGCTGTTCTGTATTTCAGTGTCTACAAGGTAGATTCCCAAGCCAGCACTCCTGACCCAGATTTGCTTTATTGCTGCATAGCTCATCTCATCCTTAGACTGTCATCTCAATATAAGTATCCCATTTCTTTATATTGGCAGTTTGGGGTAAAGGGCATCTTATGTACATTTGTCCTCCTGTTCTGCTGATCCCCAATATTCAGCACAGATGGGGTCTATACTAAAACTTTTAAGTAACATCACCTTTGCAATTTCTCAGTGTGGTACCAATATGCTAAGAGTAGACCAGAAGATCCCTGTCAGGCCTGAAAATTTCTGAAGACACCTTTAATTTCAAGCACACAGAAAAAAAGCCCCTGTAGAACTGATGAAATTCCAAGGTGGAGCTGGGGACTGCAGTTTCCAGAACTGCTTGGAAACCCCAAGTCCACGTGTTTTATGAGGAGACAAAAGATGTTCTAGCAGGTCAATGTTGTTTCACTGAGAGCAAACTTGGACGTGGATATGCCCAATAAAACTATATCAATTTTAAAAAGAAAATGAAGTTTTAGAGTGGTTGAAGCGTTAACTTCTAATCCTAGTAGAAGATGGTTTCAATTCAGTATTTATTTAATATAATAAAGAGTGCATTCTGTAATGAGAATTTTCTCAGTGCCCAGGGACACAAGGAGCTAGTTTACACTACATATCTGAATCCGTGCTCTGAGCCCTCCTTGCCTTGCTGGGCCTCTTGCTCCTGCTAATTCATTCCAAAGAGGGAAAAACCCTATCAGGTAATTATGGCAATGGGACACTGGGAGAGAATTTAAAGAATCTTGGCAAATAACTTGTCATTACTGCAGACTCCAGAAGGATGTTCTCATAAAAGAAACCTGCAGGCCCTTCTACTCTCCTGCACCTGCTTCTCCCCAGCTCAATTAAGAAACAACAGGGGCCTTTGTACTGTGCCATTCTTTTATCTCCTTGGCATTGGTAAGGAAAAGGTTCAGTGGTTCTCCCTGCCTCAGACTTGGTGCCATGAATGTTCCCAGGTTTGTCTGCTTGTGCTCTCTGCTGCTCCGACATGCACAGTGGGCAGTCCGTTTTTTCAGTCCCATTTCTACTTTTGTTTTTAAAGCCTTTCTTCTAAAGTTTCTTCTAGTTACAACTTAAATGCAACAATACAGGCACCTAGAAATAACTGAGGTGATAGATGAAAATTCTGGCTCACCCTGGAACTGGGAGGGGGTTTCTGCAAGAATTGCTTGTTTGATTTGGATTTTCATCACCTGATTGCAGTTTTCTACTTGAAAATTTGAGCTTAAGTTTGAAAAACTCAGTAGTCCAAGGCTCTGCCAAAGTTGTAGTGTATCATCCAGTTTCACATTGCAAACATAATGTTGCTCATATAGTTTGATTACAGGAAAGATGTCTAAAGAAGAATGTGTTTGTTTCATATGGGTTTGGATCTCCCTTGAAAATTCCCACAGACCTGAAGCAATTTCAAGCACTCCAGGGGTAGACCAAGCTCAATTCTGCTGCAAACATTTGCCATGCTTCTAGCTGAGCCTAAGTCAAGGCTGAAGAAGGAACATTTTATTTTGAGGAGCAACCTCACAAAACACAATCTTCTCTATTTTTAAAGCACTAACATATAAAAAGTTTTACTAAATTTCTGTCTTTATTGACACACAGAATTTCCAGTGCAATGAAGCCATGTTTGAGGCCGTAGAGCAGCAGGATCTGGATGCTGTTCAGATTCTTCTTTATCAATACACACTGGAGGAACTGGATCTGAACACACCAAACAGCGAGGGACTCACTCCTTTGGATATTGCCATTTTGACAAACAATGTCCCTATTGCCAGGACCCTTCTACACGTTGGGGCAAAGGAAAGCCCACACTGTAAGTAAAGAACACAAACTGACTTAGATAATTGCTTGTATGAGATCAATTCTGCTGTTGTTAGTGAAAATCAATTACAGAACACACAAAAATTGCCTGGTTTTATTGTAAGGTTGATTATAACAAGTGCTGGAGGATATTTGCAGCAATATCTGCTCTTTGTATATGTGCTGAGTTGATCTTTTTTGTTCTTTCCTGCAGATACATCAACTAATGAATCAGGTTGAGCTTCTAATGAGATTAACACTGGGGTAGCTGGGTTAATAGCAATTTTGAGAAAAAATTCTTTACAAATATGGCAACAGGAACTCAGTGATTCAAAGATCATGGTCTGAAATGCAGAGTTTGTCATCAAAAATGAAAGGATGATGGGTTGTCTAGACTTTGCTTTATTTTGATTATCCTTTTGATTTTGGCTATGCTGCTTTCAGGAGGCCAGTTATATTGAAATCTATTACTTCCATTCCCTACAGATCCCTTACTACCGGTCTTCAAATGGCCTAAAATCCCACTTAAATGAGAATTTCAAAGTTCTACAGAACTAGAGAAAACCTAAACACAAAACAGACTTTCTCACTTTACTGGAATACCAATATTGCTTATAACTACATATTGTAGTTATAAAACTTCTTTGTATTCCTTCATGGGCCTTTTTATGCCCCGTTTGTGGGTTGGAGGGTGACTTACCAACCCAATTAATCAACCATACACCATGACACAAACTCTGACGCCTTACGTGGGTCTAAAAATACCCCGATGTAAGAGAATTTGTTTTAAACTGTCAATGCCTATATTTAGGACATTCCCAGCAAGGCTATAATGAGACTGTGTTTGAGGGGTTCGGCCACTGCAGACTCTGCCGTTAATTTGAAGTTAGTTAAATTAACAACATTTAGTGCTGGCATGTCAATCTCAGTGCTCCAGGAAATTGCACCTTGAGGCTACTAACATTGCCAGTTTTTTCACTGGAGAGTGTGTGTGCATGTGCATGTTGAGTTTTTTTGCCAGACCCTCAGTGTTGGTACACCTTTATTGCTTTTCTATATCCACAGCACTTATATTATCATTTATTCTGGCCTCCTTTAACCTTCCCTGGAGATTTTTGCATAGTGTAGCTGCTCGGTGAAAAGAGTTTTTTAGTTTTATATTTATTTGTTTATTTTTCTGTCATGGTTCATGACTGAGGCTTTAAAAAAAAGTGTGACAGCATTTAGAGTACATGATTGACTGCTGAAGCAACATTCATTAACCATGACAAATCTAGAGGAAAACACAGTCTTGAGTGTTCTAAACAGCAGTAAAAAAGATTAAACTAATTTTTTATTGACCTCATCTGTAAATAAATGTAGTCTGATGGCAAGCAGGGGCAATCATAAATTAGTATTCATTTCCTGTAATTAATGCAAACATGCCTATGAACACAGAGAATATGAATATATAACCACCTCATTTCCATTTCAAAATATACCCACCAAATTTCCACTTCACTTATCTTGATTTTTAGTTTTTCTGATTGAAATAATGGATGAAACATTCTCAGTAAAAAGCAAATTATCATTTTGTTTGGGTTTCTTACCTGAAGGTTTTGCCATGGCTGTTTGAGACTGAAATGCAAAAAGTTATTTTCAGCCCTCAAAACAAAGGTTCATAGCATCTTTTTGCATGGCTTCACTCTTGTGGAATTGATGGCAGTCACTTTTTATTTTCTCCAGACTTTCTGCTCTGCTTTCCATACTCAACCAACCCTGTTCAAATTAAATCCTATTTGTATCATCTCAGGGCTGCAGGAACATAATCCAGCACCCAGCAGGAGCATTTTCATTTCTCTATGGTGGGCAATTGAGCAAGACTTCCGCAGGCTAAATGGGAGGGTAAAATCCTGACTCACCCAGTTTTGGGACTGGACACAGCATCTCTTAATGTGATTAGAAGTATACAAGACAGATGCACAGAGCTTGGAGAAGGTGAAATAGAGGAATTCCTCATTCCAAGTGCACACAGAAAACTTCCTTCACAGAAAACCTTTGCTCTTCCACTGTATATATTAGCTGTAGTGATCCAGCTGAAATGTCATTATAGCCTCTAACCTAACTCTGTAGAAAAGAAGATCTGGAGGACAGATAGCTTCCATCTGTATCACCTGGATTTCTGCCTGGAAGAGCAGCAGCTAAAGCAATAGAAAGTTGAACTATGATCTTCATCTCCACATGGAACTCACATTGTATAAATCTCAACAGGAACCCAACATCTTTAAAAACAAGTAACTAAGATCAGAGAGTACTGCATTTAAAATATTAATTAATTTGGGGAGAAGACAAAGTGCTATCTTTTCAGTTACTATTTTTCATCATATACTCATGGTTTGGTTTGTTCATGTGAACCCAAATAAAAATAAGATTAAAATTCCCACTGGCTGATTGGACACATTTCCAAGACCTGACAAATGTGGCTCGGAACCTTGATTAAACAGATAGAGCCAGATCCTTAGTGAGAACTTGAACCAATGCCAAATCTCAACCACCTGAACTCTGGCACATAAAATCTCCTTCCTCAGTCCTGTTGTGCTATCAGATGTGTTGCATGTTTTTTGTAGGTTTAAATCCAGGAAACCCTATCACCTCTGGCCTCCCAGTAAACAACAGTTCTGAGGATACCAGCAGGTTCCAGGGAGCCTGGCCATATGTCCCTGATGTCCATATGAGGAATGATCGAACTTAAGAATGGCTTCAAGCCAGCTTCTGAAAGCAAACTCTTAGAGACAAACATTCTTCAAAAACAACCCTTTGGATGTCAGAGGTGTTGAGTAATTCTTTGTTCTCCTGTGGCTGTAAAAATTGCAGGGCACTTTTCACATCAGTAGGGTTATTCTTAGACTCTGCTAAACTCTGGCTGTCATACTGTTATGAGAGACAGAGGCAAAAGTTAAAATGAGAGGTTCAGCCTGGATGAAACAAACACCTTTTTCACTATAAGGACAGTGAAACAGTGGGAGAGTTTCCATCCATCCTCGGAAGTTTTCAAGACCAGACTGGATAATGCCACAGTAATTCAGTCTGACCTCTTGGCTGAGCCTGTTTTGAAGAGAATTGGTCTTGAGAAGGTCCTTTTCAATCTAACTTTTCTCATATGATCCCAGTTTAGAAATAACATATTCATATCCACATACATATTCGCTCCTGTGGTGTTTTGGTGTCAGAAACCTGTCAGAGTTTTGGTGCTTTATATGGTACAGTTTGATTTTTTCAGAAATGTCTGCTGCTCCTGACTTGTGCAAGTGAATGATGGGTACAGTCTATGTAAGATTCCTGCTGTTCCTGTGAGACTTGGGGAAACCAAGAGCCTGCCTGTCCCTACTTAGCAGTTCCCCACAATTGCTAAGAAAAGCCACATGTGCCAGGGGACTGATTTTGGTAAAAAGAGGGGCTTTAAATTAAGGCTGTCTCAGAGCGCTTCTGCAAAAACACCAAACACCAGAGTTATTTTCTGTGATTTCAGAATTCCTTCCTTTGTACACTATTTCCTGTATATTGAACACCAAACCAGCATTTGCATTTCTATTCAATTAAACATCTTTCAAAGTCCTACTTTCTAAACTGCAGATTGAACAATTTTAGGCTAAGAGCAACTCTGAAAATAGGACTTGGTTCACCACATTTCATTGTCTATTCAAGGGGCTTGTTTAGGGACTTGGGTTAAAATCAAACCTATTCTAGTTTGTAATCCATGTGATCTTCATTTTCACCTTGATGTAGCCTGTAGTAGTTCACACAGAAAATCTGAACTCCTAAACATCAAAATAAAATTATTCTGAGCACTGGAGGAAAAAATCTCCAAATGTCAAGCCACTCAATGCCTGTCAGAGGACTAATTAATTCTCACATGGACAAAACTCTGGCACAAAAAACTGGAAAGAAATCCATTCTCTACCAGCCATGGACCTGAGGCACAAAAATTTCCTTGTTTTACCAATTAGATCTCTTCTTGTTTGTAGAAGTTTATATATTGTGTTTGTAACTAGTACAGTCTTGGGGGTTTTTTAATGTAAATTTATGATATTATGCCAAAGCAGAGGTCAGAGAGGTTATTATTTTAGCTTGGTTTTCATATTCCAGCTTAAAACAGACATGCAATTTCAGTCTACTTCAAACATTTTTAAGCATATGAGAAATACCAGAGGAAAAAATGTGGTAAATTTATTCATGTTGTTAATGTTATTTATGCGGCCAGATCTTTAAATGGCATAATTGGCATTGCTCTGACCCACTTGATGGCAAGACAATATCTGGAAGGCAAAGTGTGTGAGGGTTTGGCCTTTCATGTGTGTACTAGTTTGAAAGCAAACCAGTTGGAGATCCCAAGTCAGAAATACAATTAATAGGAAAATTAAAAGAAATGCAATAATACAGAAACACTGACAGAGTCAGAATACATCAAGGTGGTGGTAGCAGTCTGATTAAATGGTGGCTGCAGTCTTCTTGGAGTGATAGATGTGGTTCTGTTGAAGCAGTGGTCCTGTAGAAGGGTTTGATCTTCCTCTGAAGGTCCAGTGGTGGTTATGGAGGTCTTGTCCTCTTGTCCTCTGAGAAGCCTGAGGCTGGCTGTGGATGAGGCTGGCTGTGGTGTTCCATGCCTCAGATTATATACAGGTAGGAATATTCGGTTCCTCCCCCCAGGCAGAGCATCCCACAATGGGATGATGTAATTTTATCAGTCATGCAGTGAAGCTTGATGGCCCATTAGCAGAAGATATCCTCCAGAGTTATCAAGGATAAGTCATGAAGGAGATAAGGAACACTGCCCCACCTGGTTTTAACAGCTTATGAAGGTTGTGATAGAATAAATACTTTTGATACACACATACATCTTATATTGTGACCTAAGACAACGTTTTGAGCACAGCCAAAATTTTGCCAAGCACTTCCTGTTTCCCTCTTTCCTGGCAGTTGTGACTGTGGAGAGCAGGTCTGTGCACCTGAGCATGCTGGTGCAGGAGGCCCAGCAGAGAGTGATGGAATTGTCTGCACAAGCAGTGAGTGAAGGGCTGGGCATGGAGAGCGCCGAGAGGGAGAAGCAGCTCAAGGGCTGGGAGTGGAGGGCCAGGCTCTACCAGCACATGAAGGCCGGCTACGAGCATGCCCGTGAGTATGTTGCCTTTTTCTCAACGTGGAAATGAAACTTGAGGTAATTTTAGTAAGGAGGTAACATACAAGAGGATCTTTATTTGAAGGTGTCCTGTTTAAGGCAAATTTGTGAGAAAACCTCCAAATGGGGTCACTCTGGAAAGCAAACCGAAATGGCCCCTCACCTAATTGGTTTGGGAAAGAATTTCCTCGGAGAAAAGTGGAAAAAACTATTTATTTAACAAACAAAGTTCCCACCAGCATAAAAAATGAATAGCATGAAACAATAAAGGTAGCTGGGCTCGCTCAGTCTCTTACAAGTCCCTCCGGTGCTGGAAAATGCTGAGGTCCACGCCCAGGTAGGCCACAGGCATGAGATCCCGATGTCTCTCTGGGTTTTTCAGTTCAGGACAGGTTTAAACAGTCCCAAGAAAAAGGAAAAAAGAAAGTCCTGGGAACTTCTCTGCCTCAGCTAGCTAAAACTAACTAAAAGCAAAAGAGATCTCTGTCCCGGTGTCTGTGCTGCAGACAACACAGTCCAGGAACAGAATGTGGAGGAGGGAGTGCTGTCTCTGAAAACAAACCCCACACTGCTTCTTTCCCCTCCCTTCACTCTCAGAACTGGTCTTAAAGGTACAGAACTTAATATACAGCATAAACAGAACAGACAATTGAGGATACAAGCACCAAAAAGTCACCCCAGGACAGAAGGCCTTCAGGGGCAGTTATGGAAAGATGTCCACAAAAGCCCACCCCTACAGGGATGAGTACATTTTTATTGGTTTTAGAAAATTACATAATGGATTGAAAGCACCAATTAAGAGGAAAGTGATGATGCAATCTAGGTAAAGCCCCTTCTCTGGGGTCCTTCCCTCTGCACTAGCTGTGCTCTGTCCACGAAAACATATCTCAAAGAGTTGTTTTCAACCTTGGTTCCCAGGAGGAACTGAGACACCGCTGGGGCCCTGCACCTCCCAGGGCTTGGAGCTCTGGAATTTGTTTTGTTTTTCTGCTTAAGGAAAGGCTATGGAAAAATACTGGGAAAACTAGCTACTAATACAGTAGGCTACAGAGCTACAAACATATGTGTGAAGAATACAGAGAACATTTAAAAGGAAAAAAGGCAAAACCCAAATGGCATCATTGGGAAGCCAGGAATGGCATTATTCAGGAGGCCAGAATAAATGATAATATAAGTACAGGGAAACAGCGAGATTCCAGGCAGGAATCTGCAGCTGAGAACCCTCTCCAAAGATGCCGATCCTCATGGCACTGCTGTGGAGCAGGAGGAGGTTGGGGTGGGGAAACCGAGGCACAAAGGTGAAACGGCCTTTCCAAGAGGGAGAAGGAAATGGGTGTTAGAACAATAAAAGACCAAATATCTGAGACCAGAAGCACATGGCTCTTTAGGCTGCATAAAATTATAAGACATCCAACATCCCAACTCTTTGTTCAGGATGCAATGATTCTGCCCTACTTATCACTCTTCACATTTATTCCTGGATCTTATTTAACATGTTCAGAATTTAGAACAGGATGCTATATAACAACATACAAATAAGCAGGAAGTGGGATGGGGACATTGGCCTTTTTGTTGTTGTAATTTGTTTATTTTTCAAAAGAACTTACTATTTTGGAATGGGATTTTTCTAAATATTTGATCAAGCAGTGAAATTTCATTTTGCACTTAAGTATTGTGAAAATTTAACCTTGATTTTGGTAAGCACTAATCTTAATCTTGATATCCATTTCATCACCACAGCCATAAACTGAGTCACTTTAAACAGTTCTACAAGTGAGTTTGTATGCAAATTAAATTGGAATTTGGGCCCAAATGAAGGAGTAAACAGGCCTGA
This sequence comes from Acrocephalus scirpaceus scirpaceus, assembly GCA_910950805.1. NCBI lineage: Eukaryota > Metazoa > Chordata > Aves > Passeriformes > Sylviidae > Acrocephalus > Acrocephalus scirpaceus. The sequence goes on from OU383789.1 coordinate 8,155,014, forward strand.
ATTGTTTCTAGACATGTGGATCTTTTAGCTGTATCCAATGTAATGAAATACAAACATTGCCATTAACATTTTTACAGTTTTTTTTATATAAATGTGCTTACAAATAATTTTCTCAAATTTATTGTACACTAAGTTTATTTCTTCAAGAGAGATGTAGTGCTCTGTCTCTTAGATACTAAATACAGGAAATACAGAAGGAGTGAAAGTTAATATACTGATTTTTTAAATCCATCCCAGCAGTAAGTCATGACATTTTGTGTTTGATTTCTGAATTGAGTCTGATTGATATTCTGCAAATTAAGCTCTTTTATTCCCCTTTTCTTTTTTCCAACAAAAAAGTTAGGCCTCAATTGAAAACTGTATTTTGAAACTATTACACCAAAACAATTGTGGAATTTGAAATTTTTGAATCCCAATAACATAAAAATGCTTCCTGGTTTTCGTTAAATTTGAGTTTGTTAGTGAAACCATAAAGGTTTAATTAGCTTTTTGTGGTTTTGTCCTTTCTCTCTCCTCCTATCCACCCCAAGAGATTTATAGGGGCTTTTCATTGACATAATTAGCATGAATCTGTTTTATTGGGTTACATATATGCAGGAAGACATTTTAAACCAAAAAAGAGCCAAAACCCATGATAGAAACAAATGGTGTCTGCAGGATATTATTAGCAAGGGCACTAATTAAAATGCTCAAAAGGCAGAAAACACAAACACCTATAACCCAAACCTCACAATTGCAGGGTGATTTTCAGTGGGTTCTTTGAAGACTCAGGAACATTGTTTGAGTAGGATTTGTTGTGCTGAAGAGCTGATGTTTTCTCTTCTCTCCCAGGAGCCCCCGAGGCACCAACCAATGTCTGTCTCATGGTAACGAGCAGTACATCACTCACTGTCACCTTCCAAGAACCCCTCAGTGTCAACTCAGCTGTAGTGACCAAGTATAAAGGTACTGGATTTAGACATCTTTCATTCCCCTAACAATGTACAAAAATTTGAGGACTAAGTGGCAAAGGTATTTATCTATAAGAGATTATTATGATGATGCAAGTAGTGTTTAAATGTAATTATTTTCCCAGTAAATAGACATAGAAGTGGAATTTTCTTGAAAGATTACCCAAGGGACAAAATTTTTACTAAAAAAAAAAGAAAAATAAATTAACGAAAAGCTTTCTCCATGAGTGCTTTGAAGAAGTTTTCTTGACTCACTGTGGTTAAGATATCAGCTCAATGACTGGGTTGAGATGAGCAGTTACAAAACACAAACTAACTTTTGGTGCCTGTGGGCTCCTGAAACCATGTGTATCCTTGTAAAAGCCAAACCCACACCACCATTCCTTAAAGGAATGCCTCTGGAAGCTGAAACTTCTGGCACAGGCATCATACAGCCCAATTAATTAGCTATTCCAGGGCTGCCACATCATTCTTGGAAGAGTGATACATTTGGGGTGGCACCAGTTAGTTGCAAAGTGGAATGAATAAGAAAATGCTTCCATCTGAATAGCCCTGTTGAATAGAGATGGTTTTTAAAACAGAATTTCTGTTCCACAGGAAATTCCAACATTAAGAAAAAAAGCAAGTTTTATTGAAGATTAGAACAAAAATGAGAATTTTTTAAATTTCCTGTTTAAAGGAACTTTCAGGTTTTCTACAATCTTTGGAACAGTAAGTTCTTCAATGTTAAGCACAGCAATCCACAGCCTCCAGCTTCCAGTGGGAGCATGAATCCTCCCACAGGTCAGGGGACTGGGGATCTAAAGCCTCCTTGGCCCTGCCCAGGGGAGTCAAGGAGTGGGAGCCTGAAAATCCTCTTAGCTATTTCCACCAGTTTCTCACTTCATGCTTCTTGCTGTGTTTGTTTCTTTGTATTAATCATTAAGAACTCCTTTCAGAGGCACCTAAACCTAAAATCTACATACTCACAGGCAGAACCATCCTGGCTGTGTGATGGGGAGCATGTTTCGTGTTCCCATGGATGGGTGTCCCAGGGATGGTTTCAACAGGAGAGATTCAGAAAGACCCTGTCCCTCGAGGGTGCAGCAGCTCATGGAGCCTTTCCAAAGGTGGGACATGCAGTGCACAGGCTCCACTGCCATCAGCACAAGCTCCCAAAGTGCTACAGAAGCTTATTTTGGAAAAGGCACATTCTCTCTTTCCTCCTCCTGCTTCTGGTCACAGATTCCACTCATCACTGGCTGTGCCCAGCAAAATAATTTCTCACATTCTATGAAAAAAAAAAAAACCCAACCTCCAGATACCACTGAGGCCATAAAAGTGATAATGCCCTGATAACTTCAGTAGGAGTCAAATTACTGTATTACACCTAGTCAGCTGTGCAGTGCTGCAGGAAGTGTTATTTTCAAAAACATCAAAGCCCTTTAGAAGCCTAAATCTAATTTTCAGCAATGGCTTGTGTTGCCAGGAAACTAAACTTCATTTAAGAGCTTCCCACTGCCTGATTTACTTGTGAAAACAATACTTGGGCTCCTAAAACACCAAGGTTCTCTAGAAAATATCAGACTGCTCTTCATAATAGTTGTATTTTAAATAACCCTGAAACATTGTCCACCCTCTAATTATAATGATTAGTGGTATTTTCACAGGAAAGCAAATTCCCAAACAGAGCTAATTTTTTAAAATAATTTTGTGAAGGTTGCAGTACTTTTCTCTTGGGTATTCATTTGGGTTTAGCCTGGCTTGTACCATGTCAGTGGTGTCCTGTTTTTGATAAACACAGCATTCAGAGAAATTTAATCCAACCTGACCTAACTTTCTGATCAGACCAGGTAGCACTGCCCTGTATTTTGAACTACCCTCACTTGTGATCATTTTATGCTTTATCAAGTTGAGAGTTAGTCTTGCCAGAGTATTCTTTTTAAATCCTTTGTCCCAGGAGACTTGCATATTTATGGTTAGATAAAAAGAAAGATCATTAATAGCTCCTTTTGGTGACTTTCAGGAATTAATTAAGCACTGATTGTAGAATTGTTTATTACAATTGTTTATTATGGAGTGAGATTCTTTGTGCTACTTTGTGGGGTCATAAAATGAACCTTTCAAATGATCACTTGCAAGAATGATTAGAACCAGCTAGCAATTACTAGCCCTGAAAGGAGAACTTGATAACAAAGTATGAGGATCTTTTTAGTCAGTTATATAAACCTCCTGTCCAGAAAACCATGGAAGCATTTTGCTAATTCAGGAACAACAACAACAAAAACTCTGTTAAGGTGGGTTTTTTTCCCCTAAATACTTTACCATTTCTTTTTCTAAGCAAATTAAAATTCAGGAGCATTTGCAATAGTGTTTAGGGAATAGCTGCTCATTAACAGAAACGAATAATGTTCTTTTCTCTGGACCTGAACTATAGGGAATAAAAACTGACATCAATTCTGTTTGGTTTAGTTTAGTTCCCTAAAAACAGTGAAAAACTGCCAAATCAATTTTTCCTGTGTCATCTTTCTTTTTTCTTTTCTTTTTTTTTAAATATATTTTTCTCCAAGCTTTATTTGCCCAAATGTCTTTTAGAGACTGGGCTTGGAACATTATCTAACTGTCTGCTGTTTTCCTGTGTGTGATCTTTTCCCTTGTTAGCTGTATAACTTACAAATAATCATACAGGAGAATAATACTTTGCACTCACTCTCTAACCACTAAAACCATCTCACTTCATTAGGAGATTTAATTTTAACCACACACAGTGAATGGGTATTGACTTTGGTGTCCCAGCTGGATGGCAGCTCAGTGACTGCATTCTGTTCAGCCATTGCTTTAAGGAACCAGAGTATTCTTTACTTCCTCTCCTGGATTGTTGCTTAATGTTGCAGGCACCATCCTAATGGCTCCCTTCAGTTTCCCTCAGGAGAAGGCTGCAGTGTGGTGGTGGCTGACATGAAATGATTCCTAAGTATATTGTAACTTAGTAAAGTGTTTTGAGGCTGGAAGCAGACAGGCATGACAGAAATCAATAATAAAAATAATAATCTGCTCCATGCTAGGGAATGACTCAAAGCCAGAGACACCTCACCCCAGCCAGTTTTAGGAAGGATGTGAAGTATCACTGTAATATTGAGAAAAAAACCCCTGCCCTTGGCTAATTGTGCCCTAGAGCCAAACTTCACATCCCACCATGGAAGTACTTAGGACCTGCTTTAGTTTTATATCTTTGAAAACGCAATCAAAACATTCCACGTTGACATACAAAACAACTTGCCACTCTTTGAAGCCAGGGAGACCTTTCTGTTTACACCACCACACTGGTACTGCAGGATGTTTTGTTATCCCAGAGCTGCACCACTGCAACCATCTCGATGAAAAATACCCCACAGCAGCATAATCCAGACAGCACTCACCTCCCAGGAACATCCCACTAGAGATGAGCAGCAAGTGCTTGCTGGGCTTTTAAGAACTGTTGTCTGTCATTAATCAGCCTTTCTAGGGTTCACATTTTCCACACAACACATACACATAAAGAAAGCAGTTTTTTTCAAACAAAAAAAATTAAAAGTAATGTTAAGTAATTTTGTCACACTTATTTTCTGTGGATTTTAAACCTGATTATTATTTTGCTTTCACAGTGAATAAATACAGATAAACCTCCTCTTATGGCATGATTTTTTTCATCCATTTCCCATCAGAAGTAGTCATAATAATGCTGTGATCCTAAAGTATAGGATAAGGAAGAAAAATGGACATAGTGCTGATCACTACCTACTGGAAAGGATCACTGTGCAATGAGAAATCTCGGTTTATATTTTATTTACAAATTTTAAACAAACATCTATATTCCCTATTGAAGAAAAGAAAATGAAACAGCTTGTATAACCCAAGTTGAGCAAATTTATTTTAGAGCCTGGAACTATTTAAGTTTGAAGAGAGAGGAAGAAAGACATGTTTGATGTAGCAAACAAAGCTAATCTCTGTTAAGTTGTAGCTGTGGATGCCAAGTTATTTTCCAGATAGTGATGCTGAGCTGCCTAGGCCACTTTAGCCCTTTTTACCTTTTTGTTTAGTTTGGTATTTTAGCAAACTATTTCATGTTTGTCAGAACTTCAGCTGCCTTCCAGGATTTCTTTTGGATGGAAAGAAGATTTTTATTTTCAGTCAGTGTAGCTCTTTAAAAAACAAAACAAAACAAAACAGGTTGGCTTAGATCAGGAAAGGAGGAGTTATGTTTTGCTTAAATTTTGAGAAAAGGTCATTCTCTGCCTCCGTTCTTCTGAAGCACTTTGTGGTCCATTTCAGAATTTTTTGAATGAGTGAGGTGTTCCCTGTCTGCTGGCATGCTGCTTTCCCAGCTAGTCCCGCTAGCCCTGGCAGGGAACAGTCTTAGCCTCAGAAAGGTCTCGCAGAAGCGGCCGGACCCATCCGGTGGGCAAGTGCATTGCTGCACGGGCGGTGGAGAGGCGGCTAAGGCGAAGGAAGGAGAGGAGACTTCCCTGAGGCACCATGGGGTGACGTTTATTCGGGTCCCCCAGGCACAGCCTAGCGAAGCCCAGAACTGCAGCTGCGCAGGGGGTTTTAGGGTACAGACAGAAGGAGTGGTCACACAAGGAAAGCCCAATAACAGAAAAGGGGTGGTACATACAATACCAAATGAAAACCGAGGGGTGGGGGATTTCCCAGACTTGCCCCAATCAGGTACTGAGCCCCTCCGAGCCTTCTAGAAGGAGGAGAGGCCTCCCTGAGACTGGCAAGGTCTGGGAGGGGAGCAATATATGATTGACATACACAGACTTGGGGTAAACAACTCAAGGGGATTTCCAGAGGCGGGAACTGTACCAAGTGGGGAAGGGAATAGGGGGAAACATGGAATGAACCATTAAATAAGCTTTTACAGAACAGAAAGAAACTACACTTAAATCATTAGGTAAAAACACACCGCAACAAATGAGAATAATTTTAATTGCCTTTGAGTCACTGCTTCAGTCCTGGGTTCAGGCTGGGTACGCAGAAGCCCCAGGATGTTGCTGTCACATGGCTACATGAAATGTGTCAGTTCCAGTCCAGAACAGATCAGTACAATTTGCTGTTTCATTGGGAGTCTCAGCTAAAGGATGGGTGGGGCTGCCTTTGAACTCAGGGTCAGGAATGAGGAATGAGAAATTCCTGTGCTCAGGAATGAGGAGCCTGGGCCTATTTGAGTCCTGCCCTGGAGCTCAAAAGAAACCTGGATCTAGGAGTCTCAGCTGGCTTCTCAGTTGGCTTCTCTCCAGGTTGATGGAAAATTTACATTGAAGATTTCAGTGTGAAGAATCTCCTAGACTTTACAGGAGTGATCTATAAATTTTGATTGTGATTCTGCATGTTTTATTCTTGGGGGTAATCCTTTCAGAACCAAATAATCTCATCATTTTGTGTGGGCCTCTGCTTGCCCTCATGAGCACATAAAAACAGCAGATATCATGCTTTTTAATTATGCATTTGATATGTTTATCAAAAGTTGGCCTTCCATGTTTGACCAAGTTTGGATTTGTTCCATAGCAGGCTCCCTGCAGTGATCCTCAAAGATCTAAATATACAAATATATTGCTATATCTCTATATATCTATACCCATATCTATATATATCTTTCTCCACTTTGGTGACAACTATCTGCTCACACAGCTGTGTCAGAGTGGAAAGCAGCAAGCCTGTGCTTTCTTTGACTTCTAGAAGAACCCTGGTTATGGAAATGAATGTTTGTGGAAGTGAATCTTATGAAAACAAAGTGCTTTAATAATAATACCTCTGTCTCTCTGAAGTAGATGCTGCATCACTGCTTGATTCTGGTCCAGTCCATAGTGGAATTGAGCAGCATTCTGCACTTCAAGTTTCAAGACCAACTTGAAACTCTTTCCCCTTATTATTCAAAGTTTCTTTGTATATTTTGAAACCCGCTCTTTCTTTCCTCAAAACAGTTCTTGCTCCATAAAAAGAAAAAAGAATACATTTCTTTGTGAGACATTTGAATTTATCCTGCTGAATAGGTGTGGTCTGATATTTTTTACAGTAGTTCATTTATAGCATTTTATTAGGTCTCCCGGGCACTTTATTTGCACGTTACATTTTGGTAGCTAACAGGACTGTGTAATTTGACTTCTATTTTTACGCCTAGCCAGTACAGAAATGAATAAAAGTTAAAACAAACCTCTGTATTTCTAGCTCATGTCAATGTCTGTAGTATGTGCTGGACTTAACATAAAATTTAAGACCTTCTATTATTTAAGTTTTTTATGTATTTAAAATCACCTTTGAACGTGAATCACATATTAAGTGATGGTGTAATTAACTAATGTAGCTAATCAAACGCCGGTTACTCAGCTGAATCATTCTTTCCTCCTGCTTTGTGTTTTATAAGGATTTTGAATAGCAGTTCAGGATAAATAGCTCTGAGAAAACTTAGACATACATGCTCTACTTTTGTCTGCCTTGGTTTCTAAGGAAAAAGGCTCATATCATGATGTTGTTGAATTTTAGACACTGCTTTGCCTTTTACATTTGCTTTGACTTACCAAAATTAATATGCTTTGGGGGTTTTTTAACTCCAGTTCATAGGTACAGCATAGAAGAGGTGAATTCCTTGTAGTCAGTGGCAGGACTGGGACTCAAGACCTTCAGCTTCTGTCATGAAGGAGGTCCATGATTTAGCAGATATTTTGATTAATGGATTTGGGAATGAAGACTCACTGAAGACTTAAACAAAACCAGAATGTTTTCAAAGGCTTTATGGCAAAGTTTCCCTGGTCACAGCTTCATCTTAAGTCTCCTCTGGCCCATCAGGGACTTTCCTGGGCCATTGACAAGCATCAAAGGTCTGGGTCTTATTTTCCTCCCCAGCCAAAGCCTGATCCTGTTCTAGTAATCAGATCTGACCCCCAGAATGGATTCATGTCTGTAAATTTGGAATCAGGCCTCAGGATCTGCTGCAAGCTCCTACCTCGTATATTGAGCATGAACTGCAGGGTTTTCTGCTTCCATGCATGAGTGCCCAGTTAGTTCAGGCATGAACACCCCATCAGTTTGTGCATGAGCACTCAGTTAATTTACTAACACCCAGCTGGCTCACCCATGTCTGAGCTCAGTCAGTTCACACCTGAGCACCCACTTGGCTCACTCCTGAGCACAGTGATGGGCATGGATGGCAGATTCCAGTACCGGGGGAACTGAAGGAGTGGGAGGAGGTCAGGAGAGGCTGTGTGCAGCTCACAACTGGCTATGTGTCAGTGTGATGGAAAACCCAGCACTGAGTAAAAGCCACAGCAGAGAGAAGGGAAACTGACAGTAGGAACAGGGGAGTATAAGTGGATTAAGTTCAGTCTAGGAAAGATTGCGGGAAGGTGTTTACTTAAATGTTTCTTTAATTATATTTACTTTCTTCTCACTTTGAATGAATTGTTAGGAATTTGTGTTAATTGGCAATAAATTAAATTAAGTAAAAGCTCCCCAAACCAAGGCTGTTTTGCCTGCAATACCTGTCTGCATTGCTAGGGAAGATGAAAGCTCTTTAAACTACTGTAGGGATTAGTTTATAAAGAAATAAAAGCTTTAAATATGGTTAACCAACGTCTATGCAACAAAGTCCTTCTTTATATCACAGGAGAACTAGAGGACAAGGAGTGGAATCCCATTAAACAGATAACTTGAATTAGCATCTGTGTGTTTCCTCTCTTTGTTCCCCATACTGTGCAGTGCTCTGCTTTGCTTCCTACATTGTGATAGATTACTTTTTTGTGTGCATTTTCCCAGCTGCTCATTATTAATTAGATTTTAATGTCATGTTTTGGGATGAAGCTGAGCCTGCCCCGTGCATGCTTTGCACCAAGGATCGGTTCTTGCATGTGGTTCTTCCCCCCGGCTCTGGCTGCACAGATCACAGGAGACCAACGTTCCCACTGGGAGGGGAAGCTTGCAGAATCCAAGCCAATCTTTTCTAGGATGTGAAGCCTCTGTGTAAGAACCCCATTTATTCTCCAATCCCCTCTCACAGTTCTAACACATACTGTCTCCCACTTCTCTTTCCATGGCCACAGTGGGATACGTTTGTCATTTCAGGGCTGAGAAACAAATCTTGGCTGTTATTATAATCCATTGTAGCTTTCTAACCACTGGCCCACATTGGAAGGCTGAATGTACACCCATATGGCACATTTTCTTAGTTATTTATAAAATGTTAGTAAGAAATGTCATTTTCACTAACAGAGGAAAAAATTTCCTTCTTGTACTGGAATAGTTTGCCTTATTGCAAACAGATAAAGAATTGCTGGGATTTAGAAAATGCTAATCAAATACTTGAGAAAAAAGATCAATTTTTTTTTTATTCTCTTGGTGAGAATTTTATTAAAATTCAGTAAAAATAGTATCTTATAAATCATTTTTATAATGCAGATTTTCTTTAAGATGAACTAGTGAAACCATGATCAAGCAAAGATGTGTCTTTGGCACCCAGCCTGCTGTCATAATGGTTCCCATAAATGTCAAGACATAAAATAGAGTATTCTGGACTGGGTCAAAGTAACATCCAGAAACAGGGCCACAAGAAAGATTATTTAACATCATTGTTATTGTTAGCAGGTGTAAAATGCAAAGGAATCTAGAGCTGTTGGGAAGAAGATTTACTGCAAATAAAGTATTTGATTATTAAAAAAAAATCTCTGAAATAAGTATCATGAAGATTTATAGCCATGGAAGTTCCAAATGAAGATGTGGTCTCTAGGAAGAGTCTAGAGATGCTTTTTTTGGTACTCTGTCTTGCACTGTTCAGTCTTGTTCTGCTGAGAGGCCCTTAAACTTCCCTGCAGGTCTTTCCCACCACCCCACTGCAGTGCTTTGTTTGTCTCAGGTGGGCAAAGAGCTGTTTGTTTGCATCTTTTTTCATTCCTTTTCAGCTTTACTGATGCTTCTGCCAAACCAGTACACAGAGCCTTGGATAAGTTTATAGAAATAACTGAAATTATAGATAAGATCCAAAATAATGAACACTAGTATTTAGAGAAGCTTGGAGCTCAGGTTTTAATTTAAACTTTACCTAGAAATCCACAGGCCATGACTGTGTTTTAACTTCTGTGTTTGCACAAACTGCTCAGTGCCAAACATTTGTTTTTTCCTAATGGAAGCATTATGCTGTCAGTAGTCCCTACAGCTGGTATGATTTGTCTTTCTCCTATCATTGGAGGATTTCCAAACATGAGAGAGGCATGAACACAGCCTGAACTGAAAATCTGAAAAAACTGGGTTCCTTTCTTAATCAGGCTGGAAAGAATGGTTGAAAACAGCAAGGAGGAGCTGACCAAATACTGCAAACAATGTTCTCCATCAGAGCTGGTGACGCTCTACACCGACAGATTCCTGGTTTTCACTCGTGTTCAGGTCTCTTCACTTGTTAGATAAATATTTGTTTAGGGTCTTTCATCCTGATTTTATTCATATGAATGGCAGTGTTTTATGTCCTTAAATCCAGCTGCTAGGACATTATGAGAGAAAATCATTAAAATTTTTTGTCAAGATCACCAAGCAGAAAGAGATGGCATTAAATTTGGTGGTGGACTCTGTCAGTTTTATATTTCAAAGGAAGCTAATAAATTACACTATTATTGGTTTGGAGGCCCTTGGAAACACCTCCAAATAAGATAAGATAAGATCACCATCATCCCAGGCCCTGGACATGGGAGGAGGGGAAGGAGACCGATCTTTTTCTGCTCAAGCCTGCCTTAAAAGCTGGAGTGGCAGAATGCACTGCCCAAGGTCACTCAGCAAGTCAGTGGCAAATGAAAGAATAAAATCAAGAATTCCTGTTCCATACACTACTCTGCAAACCCCAAAAAGCAGCAACAGAACTCCTGTCCCTCGGTCTAATTAATCTACTCATCAATTCAGTAATTTAAGTGCAAGGAAAAACAAATGTCAAGACAAGAAATTCTACTGTGACTCAGGCTATTTACTTAACTCCAGAGAAGGTGCTCTCTTGAATGAATCTACAATAGGGTCAGGAAGTGTTTTGTGTCTTCCTTTTGCCTTGTATCTGTATTTCCATCTCTCTGATAAGCTGTTAAAGGCATGCTCAGTATAACAGAAAGATTGTGAGGGAAAAAGAAACAGGTGAAAATAAACTTCTCCCTTTATTTTAAAGTGCGTGAATTGAGTATTTAAAAAAAAAAAAAAAAAACCAGAAAAAAAAAAAAAACTTGGCCACAAGTAAGTTACATAACTTAAGCCAGTCTAAAATTATGTGCCAGCAATTTACATGAGTTTTATGTAACTGTTTATACTGCTGTTTATTTAAAAATTACTACTTATCTTGGCGACCGCAGCAACACATCGTGCATTTGCTAGCTCCGGAATACAGGGCACCTTCATTAAAACACATAGTCACCAATATATTAAACACACAAAAAAGCCCTGCTCTGACATAACATGAAGTGTCAGATGGAAAGCCGCAACAGCAAAGACATTCAGCGTTCACAACAAAGCAGCCCTTTGGGGTGTTCAGAACAGGACTGGAACATGCTCCATCCTTAATTCACCCAACAGCTTTCAGGTCCTTTACAGCACAGTTAGTGCAGTCTACAAGACCAGCTCCTGTTCCTGGGCTCTTATAAATGACCTTCTTCATCCTCAGCTTTCTATACTTGAGCATGTTTATAATTCAGTATTTACATGCTGAGGTGAGGCAGCCTTTTGTTCTTTCTTAAAGTCCCAAGGACTTTAGCGTGACACAAGTAGTTGGTAATTTCTGTTTGCTCTCTCCCAGCACTCTGTCTCTCACAAAGGAGGCAAAGATTTAGCTAAATCTTCATGATGGGTTGCTCATGCACAGATTACATAATTTTTAGGTCCAGATCCATCACTAGGGTAAGACCGTGGGTGAGTGGCTTTGTATTGGTACCAGGAAAAGCAGCAGATATCCCACAAAGCCAGGTAGCGAGAGCAATGCTAGCCTAATACATGGATTTTGCCCTTGTTTTAGAGCCTGTTGACTGAACAAGGTGCTCTACCCCTCATTATTTCATTTTCACTTCTATAAAATAGGAAAAAAATAGGTATCCATGTCCTCCTAGGAGTTTTCTAGCCAAATGAATCAGTATAGCAGAATATTATGTATTACTTTTAGATGACCATTACAGTAGAGAGCTGAAAACTGGCAATGCAGGAGATATAAACCTAAGTGATAAATTATTTCCATCTATTTGCATTTCTTTAAAGCTGTATCATGTCATCTTCTTCTCACTTGAATCATTAAAATAGTGTGAGGAGAAAAGTTTGCTAAAATTATAAGTAAGCAAGAAAATTCCAAAACTTGTTATGAGTTACTTTATGACAGATATACTTTGAAATGAGGGGAAAAAGAAGGCACTATTCCAACACAGCTGTTGAAAAAATATTTATTTTTCAGTTATGGAAATTTTTATTGAAAATGGGGGACAGGGTTTTTTCCAAAAGTGAGGTTTTTAAATAAATTTTAAATAAATTTTAAATAAATTTTAAATAAATTATTAGAAAATTAAGTTTTGAGTAACTTTGGATACACCATCTTGTTAGGCAAATATCCTTTAAAAGAAGGGTTCTCAACCATGATAACCATACCCTGATCCACAAGCTAATATCATATTCCTGTGTTTCAATTATATGGGGCTCAGCAGGCTTTAGCTTTGGCTAAGCTAAAAAAAGTGAAAAATGCTGGCATTGCCAGCTGTATAAGGAGAGGCACAGCTGAGCCTCAGCCTGGCAGCCAGTGAAGGATGGGATGGTGGGGTCCAGGGGGCACTCCAGGGTGCACCCTCAACACCTCAGGACAGGACGAGCACTCGGTCACTCTGCCAAGTGGGCAGTGCCACTGGGCTGGGATACCCCAGTGTCATCCAGCACACAGGGGCTCACTGACACCAGCTGGGCAATAGCTTGCCCTGGGAGATCAGAGCAAAGCCCTGTGATTTACTATCACAAAACCTCTCAAACTTCCCTGCTGCTCCTGAGATGGCTTTGAAGACCAAGTCAGCCTGTTCTCCCCTCTGGAAACTCAGCGCCTCTCCCTGAACTCAGCAGTCTTTGATTATTTCTGAGAACAAGCTGCCATGCTGTTGCTAGTCACAACACCAGTATTGTGGTGTTCATTCTGGTGACAGGCTTGCAGACATGTAGGATTGCAATCCTGCTCAGATTCAGGCATTAACTCCTCTTCAGACAGTGTGCCAACATCTCTAAATACTGGGAGCAGTCCTCTAAATGCCAAATGCAAGTGGAAGGGGACCCACATCAAGGACAGGGCTGCAATGTTTATTTGTGTAAGCTACCCAAATTTAAATATGCCTCTCGAAGTACCAGTTTATGTCTGGGCAGCCTCCAGTCCATAGAACAGTTAAAAATTTGAGAGGATCAAAGGCCACTTAGAGCTACTTTTCTCACTCTTGGCTTTTCTTTGTGCTGCGTGAAGGGTGACCCAACCACTGCCCCTCTCTTGGATACTTGAGCATGCCTGGTGATTCCAATGAAGGCAGGATTTTCTGGCCAGAATCTGTCCTGAGTGACACTGTCTTGCTTGACGTGAATCCTTGAAAAGAAAATGGTGTCTGAAGTGACTGCAAGCCTGTTGACAACACATTCAGCAGTGCGAACAGGGTTTCTCCTTCTGGAAAACAGAAAGCATGTCTAAGTCTGCAGCATTTGTACAGTGTCTGAAGTGATTTAATACGAGTTAGAAACCTTGAAAAAATCACGGTTTACAATGGAAAGTCTGACAAGCCATCAAGTTCAGTGTTACTTTTAAGTATACTTATAATTAAACTGTCAACAAAACCCTACCATACGGTACTGCAACAGTTTCCTACTAATGTACAGAGATAGCTTCCACTAAAGGTGGCAGTAATTAGGTATTTAAAATCTATGGAAAGCTAGAAAAATACACAGCAAAAAATTCAATGAGAACATTAAAAACCGATCTTCTTTTCATTGCAGCAAACACAAAAATGTTGCAGAGCATGCTGTGCATTCACAAACTGCAATCATAGAAAAGGACTGATTAGGGGAGAAGGGAAAAATGAGTTGTGCTATTGATACTTGGCTGTTTCAGAAAAATATGTTGGCAGTTAAATGTTGTATATGCTGAACAAGAAATTCTCTGAAGCTGGGTTTTTTTTATGTGTAAATACCAGTATGACACTGCCAGAAGATGAAAAATCCACATGTTGAAATTAGGATACCTATATCCTCTGATCTATTTTAAATTATCAACTCCTATACTAATGAATATACAAATAAATATTAAAAAAAACTATTCTGTGAATAGTTTTTAGGAAATAAAGGAAAGCTTTATATTGAATTCTTTAGTGTAAATCCAGGATATTCATGAGATTCCCCAGTTTCTGCTGTAGAATAATTCAAGAGATTAATTTCACTGTGGTATTGATATGTTTTCCTGGAAGTTTGAATCTGAAGGTACAAATCACTAAATCCCAGAGGTATGACTCCAGGATTAACCAGGATGGTACCACTCATTAATAAGGAATAATTTAAGAAAATAAGGCTGGTTTCCTGCCTGCAGCCATCTGTTCCTCACTTGCACATATTCTTTTTTTTAAAAATAACCTAGTAGAATTTCATGGTCTGCCCAATAATATTTTATGTGCACAATAATTTTTGCAAGTACTGAGGAAGAGTATGGACAGCGCGACTGCTGATTCTATAACCCCTGAGCTCAGCAGGAACAAGAGTGACAAGAGCACTTTGGTGAAGATGCCCATCACAATTTGGGCTGAAGGAAAGATGGGAGGGGTTTGTCAGCCCAGCAGCACTCAAATCCTTCCAAAAGCGGCTACAGCTTACCAGGTCCTGGTGGAGCTCTGTAATTGCAGTGTCCAGAGCAGCAGCAGGCCTGGCCAGGACAGCCAGAACCACTGAAACGAACCATGAGGCTCCAGTGAGTGTCTGGTCCAAGGAGAATATTTCTATCCAAATTAGCCAAGTGTAGTCTGTGGGCCTGAGGAGCCAAAAGGCCTCTCTGCTCATGCCCACCTATGCAGAGCAATGCAAGTCAGTGCTTTTTGTTGGTTAGGATGTATAAACTGCTAAATGGCATTAACAGGTCCAATTCCTCCCCCTTCTCTTTTCCACTACTTCTCTGTCTTTAAAAGGAAATTGTTTAAATGAGGGCAATGGGGACTTAAAGTAATTTGTGTTGCAGTCTATTTTTAAGCATTCTTTCCTGAAAAGCTTTTGAACAATACTTTGGTTTTGTCTCCCATACACAGAGATAGGACTGGGAAACTGCTAGGAGAAAAGTTAACCTGTGAGTGATTCAAGACTTCCTTTGACTTCTTTGCTTGGACTGGTACCTGACTTGATTTTCTCCTGCTATTTGTTTCTAGTGGAATGGAGTTCTTCAGAAGACTTTTCTCCTTTGGCTGGTGAAATAATTATGGATAATCTTCACTCTTTGAGGTGCTCCATCACAGGTCTCAGGACGGTGAGTTCCAGAGGACTCATGTAGACCTTGATGGCCTAGTTCCCACAATGATACAAAGACACAAGAATTTGCATCACCACCCCTTGGAAATCACTGCAGAGACTTTATTCTAGCAACATGTTCCAGGGATTGAGCACGATATGTCTGGTAGCCATAATCCAAAAGTCGCAAAGGAATAGGAACATTTTTTGAGTTACCATTCTCAGGAGAAATTGGGAAAAAATGGAGCAAAAGCTTCTCTTTTCTGGATCACAGGATAATCAGTGCAGATCAAAGGCTCTTGAGAACTCTAGACCTGACTCTGATGACCAATACTTCAAATAACAACTCCTTCTCTTCTCCTTCTTCCAGAAATATATATGTTGATGGCAATCATTCTCATTTTTGTTATTTGTCTTTGTATATCTCTCTTACACCAAACAGAACCGGGTCTCAAACCTTGTACTCAAATCTTGGTATTATGTTTCAATCTGTCATGGTGCATTTAAATTATTAAAGCTATTTAAGTTTCTCACTGAAAAAAAACTTTGTGAGGTACTGCTTTTCAGTTGTTACAGCCAAGATTTTGAATCCAGTGATAGTTTTGACTCCAGTTGTTTCCATTTGCAGGGCCAGAGATATTATGTCCGTGTCTCAGCATACAACATAAGAGGATGGGGACGGCCACGCAAATCTACTCCTGAATATGCTTCTCCTTCAAGTAGGTTGGGTTTGTCTGCACTCCCAGTTTGTTTAGTGATGTTGGAGTTCACTATCTAATTGTCATGTCATCTAGGAGTGAAATAAATAATAAAACTCAACTCCTTCCAACCCCCCAAAAATAAGCAAAATAATAATTTATGTATATTTATCTCTCAGCTTTTATTCTTCTCCAGTCCCTTGATAGAAAACTGTTATCTAGTCATTAACACTTTTAAAAATTAGAAATATTTTAATCTTCATTTCTCTTAGGAGAGTTCTGATATATGGATCTTCATTTTTCAGTACATGAATGGATCAAAACCTTATTCTGAGCTGCTAGAAGCAAAACACTTACATGTATCTCATGTAGTTTTATGTTTTACCTTGTAGCTTACAGATCCCATTCACTGGACCATTCTTACAGCATCCTGTACATAAAACTCTCCAGTGTGGACACACATGGTGGTAGGATATAGCCTATAAATGTTCCAGAAATGTCCAAAAGCCTTTCTTCCTTTTCCAGCCTCTGACAGGTCTTCTCAGACTCCATTAGGGCTATGATTTTTCATTTGTAATTTTTAATCTATTATAATCAAATTGTATTGTTAGTTGCTTTTCCAGATTTAGTGTTCCCTGACAAAATGTCTCAGTGTATTACAGCTCCCCTTGTATTGATTAATGCAGTAAAGTGGGACTTTTATTGCATTAACACTAGTTTTTATTAGGCTAATGTAGCAATTTAATAACCTTGCATGCTAATGTGAAAAAATATAACAAGCTGTACCTACTCTCAGTAGTCATAATGGAGAGGGTTGGATAAATAAGGGTTTTGCATTACCATTGTCCCATTTTGCTTCAATTATGTTCTTCTGTTTTCTCCAGAACAATACCAGAACTAGGGTAAAGAAATATTCTGCTTGAGAACAAAAATGGGCTACAATCATGGGAAAAAAATCTACTGTGGATAACTGAATAATTTGGTGATGTGCAACTACTTTGACTATAGCCAGGTGTAACTACACAGGACTTGGCCCCAGAAACCTAAAATTTACATCAGCTGGGGGACAGATTCTTTCACAATAGCTGCCACTTATTCAGCCAAATATCCCCAAAGAAGGAGCACTCCTGGCAAGACAGGTGGTATTTAAGTCTGCAATTTTGTATGATGTGAATTTTGCTTTCAGCATACTGCATTCTCTTCCCTTTTTACAGCCCCATGCTATTAACCTTCTGAAATCTGACATTATGTGCCGGTTCCAAAGTTTTAGGTATGAAGGAAATCTTCCCGCAGATTTCAGTGGATCAGCACAAAAGCCATGGGGAGAATTCTATTCATTCCCCTTGTACAGTATCTCAGGGTGTTAAGAGTACAGAAAGTTCTGGAATTTCTGGGTTTAGGGCCACATGCTTAAGCTTTACAGTAAGACCAGCAGAGCCTAAATGCAAATCTTTTCATTAAGTAATACTCACATTAGAGAGACAAGATGTTATTTACCATTGCAGTTACTGGGGGCAGAACTTCCCTATTCACACAGTGCCTTCACCAGTGGTTTTGAAAAGCAGATTTGTGCTTGGCAAGGAGGCAGCAAGCTGACATTACACCAGTGCTGCACAACAAAATATGGCCCTGAGTTAAAATTTAAATGGGAATGCATTAATGCTCTGCAAAGTTGTCTGTAACAGCAGCCACAAGAATATGCAAAGGAAAGGAAAACTTAAGGGCCTGATGCTGATCCAGTCCAACCTCAGAGCATCAAAGGTTGGTGACAGTCTTGGAGATGTGTCTGTGTGTGATGACAGTGAGCACTTGCACTTGTCCTCATGTTCCCGCCCCCCCCTCCCCCCCCCCCCCCCTCCCCCCCCCCCCCCCCCCCCCCCCCCCCCCCCGCCGCCACAGCAGCAGCCTGGAATGTGGTGGCCAATGTGCAGCTTCTTTGTGAAATCCCAGCAGGCAGAAACATTTCTAGGTTTATTCATTAGCAGGTGACTGATGGACAATGAGGAGAGCTGGTCTGGTTTCCGTGCCATTTTTAAGGTAGTTAGCAATCTGGAGGTTCAAAAAGTTTGGAAACTACTGGGATAGAGAAATCAGGAGGTTGTTTGAAACTCTACCAGTCTGATAACACCAAAGCACTTTGAGACTGGGGAGTTCCAGTTGGTCCCTCCTGACTGCTCACATTTTCCCCACACAGAGCAGTAAATGCAGCTGGCCCTGATGTCTGCAGTAACAGAGCACACAGGACAGCCCCTCTGCGGCTGTCACACTGCCCACAGGCTATCAGGATACCAAATGTCTTCTCTTTCCAGCTTTTCATGGCTGCTACACTAAATGTAAATAAACAGGTATTTATATCCCTCGCATAGTGAGCCCATTGGAAGGAATGCTTGACTCCAAACTTGGACTAGAAACTGGATCTGTATATTTAGTGAGTGAGCAAACTGCTGGTGGCTATGAGTATGTACAGGGCTCCTGTGCCAGCAAGATGGGAGCATGTCTCCTGTGCAGACAGATCTCTTAATACCTTGATCCACCATTCCTTTGGGCTAGGAAATGGGTGCAATGAGATTTTCTCATTATAATCAAAGCATGGAAATAGCCAAATTTGGAGTTAAAGAGCTCCTTTCTGATACACACACTTTCTTCCTATTTGTGATGAGTTTGTTTTTTAAAAATGAAGACTGAGATTCTCATTAGCAGCAAGTGAGTGAAAACAAAGTCTCTTGGAGGTTGAAGGTGTGTGGGACAAACGCAGCAGGTTTTTGCCTCAGGAGTGCAGTGCTGAGCAGCCTGTGGGCTCCAGCATTTGTTCAGGCCTCTGCTGGGAGCAGATCTCCAGAAGTGATTTTACTCCAAGCATGTTTCTCTGGCTACAGGGCAAGCTCTGGGTGTAGGAAAACATTCATTCTCTGCTTTGCAGAACTGTAGGTGAGTTGTGGAGTTTCCTGGTGTCGGAAGCAGTGGCAGAAGGAGCCTGGTGTGACTTTGGTGAAGGGCTGAGTGTCAGGACAGGCTGACACTGGCTGCAGCCCTGACTGTAGCACCAGAGCTCATTCATGGAGAGAAATAGCCATTGTCAAGTCAGTCACTACAGGAGCTTCTCAGAGCTGGTTGTGAGTTCTTTGTTAATAATCACTATGACTAATTACCCAGCTAATACAAGGCAAAGAAAACTCAGTGTACAAGAAACAACAGACTTAAAAATGACTGCTGCCTGCTGAGATGTAAAACTCCTCTAGAGTCGAGAAGTACCAGAGGCAAGAAAATATTTTTAGACCCTCTCCTGCACCTTTGTGTTTCATTTCTGTTTATTTCCTTTGTTCAACAGACTGGAAAGACTGCAGTGGAAGAGAGCCTCGGCACAGGGGACACACGGAGGCCCTGGAACGCCTCCTTCAGCAGGTTCGAGCAGCTCATCAGCACTATAATTGCAGAGGTAAGGATAAATATCTATGTGGTAGGGCACCAGCTGAAACCTCTGTGGCGCCTGTAATTTTAGCAGTTTTCTAACTAGGTCATACCTTCTTATTCATCAGGAAAAGAAAGATATTAATATTGGTCCATCTGGAATCACTTTAGCACACTATCTTGCTCGTAACCCTTGAAATTAGTTGGATGAAAACATCTGAAGGCTGCAATGTGCACACACACAGGCACAGTCTTTCTCCCTCTGTATCCTACACCCCTATTGATTTGTTTTTCCCTACAAATTAGTTTCACACAGGATTCCACTAAAATGTTTCAAGGATGGCTTTTTTATTTTTTCATATAAAGAAATACTTTAGACAGTTAACAACTGTTTTGGATCAAAAGGGAGGGATTGGCTGCCTCCAAATGGAAGACACTAAGTGGATGTCATGCCAATCCATAATGAAAAATACTTGCACAATGTAATGGGAAGATAAGATTGCTACATTTCAAAACAGAATGTATCAAAACTAGGAGAGAGTTCAAATCTCAGCCAATCTTCATTCATGAGAAACAGACTGTGCCTTTAATAGCTCAAGAGCCAAGTCAACAGCTTGGCATTCTTTTTAGAGCCTATATAAAAACTCCTGTTCTATATGGTTTGTTGAAAAGTACTATTTATTTTCTTAAAACAAACTTCTAACTGGAATAATGTTTCATTGCAAAGGAACTTACTTTAAATGGAAAAGTTAAACTATCATGAAGTTTTCATTTTTCTTCACCTAGTATGACTGCTATGTCAAGTTGCATCAGTTGATTTAAAATCATAGAAATATTTTAAGCTAAAATCATCTGGCTGAAATGAAAAGATGCAGCCTTTTTTCTTACGTGCAAACCATCACACTGTAACCATCACACTGATCCAGGGTCTGACACAACCCACTGTAACCATAGCAACTCAAACTATTCATCTATGATGCTTGGAAAGGGAAAGGAGATACTGCAAGAAAATGTTGTTTCTCTAATTAAAATTCATGCAAACATTATCACTTGCAGGTGGTCTTGGTACTGAAAATACAGATGACGTATTCTATCTCTTACATGGCTTTTTGTGCTATTAAGGAAGGCTTTTTTCATGGTACAGTTTTTCCTTTCTGGAATTAGTGCCTATCTCAGCTCTTTCAGGCCATCTTTCCAGTCAACAGGGAATAAGTGATGGAACATCTGAAAATATTCTCAGTATAAATTGTTTTACTGACATAGCAGCCCAGAACAGAAGCAGTTATAAATATACATCATGCAGAAAATCCCTCCTTTTGACACTTTGCACCAGTGCCTGGTTCTTATAAAATTCCACTGCTCCAGAAATTAACCCCAGTCTCAAAACTGAGCACAGACAACTCTGTTCTTGATTTTCTAATACCTTTTCCTTGAATAATAAATAACAATACAGAAAATGTGTTTAACTCAGAACACTTTCTTGTATGCCTGAAAGGCTATGGGACCTCACATAGGGCAGTACCACACTGTGGAGTCAGCTTGAGCAACACCCTTGCCTCCAACCAAATAAAAATCTCATAATTGCTTGAAATGCTAGCATTACACAGTAGTATGTTTTGGATAAATCAGCATGGCATCATCATAGGAGAACTTTTGGAACTTGCCTTAAATATATGATGATGCTGATCCCTTTTATTTCACTAATTTGGTAAGGAATCAAAACAAAGTTTGCAGGAAAAATAAGAATTATGATGTCACTTTGACTCAGATATTTTATTTTTATATTTATCAACCTCAGTGGAATCTGAGGAGTTTGATCAGGAGCTGAGATAAGCCCCAAACTAACAGCTTTCACTTCATGTAATATAGAGGCTTGATCTCTATTCTTAATTAATGTAAATTAGCATGATTGACTGACAGGGTAGAAGTCAGCATGGCCCTGCTATTTACACACAGGCAGACCTGCCAGGCATTTTTCTGTTCTTTGCCATGATTCCCTTTACCACATTCTGGTTAATGCCAATCTTGTGATCTCTGTTTGCCCCATTTGTTGTAGAGCTGTCAGTGAACAGCTGGACATTGTTTGAGGAAGATCCCTGAATCTGCCTAAAAGCACTGATGAGCTGTGAGAGTGGAATGAGAGCTCAGTGGGAACAGAGCTGGGATCAAACCTGGTGTCCAGCCACCTTGACTGTTCGCACCATGATTCCTGCATGGAATGTCCCGCTCATGCTGCTCGGGCTGGCTCAGAGTGCAGGACCAGTGACAGGAAGGTGGAAAAAACTGAGAGTAATCAACCTAAATGGTCTAAGATTATCTGAACAGAGTAGCAAAAGCCTCAGAAGGCAGAGGAGCTGGAGGACGAGACTGTGTGCTGCCGCTCCTGCGGGATCTGGGAGGGGACATTGCCCACATTCCAGGCAGATCCTTTGCCCAAGTCTGTTCATTCAGGCTCTGCCTTTTGCCCTGTGCTTTGCATTTCAGGGGCTGGAGAAAACAAGCTCACAAAAATACCAGGAAGAATACACTGGAATGTACAGTGAGTTTAAGAGCTTTTGGAATTAGATCAGCTGTTGCTTTTGAACCTGCTCTGTGATATGATGAAATTTCCTAGGGAATTACTTAAGAAGCTTTGCTTTCATATGTTTAATCTTCTGGAAAACCCTGATGATTACAAATAACAGTCATCCATTTGTCTTCATAATACCATGCTACAGACTATCATAACTGAGTTACTACAATTGTATTTCCTGGCAACACTTCAAATATATTTTTTCAGTATTTTTTTCTTGTAGGTTTTTCTTTCTAAACAATTCAGAAAAGATTAAGTAATTGTGTGACACTTCATTAAGAAAGGAACCCAACTCTTCTGTAGAATTCTTACCAGATATTTTCCTTCTGAAATTCAGTTGAAATGTATTTTACTAGACAAGTCAGAGGTGAAATAAAAATATTCTCATTTTAATTTGATTCACAAGCAAAGCACATAGTTTTAATTGCATTCTCTCTTAGCCAAGAGAGGGATCTCTGATTCCACAGAGCATTTAAGATGTTTAGATCATAATTCTTTGTGAGAATATACAAAAGTAGACTTGAGAACCAAGCTAAAGATTGAGAAGTTCAGGTTGGGAATTTAAGAAGAGACCCCAGATGCATACAAGCTTGAGGGGGCAATGTGGTTCTTGTTCTTCCAAGAGGTTGCTTTTAAGTGTGGGTTGTATTTATGTAAAAAACTGCAAAGCAATATTTATACACCCTCTACCTTCGAAGATGACAGCTGCCAATGTCATAAATACACCTTTTTATTTAATTGCCTATTTCAGTCCAGATTTGAATGCTTCTGATCTAAATCTAATCACTGGAAATTCTCCCATCTTGGCTGCTATGTGCTCGCTCCCAGGCTTCTATTAAAAGAGCTCACAGCTCTTATCATTTGTTAATATAAACTTACTGTGTTGCTACTGGTGCTTTTCCATGAAGGTTACTCTACGTTATTTATTAGTTAATTAAGTAAGAGACAAAGTTCCATTTCCTGCAGATCCAAATTATCTTCTAATCTCAGCTCCATGTTTTCTGGCTTCTAGATACACAATACTGTAAAACAAAAACAAATAGCAATATGGGAGAGTTTACAGTCTCCATCTAGTTCTACATTAATTCTTTTGCTGTTGACTTCTGCAAAGCTGTGGACTAAACCCAAACCACTGAATCGACCAATAACATATTTTTCACTCGTAATGTGCCCTCTTATTTTAATGCTGCAGTCTCTGGGTGTTTTATGCAAAATTATGTTCCTTTGCCTTCAGTAATTTCCTCCTTCATTCCCTCTGTTTTGATGGAGGGAATACAGAAGAGAATAATTAGAATTAAATTTATATTCCTAAATTGATTTTAACCTTGGAAGAAGGAAACAGTAAGATAGGAGTTTTCATGTAGCATTTGGTTTACATTACTGCAATACACTGAAAAAGGTTCACAGTAAAATAGCCGTTATCTGAGGAGATGTGGATAGAAATACAAAAGAATATTTTTAGAAGGAGAAGAAAACAAAGGAGTAGTCATGGATTTGGATGAGTCTGTTTAAGCTGAAGAGTGCATTGGAGAATATGCCAGGGAGAACAAGATTGCACTGGAAAGACAATGGATTTGATGATCTAATAAGTCTCATACATCTGAACTGTATGATTTCACCCCCAATAGAACCTTGTTCTCTTTGTGCTCGCTGTTCCACAGAGCAGTAATTATTGCTAACAATGTGTCTGTTTGCTGGGGCTTTCAGTGTGCCAATCGTGGTGCAAATTTATTCAGCATTTAAAATATGCTGAGCACTTCCACAGATGGGGTTTTGAAAACAGCAAATTTAGATGTTCTTCAAATATTCAAAATTAGAACTCGCCAGGGAGACACAGACAGGCACCTCCTATTCTGTGCCAGATGTAAGTGGGAAATACTCTGAGAACACCTAAGCAGATGATCAGCAGCTTTCAGCAAGTGGCTCCTCAGGAGTCATGTTTTTTTCCCACTAGAGAAGGGTGTCCCTCAAAATGTTTCACACTTCAGTCTGGATGGGGATCCATGCTTCATCCAAATAAACAGTCAGATCCTGGAAAAGTGAAATGTGCTTTCACAATGACATTTTCATTTTGTCTTTCTTTTCATATCACAGCAAATACCTGAAGAATTGACTCTATTTTTCAAAGCATTTCTTCTGCTCCTCTTACAAGGGCATTAAATAGCAGAGACATTTTGAAAAACAAAAACAAACCCAATGTAAATGCCCATTGCTTTCAAGTCCAGGTATGAACAACAACTGCCAGTACATTATAAAGTCTTGCATGTCCCTGATTGCCATCTCTTGGTGTCCCCTCCAAACCTGCTCACAGGCACACAGTTGTTCATAGCTGTTACACAGAACTCATGGCTTTCAATATCCATGGGAAGATATTTCCTTGGCTTACAAGGCCATGCATGAGAGAAGGGAAGACATTGTCAAATTCATCAAAAAAAGAATGCAATGTATAAAAATTTAACAGTATTTTCTTAGAACATTGGGGCAATTTTATAAAATTCTTCTATTGGAGAGCTGGCCCAGAGATGCTGGCAGGCACACAGCAGATCTCAGCTTTGACATTAAGTGAACAAAAGAGTTTAACAGCTCCTCCTTGGACTCCAGATTAATAGGGAGCAAAGGTAACTGTGGAAGCTCTGAAGCAATACATGAGTGGAAGTTATTGTGATGGAGAAAAAAAAAAGTCCAAGCAACAGCAGATGCATTTAATGTGATATATAGAAAGATGACGATCAATTTTGTCTCCTTAAAACTTTTCCTTAGGTTACACTGGTGATGCTGGAATGTCAGTGTTAGACAGGGCACCAATAATTCACTTCTTAGTCGCTTAAGCTACGTGTGGTAAGAAATTTAGAAATTACAACACCTTAAAATGTTGACTGATGATTCAAATCTCTTCTTGGGTTTTTGAGACCACTTGCAAAATTCCCATCCTTTCTGAGCATTAAGAGTGTGTAAGGCTGGTTCAAGCTTGCCTCAGCAAAACAGCTTTATCTTGTCTGAGTTTGCAGCAAGTTTGCAGACAAGGAAATTGTCTGCTGCTTTGTATCATTAAGTTAATGAAAACACCATCAAAGGGTTGCATTTGAGCATCTTTCTAACTGTTGTCTTTTGAAAGGAATGTAATGGACGCTGACTGAAATTTAGTACTGCAGTTCAAGAAACAAAGGGTTTTTATGAGACTCTAACTGAAATTCAAGAGCTGGGTTGGGTTTGCTTCTTTTTCCCATTTCAGAAAGTTCTAAATTACAAAATGGTGGTCGCAAGCAATCGGTTTCCAGAAGCCTGAAACACCTTTTCCATTCATCAAACAAGTTTGTGAAGACTCTGAAACGGTTTGTCATTCCTTCTATGTTCAAGACATTCTGAATTTTGGCAATTGTTATTCTGTATTAGAGAAAAGCACCTTAGAAATATGTGTGAATATGCCACTACTGAGGAGACAGCACTTGGTTAGAATGAACTGACAAAATCACAGATGTGTAAGACTGGCGCAGCTGACAGGAAAAGAATGCTCCAGCTCCTACTGAAATCAATAGAATTTTTTCCTTTGTTACTTTTGGAAGTGGATTCAAATTGTTACAGAGTGAAATATTCTGTGCAAACCCAAAGTGCAGCTACTGAGCTGTTTGAAAGCACTGCCTCTGTTGCTGTTCTTCAATGAAACGACAATATTTATTCATTAGTAATATAAAGTACAGAGCTCAGATAACATTTGAACAGTCCACTGGCAACAAGCTACACATGCAGAACTCTGACATCCTCAGCTGGGTTTGCAGTCCACTGTGACCCAACTCTCTGCCCTGATAATTTTAGCAAATGGAAGTTACTTATTCTGGATTATTTCTTCTTTCATTGCCAGGAGTGTTCAATTTGCATTTTTTTCTTTGTATTTTGATAAGAGTTTGATTCTTTCAGAAGAGCTCTCCAGAGTCTTTAAATTCCCTGCAGTAACTACTTAATATATGTAACTAATTGTGAGGGTAAATATTGAAAGGAATGATCTCTATAAACAGGTTTGCAGATATGTTGGCCAAATTACATTCAATTATACCAATGTAAATCCATAATAACCCACCTGATCTCAATTTAGTTCAGATTTGCTCTGAAGTAAAGGAGGGCAGAACTAAGCACGTTAATGATAAGTTTTAGTAATGTTTCTGATTTCTAAAGGGCATAAGGCCTCCATTGTGTACTGTGTGCTCTGGCAAAATTCTCACTGAAACTGATGTCAGTGGCTCGCACAAATCCATAATCTCTTAGATTCATGTAGTCTTACATCATTTAAAGTGATAAACTTCCCCAATATTTTTCAGAATTCACTGACTGAAGTTGCATGACCTTATATTACACAGAAGTTTATACCAGATGATTCACTTTGTCTCCTCAGAACTTAACATCTATGATTCTTTGACTAAATTTGGCATAGATGTGAATAGACATGAAAGGTGTTTGATAGTGTTTCCTTCTCTCTTTAGGGGACTCTACTTATCTGTTATACTTTTTTACAAAGACAATTTGTTAGTAACCAATGAAGATCAAATCCCAATTGTGGAAATCGATGACTCTCACAGTAGTTCAGTTATGCAGGATTTCCTGTGGTTCACAAAGGTAATGGGAGTCTCATTTCATCTATTGCTTCTGCAAATTTGTTGCTAGCAATGCGTATGCCTTAGCTCATCAGTCTGAACATATGAAATGATGTCATTAAAAAGCTGAATGATGAAATGCTTCATCACTCTTGTTAAAGGCAATTTTCACAAACCTGTCAAGAGGATTAAGTCCTGACTGGGCCACTGACAGTGATATAATTAACTCTTAAGGTATGATCCTAGATGAGTGATTGCTGTGTGGGTAGTTACAGGATTTATGGACACTTAGAGCAAAAGCCTAAAGAAATCAAGGGTTTTAAATTTGGTATTGTGGTTGTGCCATCACTCAAGTTGTCTTACACTACTTTTTTTATACCACAAAGAATAGTAAATCAGTTTTGCACAATAGTCCAAAATCAATTAAAACAGGTTCATGATGTTTACAGAACACCTTCTGTGTCTGAGTCAGTATCTGTGTCATGTTTATCCAGTCAGCTGATTGCTGTCTGCAGAAATACAAAATGTGCAATATCTACTGATTTTTCCAAGTCCAAAATGCATTTTACTATCACTTCTGCTTTTGCAAATGATGAGAATAAGAACTGGTTGAAGTGGATCTGTTTTTGCAGTTGTCCTGCATGTGGGATGACATCAAGTGGCTGAGGCAGAACATGGCTGTGTCTGTGTCCTCATCCACAGCACTCCAGGCCAGGCAGAAGATGCTTTCAGCAGCAGCACAGCTACAGGTGGGTCCCATGGCATATTTCCGGGTGTTAGCTCAGTGACTTTCTGATATCCAAGGGACAGAGCTGCCAGCTGTCCCTAGGACTGTACTTTGGAGCAGCATTTTCATCTCCAGTGAAATGAAGCACTGAGCTTCTCCTCCCAGGAAGGAAGGAGTTACATTAAAAGTAAAGAGTACGAATAATAAAGGAAAAAAACTATAGGAAGAAAGAAAGAAAAAAAGAAATAGACAAAGAAACAAACAGATATGAACCAGTAAATAACGATCAGGCAGAGAAGCCTGTGAATTTGCAGATTGAGAATTCAAAGTTATAATCCTAATATTTGTTGCTCAAAACCCTCTTATAGGCCTAATCATTATTAATTATTAATCTATTAATGAAGCATTTAAAGTCTGTTCTATTCCAGCCTCTGCTACAGATACAACTTGAGTGGTACTGAACAGGTCACTTAAATCCTTCTGTGTCTCAGTTCACTACTTGTTATGCAAATAGAAAGTACACTTTCTCCAGCAGAACATTTCTACCTTTATTGTAAAGCTTTGAAGCTGAGTTAAGTTGGGTTTCACCACAACATGAAATCTCTAGATGGCAGGCAGACATTTTCATTAAAATAGTTACTTCTGTGGGAAAATACATTTTCAAAAAGCTGTGTACATGGTTGTTACAGAAAAAGTATATCCAGGCTTCACTTTCTTCTACCTTTTGTTGAAGTCAGCAAAGGTTACAGGAAAATCTGTGTTACAGTCCTGGCATTACTGCAGATCCTCTCTGCTGGGCACTGTGCTGGCCACACGTCCCCCCACAGGCTGTGCCAGCACAATAACCTGGTTTGCAGCAGCTGGGAGAGCCACACACGTGGGACCATTGTTAACAACATACATGTGGGGTTTGTTTTACACCTTTTGGTGAGCATGCTGTGCAGGAGAGCAGCCTTCCTGGGCAACCACACTTCTGGACTGATTTCCCCAAAGTGCCCTGAAATATATCGATGCCAGCCTGCTGCACCTTTATTGGAGGACCACCTGTGTTAAGCAGCAGCTGCTTGTCAGTCCTTTGAGCTGTCACTAGAGAAAGTTTTAATTATATCTGCTGAATATTCCCTCGGTGGGGTTGGCTCAGCTCAGGTAGCACACATTTGGTTAGCTCAGGTCCATCCCCCCGTACAGATCCCCTTTAACAGCAAACTGCACTGGGAGATACCCAACACTCCCAGTGCATCGTGGTTTTATTTGCTGCCAGAGATGCAAAGTGCAGAGCTTGAAACAGAGAGAGACAGCAAATGTGCCCCTGTGGTGTATTGCACTGCTGAAGTTTTGCCAAATTTATTGCCCTAAATGTCTGTTCTGTTTGCTTGGTCCCTGATTGTCACCCAACTGCAGCCTCTAACAGTGTGTGGCCTAATGGGATCCGCCAGTGGAAGAATCTCAATAAAGTTTATATGGTTGAATACTTTTTATTAAGGCGGTTAATAGACTGACTCCACAGGAATTTAGGGCAGAATGGAAAAGCTCAGTGATGACACAGCTGCTCAGGGACTAGATCAGTAGATTCAGAGACAACAGGGACTGCAACTTTGCCTGTTGTTACCACCAGACAACCAAAGCAAACACAGCACAAGTGATGGGATAACAAGCTAAACAGACACAAAACTTTTTTAGGGTATGAATCAGTCCCATGTTGATATTAGTAGGTCCTCCATTCCCTGTGCTGGAATGTCATTCACAACATAATGAGTGTAAAGAACTGTTTGTTTTCATCTGGGCACATTCACACGCTGCAGTGGTTAATATGACAATCGGATGGCTAAGGACTACTGGCAGGATCTGCCCCAGCTGGAAACACAGGGATTAGCACAAAATGGACACTCAGGACACCCAGAGTCAGAAAAGGAGACAAACCCCAAAAGGCAGAACAGTTTAAAAAGGCGGAGGAGAGGGGCTATATAGACATCAACAGTCTGCCCTGGAAAGAGATGCACAAAGCTAAAATAGAAAACACATGCCACTCAAACCCAGATACTGTGCTGACTACTGAGAGTTTATAAACAATTTAATAATATTAAAGTTGATAAGTAAATATTGCCTGCTAAGTGCAGATAATTAATTACAGTATAATCTATCAGTTTACAATGTCACTAAGTTAATGTACAGCACTTCCCTAAAGATAAAATGTGCTTCATTGTGAATTGAAGTTTTCATTTTATACTACCCTTCTCTCTGCTTACTGTAGATCTCTTGAAAAATCACAAAGTAATGAGCATATTTTAAATGTTAGGCATTTTTCTTTACGACATCTGTGAATCTCGTCAGTGGCTGGTCACTGGATTGCGTGTATTTGCACCTATAAGCAGATGCCTTACTGTGTGAGGAAAGGGATTTTAACCAAAATATGTATTTTATGTGCAGTCTTTTAAAGTTACTTTTCTTTAATCCTCACATATTTTCCTGGAGAGCTTTGCCTTGGGAGTTTTGTTAGTTTCTGCCTATTTTGTCTAGCACATTCTTGGTATCTGAAGTAAAAGCGTTTGTGTTTCTTCAAATCCTGTGCTTCACAAACACACTCCACAGTTTAGCTCCAGAATTATTTACATTACAGCACAAAGATGAGGGTCTCTTGCTTTTGTTGCCGAAAATAACCTGAATAATTTTAATACGGAGAGCAGAAAATGGAGATTATAGTTAATGAACATAGTAAAAAAAATATTTAAAGTGTCTGTTATGAATGATTTGGGGAAAGAGGAAGAATTTTATGGGATCTCTGACATTTGGTTCTGGGAAGGTTCAGAGAAGCACCCAGCTCTTAAGTAAGTTCAAATCAAAGGAATCACCAGCAGACCAACAAGTGCTTTCAAAAATTGCATCCTTCATCTTTACATGACTATGCAAAACTAAGAAGTTTGGCCCAAATAAGTGAATTTTTTTGCAGTAAATAGGTGAATTAATTTGCCTTTTACAAAGGCATTGGGTCATAATAGTCTTTCTGAGGTTCTCCATTAAACATTGGAGTAAACACTACTGGACCAAACGCATCAGAGGGTCCACAACTCAATCCACAAACACAACCTAAGAAAAAACATTTCCTTTTGTCACTAAATGATATGACTGTAAGGCAAGGGTTTGAGAAACACAGTGTGTCTCATTCTCAGTGAAGTCAACAGGACTGATGTCAATGAGCACAAAGTTACATTTCAAACAATACTCTCTTGATATGTGATAAATAACTTTCATTTTATATTTGTTTTCCAGAATTTGCTGGGAACTCACAATTTAGGCAGAGTTTTTTATGAGCCAATCAAGGATCGACATGGCAATATGCTGATAGTTACTGTAAGAGAAGTGGAGAGTCTGTACTCATTTTTTAATGGCAAATGGATGCAGGTATCCAAACTACAAAGCCAGAGGAAATCCCTTTCAACTCCAGAGGAGCCAACAGCATTAGACATCTTGCTTATAACAATCCAGGTAGTGCTTTGCTTCTCTTATAAATGTGCGTTATTTGCTTTTGTAAAGCATGTGCCAGAGCCCTGATTTTTGGAAGCATCTTGTAGAATTTTAGGCCTTAGTCCAGTGCCCAATAAAATTAATGGCAAGGCTCCCATTGAGAGCAAGGACTTATATTACTTCCAGTGGGTCTGGGATCAGATCCTTAATATGCAAAATATCCATGAGACTCTAAAGAAATTACTTCAAAGTCCTAGCAGAGAATAGTAGTTTCTATCAATTTTGGGAAACCAGGCTACGGAATTTTGTAGCAAGGGATATAAAAAAAGCTTTCAAATTCTCTGGGATGTCCTTAAGCACCTATACAGACACTTAGAATTTCTATACTCCTTAAGATTATTCCATCCAACCTTGAGAACTAAATCTAGGTTTTAAAATTTACTATTCTATTTAATAATCTTGTTCTGTGGGGTTCAGGGTTCCTTGGAGCCCGGTATAGCTGCTAAAGAATCCTTTACTGACCATAACCCTCATTTAATTTCTGCATCACATGCTCCTAGACTTGCAATTGGAAAAATGCCAAGGTAAGGACTGATCTCAGAAGCTGCTTGGCACACTCAGCTCGGTTACCATCCCTGAGAGCCATGGGGGTTCAGCCCTTTAAGAATTATCTCTGAACTCACATTAAACAGAGGCAGTTCATATTCAGATTAGTACATGTTTTCTGTAGGTAACAGCAGCCAGTCTCCCTAAAACTGTTGCACAGTTACCCAAAATACAAGACAAATCATGGTCTTAGTCCTTTCTTTAGCACTATCCATGAGATGATGGCTGCTTGGTTAATTTTTGAATTAGAGGCACATTCTTGGGCACAGACTCTGCTTTTCATACCGGGAAGTGACAGGCAATCAAAATGTATGTTACCGGGTTTTAGGAAAGTTAAAAAATTTCCAAAAGACAATAAAACTTACCTGATCTATGCTAGATTTAATGTATTACAATGTGTTAAAGCTGCAGAAAATTGTCAATCTGGGCAAAAGTTTTATATTAGGAAAAGCAAAATACAGGCCTGATCAGATTTCCACAGAGATCCTAGCAGAAAAAATGTTCCCCTAATGGTTTACACATTCCTATCTAATGCCACTCTTTCTTCTATTACTTGTTTAATCATCGAGTGGGTATTTTGTTCATGAAGTGCTTGTGAAAATGAGGGTCTAATTGCACTGGTCAGAGCCAAGCATAGCACTGGCAGATAATTTGATGGTTCCAAGAGTAAAGGCATAGGGCCAGGTGTCTTAATCCTCACCCACTGCAGAAGCACGCATTTCCCAGGATGGATGGCAGCAGACATAATTTTTCAGGTAATTTTGGAGAACTGCTATACATAGCTCTAAAAATGTCTCCTGGCCTCAGCAAATTCACCATCAATACTAATTTCTTCTAAGCTCTATTTGTTGATTAAGGTATTTGTCCAGAAAATGCTGCCACGAATTCAATTTTGCAAGCTACCAGCCCCCATGCTGACAGAGATCTTCCTGTTGACAGCAGGTAATACAGAGCAGGTTTTGGAAAGATGTGGGCTGGGATCTCCTTGGGGGCAGTCCTGGCTCCTGCAGCCCCTCTCTCCCAGCTCTTCCCCAGTGCTGCTCTGCTCCCTTTGTGTAGCCACGAACCAAACCAGAACCAGGGAACTGCTCAGCTGAAACACAACTGCTCCTTTTCCCAAGTTGTTTTTCAGAGGAGTCAGTTCCCTGACGCAGCTCACCACTGAAATGATCAGACAAGAGCAGAGGTGGGGGTTATTTAAGCCAGTATAAACACCACAGTTGCAGAAGATTGAAACCTTAGGTTGTCAGAGCATGATATGGAGACCTTAGAGATCCTGTGTATGGCTTTCAGTGAGAAGTTGTCGATGTGCATCCAAACTACCAGAGATTATTCATATGCTTAAGCATGTGCTTAAATGATTTTTGAATTGGGAATGATGGCTGCAAAAACTTTTGTTGCTTTTTGATCCCAAACTCTTCTGCTGATGTGGAAAAAAAGGATGAGATTTTTATGTAGGACTGTTTCCCTTAAAACAGGACATACTTTCCTATCACAAACGAAGTCAGCAGCGCCTCCCTCCTGGCTTGTATCTGGGTTACCTTAAACTCTGCAGTTCTGTGGATCAGATCAAAGTGCTTGTGTTGCAGAAGCTGCCCAATGTCCTGTGTCATGTCAAAATCCGAGACAACAGCAACATCTCCAAGTAAGTGAATATACAGATATAATTACATAGAGAGAGAGAGAGAACAGTTGTTTTAAGTTTGGAACAATTGATCCAATGTCAATGCCAAAGCAATTCTGCAACTGCAAAATTGTAGGTGGCAGCACGGTTTGGCTCTGGTGTGTGGCAGAAGGGTTTGACTCCAGTATGTGCCACCCCAGAGAGCTGTGCTGAGCTAAACAGGTGCACCTGAGTTTTTCCAGCAGTCTGAAGACCTATCCAGAACACATGGATAGGGGCCCACTGGTTTCTAAGGATGGTATTCCATGGTTATTCCAGTTCTGCACAGGGGTAATGACCTGTTCAGAAGATCGTAGCCTGTAGCCCTGACTCAGCCTTTAGTGGATTCAATGCCACCCTTTCCATGGATTTTCACTGCTATGGGGTCATGTTGGTGTGGGGAATTTTTCTGTTTATTTTCTTTTGTGATATCTGCTTTTTTTCACCCTAAACCACAGCAAACACACAGCAATTGAAAACCATATCTATAAATGCAACCAGCCGGCAAACTGCTGTGCTCTGGGGAAGCCATTTTCCCCTTGTCCACTGCTTCCCTTATCCATTGGCAAGGGCCCTGTTTGTACTGCCTGGTTCTTGCCTAGTGGGCAACATGTTATATTGACCTTTTTCTGGAGCTTCTTAATCCCGCATCATTTCAGCAACCAGATGAAAATTTTGCATGAGGAAAAAGGAATGGGATATTTACATAGACAACACAGACATCCAGAATGTAGTAGTGAATCCTAACAATGTTGGAAGGAATATAAAGGCTAAGGCTTCAGAGTTTATAACAATCCCTGACTCTTGAAGTTTAAGATCAGATCTTTATTTAGGAACAGATTATACCACAACTATTACTTGCCTTGTAGTGGGTTGTTTAATGTTTGACGCTGGCTGCTATTCAAGATAGACTACTGGGCAGGGTGAATTAGGGATTGAATCCAGAACTAGGATTCTCATGTTTATCAGGTCTCAAATAGAGACATGTGAAGGAAAGCAGGAAGTTCTTTGGCTGCAGTGAGTAGAAGATAGTCCTTCACAGAGATCAAACTTCCTGCTAATTTTAGCAATTTCCAATGCATGTTTTTTAAAATATTGTGGTAGATGGGGAATGAAGAATGTGAAAGAGAAAACCTGAAGGGAGAAGCCTTAATGAAATATTTCGAAGGCAGTTGGACTTCCAGAGGAATGTTCAGTCTGATGTACATGTGCTAGAAAAATAAAACTTCAAAGTTCAATCAAGATTGCACAAGTTTAGAATGTTTTGGTATATGAGGATTAAACAATCAACAGATCCCAAATGCACATACACTGAATTCCTGCTTGTGCCTTGAACTGTTGTTATATTTCTAATTTTAACTTGACTCAACATACAGAGATGAGTGGGAATGGATCCAAACACTTTCTGGCTCGGAATCCGTGGAAAGTATGGATCATACTTCAGACTGCCCTACTCAATTGTTCTTATATGAGCTCCAGACAGCAGTGAAAGCTCTTCTCAAACAGATCAATCTACCTCTGCATCAGGTATTTGCCTTTGTGAGATTTATCACCTTATTAAAACCCCATTCTTAAGAATGCAACGAAAAGCTACAAATTGCGTCACTGAAAAGTAGGGAATCCAATGTCAGGGTTGCAAGAAAAGTAAAGCAGAGAAGTTTTGTATTTCATTATTCTAAGGGGGAACATCTTCAGTGAAACATTCTTGTTCTGGACATGTAAACATTCAAGGATTAAGAGACAAATTTCAACTACCTGCTATTTTTTTCATCTTTTACCTTATTTGTGCAACTTCAAGCAGGTGCAAATAAGCACTTTTTCATGAAAGTAGTAGTTTTGAGCACCTTTACCAAGCTGACAAAGAAAAAGTGGCATTTTTGCAGGTAAGCACAGCAAGTGACTTTTTCTGAGAGGCTTTGAGTGAGGTTGTAGGAAAGGTCTGTTAAAGACACAGCATTTTGCTGTTCTTTTGCACACAGATGAATATACCCTTTCTAAAACACTAAGTCCCAGACCTCCAGATTGCTGTAGGTGAGGAGAGGTGTCTGGCTTCTGGCTTTACGTTTAGGTACAAGAAATGCATATGTGAATAAATAAAGTCAGGGAGAATAATCTCTGATGTGAAAGACCCATGAAAAAATAAGCTAAGAAGTTTGTTTCTTGTTTCCATGAATTCCATTTTATTTTGGTCTGCAAGGGTAAAGAGATCTTAAAGTAGAAGTAAATCATCTTTATATTCACTTCAGGGTCTGTTTGTGCAGCTAGAAAGATGTGGTCTTAAAATAAATTAATCTGGTTCTACATTTCTTGATTTTAAAAGGTTTAGGCTTTGCTTTTAAAAAGAAATCCATCAGTGCTTCACCTTCTAGCCTGGGAAGAGCCAAGTAAGGCTCAAGTTAATCCAAAATTAAGACAGATGGTGTGCTGCCTTGTGGTCAGTCACTCTAATTCAATGGGGCTCTGTACAGGTCTCTATGTTACTGCATTTGCTTGGAGGTTATACCTTTTGTGCAACTTTTTTCTTTTTCTTTTAGAGTTAGGGACTAAAATATTGAAATCACTGTGCAGTATGTTCCTGAGGTTGCAGCTCAGCCAAGCATCTGAGCTCATCTATTGTGCCTGAGAGATAGACATCAACATGACCTTGCAGTTAAACACAGATGCAAATGATTTGATGGCTCAGCACCAAACTTTTATGTTAATTAATTGCATTTTTAATTCCACGGATTTAT
Organism: Acrocephalus scirpaceus scirpaceus; assembly: GCA_910950805.1. Classification (NCBI taxonomy): domain Eukaryota; kingdom Metazoa; phylum Chordata; class Aves; order Passeriformes; family Sylviidae; genus Acrocephalus; species Acrocephalus scirpaceus. The sequence continues at coordinate 8,190,881 of OU383789.1, forward strand.
TTATGTATTTTCATTATTTTTGTGGTAACCAGGAGCAGGGACAGTGGCACTGGGGCACGGCCAGGGCAGAAGGCAGTGCTGCACACAGCAGTTCTGAACAGCCTCAGGCCACTTCTGCCTGGGCCATTTTCTCTTGCTGCAGCACTTGTTAAACCTTTTCAGTGCTGTGTTGAGGGAGAGCTGCATATTTCTCTTAACCAACCCTAAATTGAATCTTAAAGGTTTTTAATTGAATCCATTTTCATGTTTTCACATAATTATGCAATCATAATCTTGAAAAGCACATGGCATGTGATCATTTTCTGCCTAATAAGAAACATAAATGTTGTTTTCAGGGGGGTTGTGCCTGTGTGTGTTGTTTTAATGTGGAACATTGCAGCTTTAAATCTTTATTTTATGTAGTGACATGAACCCACATTTAGCCACCACCACCCCCACCGCCCCAAATATTTATGTTTTATAAAAATTCCGAGCTTGATGTTGTGCAAATTTTCTTTAATGTTTTATATCATTTGGGGTGTTGTTTATATAAGTGCCATGTTGTAATTCTCTCCTATTCCTTCCCCCGCGCGTGTCCCTGTACAGGCTAAGCACTTCCGTCTGTACACACAGGAGGTGTTGGAACTGGGTCACAATGTCTCCTTTCTTCTCCTGCTCCCTGCCTCAGACAACGTCTGCACTGCCCCAGGACAGAATAATCCTTACACCCCACACTCAGGATTTCTTAACCTCCCTCTTCAGATGTTTGAACTCGGTATAGTAGCTTGCTTCTCCTAGAAATATTAACCCAGTCTCCTTATAATAAAATCACAAAGTTGTATCTGTTTTCCCCCTTGTCCCAGTGGAGAGCCAATAAATCACATGATGGCTTTGGCAACAACACTCCCTATAACGGTGTACAAGTTACAGAGGGAGCAGGGCGGTTAAAGCATTCACTGTAGCCATCATTATTGAAATGCAAAGCAGAGAGCAAGGCCCAAAGTTATGCACTATGTGTCTATAAGTTTCTTTGCAAGATGATGTTCTTTAAAACACAGAACCAAGAGAAATTATGCATGACACAGAAAGGCTGGAGCATGACAGGAGAGGCAAAAAACATCTCTCTAAGTTGTCACAAGGATAATCACTGGTTCTGTAATGGGAATTTATGCAGATCCTGATTGCAAATTGTTCAAGGTCTGACTCCTTCATGGCTTTGTGAAAGGTCTGAATAGATTTTCCCACACAAGGGACAAATTTTTCCCTTTGATACCTGGAAAAATGCAGGAGACTGTCCTACTGCTATGGTGCAGCAAAAGCCTGTTGTGAAAAATGCCAAAGCACTGGACTTGAATCTCTTTCATTGGAGAGCACATCTTGTGCTGTAGCAGATTCAGCTCTCTTCTTGCACTGCATTGCTGACAGGGCAAGAATTCCCCCAAACAGAGTTTTCCAGCTGTTTCACAGAAGGCATAAGATGCTTTAGCTTCAGGTCCTTTATTTCTCACTTCTTCTTTTTTGCTCCATGAAGAAAAGAAAAGGTTCCACATAAAGCAGCTCATAAAGACTTAATAGTTCTTTTTAGAAAGAATATTAAAATGTGGGGGCTGCTGAGCCTTACACATCAGTCTGCTCTGTTTCCTTCTGGCCTGTAAAACTGGGGATCTTTCTTTCCTCTGCCTTGGAGAAGAGAGAAAGATATGAGCCAAAACTGATCAAGTCAGTACACCAGGAGCCACTGCAGGAAAGGCCTTAGGGGCGACTGTGTCCCTAGTGATGTCCCTCTCAGGTGTTTATGTGACACCATTACCTTCCTATCACCCGTGTATCAGTCCCAAATGCTGCTCAAATCAGTTATGTAAGAGATTAGATATTAATGGAATGTCTTGCCTTGCCTGGGTTTCTGCAGTCACAACTCATCCATGACCTACCATCACTCAGCAATACAAAGTTCAGTTGGATCAAGCAGGAATACAGCACTGGATTTATGCCACATCAGCCACAGCACACTGTGGTGCCTGTGACAGCTCTGGGGGTTTCTGCTACCTGTGGGAGGACAGATGCCAGCTGAGCTGCCATACAGTTATGAGTGGAACAGCCACACAATACATGGTCTAGTCTGCCAGAGAAAAGTTACTTCTTCAAAGGAAAGCTAATGTAATTGAATGAGAAGAGTTAGGTCAGTGCTTTGGGTCACATGGCCATGGCTGCAGTGCCCCAAGGCCAGACTTTTATCTTCTGACATGCCATCTTGAAGCCTGTTGGCCTCTGAGTATGGAGCACATCATTTCTCCTGGTGAGAGGGGACTGCTGCCTCACTATGCAAATTAATGCACAGAGCGTATTAAACTCTGATGCAATTAATCTCCGATGCAATTAATCTCCTCACTAGAGGTTGTGCAGACTATTTGATTCTCATTAGGTGGGAGGCCCAGGGGCAGGAGTGTCTCTCATTTCAGTGACACAGCCTGCACGTGTCTGACAAATCAATAGAGCCTGCCTGGGATGGTGTGGTGCCAGCAAACATGCAACAGAGCCATCTCCCAAAAGGCATTCCTGGTGAAGCCCTCCCTCTCTGTTCAGCAATGTTGCTGCTGTAGTGGGAAAGCAGTTCATGGTGGAGAAAACAGTATGGAAAGCTGAATTTTACTTTTGAGTGTTTTTTTAAGTAAGCAATGCTCTGGCCAAAGGCAGATGATATTTCACTATGACTTATTATAAATGTATCCCTGATGTTCTATAAAGTGACTCTGATTCACATCTCAAATATTAGAAGCTTCCATTACCCATTAGCTGGTGGCTACCAACTATATAATTGCATAACCACAAAAGACTACGTTGAAGTAACATTTGTTAAGGTAACATTAAAGGGTCTGACTTAAAACCACAAAGGCTCGAAACTTCATCACTGGAGCCGAAAACGTGGCTGTAATTCACTCAAGAGTCCACCACAAATGGCATATGTACTGGAAGACCACACACTATTCACCCTGGATCCCTGCAATATCTAGGCATTGCTGAAAGCAGAAGATAGAATTCATTCTTTCACTCTTTTTTGTGAGATTTCTATGTTCAGATTAGGCCTTTATTGTTAATGCTAAAAATGTTTCTGTGATTGGATCTCTTAGTTCAGCAAATTCTTCTTAATTATTCTAATCATGTTGTTTGTAAGGAATAAGTAGACATGAGACACTGTTTCCATTTCTTTTTTTTAATATTTGTGATGAGAAGAATATATGCATTTTACACCTGGAACTCTGAAAAATGCCCTGTCCCAGTCCAGAAGAGCAGCAGCAGTAAATCCAACTGGCACTCGCTGTTCTAACAAGATCATGCTGTATGTTTGCATTTACTGCAGCACCAATGAATGGGCAAGTATTTCTGAAAACCTGCTCTCCCTCAGCAAGTTTCAGTATGGCTGCACTGCCACTTGGAGAGGTAACTGCTCAGTTTTGTCTGAGCAGTGGCAGGTTCTGGAATAATGTAGCTTTAACATACCATGTAAATTAACATCTGCAAAGCTCCATGGCACTGTAGCTGTTCTGTCTCTGTTACCTCTGATAAAGCTTGGATAGTTCTGTGCTGCTCCAAAGTCAAATCACACAGAGCAAGAGGTCATGTCTAAATTTGCTGTGTTATTCTCCTGCAGGAGAGTTCAGAGGATGATGTGTGGTAACACCTAAAAGAGTTTTAATTATTTTCACCAAACTGTGATATCACTGCAATGCTTTTTCTGCTGAATCATTCACACTGAAGTTCCTGATTTAAGCCAGTGTAGCCCAAGAAAAAGTTATCAGCCTTCAAAATGATCCTTTCTTCCTGAAACACTCAATTAAAAAAAAATAGTTTCATTTTCCAGCCATGTCATTATTTTCTTGATAAAAGAAATTATGAGCTATAAAAGCCTCAGAAATAGCCTTTCTGATTAAAGCTATCAAGGGCAAGATAGCCTCTGGAGCTGCATACTAAGGACCTGATTATCCCTTCACTTAGATATAATTAGAAATGGCTCTTTTGAAATCAGTGAAGTTACAGAGTAAATCCAGTGTAAATGAGAGCAGAACTGAAGCCTGTATTATTTATTTCTAGCTTAAAGAAACCCATCCAGAGTTAGGTACTATATTTAATAAAATTTCTGTTCTGAAAGCTAAAGATTTCATATTTCATAACCAGAATGTAACAATTTTTCTTTGCACTTGGTCTTTTCACAGTTCATTTTTGCTGTTACAAGGAAAAATTTATAAGCCTGTATTGCCGCCTTTCTGCTGTCATAGAGCTGGACTCTCTGAAAACCCAGCAGTCCCTGAGGGAAGCAATTTCAGACAGTGAAGTCGCTGCAGCCAAACAAAGACACCAGCAAGTTATAGACTACATACAGGTAATAGTCTGTTTCTGACTATTCCAAGGAGATTTTAAGGTGGCTTTCTTAAAAATTGCATGGGGCTGTAATTTGAAATCTAAATGGAGAATTATTCACAGACATCATAAAAAGAGCAGTTGTGTCAAAAGTGCAATTCTGTTTTTATGAAATTCAAACCCAGAACATGTTTTCCTTAGTTGTTGCTTTTACAGAAGGATTTTTACGGGTAAAATCAAATGACAGTTATACTAGACTGTTATAAAGAAATGTGTCAGTCTGCTTGTAAAACTCCCTCCCATCTAATGTGAGGTAAGCTAGCACCATGTCTGGGCATTCATTTGTGTAAGAGTTTTTCTTTGTCTGTATCAACTGGGGACATTTTTCACCATGATAATGTGGAAATTAAAAAAATAAAAATGAAAATTCAGACTAGGTTGTGGAGACAATCTCCACCAACAATATCACACTCAGGAACACAGCTCTGCATTTCAGATGTCAAGCTGACCCCACAAGCAGCTGTGAGCCTGGCCAGCACCATGCAGTGGCACTGCTTCAATCCCCCAGTGCAGGAGGATTACCAGTCTTACCATACTTGTCCAATTTACTTATTCTTTGTCCTTCATCTGATTTTCCTCTGCTGTTCCCAAATCAAGACTTTACCTACTCAGCTCAGGGCTCCTTGAACTACACTGCATTGTGCAGCATAGCAAAGCCTGTTCTTTTGCAAATGATTTTGGCAATTGGTTATTTATAGACAAAGTTCATGTCTTTGCAGAGCATATGTATGGGCATGGTTGACCTGTCTTTCTATAGAGAGATGGAAATAACTTTACAGCTCTATATTCTTAATATTCAAGCTATCTTCTGTTGGGATAGAGGCCAAGATACCATTTATCCCATTGACAAGATGTTTGGCCCTCCATAGTTATGAACATAAGGATAATATTTCTATTTCTCTTTGTTCTGCATTCAGACCACCTTTGTCTTGTCCACTTGGAGCTTTTGGCAACCTGCAGCAGGCCAGAGAGGAAGATCCATTGTACTTTCATGCTCAGTCACCTTCCATTCTCACACTCAGAAAATCTAGCTTCCTTACAGTCTGCAGGAGAGTTTGGAGAATTTTTATCCTTTACATTAAACCCAAGCATTTGTATATTAATATGCAGGTACTGTATAGACAGTTCTGTGTTCCTCTTCTCTGAAGTGTTTGAGTCACATATATATGCTGGGAAAATATGGCAGAACATTTTAAACTTCAGTGTTCTGTGCTGAATTATTGTGACAGTGTATTGGGCTTGTCAGGTTTCCTCTCAAATGAAAACCAGCTGTATTCCACCTATTGGCAAAAATATCTCTGCCCACCACATAACGCAATCTTCAGTGGTGACCACAAAACCGCAAGAGCATTTGTGTGATCCCGGATCTAAGACAGTGTTGAAGTCACTACACAAACCAAACATTGTAAAGAGCAAGGGAGTTTATATAAATGCAGTTCTGAAAAGGAGTCAGAGGGCAACTGAAAAGTAAAAATTATTGAAAAATCCCCAATCAGAATATAAGGTGCTTGGAGCCTTTACCAGAATGTTACAGAGAAATGAAAGAAATCTACAGACACGGAAGTTAAGCTGTAATTTATATCATGTAATGCTTCAAATGTTCCTAAATTGTAACAGAACCACAGTTCATTACAAAGTCCTGCAGAACAGCACCAGGGGAAAAACCAACAGGATTTGCATTTTAATAAACTCCGTGCAGGATGGTTCTTGTTTGGGGTTGAGGGAGGATCACAGAAAGGATGTATAAAATCCCTAAAATCAAATTGGTGAGATGTTTGCTAACTGGAATTCTCTTCATGGAGCTACACTGAAGTCTCGAAATTATGCAGGATTATGAATTAATCTCTGAACCATTTGCTATTCTTATTGATGTATATTCTTAGCTCAAATTAACTCAGTGGCAAGGCTTGCACTGACATCATTGGAGTCGGGATTTCACCTTTACATAAAAATGGCCATACTAAGTCAAAACCAAGATCCAGCTGCCCAGTTATCCTGCACAGCTCATCAGGAACTACCCCAGCAAATCTGGCATCTACAGTATCTCTTGGGAGTAAATTTCACACTTTGAATATGCATTTTGTGAAGTATCTCCAGCTAAGAGAAGTTGTCTTCAAATATCAGTCTGCAGGCTCTCTGATCCCTCTGTCATTCTCTGATCCCTCTGTCACTCTCTGGTCCCTCTGTCACTCCCCTATCAGACAACTGTCACTGCACAGAGTACCCCTCCCTTTTGCCTCTCCATTACTGACCCAGAACTCTTACCGCATTCTTGCAGAATGTAGCTTGTGTAACTGCAAAGCAGCTTCCCTCAAACACTGCAATACTAATAGGAAGGCTCACTTGAAATTCAGAACCTTCAGTAGGAAAAGTGAGAGGAAAGTTCTAGGAAGAACACTGCAGCAGGAGGGTATTTACTCACAGCTACTCTCATTTGATGGTTGCAACATTTGCTCAGCCATCAAAGATCTCAAATGGCTTGGAGATGATGTTAAAAGATGGTGAAAGTGTTCCATTATCAAAACACTCTTCAGACCCATATTAAACAGCATCTTTCCTCTCTGCAGAGATACTTAAACCTACATCCTGCTATTGATTTAGGCACTTGTCTCTTATTGCCATCAACAGGCATGTGTTAGAACTGCTTTTGTGTAGACTTACACTTTTAAAATGTATGCAGGACTAAAATGGTAAGGGAGAAACTGCAGTTTGGCCCTCCATTTATGTATCCACACGCATGTATGTTCTTTGTCTGACCTGAGCAATTGCTTTGTCCTGGGTTTGCAAAGATGATCCAGAAGTCTCACTTTTATTCCAGTACAGAAGCAAACCAACTTCCAGGTGTGCTACAAACTGATCGAATTTTTACTCCATCAAAATACAATTTTCATTTTCTTTCCATGTCAGACTTTAGGTCTGGATTCACCCCTCCTAACTACACATTCTTAATTGAGGTACCTCTTAATCAATATCAGTTCAGACCACCTCAATCTGAATGCTCTCTCTTGGCAGTCACTACAGACTTACTTGGGCATTGAAAAAGTAAACACTTAGGTAGAATTAATACTCAGACTTAACTGTGTTTTGCCACTATTATTTTCTCCACAGCAAATTGATGAGATCTGGAGGGACGTGAGATGGATCACAGAAGCACTGCAGTATGCAAGATACAAGCAGCCAGCAGCAGGCCTGCCCATAAAGAAATTTGTGGATCTTTCAGAAGAACACTCTCAAAAGAAAATGAGCTCCACCTCTTCACATCTAGATTGTCTTCCTTCACCCCCCGCTTCCCCTGAGCCTAAAATCCAGAGGAGAAAAGCTGTGAGTGGTAAGAGAACTTTTCTTTTTTCACCAAGCACTCTTTGAACTCACTTTTAATGATAACAGTTCTTGTATGTCTTTTTATAAATTTTATATATATATATATGTATATATATATATATATATATATATATATATATATATATAAAATTTATAAATTCTTCCCATACTTGTCAAGGTATTTTAACGATCATTTTACCAATCATTTGCCGCTCAGTATCCTGAGATCCTTCTATAATCTTTACAATCATTTTTTACTTTCAGCTACTCAGAATAATTGCTCATCATCAGCCAACTTTGTCACCTCACTGTTGCAGATCATTTAATGAACAGGTTGGAAGAGACAAGAGCTATCACTGGCTTGTCCATGATGTCCAGAATTCCAGAAAAATCCATCCATGGTGAAAGCTGCCTGCTTCATTTTTTGCCTACACCAACAATCTGCTCTTGTATATGGAGGGAGCTTTCTCTTTGTCCCACTTACTGCTGCAGAGCCTGTGGTAAAGAACATTATCAAAAGCTCTTCAGAGCTCTGACGATGCCTGTGTATTAATTGTACACACATTCAGAGTTTTATTAGACTGATGAGACATGAGTTGCTAGCAAAAGCTATCGACCCATTCTCATCCCTCAGGTATCTATTATTCTTCCCCAGTTTTCATTAATTTGATAGAATCTAACTCAAAATTTTCCATAGTTTCCTTTTGCCACCTTCTGTTTTTCAGGTGTTACAGACATTTCCTTTCCAGGCTTTGAGTGTTCCTCTGCTTTGCAGCAATTATTTCTTATGCCCCTCTTGCTTTGTTTTGATAGAGCAAATTTTAGTGCTAATAGTCCAGTTTAACAGCAGTTTTCACACACCTCTCAAAGTCCTCCGTATTTTAGAGAAGCATTTTTAATTACACAAATTACACAAATAAATACTCACCTCACTGAGCATTATTACTTCTCTGCATAGCCAGAAAATTAAACTGATGAAACAAATGGATCACAGCAAATAAAGATGAAGCAAATGAAACAGCAACACCCATTTTGCTAACAGAATAGGAACTTTGGAGGAAAAAATAAACCATCATTCTGCTGAGCTGTCTTTAAGCAACAAGTAAATGAAACAGTAGAAACAAAAGCAACAGATGCTGCTTGAAACAACTGCCGTGGGCATTATAGGAATAATAATTTGGGGGAGTTTCAAATTGGTAGCTTTATCCAGTTAAGGAAAATGAATAAACTTGTTCTGATTAGATTTCATGAGGTTAAAAGAAAAGAAACCTGAAGGGGCTGGTGCTTTGCTCCACTCCATTATACAGCGGTCTTCTTTCTCAGCCCCCATTCCCTGAGCTGTTTTTCCCCTGTATTACAGACCATGAATGCAGAATAATCCTTAGCTATGGCACAGTGCGAACTGCAGCTTTATCTTGTCCTGCACTCCCTGGGTTCATTAGTGTTGAGCTCTATGGCAATTTATACAAGCTGCAAGTGAACAATCAGCACTGTATAAAATCAATGTTTAATTCCTGGAATCTAAGATAAACTATTCAGGACAATGGAGCATCAACCTGTTCTATCACACATGCCACTATTTATTGTCTTATTGATCCTTCTGAAACCAAAAGACAGCAGCAATTTCAGCGCCAGTGTGAAATTTGGTCCACAAATTCGCATTTGAATTACATGTGTCTGTTTTGGATTTGAACACACAATGCACCTGATGGCCAAAAGGGCAGTTTTTATTTATCAACCTCCATGTTGTGCCTTGAACCTCTTACCACACTTATAGCTGCACCCTGCTCATCATTACAGAGCTATAAATCTCGAGTAACTTAACTGACATCTTTAGTAAAAACAGAACCTGGATTAGAGATTTTCTCTCTCACAAATCTCCATATCTATGAAATTTAGTGAAAACAAGATAAAAGAAAACAGATTCTTTCAGAACTTAATCCCAATTCAAATTCAATTTTTTTCTGGTCTTTAACATAATAAATTAATTCTTTCTGGTTTTCCTAATTCTGCCACCACCTGTCTAACACATCTGTAACTCCTCCCTTATAAATCCTGCGTTTGCTGTCACCTCAGCCCGTGGCAATTCCACAGGGGAAACACACATGCATTTCCAGCACTGGAGATTTAAAATTAAGACAAAAAAACACATAAATGACACTTAAGCCATTTCTCTACTGAGCTTGTCTTGTGAGTGTTAACCAGTTCTCCTTGCAGACTCCCAGCCCTGCTCAGATGAAGAAGGCTGCTCCGAGGTGTTCCTCCCAGCCGACAGTGACTACGACTCCAGCGATGCGTTGAGCCCGAGGGAATTAGATCTGATTTATTCCTCATCCCAGGACATCTCCCAGCAGGCTGGCAGTGGCCAGGGTGGCAGCGCACCCAACGTGCTCCAAGCCCACGACATGAAGCCCTGCCTGGCCCTGGGGGAAGGCCTGACAGAGTCTGGTGCCTTGGACACCACTGCTGAATGTTGCACGGAGCAGATGAGCAGTCTGACAATGTCAGGGCTTACACCGAAAAGCACGGACAAGTTCTCCAGCTCCAAGCAGCCACTGGGGTTTTTAGGGAAAAAAAAGTTGGGGAAACACCAACATTACAACTACTTCAGCCGGCAGCACCGCTGGCTGCGCGTGCACAGCGAGACTCAGGCGGGCTCTCTGTCGGAAGGTGTCTACACCCAGCATCTCATGAAATCTCCAAATTTGTCTCAAGAACCTACCTCCATCGAGCAGGTGAAGATTCCCTTCGATGGGTCTTGGAGCACTTTTGTACCTCATGCATCCAGCCTTCCAGAGAATGGGAAAGGCAAGTATGAGGAACCAAGGCAGGATGTCCATACGATACATGTGGACCCTTATGACACAATGTTTCTGGATGAAGAGGGCAAGCCCTGGGTGATGAGCACAGAGTCTGTAGGACACACGGATGTGCACAGTGCTATGCAACAGATCACGGGTCCAGAGGAGCAGTCAGGTTCTGCTGTCCCAGAAGTTTTCAGCAGCATCCTTTAACTCCAGAATCCTGTACTGCTTCCCATCATTCCACATGAGATATGAGCATTGTGATCACAAAGGCCATACTTTCAAAACCACTGGTAAAAATCCAGCTCCTGAAATGGCAACTTGTGCCACTCTGAGAAATCCTAATCTTTTGACTTTTTCACCAGATTTCTGGTCTCACAGAGGTATCATCTGTCATGAAGTGAGCATTATTATTACAGGTAGAGTCATAAGAGTCACCACATAATGTGCAATTGAGTAATCAGGTTTTGCAGGTCTCTTCACTTCCATGTTTCTCTGAGCATGCAAAATTTTAAGCATGAGTTGTTCTGCCTACAAGTTAGCAGAAGTTGTAACATGCTTGGTGTCCTTATGTTAGGACTGTGTCCTAAAAGTCTGTTAACCTGTTTCCCACCATCTCCCTCATTTTTTTCTACTTTTCAGCTTTTCTTGAATGGATTTAGGCTGGATATAACGGAAATGCTAACTGGTCTAGTAACACAGATAACCCAGATTTTCTAGCCACTTAAAGAAATTAAAATTTTTTCAATATCTAGAAAATGTAACCAACACTATCTCTGAATGCCATCAGAGCAACATAATTATCACAATTGTTTTTTCAGGAGCTTAGATTTCAAATTATTTAAGTAGCAAGCTATTTTAAAAGCTCAGGAGATGAACCTATGAGGTCAGGAGCAGGCAGAATGAGGCCAAGTTCTAGACAAATAATATGCAGGATCTACGTGAAATTGAAGCAAAGTTTTTCTTTTCTTCTCCCCACCACACAAGTGCAAATTTTTTTCTGTTGGCATCACTCTCACATGCCCATTGGAAAGAAACATACCTATTTTAATTCCTGAATTTTCACCATGAACTCCAGGGGTATTTGATCACCATGTCTGAAGCTGAGATATTCTGGCAATTCAGATCTGGGAAGTTTGGGGTGAAGTTTGAATCTAAGATTTTTTTTTTCTTTGGGCCCCAAATAAATACTAATATGATAAGGAGGTTGGGATCTTGCTGTGTTGTGTAAAGGCAAATTACAGTGAGTCGGGATTTTGTCCTTTGCAACCAAAATAAGCCTTGGAGCACTACAGAAGATGATCTCAAAAATGAAATCTATATTAATAAGAACCATAACCCTGGAGTCACCAAGAAATGAACTAATGTGTAGAGAAACCCCAGCTGTTGCACAAGCTTTAATTTTCTTAAACAGTTCTTGAAGTTTAATTTTATAGGCCACATTCCTGCTGGTTAAATTCCCTCACTCCGTGTTTGTGCAGCCTTCTACCTTTCGGTTTTCCAGCCTCCAGGTGGATACATACTAAGGCCCCCAATAAAGAGATTTGAGTTAAATAGTTGAGTTTACAAGTCCTTGAGGTAAAGGTAAGGATTTGGGCCCATGATCTGTGATCCTTATTAAAATAGCACTTCCATAACCCCAGTGCTATTAAAATCCCTGTGAACTCAATCCATAAATTCAAAAATAAATGTTATTCACTATTTTATGCTGGGTCAGTATGTGGAAGCCAAGAAGAGTCTTCGCAGTGATAGGAAGGGGCAAAAAATTTCTATAAGGGATTTACATTTGTAACTTCTTTTTTTGGGAGCAGGAAGTTAACTTTTTGCACCAAAAATACTCATTCATTACCTGGTCCAAGATGAGGATGGAAAGACTTCCATTCACTCCCACAGGGTTTGGATGAGACCCACACCAGAAATTCCTGCAGGTGAGAAGATGCAGGGGAAGCAGCAGTGTCAGTGCCCATTTGCAGCTAGAGGGGTACACATTGTATGGAACTGGGGATGGGGAAAGCCTGACTCACCACAGAGCCAAGCAGAGATGTCTGACTGTCACTGAGGTCACTCACAGCTGGTTACTTTAGATTTTGTTTATTAGCAGAAGGCTTTTCACCAGGGAGAGACAAACAATGTAATGCTCCTGTGCAGAGCCTAAATAATTGACAGTTTTCCAGTGCCCAGCACCCCTACACCCATCACCCAGGCTCCCCTAATCTGTTTTGCCTCTAAAGAAAACTGCCATAAAACTATTAAAGAATAATAATAATAATAATAAATAACCGTACACTGAGGCCATATGTTTTTGCAGGAAGTGCTGAGATAAAACAAGATGCTCCTAAATGAAATCCACCTCACTTTGCTTTGGTTCATCACAAACAATGAGGGAAAGAAGCAGCAAAATCTCCAGTAGAGAGGCGCACACTGCTGGTGAGATAAGGATGTAAAAATCTCTTATCTGCTCCTGCTGCTGGACCTTTCCAGAAGCAGTCCAGTTGCTAATAAAGGACTGGATTCTTTACTTGTAAGAAGGCCTTGACTTAATCATAATCTTTGGGCTGAGACAAAATTTGACTCTGGGGGTGCAAATACCAGCCAAAATCTATCCTGTCTCGATTTTAACCTTGCTGTGGAAGTAGTGTTTAGGTGATGGACAATGGGATGTGCTTCCTTAATCTATTGCCTTCAGATTGAGGTTCTTCCACAAACTTTAATAGTCAAAGTACTAATTGATAGATCTGGGTTTAAATACTTCTGACTATAAAGCACTGAATTATCTTCAGGTAAAAATACATGTTCTTTGTTCAAAATTGCTATCCCTACCTATTTTGAGTCTCCTTAAAAGAATAGTAGTGAACACCCAGAGATAAATAAATAGTAGAAAGCAGCGCCTTTCAAGAATTGCCATAATACAAATCACAAGTCTTCTGCAGTTCTCTTAGGAACACACACACATTTCACTAGCAACTTCAGCAGTTGAAAAGAATCCTGGAAAGTGCACAGCACTCCATATAGTGTCTACACCAGTGACTCTTCTTAGTAGAGCTGAGTAAAGGCTCACAATCCAGAATCCAATTAAAATTAGGAATCCAGACCTTTAATTACTGGGAACCCTCTCTCCAGGCTGAGCTCGAGTGCCCCTCTAAGGATTCTTGCACAGAGGTGGGCAGCGCCACGGCTCAGAGCCTGCACCACACCTTCAGTGGCCAGCAGACAATTCATTCAAAGGAGCCTCTACCCACTTTGCATCAGTGGGTACTTGGGCTTTGCAACTTCTGGGTTTCTCTTACTGATCCACCTTGCATCAGAAGTTTTGTCCTGCATTTTTCAGGAAGTGTATTTTCTCCTGGGCTGAACCCAGTCCCTCCTATTTCTAGCCATAACTTGGGCTGTCTAGAAAAGAATATAATGCTTTAATATTACGACTCCACAAAAAGAAAAGAAAAATCTGCCTGTTTAGAGGTCTCGAGCTTTCCTGTTTCTGCCAGTAGGAAGTGAGATATAGGTAAAGGTGCACACTCAAAATTCCTTGCATCCACAGGAAGGAAGTCTGCACATGGACAGTTTGTCTCAAGACACCTGTGGCCCAAGCATTTATTTCCTTTGCTTGTATTTTTTACTTTGTTTTAGGGACTAATTAACAATTGGATTTTTTACATAGTAAGACAAAGAAATCTATAAAATAATGCTTTTAAATGTAGACATTAAAGGGGGAGAGGGGAGATGGAATCTTTTATCCATTATCCTGAATATTCATGTGTTTTGGAAAGAGATGGTGCATCTTTAAATTCTCCATGGTATAAAGAAATGCATTAAGTTGCTGGTCAACTCTTTTAAGGTGTTTAAATGCACGGCTTGTGACTGTTATGTAAAATTTCAATACAGCCTTACAAACAACAAGGGTATAGTGTATTTGAAAATAGAGTACACAGCTTGGAAACTTACTCTGAATTTTTCTAAGGTGTTGAACTTTGCCATCAGCAAAACGTATTTTTAGTAAACAGGCCCTGAATTTTCAGACAATAGAGATTTCATCAGGTTGTGGGTCTCTGATTTCTCCACTACAGAAAAACATAAAGTAACTAGAATGCTTTATTTGTAAATATAATTTATCTTTTGATTGTATGAAGTGGAATTCATAAGGCTGAATTATGCCCAGAAGTGAGAAGGGGAACTGTTGGCCCCACATATTCTTTGCAGAAAGGCAGGGCAGCATTCCCTGAGGTAGACCCTGGCACTGGAGCTGGCAGCAGAGACTGGCCAGCATGGCACCCACCCTCCCTGGAACAGCTCGGAGAGCCCCCCCTTGGCTTAGACAGTTCTGCAAAGACAGGAGGAATCATCTTCATCTGATCAGGCTCTGGAGCAGCCCATCCACCGTTGCTGGGTGCTGGAGAGGTCACCCCTCCTCAGTGCTGGTGTCTGTGAGCTCTGACCCAGCAGCCGATTCTCAGCCTGGATTTTGGGGTGAATAAGAGCCAGGCTGGAATGCCTTCCTCAGTTTTTTCACACCACAGCATCCTGGGTGTAAAGATTCAGCCTTTACAGCAGTCAGCACATAACAGGGGAATGTGTTACTAAGCTTGGCTGTCACTAGGCTACAGAAAACCACATATGTAGCTTTTAAAAAAAAATAGGAACAAACTTTTTATGTTTACTGTTATTTTAATTTTCTTTCTTGGAAAAGCCACATGAAACTGATCTGACCTTGGAGAAGTTGATGTGGCACTAATCTACCTTAGTACTGTGAACTGTAGTAACTTATTAAGTAGATTTGAAACTGAATGCACAGACTTTTTGTGGCTTACTTTATGTAAAGGTCTGTTTGGGCACAGTCCTGTTGTCCTTGGGCCTCACTCCAGGGTCTTTTGCACCAGTGTAAATCAGGAGTAGTTCCACTGAAGCTGGGTCAGGTACAGAACATGTACAGACCAGCACACCCTGATGCACAGTTCTGTGTCACCTGAGACCTGGACCAGTGGAGTCATCATGAAAACAACACATTTATGCTGGTGTAAAAACTGATGTGTCTACGGAAGACAGAAGGGATTTGATCTCAGAATATTCCCCTGGAGGTCACAGGGATTGCTAGAGCCAGGCTCAGAGAGTGAGCCCACCATGCTGTGTACACCAGTTGTTCTGGGGGAAGCCCTCACTGCATAATTCACTATTGCTCCTTATAATGGGGACCAAATTTCTCTCCCATGTTATGCAAATGAATCCCCTTCTGAATATAATGGGAGTTCCAGTCATTTTGCTGATAAAAACAAAGACTTAATAGGGTTATTGGGGACTTGGGGGAGGGGAAGAGGGGTTGTTTGTTTTTTCTCCTCCGAGAAAAAGTAATTTAAGTGAAATGTGTGAGGCAGTGTTTAATTGCTTCCTGCCTTGTTTGTACATAGCAATTTGGCTGTTTATTGGTTGTCTTTGTTCAGATTTCTATTGTAACTTGTTTCTATATATGCAACCAAGCGTATGTTAAAGTTTAAATTTTGGTACAAAATAATGCACAATTTTATGTGCTCTAAAACTCTGTAAATATCTCAATGAACAATGTATGCTGTGTTAACTGTGAGCTTGGGACTGATACAACAATATTTTCATGCATATGTACCTGTGAATGGCTTGAAAAATCAAAACATATATTGAGGATGGCCATGAGCCAAGAGTAAATGAGTGCCGTATGACTCATGCATCTTTAATAATTCCTGAAAGAGGCATGAATAGTACATAAAATAGACAATAAAAATAATTTTCAGGACTACAAATATTTTTTATAACTTCAGATATTAAATACTATTTTAGAAAAAAAAAAAGATCGGTTGGTAAAAGAAAGCTTAAGTTTATTTGAGTGAATCATTGTCATAAAAATCTTCTTAACATAGATTTTATTGTTTGATCTAATATCATTGAAACTCAGCTCTTTCAAGATTTAGAAGACTTGAATTGCTCTTGCATTCTTACCACTCCTGTGATCTTTTAAAATTATGCACTTCAAGTCTTCTCCCTCATTAACAAAGAAATGCTAGTGTGTACGTTCACATGATCCGAAATACCACATGAACTTGTGTATAATCTTTAAACAATATTTCTTGAAAAACATGCTGTTTGACCATCATCAAGTACCCCCATATGTGAACTTTACAATCCCTGGAAATCTGAACGTAGTTTGTGTTTCTTCCTGAATTCCTTTATTTTTATTGGAAAGTGACTTTTTCTAAGGCTAAGCTTTCAAATCTGGTCTCCAAATCTTTATTTTAATTCAGAAACCTGAATGAAATAGGCATGGCTTCCAAGTTTATGGGTGAAAATACCCTCCCATAAAAGACAACAGTAATGGAGGGGTTTTTCACATATTCTTGTACACAAAAAAGTAAAGCAAGATACTTCTAATGCAGTGTAGAACTGTGTTACTGTATGTAAGCAAGGGAAACAAGAACAACTCTGTTTTGAATGCTGAAGTCAAGCTGGGTCACAGTTTACCTGCTTTCACAGACGGACAGGTTGCTAAATGTGTTTTAACAGATGATGCCATAACCAGAGTAAGTGACATGGCCAAGGTCACACAGCTGGTGGCAGAGCAGGGACACAATTTCCTGGTTAGCATCATCATCCACAGCCTGTGCACAGGTACATGTAATAATATCCACGGTGACCATGTCTGTATTTCAGCTGTGACACCCCAACTCAATGCAAGCTTCAAAAATAACAGGACTAATATTGGATATTTTCACCCATGGAAAATATTTTAACCAAAACACAGCCAAAGTGGAGTTAAGCAGCAGAGCAAAATAATTCTCAAAATGTAAGATAAAATGTGCCTGTAATTTCCACTACCTTGATTTTTAATTCCAAAACATTAAGATTGGTACTGTGTTTATAAAGTCAGTAAAAGAAAAAATGCAAGTAATTAGTCATGTACAGTGACCTAAAAAATTAATTGGGGAAAACACTGGAGGACAAAGCAGGATTTTTGTGTGCATGAGCTTCAGTTCCTCTGGTGAATTTTGCATGTACCATGCTTTTTTGGAGCCTGGTTGTTTGTATGTTTTGCTTGCCCCGAGCTGAGATTTCTCCTTTCCCTCAGAAGATCAGTGAGTAGGCAGTGGAGTTCTCCCAGATGTTTCCAACAGTCTGCCATGAAGGACGGTGCTGTTCTGTACTTGCCTCTGTGTTCTCTGCTGTTTTACTGAAAAGCTTTTAAACCAACTGCAAAGAAGTTACAAACTTTTCTGGGCATGCTTCTGACTCGCTCTTCTGACAGTAAAAGATACCCATTTCACTGTTCCAGTCTGGTGTATTAACCTATATAAACTCTCATCTCTCTGAGTAAACGATTAACTTATTTTTTCATTCCATCTTTAAATAAAAGCTTTGGGGTTTATTTGGGGGTTTTGTTTGTTTTGAAAACACACAAAAAATCTTCATTTATAAGCTTCACTGTTCTCTTCTCCAGACTGCTCTTCTCCTCCCCAGACTGCTTTTTTTCAATCTCTCTCTTCAAACAAATATAGCAAAAGTCTATAAAAGTGTTTCTATTTTCTCAAAGTTTTTAATTAGTAAATATTAATTAGTTGGTCCTAATTAATCAGTAGGACTTCTTTTTCTTACCTGTGAGAGTAACATCTTTTAATTCTGACTGTCCAGTTCACCTTTATTATACCAAAAATAATCAGGTAGAATCATCCATTCTCTGCTCACACACACACTCAATCACAGAAATAATAATAATAAATGGAGCAACAGATTTTTATTAAAGAAATTTAAAGACAAATAGCCTTTAATACCAGTAAATATACATGCTTTTTCTTGACATATCAAAATCACTGAATTTGGTGATGTCAGCATTTTTTTACTGAATCAACGGGGTATTTTCAAAATAAATTCTTTCAAAATTTCAACCAAATTTCATTTCTCACTGAGGAAAAAGGCAATGCCAAAATGTTTTGTCTGACACTCTTTGTTATCACTTTCTTAAAATCCTGAAGCAAAATATTTCAAGTATGGATGCCTTAAGTGGTGATAAATAATTCTGTAAGAGTTGAAACACCCTCTGTAACAAACACTAACATCTGTCACTGCGGCTGATTTTAGTGGTACTTGGGAGTGCCCCTCACTTCTGAAAACTGGGCATTTTATTGAAGCCCTTCATCACAGCAATGTGGCTCCTGTTCCCCTCAGCCACAATCATTTCAGGAACACAGAAGATTTTTCCACCTACATTGGAACATTGGGGTTCTTCAAAAGAACCTGCATGGCCTTTGTCTTTTCCCATACTGCTTTTTAAAATACTTGAGACAGGAAAATGTTGCTTTGTTTTTTTTCACTTATCTTCTCTTTTCCTGAAATGATCACAGAAAGGAGATAAATCAGCACGCGAGCTCAAACAGTGGAACACCCGATTCACATGGCTACATGTGCTTTGAACCCAGCCACAAAAGAACAAGGATTTTTTTCAGGCTTTCTTCTGGGGCACACTTGCCTCTTTCCCCCTTCTGTGCCTTGTAGTTCGGTCCCGATCCCCTGCTCTCTCGTGGCTCCATCCTGATCCCTCTCTTCCTCAAGTCTGAGTCACAAGAGCAGCAACCCTGCCTGCTCCGACCTACTCAGCGCCTCAGCTGTTAAGGTAAAGCCCACGCTCCCAAGGGACTCACGTTTGAGTACAACCCCAGGATTGTCAGGGCCCTGGCTGGCAGTGCTGCCGAGGGGACAGTCTAAGGCTCTATTTTAATCTTCTGGAGCCCAGCCAAACACTGGAACGGAGCTGCCAGCACGAGGGGGGCCCTCCTGCTCACTGTGCCTGACCTCCCATCAGGAGAGGTGCTGGTGTGTTCCTTCTCAAACTACTAGGGCTCATTCATTGCGCCTGACCTCCCATCACGAGCGCTACCAGGGATCCAGCTCCGACTACTGGGGCTTAACCCTGGCCCGGCTCCAGCACACGAGCCGCACGCTGCTTGTCTCCAGATGTAAGATGCACGGAGCGTAAATCCAGACTCAGCTGCAAGCGCTGCTTCAGGTACATTGTAAAGCAGCCACCGAGCGACGCCGACTGCTCGTCCTGCCTTAGAGAGCTGGATGCACTCCCGCACGCTTTTTCAGCTTTAGTTTGGCAGGATGTAAACCAGCATCTCACGTGTGTTTGTGGTCCCAGCCTGAGTCTGTGCCCTGCAGCTGGTTCTGCAGCTTGGCCCCAGATGCAGAATCCTGTCCTGAGTCACACTGGCTTCACAGCCCATCCCCACAGACAGTGACGAGAGACCTGACTGTGCCACGGGCCAAACCCCGCACACAACTACAAAGCCGAGCATGTCTTACTCTCTCCTGGATACCCGGAGAAGGGAATTTTACAAAAACTCTGGCAGGGTGATGCCCAGATACTCACCATTACAGACCTCTCCTCCAACAAGGGCAGCAAAGCACAGCAGCGCTGTCCGCCTGACTGACTCCTGGTTTGCCCGGAGCGCAGGACACTAGTCTATCCTGGCTTATCATAAACCACAACATCACCCTCTGTGCCAACGTGACACCCCTTGCAACACTTACCTTTTATTGAAAGAGAAATGTATTTTTACCAGCCTAAGTCAGTGTGTCCTAATTAACTTCAGTGACGCCCGCTGGATCAGCTCTAAGAGCTGCACAGCTTTACACCAGATTTACACCTCGGCAGTCCGGAGCCTCTGACGCCGCTGCGGTGACCGAGCCTGCGGCAGGCGGACAAAGCTTTGTCCTGAGGAGGCTCGGGTGGGGCTCGGTACCGGACACGGGCTGAGCCCGCCCTTCGCTGCCCCGATGTCCCGCCTGTGTCCGGTGAGGCACAGCCCGGGGGCCGCTGTCTGAGCCTCGCCCAGCGTGGGGACAGCTCGAGGGTCGCTGCCCGAATATCCCCGGTGTCGCCAGACCATCCAGCCAGTGTCCCCTCACGCCCGCCCAACATGGCGTCCCGCGGGCGCCGCCGCGCCCCCTCCTGGCCAGCGCTGGGCAGTGGCGGCCCCGTGGGAGAGGTGCCGCCCTCAGGAGCAGGAAACCCCTGCCGGTGCTTCCCGCAGCCGTAGCCGAGGCCCGGCAGGTCCCTACCCCAGTAATGCTGAGGCTCACCCCACGTGGATCGCCATCGCCGGCCGCCCCCGCGCAGATGTTGGCGCTCAGGGCTCTGAAGTGAGCGGTAGGATGGGACAGCGGCCTTGGGCGTCACACAGAGTGTCAAACACAGCCCTGAACCCCCCGAACCTTCAGCCATCACCACCAGCCTTCAACTCTGTACAGGTCTCTCTGCGCTGCCCTGGGCTGAGAAGGGTTTTCCAATAAAAATCGGTAAGAAAGCACCACTCTAAGTCACTGGGAAACAACTGATGTGCGAAAACTTGCAGGCATTGTTCTTAGTGGAAGAGTTTTGGCAGCTGTGTGTCACCCAGGCTCGGGAAGATGGTTAGCACAGGGATTCTTGGCAAAGCTAAACTCATAAAGACTGCTCTGTTTGAGAGATTGCATCACCACAGGTTCCTGAGTGACTCCAAACTCAAAATGCATATTTTAAATCTCCCCTGCTGTTGCTGATAATTTGTTCCATATTTACCGTATTACTTAGGATTTGCAAATGAGGCGGGGTTTTTTAGAACTTATATGTTAATTGAATTAGATGGCCATAGCCACAGCAGGCAAAGCTCATCCCTGGCCCCTAATGCCATGGCAATCCGTGGGTTTAACATTCGGTGTGAATTTAGTACTATTGACTTTCCCTCAACATTAATCCATGGTACTTGAAAAGAGATGGAGCTGCATAAACTCAGATGGTAACAATTTCTGATTGAGCTTTGTGCTGGCTTTGGGTCCCAAGGTTTTCCAAGGATGAGGCTGCTGAAACTGTATTGCTTGTTCAAATTTATATTGGCATCCATACAAACAGTTCTGGACCAAAGACCACGGTTCTTGTACCTGCATCTGTCAAGGTAGGACTTGGGTAATAATGTTGATAAAATAAAAGGCTTAATGCACCAAGATTTTAAAAGTACATTTCCTCAGGTGGGGTTTTTATGGTAACGTTTTTCCTTAAAATCAATCTGCAAACTCCCATAACATCAGAAAAAGGAGCAGCTCAAAAGGAAATTACCTCATGCATTGGTGTCTTACATCCTGAGAGATTGCATCCAGTGTCCAGTATTGCATTGTTAAAATCATTTCCTAAAATGACATTTAAGGTGTCATAGTTACCATTTATGGATAGAATATCCTTTACTATGTGATGATAGATTTCACTTTGGATTAAGTATGGAGTAAATAAGACCTGTGCTGTTGGGATGTGCAAGTTAATGGGAGAGCCATTGTTTCTGGGACAGCTTTTCACTGTCCACTTTTCACTGAAATTTTCAAGTGAAAATTTCACTTTCAACCTGCTCTACATTATTTGCTAAATCAATTTACAGAAAAAAATCAGTTCAATCAATGTTGGAGAAAAGATATTTTCGTTTTGGCAATTAATTTTAAAAACAAACTGAAGATTCATTTCAGTGAGAGAGTACAACTGTCATGAGCCTCAACTACCTGATTACAGTCCAAGTAGATAATAATCTAGTTTTCAGTTTTCATGTTAAAAATCTCATTTGAAATATGAAATTAATATCTTTTCCTGGTATTTTCCTTGCTAGATGTCTCCTCCATTTGTGGTTTAACCAATTATTTTAACTTCATTTCTTTGCCAAATGACCAGATTTACCACATACAGATCCCTATTAATGCATATTAATGCAGGTAGTAAAGTATTTCATTCTGTTCTGAAAGTTAAGACTTTAGAAAGGTTCAAAAGGATCAGTAAGGATTTATAAGAATGATTCAGGGGTTGGAAACCATACCTTAGAGCAAGATAGTCAGGCAACCCATTCTAGTTCACTTAACCAAAAGGTGACAAAGAGCTATTAGTTCTCACATGCTATGTAGTTCATGAGGAGGGTTTGGATCATAGAGGTGTCCTAACATGGACAAGAAATTCCCTTCTGAACCCCAGTGTCAGGATACTGGATCTCTTTGGAGTGAAATAGAGAGTACAGTTAACTTTTGGAGAAACTTGCTGAATATTGATTTGCCCTTTGCACTCTTCAATGTAAAATTTTTGTGGAAAGACCCAAGTGTCCCCATCCCTCTGCACACTGGTGGACATGTTTTCAGCACAATTTAGCCAGCACTGCTGATATGACAGATAGTATCTCCTGTGCTTTAATCCATACAGGAATTATTTTGGTCTACATTGTTAACCAGTCTGAATATCCAACATGTTAGCAACCACTGAAGTGAGGCATAGTTTTAGCCTCCATGTGTTGCTTTCCAATTTATTATTAGCTTCATATTCTGTGGACTTTCCTAACACACAGTCTCTGCCATTTTGTAATAAAAATCAACAGCTGTGGAAAAAATGGTTTCGTCGAGCTGCAGCTCTTCCTCTGTGGCCTTTGTGTCCCTGTCCTGGTGACCAGAGGCCTCTGGAGGGTGCAGAGAGCACAGAGCTGTCGTGCACCAATACCTTTCTGCTGCTGCCCCAGTTTGGGGCATGATGGGGTTCTCTACTCCGTCAGGTTGTCATCACTTATCAGGGACAGTTACTCAGATGGTGACCTTGCTGTCTGTGCAGTGCCCATCCAGGTGTGGGAGCATCTCCTCCAGCTCTCCGTGTGAACTTTTCCCCAATTTTTGATTTGTCAATCCACTGAGACCTCTGCAAAGGACATCGGAAAACTATTGGAAGTGTGACACTGACTTAAATCTTCCAGTCTGACAACTACATAGCTCTGGTTATACCCTGTGCCCTCGAGGCTGGCAAGAAGGAACAGATTGAAAGTTCAAGTTAACATACTGTGAAAGTTGTTTTGGTATGAATTGGTGGGGGCAGGCAAAAACACATGTTAAACACCAAGGCTAAAAAATAAATAAATTGGACTTTTTGCATCCACTGGGACAGAACTTCACTATTTGGAAGAAGTGACAGATGGTGGAAGTCAAGTGGCTCCAATAGGAGTGTTGGTGCTGGGAGATGAGCAAAGGTAAGACCTGCATTTTTGGATGCAGCTTGGCAGGAGTGAATTGGCAGAGCTGAGCCAATATTGAGCTCTTTAAAAATCCCATCCTTGCCCTTTGAGTTCTCTGGGTACTGCATTCCCTCGGGCTGTGTGACTTTACACAGCAACACACCTTTAAGTACTTCCATGCTGGGTTTGAGTATTGGCACATGCTCTTCTTCAGTTGCCTGTGGGCAGGTTTATAAATTATGTGCTGAGGCTTATTTCGTTTATGTGGTTTCTTGAATTATGCTTAAACTTAGGAGATATTTAGTCAGTATCTTTGTGTCTTTAAAAACATTCTGCTTTAATGTTACTCATATATTAGTTTTTGGGTTTTACAGAGCCTCTCCAAAACCTCTTTGTAAGCAATTCTGCAGTAAAGGTCCGCTGGCCACAAAGCCCACTGTCCTGCTGCCACCATGTGCTGCTTGTCAAGGTGCCCCTTCTTCCCAGGTTCATCAACTGAACATTGTTGGCAACAGTGAGCAGTTAAGTAGCTAAATGTCTATTCAAAGAGGGCCTGCCAAGTTATCAGTGCAGGCATATTTTTGTAAAGAAATATGCAGCTCAACTTGTGGCGGCCATTGAAAAGCTGAGCTACAAAAACATCAACACCACAAGGACACAATATTTTTCTCCTGATTACAACATGCTCATTTATTTTGGAATTCTTATGCCAGCTGAGGACTCCAGGGCAGTGACAGTAGAAGAGTTGTCCAGATGCCAAGGAAAAGAGAAAACTGTATATGCACTCCTGTCCTGAAATGATAGAGGGCAGGGAGAAAGGCTGGGTAATGATTTGAAAGAATACATTCCTATAAACTTTCCAAGAGAATCCACAGATTGCTCCCACAACAGATACCTGCAATACTTCGAAAATATTTACAAAATGCAGATGATTGCTAAATTCTCTGGTCTTCCTGTATCCTTTGCAGAGATCTGCAGATTCAGAACAACCTTTCTATTAAGATTAAGATAAATGATTGCCTTTCAAATTAGCTGTGAAAGCCATCACATAATAAACTGATTGTGATGGGAGCAATTCCTGTGCTTAGGGCCAGAGAGATAGTAGGCTCTGACATCTGACCAGGGTGGCCAAGCAACAGAGAAAGAGTAAACAAATAACTATAATAGACACTTTGTTTGGGGTTATGTGGAAAACTCAAATCACTGTGTCTTTCTATAGTATGTGCAGACAGGTATTTTTACCTCTTACTACGGTAACATTTCTGTGTGAAGACAGCCCCTCAAGCTCCAGCATTATTTAAAACTTTTAAATTCTCTGGAAGTTCACAGCACTAACTTTTTGAAAGAGACTGTGTTCATCAAAAAGTAGGGAGCGCAGTCTGTATAGCCTTGTGCAGAGGCTGTGCAGAAGTTTCTCCTGGGTCATATCACAGAATCTGTTTCTAAGCCTCTTTTAAAAGGTTTTTTTTTTCTGTTTTATCTGGAAAAAAAAAAAATTGAGCATAGGTGTTGAGGTACAGGTGTGCTGAGGCAAACCAGAAGATGCTTCTGTTTCATTCTCTACCTTCTGTCCTGCCATCTGCTACCTCAAAAGTTTAACTTATGCTATAAATTTTTGCAGGAGCAAGGATGCCTTTTTCTTACACATTTTCACAATACCAAACATGGCTGGTCCAAGTCCAAGCTTTTAGATACTATGATAAAATAAATAATAAATCTTTCAAAGGATATCTTTTTTTTATATTCATCATGGGTGTGACGTTTTATAGCTGGAGAACCAAGACATAGATGGTCTCCAGTCAAAGTTATCAAGTATCCCCTAATTGTGGCTGTGCTTATTCAAACCACCTAAGAGCTGGTATTTCATACCAGGACTTTATGTGTTCAAAGCCCAGTTCCAGTTGGTTTGCACTGCAGCTGTTGTAAATGCACACCCGGCTATGAATGGAGCCCAAGTGAGGCTGCATAGCTTAAGTGTTGTTGAAAATGAGACATAGACATTAAGTGGCCATCTGTGGAAAGTTTTCAGTTGCTTTCATGCTACTGCACTGGGATTCATGGCAGAACCTAGGGAGAGAATTCATTTTGCTGTGATGATGTTCACTTCCTGCAAGTGCTGCCTTTATCTTCCCGCAGTCTTCTGCTTGGGTCAGATCATCTAATTACTGTAACAAATTGGGACTCCTGTTTCTGCAACAGTTTCCTTTGACTGTGTATCCATTGTCAGGTGCACTCTCTCCAGCACAGAGATGAAAAAAAGTCCACACGCTGACTGCAGAAAGTGAGGGAAACAAATGGCACTTGCTCAAATAATGAAAATCTGTAGAATGAAGTGTGAGACCAATTCAGGGCTGCTTCTCAAACAATAATGGCACATGACAGAACATGGTCCAGTATCAAAAACATGCTTCTTCCACACCAAGACAGTTCAGATTCATTCCTTTCTATATCACACTTTTGACTAAAGGTAGTTGAAGGTCCTCTATCCCCAGGGTGGGTATTTGCAAAGCAGAGATAAAATAGTGAGAAGTATTACAAAAGCAACAATTATATTTCTAATTGATGAGTAATTTCCACTGTAATGAAACCAGAACGTGCTATAAAATCCATGAGGCCCTGTGGTCTATCCCTGCCAACATGATACTCTACAAAAGATAGGAACTGGTCCTCTTCTTGGTTTTGCTGTTTTGTGACCTTGGGCAAGCTGATTTGCTACTTTACTTCCTTTTATATTCTCAAGTTTTGTCTGTGCTATCTGTTGAGAAGATCAAGCATGCACACCCTGACCTGGTGTTCAACACATGCCCAACACCCACTGCAAAGGGATCCTGGTTACACTGCACTGACATTCACCTGATACATTTCACTGGAAGAGCATGGTGGCAGAAGGACCTGAAGGAGCTGAACTCAACAGAATAATCACTGAGCAAACACTGACTACTTATAGCATGGTCCAGAAAATGGACCAGTTTGTATGAAATCTGTTGGATTATCTTACCAATGGCTCTGATAAATCTCTTTACAACACTACAGCTGTCCTTGTATACTACTGTATACATGTTCTTGATGTTTTGAAAATTTTCAAAGCAGCTTTTTCCAACATTCTCAGTCCATTATTACAACAGCCTTATCTCTTTGTACAAAATAGCTTCTTTGTCTAGTGAATGATTTAATTTAAACCAATCAAATCAAAGCCAACCTTCATTATGAGCAGCGGCATGTGGTACTGCAGGATTTTAAAGCACTGACAGGGATTTCAGAGCTCAGTTTTCAGTTCTATCATAGATTTGTGCAACCATCTCTTCAGTTCAGGGGATGACTGGCTGCACCTCTATTAGCAATGAGCCATGCAGCCCAGGTGGAGAACAGTCGGGTTGTCCTGGGCCTTGGGAGAGAGGGTGAGATGGGCTCCTCTAGCCAACCAAATCTGCCTCTTCTCTCTTGCCACTGGTTTGAGTACATCAGGGTCTGACTGACTTGATAAACAAGACCTATGCCAGGACGGTGTTTCCGTGACTGGAGACTGTTCTGAGGAGTTTGTTCCTCTTGGACATTCATTGGCAGCATCCCTGCACAGAATGTGTGTACAAGCATGCACACCCCCATCTGCTGCTTTTTCATCAGCTAGGCAAACAGGGATCCCAGGGAATCAAGAGGCTTGATTACTCTTTGTAGCTGTCTTTTGGAAGGCTCTGTTGCCCATTAAAATGCATTTGAGGTTTTTCTGTCACTTCACAGGCTTCTTGAATTAAACCCCTTCCAATGTCAGGATCTAAGCTGCAGGTTCAGGCTCGTACCTTTAAAATCTGTGCATTGAGTGCCTTGTATCTTATCTGGTATAGCTGTTGAACTAATCAGAATGAACGTTCTACAATTTACATTCATCTTTCCAAGCTGAGAGATCATTCACCGCTGGCATTGAAAAGGCTGAATGATTTGCCCCGGTTCATGCTTCTGAATAAAATTGACAGCTATGAGATGGAAATGTTCAGCTTATGTTTTAATTTGCTGCAGGAAAGACTTATCAGACAGAGGTGAAGCCTTTGACCCAGTTTTGTCCTAGTAGGGTCTCTCTATACAAGCTACAGAGGGAAAGGAGGGGTCCCAAGCACTGATATTTTGCTCTCACAGTTACAGCCATTGGGATTTTAGGATAACTCATAGCTTGGTGCTGCAGCCTGAGAGGTGTTGCAGGCCTGGTCAGGGATTGCTGCAGAGCAGCGTTCGAGTCAAGTGGAGGCCAGGCACCGCTAGGTACCACATCCACTCTCAGGGAGCAGTCAGGGAGCAGGAGATCCCTGAGGAGGCTGCTGGCTGCAGCTCGAGTGGCTCCGCCAGCTCCAGGAGCTACTCAAAGTGACCGCGGCCAAGGAAGCGCAGGGCAGGCCGGGGGCTGGCAGAGCCCGGGACTGGCAGAGCCTGGGGCCGGCGGGGCTGAGCCGACCCCGGCAGAGGGCTGTGCTCCACGCAGGGAGCCGGCGGTCCGCGGGCCTGGGGGCAGGGCGGCTGTCTATTTTTAGTGAGGGTTTTATAGAGTGGATCCCTGCGGTCTGGCTCCACACTGAAATATTGTCCTAGTCTCAATGACATAAACACAGGGCCAGCCTATGATCCTGGCGCCAGCTTCAGCTTAGGGAATGTGAATGAAAGTACCAGTGGGGTCCAAGCAAGAAGGAGAAGAAAAAAATCCGACTGTAATTACAAATAAATCCCAAACCCTTTCGCTCTCATGGCTCACTTAGTGCTGCAAATAGCCTCTGATTCTCTACAAATAAGTCCCAGCTTAGTTACTGACAGATCTACCAAGAGGCAGTTAATGGAATAATGGCTAAGGGAAGCTTAGGGTAATTTACAAACAGTTCCCGGTGTTGGAGGGTGATTGCCCCCACCTCGCCCCCCTCCCTGCTCCCTTCAGGTCCTGCAGCGGTACGCACCAGGCAGGACCTAAGCCTAGGCACACCAGGGCCTTCTTCGGCTCGTCAAAGAAGGCTGCTATTTATTTATTTATTTATTCAAAAGATCACACACAAGAATGATGACAGGCAAAGTCCAATATCTGTCTCCCTAGGGAGAGCAGTTTAGATTACGGTCTGCCAGGCAAGGTTATACCTACCTTCTTTTTCGATGAGAAAAGTGGGGAGATCTTAAGTGAAAGTGGCTTAAAAAGCCATTCCTGCCATGAGACGCTTTAAATGCAGCATTCTTCCTTTTGCTTCTTTTTCTGTTACAAAGGCATCTCTCTTCTTTGAATCCCTTGTCTGAGCCTGTTTCAGTACCTTGTATTTGAGTTGAAATGCTCATTTTGCTGACCAAAGTTAACCTTCATGTTCAGAGTAGAAAGAACTCGTGTGGCACTTCCAGAGTGGTCAGTGCAGTGCTCTTTTTTGTTTGATTTTGATCTTTTTGTACATCAGAGCAGGATCGTGTGTCTGGAACACTACTCTGTCAAGAATGGGAGAAATAGGAAGGCTGTTCTTGCATGGGAACAACTGCACATGCATAGACACATGTAAAGAGAACAAATGATAGTCAAAATATATGCCATTGTGTCTGGCATGTTATTGAACTGCTGATTGTTTATTATCAGAACAAGTACTTCAAAAGATGTGGCTTCAGGACATGCGCTAGGCAGCAAAGATACTCAGTTAAGTGTCATTATTTCAGTGATGCTTCAAAGAAAATCACCCTGACCCATGTCTATGCAGGAAAGCCTAGCTTGTTAGTCCTGTGATGGGTTTTTTCTTCCTGTGCCATCCTAGTCTTTCCAAGCATCTGTGTTCAAAGGAGGAGGATAACAGTCACTTGTTAATATTTTCTATTTAAAAGAAAAACACAAAGTCCTTATTCAGGCTTATCAGAGGAACTTCATGTACATAAGCAAAGCTGTGCTGTAAGCAAAGCAATAATTTGTGACTTCTCTGTGTGCTGTGGGGCTTTTTGTCTCATATTCCTGCTATACCCCCTGTCAATTCTCTTTCAGAGACTGTGGCTTTGTGGGATGTTGCTCAATACCCAAAAGCTTTTAACTCTATCCTGTAATTGATGTTTTGTGTAAACTGCAATAAAGGAAGGATATTTTAAAAAAGTGGGGGGGAGGGAGGGGAACAACATATTTAATGATGATGAGTAAACACACCCAAGATGTAACTGTAGATATAAAAAAAATAAAAGCAGCTGGGGGGCTTCTGAGACATTGTTTGTCTTGAAAGTGATGAGGCACCATCAAAAGACTTGTTTTACTACAGTCATGCTTCATTATGGGCAAGGAGAGTGTGGGGAAGGGGAGGGGTGGGGGTTCCCTACATGACCAGGTTGCCAGAAGAGAGAACCTATCTCGTTTGCATGGCCTAATTAATCCCTGAAACCAGTCAAAGCCTGAGAGGGAGAGAGCAAATGTCAGATCTATGTCTGGGAAGCCTAGATTCATTATTTTACACGCCTGGGTCCCTTTGACTTCAGATGCAAAGCCTTGAAACTCCCAAGCCAAAGAAACACATCCCAGAGATCCCTACTGAACATTAGCAGGTTTGGAATCAGTTTCAGACAAAAATGTCTGTTTCTATATCTGAATTCATCCCATACCCCCACGAGTGTGCCTGTTTCATCACTTGTGACAGAAAGGGGAAATCATTCCATGTGCAACCAAAGGTACAAGTTTCTTTGAGAAGTTTCATATTGAACACACATCTTTTCACAGCCAGCCCAACCACTGTGGGTTTGTATCTTGGGACATTTTGTAGTGGCTGCAGAGATAATGCTATGCACACAACTCTGGCTGATCATTGTGATCTACTTCTTTTTGAAGAGATCAGATTCCCTGAAGGGATAAAGCATAAGAAGCTGGAAAGGAGTGATAATACAAAATGCTGGGGAATGACAGGCAGTTTAATCTTTTTCTAGTTATTAATGCTCCTTCATCCTTGCACATTTCCTAGACGAAGTAAATTTAAAGAATTTCTAATAAAGCAGTGGTTCTGAATTTGGAGGACCTTCTGCTGCTACATTAATTCTTGAGGCAAAATCCTAGTCAGGAGTTGTTTTATATACAGGCTAAATTCTGCTCTTTTATTACACTGTACCCAGGATATTTCTTGTGAGCATAAAGTGCAGCCATTCTACATTTAGTCCAGGATTTCTGAGTCAGATATATTTGGGATCCTGTTCCCTCTGGCTCTCTGATCAGGATTAGACCCTGCCTCTTGGACTTTGTACTTCCACTAAACTTGTGAGTCTCTTGGAGCATTTTATACCAGAATCTGAGGCAACATTTACTGAGTGCAGGGGACCTGGGGGCTCAGGACTAAGTTGATAGAAGTACTTTTAAAATAAGTTTCAGTTTTCCTTCATTCATAACCAGTGGGCTAAATATGATGTAATTGGATTTATTTTTTCCTCTTCACCCCCACTGGAGCCAGGAAAATGCAGTAGTTGAGAGAAAAGGGGTTGTCATTTTCAGTCAAGCAGTCATTCATCATGTAGCATTAGACAATTAGCAATAAAACATTTGAAGGGCTCCATTGGTGCTAAAAAAGCAAGGGGGTCTTTTTAAATATCAGAGGTGAAAAATGTTATGTATCAGGGTTATTCAGTAACTGGCATCAATGAATCACTCCCATGAACACAGGGTTTGATTGGGGGTTGCTGTATTTTTCGCTTCATTGAATCTTTGTCCCTCAGTTGTCTTTAGTGTTTTATAAAAAAGGAATAGTGAAAACTTGGTTTATCTCAATAGATGTTTACCTTAATGACCAGGCTGACTAAAATGAATAACTACATTCCTACTTGCCATGTGTGTATATATGCAATATATGCTGCCACAGGGAGTTTGTTTGGATAAACAATGTTGCCTGTGTGGAAATTCAAATCCCCTTCAGGAGCCATTGCTTGTAAACATAACTGTCATTTTTTAACATAAAAAATGCCTTGGTTTCTGTTTCATCTTTTTCAATTCTCCCACTGGCCTCTCTGTCCGTAATGAATTGGTCTGCACACTGTGAGACTCTGGTCTCTTCTCTTGACTGCTGAGATGTTAGGATTTGGCACAAAAAGAAGGATGTTTAGGTGGGGTAGAGGAGGGGGAGGATTTGGAAGAACTTTGGGTTTCCTCTATTGCAAACCTTTTGCATAAATAAATAAATAATTAAAACTAATTCCTCCAAGTGGGGTTGTAGCCAAGAAAACTGTTCTGAGAGATTCAGATTTACGGCAGAAGGCACTGCTGAAAGAAAAAGCAAGAAACAGAGACAGTAGAGTTCCACCTCCCATGATATATAGAGCCAAGGGAGGTATAAATACCCGTCACTTCCCGGACCCTCTTTTTAAAAAAAGACAAACACCCAGGATCCTGTCTCTGGCTGGCTTGCAGCAAGGCGCCCTCATAAAAGCTAAAATAAACAGTTTATAAGCAGATGAATACACAAGCTCTGGTCTAAAGACAAAAGTCTATACCTTAGGAAAAATGCAGAAGCAAGAGGAGAATGGGCTGAGAATCAAGGAGGCACAGTGTTTTAGGAGGAAGAATAACATGTTATGAGAAAAATACAGCAATTCTTTAAGGACATTTTTTAAGGCAATGGATAAATCTATGTATAGTTGTACTTAAAAGACTAACTTTTTTAATTTGTGGGGTCTCTTTTTGTTTTGTTTTGTTTTCCTTCATTGTTTTAATGCATTAATCATCTTAGGATTTACTCCACTATAAAACATTCATCCCAGAGCTTAGTTTCAAAATATATTATTTATATATCATTTATCACTGTAGATACAGATTCTTGGCCAAATGTATCCTTCCCTGTCTCCATTCTGTTGGGATTTCAAGGCAGAACTTTGCTCTCTCAAAATATGTTTTACCTTCCGAAGTTTTTGATTCAAAACTGTTTTCCTTCAGAGCAGCTGATCACCTGCTAACATTGTAATCCTCAGCACAGTCCTTACTCTATGTATCAGGAAATGGGGAGAGAAATTGGTGAGGGAAATTCCTCATGATCGAAGAGGGACAGAGCACCACATTTCAATGATCCAGAAGGATCTCCCTGAATCTTTCCTCACTAAAAAATGTCGTTTCAAAGTAGTAGAATGGTGATTTTCTACTTGTGGTACATGGATTCCTGAGAAGGTCATACATAACCCTTGATATTCATATTGTAGTTCATATTGTAGATTTGTCATCTGATATATCTGGACTATGTAAAATGGCTGCAAGCTGTGCATCTCCTTTAGAATTTCTTTAGGGATTCAGTTGTTTTTTTAAAAAAAAAGGTAGAAAAGGAGTTCCTTACAAAATTTATACAGGTGTATAAAGGAAGAGGAAACTAGCAGCTTGCTAGGACCTAAGACTAAAATTGAAGTGATTTTAATTCAGTTGTGTGCTCTTTCAAACACAGGTTTCCTCTACAATTTTAGTAAAACAGGAGAGTCTTCCCTCTGCATTGTTTCATTTATACAGGTAGCATATAATCAAACTCTCCAACACTTCCATGAAAGACACAAGGATTAGCATTCCTGCTCTAGCTGCCCAAAGCCATATAAGAAAATTGCATGACAGCTGAGCAGAGGACTCATTTGGTTATGCTGTTGGTTTTCCCTTCCTTTCCTTAACAATTGTTTCATGCCAATGGTTTTTTTAAAATGAGAAGCAAAAAGCAATGAGAGCATGATTTAAATAATCTTTAAATGTAAAGGGAAGCAAGAATAGTTCTAAGGAAGTCTCCACTCCTAAGGAAGGCACAGCTTTGCCAATCACACCTGGCATAGTTCTCCTTCATGCCAGTTTTGCAGTGTTTTATTACTTTCTGTGAGATTCCCTCCCTGTTTGAGAGTGGTGCATGCATCGTGCCTGAGACCACTGATTGCAGACCAGGCTGATTTGACACCATGGGCTGAATTCAGAGGGATGTCCCTGAGCCTGGGTTGGGTGAAGCAGGTCAGGCCATTTTCTGTTAGTAGATTTAACCGGAAACAAATCTATTCTGAATTGTTTCTGTGCATCCTCGCTGCTGTGGACTGAAGTCAGCTGCTTACATAATGTGTTTTCAGAGCTGTGCCTCCAGAGCCGTGCCTCCAGAGCCGTGCAGGCTGCATTACTCTTCTCTCCTCATCAGCAATGTGACCCTGAAAAAGTGGCATCTTACTCTAGCCTACACTGGCTTCCTGTGTGCCTTGAAGGTTGTATTTGCTTAGTCTACTGAAAAAACACATTTTTACTACTGACAGCACTCCAGAACCAATAAAGCTAAGGCAAAGGGAGTTGTTCTACTCTCCTTCATGCATCATTGCCAGTAGAACAAGCTGCTGGCCCCTCTCCCTGTCCCAGGAAGGGCTGCATCATACACAGACCCTGGATCATGCCCTTTACCTTCAGGTTTCATTTACTGCTGTTTTCAGCAAGCCTTGGAATAAACCAGTTTCTTTTCTCTCTGACCAGAGGCCTCTGGCAGAGTCACTGGCAGCTCTTCCCCAGTCCTTTTGTCAGCCATCCCACCAAGAATTTCTTGGGCCACAAGTGACTTCTGTCACTTCTGCATCCCTCAAGCTTTCACAGCCTCTCCAGGAGCCCAGTGCACCTGAGACAAGGCAGACACCCACACTTGATGAATTACTGAGCCCCAGCCTGCTCTGTTCAGAACAGATCTGGGGCTTAAAGAGGGGCTTTAAGAAACATTTCATTGTACAGGTAACTCAACTGAGGAGGAAAAGGTCTTGCCTTCCAGTCCTTGCTTACAGTCACAATTTTGAATGTGGAATCTTAAACATCTGGCATGGAATAGATGGAACTTTTCCTACTATGGAATAGGCCTTATCAGCTTTACTTTTTAGACTTAAGAGACTAGTAGTTAAAGAACCAGTTTCAAATACCAGCTGAGTAAAACTGAATTTACTATTAAAAAATAAGTACAAGCTGTTAGATGTAACTTCGGAATTTTTGCTTCTGTTCTGTTTCTGAGGTGTGGCTTCTCTCTTATATTCAGGGACAACTTCTATGCCAAATTTCAGCAATTAAGGTTTATCAGGGTCTGGGTAAAGGTAGAGACCTTGCAGGTGAGAAAAATTGTAATAAAACTCCAGCAGATCTTTGACTGACATTGTAGCAGCAAGTGTCACTGTGAGGCTCTCTCACAGTGTTGACCTTAGGTCAGTTTTCCCTCTTTTTCATGTAATTTTTTTCAGTTATGTATTATTTATAAAATGCCCCATATGTTCTAGAATAAAGCAAATTTAAGAGTGATTTTAAATTGAGAATTAGGAGTGAAAATAGTTGAAAAAAATCTAATTTTTATAAAAAACACCCAATCTTGGTAATATGATCTATGTGTTACTTTCATAATGAACCCAAATTTGAAGGTTAAGATTTAAACAAATGTATAAATAATTTAGCTGAAATGGCTTAGTTTCAGTCCCATTAAACTTAGGCTCCTAAGTGCCTAAATAGCCTGCAGGAATGGGATTCAAGCACTTCAGGAAATTTTACTCAAACTGTAATAGAGCCTTACAACCATACTGCCAGCCACGTTACGTAAGTGCTCTTTGCGAGACAGTAATTCTGCCATGGAAGTGGCATTTAGTATCAATTTTTAAATTGTTTTATGTATTTGTCATTGAGGCACTTTCTATCTTTCCTGTATGGACTGAGGGCATAACTGGAAATTGCGTTTCTGATGAAGAAGTCTTAGCCAACTCCCTAGAAAATCGCTAAGCAAGTGCTCTGGAGAGAGCAGCGGGGCCGGGCAGTCTCCCGGAGCATCCGCCATGGGAGCCGAGCTCCAGGGCTCGTCTCGGGGGACCGCAGGTCCGTACGCGGGGTCCTACCCGGCCGCAGCCGCCTCGTCCCACCCGCAGCACCTCCGGTGCTCTGCCCGCCGCTGCCGCTGCCCGCGCTCACACGCGCGGCGCGGGAGGCTCGTCCCGAATTTCTCCGGCGCCGAGAGCATCCCGCTGCTCCGCGTTGTCCCGGTGCCCCCCGGCCCGCCCGCGGGCAGCCCCCGGCCCGGCGCGGCGCCGCCAGCAGAGGGCTCGCTCCGCCCGGGAAGGCGCCCGGCGGCGCCGGGGCCGCGGACAGAGCGTCCGCAGCGGCCTCGCGGGCGGGCAGAGCGCCCCGCGCCCATGTGCGCGCCCGGGCAGGCGGCCCCCGGGGGCCGCGCGGCGCAGGCCGGGCCGGGAGGGCGCGGGCAGCCCGCGGAGCGCCGGGAGAGCCGCTGCCCTCCGCGGGCGGCCGGACCGCGCTCCTGCGCCGGGCGGGCGGGAGGGGCCGCGTTCCGCGCCCACGGGGAGAGCGGCGGGGCGAGGCCGAGCACGGAGCCGGCGACGGCGGCCCGAGGAGCGGGCGCCCGGCCGGGCGGAGCTGCTGGCGGCTGCCCCGCGCAGGGCAGCATCTCCCGGGGCGCGGCGGCTCGCGTGAGCCGCGGCGGCGTGCGGAGGGCGGGGGGAGGCGGCGGCTCCCGCCTCAGCCTTCCCCAGCAGAGGGTGCCTGCCGGTGGGAAGGGGGAAGCCGCGCTCTCCTGGACTTTTGTGGGAGTGGGGGTTGTGTTGTGTGTGGGGGGTTTTTTTAAGGGGGGTGGGGTGGGTTAGGAGAGAGTCTGTGGTTTCCATGGAGATGAAGCTGAAAGTGCAGGAAATTTAAAGGCTTTGGGTCCTTGCAAAGCAGACAAACTGGTGCCAACGTGCGTGGCTGCTGTTGCTGCTGAGGAGGCTGCTTTGCAAACGGCGGAGAGGAGCGGGGAGGAAGAATCGGCAGCAACTTCTTCCACACGGACGGGCAGACAACGAGGAGCGGCAGCAGCAAGCAGGATTCGCAACAAAAAGAGGCATCTCCCGTTCCCGGGAAGGGCGAGAAGAAGCAACAGCAGAATTTTGGAGTGGCTCCACCAGGAGAAATTTTATAGAGAAGCCTGCAAGAGAGAGTGTTTGCAGGGGGTTGTTCTCCGGGCTTATCAGGGGGCTGTCTTTGCTGGTGGTGCTGCGAGTGGAGGTGATTCCCCTCAAAAACGAGCTATTTTGGATATCCCCGTACAAGTTTTCTGATGTATTTACTTGCACCTTCTTCCCTTGCTGTTTGGTGAATCCAGCCCCCCTTTCCCTCCCCCCCCCCCCACCGGTCTCCCAAGGATGGATCATTCCCAGTGCCTTGTGACTATATACGCCTTGGTGGTTCTGCTGGGTCTCCGGCTAGAGCAGGGCGCCTGCCAGCACTATCTGCACATCCGACCGGCTCCCAGCGACAACTTGCCCTTGGTGGATCTAATCGAGCACCCGGACCCTATCTTTGACCCCAAGGAGAAGGATCTTAACGAGACCTTGCTGAGAAACCTCATGGGCGGACACTTCGACCCCAACTTTATGGCTGTTTCCTTGCCCGAGGACCGGCTCGGAGTGGACGATCTAGCTGAGCTGGACTTGCTGCTCAGGCAGAGACCCTCGGGAGCGATGCCCAGCGAAATCAAAGGGCTGGAGTTCTACGACGGACTGCAGCCGAGCAAGAAGCACAGGCTGAGCAAGAAGCTGCGCAGGAAGCTGCAGATGTGGCTTTGGTCCCAGACCTTCTGCCCGGTCCTATACACGTGGAATGATCTCGGCAGCCGCTTTTGGCCCCGGTATGTCAAAGTGGGCAGCTGCTACAGTAAAAGGTCTTGTTCAGTCCCTGAAGGCATGGTTTGCAAACCTGCCAAGTCCGTGCATTTAACGATCCTGAGGTGGAGGTGCCAGCGCCGGGGCGGGCAGAGATGCACATGGATACCCATCCAGTACCCCATCATTTCGGAGTGTAAGTGCTCCTGCTAGGGCTGGCACTTCCCTTCGCGCCCCTTCTCCAGCGGACTCACGTGGACCTTTGCTGCAACAGAAATAAAAGACTTTTGCTTTCTGGTTAACATTGTAATGCACTGTAACGTGTAGGAGAATGTATATTGTGTGTATATATGGCACCGGTTTAATATACTATTAAAAGGTCAGTATTATACGTGAAATAATCAGCGTCTACTGTATTTTCAAGACTATTACCCTGATGATCGTTGCTAATGTTTTTTGTTGGGTTTTTTTTTTTGTTGTTGTTGTTGTTGTTGTTTTTTTTAATTTATATTCCAGAGAGAAGTTGCTTCGCTTTGGCGAAGTAGGTTTTTTGTTGGGTGCTTTTGGTTTTGTTTTTTTTTTTTTTTAATAAAAGGATTAAAAACTACAAACCAAGCTTTTTGATAAGAAAACGTTTAAAGCTATTTTCCATTATTCGGAAAGCGTGTGTGTGAGGGTTTTCTTTTTCCTTACGGACTTAAAATAAAAATGAATAAACGCCTAGAGCTATTGTAAATAGAGAGAACAGTCTGAATGATTTAATCCTATGTAAATGAAGAGTATCTGCTATTTATTCTTTATATCCTTGTAGTAAAAGTGCAGTGCAGAATTAAAGTCAACCACTAAAACACGAGCCGTTTGGATTCTGTTTGCTTTTTGGTTTGGCCGCCGTCGGGGAGGCTTTCTTCTTTCTCCTCCTCGTTTTCCACGCTCAGCAGGACGTTTCGTGGTGGCAGGGGGAGGTGGGAACCTGCTCACGACTCTGTTAAGAGGGGCTCTGCGGCACCTACATGGCCGGAGTGCCGCGGGCTCCGGCCCCGTAGGACGGGGGGCGGCCGGCGGGGGGGGTCTGCCCGTTCCGCGCTGCGCTCTTCCCCGCGGAACCGCTCCCGCAGCCGCGCAGCCCGGGCGAGCTCAGCGGCAGCTGCTCGGGAATTTTTCTTTTAACCGCTTGACATTTCATTTACAACGGGACACGTGTCTTTCACACCTACCATTGTGGTGGGACACTGCTGAAACTTGACCTCTGGGCTTTGGGGGGTTTCAGCGCAGACACGTTATTAGCCTGATCCTGTGACAGCCCCGCACACCGCCCGGCCCGGCCCGGTTAACTCTTTGGGCTCCCGCCAGCGCCGGGCCATCGCCACCCTGACGGGCTGCCCGGGGCTGCGGGGCTCGGGGACTGCACCCCCTCCCTCGAGCCTCCTCTCTCCAGGCAGCCCGGGGAGCACCGTGCCCTGCAGCCGCGGAACAGCGAGCTCTACAGCCAGGGAGCAGCGGGCTGTGCTGCCCGTGCTGCCGCGGGGTGCCCGAGCCCCGCCGCCGCCCGCTCCCGGCCCGCCCCCGGGGGCCGCCTCCGCCGGCTCCCGTCGGTGCTACGGAACAGCCCGGCCCGGCCCGGACTGGCCCGCGGGACCCGTAACAGTCCCGCGGCTCCGTCGGGACCCGGCCCAATTAGCGATGTGTCTGACTTTTACGTGCTGGGAGAGCCGACGGTTCGTATCTCATAGGTACCAACTGCGAAACCAAACTCTCCACGTGTTCTTCAAAGGCTCCCTGACAGTGCAGAAAACCTTTTCCTTATTTATCTTGGAGCCAAAAAAAACTATTTTTTTTTTTAATTTCTCCTCCAAAACTCGGAGGGAATCTATGCTAATCATTTTAAACCCGTCGGTCTTTGATTGAGAGGAGCCAGCCCTGCTTTCTCTAACGCTTGGTTCGGTATCTCCGAATGCATATTCATTCCCTCGCTCAGTCTCTCGGTGCGTTTTACCGCCCGTCTCTTTGCTCTAATTTCAATAGTTTTGGGAGGGGGGTAGAAAATCAGATCTTGGGACATTTAGGGTATTCATTAACCTAGTGAAGAGGAACAGAGGCATTATTACTCACATAGAAGGCACCCTGCCCCCATGTCTATCTAAGGGTTCATTGTAAAAGGATTAAAAGTTAAAGACCTTCATCTTATGATTCTTTCATTTAATCTTAGTGGCGCCTGAAAGACATGCTGGATGGATGATCACATTTAAAATATTCCTAATGTCGGCTACCTTAGGACTCCAGGCAGGGGAAACAAACGTAATTTATTTCCAGAAGAAAGGGTATATTGAGATGTTTATGAACCACCATTACCATGTATATTTGTTAGGTTCTGACAAATACCCAAATAACATTAAAATCAGCCATTCATCACATATGAATTTATGCAAAACCTTGTATGCCTGGGGCCAATATTTTTTTAGACAGAGTTTCACTTGCAAAAAAAAAAAAGGTTTATTTAAAAAAAAAAGCAAGAGTTTTTCATGACTGGTAAACACAAGAATTATGTGAACAGAAACTATTTCATGCTGGGATGGCAGCCAGGGAGTTGGGAATGTCAACAAAAGTTCTCCGAAGGTTGAAAATGTCACTGGATTACAATACAAGGTCCTTTGCCCCATTAGCAAACTTTGCTAAAGTAATATTCCCACTACTTAGCAAGGGGGCTCACCCAGTGATTTATCAGTCTGTGATCCCAGGAATGGGGCAAACAGGGACTTCATCTGGAAACCACCTCTGACTGCTGCCTTCAAGATTTAAAAATTTTTATGTGTGCAGAGATGAGTGTGTATTGGTGACTGCTATGTGAGTGTAAAAGAAGTGTGTTGTTAATGTAGTCTAAATATCTGTCACCATATCTGTCTTCTTTTAATCCAAGGGTCATTGTCATCAGAGTCATGTGTACATATATGCTTTCTCAACCAATAACACTCTATTAATAAATTCATGAGAATATTTTGGGGTTTAAAAAATCAAGTTTCACCATCCATAAGGCCCATGAGTTGTTTTTTTTTAAAGAAATAGCTAAATTTTGTCAGCTGGTAGATCAAAAATAAGCTAGTAGTTTTCACTGTTGTTTCTGGTCAGATCCACTTTCTGGTCCTCCTGCCGTAGTGTTGAAATATTTGGCTTGTAGTGGAAGTGTTTCAAGCCAAACAAATAAAATATCTTTCTGATGAATGTTTCTATGCAAATCTATTTAATATTAGATTTTGTAATATGTTTTTGTAGCAAAATTGAATTATAGCTCTTTTAAATAGAAATCAATTCATAACACAGCCAGTTTTTCTTTGGTGATCTTTGTAGTTGTGTCATAAGACTGCACAAAAGACCACTGTGGGGAAGAAATAATGGAAGAGTTTAAAGTTTGCTTTTAGTTAGTCAGCAGTTTCTTCTTTTGCAATTTTAGTATCTTAAAGCATAATAGTGGGAATTTCAATTCATTTCTGTGTCTGCCATAGGCTCAGCTGAGTCCTTTACCCTGTGTGCTGCAGTTCCTTGTGAGGAGCACAGGACCTCATCTTCTTTGCCACTGTAGTCAATCTTTATCAGAATAATCTGTTCTCTCACACCACGCATTTATTCAAAATCTAGTAAAGGCACAGTGTTCCTCTATGATATTGCATTTAGCATCCAAGCCATTGTTTTTGTCAGGGCTGAGCACTATCTACATATCATTCTCCAATGCTTTATACTTCTGATTATCAGGGAAAAAGCTGTGGCATTTAACCAAAGTCATGATGATAGCTAATTTGAAAGTGCTAAGAGGAACACAGTCAATAAAAGCACAAAAAAGTAAACCAGAGTAATTTGTCCAAATGAACTAATTCAAAATTAGTTCAGATAGTGTGAAGAAAATGAACCAACGAGGAAACATTACACGTTAAAATGTTGTCTTCTCACATACGTACTTAATTGAAAAATATATTTGATTCCTTTTATCATTTTCAAAATACCACCACAAATATGAGTTCTTGAGATTGCATGAGGGCACTGTGGAGTAATCACCAAAATAACCACAGCTAGAAATTAGAGTGGTAGTATTTGAGTAAATACTGGACAAGTTTTTCCTCTTCCATAGTTTTAATAGAGACATAATCTTAATTTAGTAACATTTACACCTTGAAAAAAATTCCCAGCAGTTCACCTCACTGGGCTGTGTTATATAAATGTAATCTGCACCACATTGGCTGGATCTTGGACACATTAAAGAGAAGATATTCCAGCTTGGAGATTTGCCAGGAATCTTCATTCAAAGTTGAAATAAATATGATGACATCATCATATAATATAACATCATAGCTTTCAAGGTGAGCCAAACCAAAGGTATGCTGGCAGGGGAATGTTGCCACCTGGTAGATCCATGCTAGGAATAGATACGATACTCTCATCCAGTGGGGAGGAGAACAGCCACACTCTTCCTGGAGTGCCCACAAGGATCCTGCAGTCTTTCTGTGCCTGCAGGTCCTGTGGGAGCCTTGCTGTATGTGGGAGCTGCAGGATCTGTGTCAATGCTCTCTTTTAAGAGAGCAGCTCCAGCAAATTTGAAGAGACCTTTTCATTCCCTCTCCCCTACTCCCAGACCAAGCAAGAAGCTCCAATGGTTAAAAGGAAGGGAATGAATACATTCACTCGAAACAACTGTTGGAATGGTTCAGACAGGAACAGAAATACTGAGCAATCAACATTAAAGACTCTAAATCCTTGGAGGTGTTACTGCAGGATCAGCAGCTTACAGCCCTCTTTGTGAAGCCTGGGTACCAGTGTATTACTGTTAAGTCCCCTGCAGCTTGTTCCCTGTGGGGAAAGCAGCTGCTCTGTGTGATGTGCTTCTGAAGAGTCTGGGAGAAAAGCTACTGCAGAGAAATCTGCACAGGTGTAACATCACAGTGAGCCACACTTTTCCCTGCTGAACTGCAGGACAGGAGTGCAGAGATGCCACAATTTAGCCTCTGACTCTGTTGGTGGATGGCTTAGATGGAACCAGCTGAGAGCAGATGTTCTGGGAGCTCACTGGTTGTAGTTCTGCCCTCTCCAGGGGTATATTCATGCTGTCTTCGAGCATCATTCTGAGCCAGCACTCAATGCCAGACCAACCTGTGCATGCACCAAGGCCCTGTCAGCCTGCAGATGTCCTGGGAAGCTTTGGAGCCATCCCACTGGGGGCTTCTGGCTGTGTGTGGGTGCTCCTGTCCCAGAGCCCAGCTGAAGGCAGTGGCACTGACTGAAGGCACACAGATCCTGGCACTGGCTGTCTGGAGTCCGCTCCTCACCCAAGACAGATGTCACCCAGCACTCAGGTCTCTCCCATGGAGAATCCTAGAGTAGTCACTGCATCAGATAATCCTAACAGAGTTTGAAAATAGGTTTCACACTCCCTCCTCGTTGTTTTTTTTTCCCTCATGAGAGGGGGAGTGGCAAGGCTCCCACCACAAAGAACGTTACTCAGAACCAGAACAGATCTTAAGGCACAACACTAAAAACCTGTATGCAATGGAGAAGGACTGGGTGGCTCGGGGGATTGGTAATGGTATAAAGAGCTTTTCACCACTAGGCTTCTGGCTCTGATCCAGAGGTAGTAACTGAAAGCCACAGTCATCTGATGCCTGCAGAGTGGGCTCTGTAGAATGAGTTGTTGGTCTCTGCATAGATCTTACCAAGCAGGATCCAGATCACAAAGCCACCACCAGAACTGTCATGCAGGGATTTTCAATCCAAAGTGCAAAATTAAATAGGAATGAGGATGTTTGATCTGTGTTTGTGGCTATTTTAGTATTTTAGCAGTTTGTGATTGGGATTGTGACTGTGATTGTGAAGAGTATATTGTTGTTTGGTATATTTTGGGGGGGGGGGGGGGTTAAATTAGGAGAATATAACCAGTATAGCCCCTTGTATTGATACAACCCTAACAGCATTTTCCTTCTGGCCCAGTTATTTCTTTATTTTTGGCCTACACCTGTCAAATTACTACCTGGCTTGGATGCAAAACCATGATCCAGAGGAAGATGGAGCAAACAGAAGC
This sequence comes from Acrocephalus scirpaceus scirpaceus, assembly GCA_910950805.1. NCBI lineage: Eukaryota > Metazoa > Chordata > Aves > Passeriformes > Sylviidae > Acrocephalus > Acrocephalus scirpaceus. Next base: position 8,234,032 of record OU383789.1, read on the forward strand.
ACCAGGCGCTGCTGTATTAACTGGTGTGCCTCCTGCACTGTGTGGTGCAAATAACTTCATAATAAGTGCATCTTACACGAACCAGTGCAAATACCTTATTTACAGCAGTGCAGCTTTCCAGGGCTCAGATTAGAGGTTACCCTTCCATTGGATTCTCAATCAGGCAGCTCCAAGCACACATTTCTCTGAAAAATTTCAGAATATCCTTGCCAGGCTGCTGTGTTGTACTTGTGCAATAAAAAAAAAAATCCAGTACCTTTCTCGGCAATAAATAAGTTTAACTTGAAGTTTTAGGAAAAAGAAGCATATAAAACCAATACATATTTATAATAAGGCCAGTGTAAACATCAGTCCTCTGTTTTAAAATGAACCTTTAAAATGTCCTCTGTCTTTAAAATGAACTTGGTATTCCAGGCCCTTCATAATATTGTCTCGAAGTGAAAAGGGGACAGAAAATAATTTTCCTTCACTCTCTCTCCTAGTTTGCTTTGGACATTTAGGCACTACATATCTAGCCAGGTTTATTTTGCCTTTTGTGTGGATTTGTTCCTCTAAGGCCACTCCATTTCTTTCACACAGCAACAGAATGTTGAATAATATTGCATAGATAATATTGTAAACATGCATAAATTACTAGAGAGATTTTATAGCCTGGTGAGACAAGCTGAAATACTATCTTCTAAAATCGGATGGACTTCCAAGTTCATCATGTCCCTTTGGAATAAGTGGGTAAAATTTTGTTTTGTAGGTAATACTTGCACAGTAAATGAGGTCATTGACCTGAACCTTGAAGCTCTTGTAAATAAGCCTCAGTTAGAACCAATGCCTAAATTAAGTCTCAGTACTAGATCTCCTGGACTTAGAAACACCCACATAGCTCTCCTCTCCCCTCCTCTCCCCTCCTCTCCCCTCCCCTCCCCTCCCCTCCCCCATTGTATCTGCTCCTGGCCTCCTGAGGGTGTGAAGAGCCCTTTCCACCCAGCAGTTCACGGAGTCTGTGGTGGGTTGACGCTGGTAGGACTCCACGTGCTCACCAATGCTGCTGGACTGGGGAGAAAATACAACAAGAGGTTCTTGGGTCAAAATAAAGGCAGGGAGAAATCACTCACCAATTACCATAACAGGCTAAACAGACTTAGCTTGGGGAAATTTATTTTTTACCAATCAAATCAGAGTACTGGGAAACAAAACCAAATCTTAAAACACCTCCCTTTCGCCCCTCCCGTCTTTCCAGGCTTAAATGCACTCCTGATTTTCTTTGCTTCCTCCCCACCAAGCACAGAGGCTTGGAAATGGGGGCTGGGGTCAGATCATCACACATCATTCTGCTCTTCCTCCCTGCAGAGCGAGAATTCCCCACACCCTTCCCTGCTCCAAGGTGGGGTCCTGTCTCCGTGGGGCCACAGGTCCTGCCAGCTGCAGCAGGGGCTTCCCATAGGGCAGCTTGGCGTGGGCTCCTCCCGGGCTGCAGGTGAATGTCTGCTCCACAGGAGACCCAGGGACAGCCTTCCTGATCATGGGCTGCACCAGGGGCTGCAAGGGAATCTCTGCTCCTGGAGGTGCCTGCAGAACCTCCTCCCCCTCCTTCTGCACTGACCTGGGTGTCTGCAGAGTTGTTTGTCTCCAATATTCTCACTCCTCTCTCTGGCTGAAGTAGCTGGATTCTTTGTTTCCATTTCTAAATACCCTAGCCCAGAGCCTCTCCCATCATGGCCGATGGGCTCGGCCTCGGTCTCCCGTGGAGCCGGCTGTAATTGACTCTGTGGGACATGGGGGAAGCTTTTCAGTGAAGACATCCTTGTAGCCCCCCCACTGCCCAAACCTGGCCACACAAAGCCAGCACCGTTGTGGGTGTGCTCAGTGGAATTTCTGGTGAGCTGCAAAGTCTAATAAAGCTCCCTCAGCACTGCATGAAGAAGGCATTAAGCCTGGACCACCAGGTTGGGAATAGTTGCGCTGTACTTAAGCTGTCTTCAGAAGTGCATAGTATTCTGCTCTGAGCCAGCAAAACCTTGAGCACAACTCAACCAAGGCTTCACAAGCATATCCTCAGCAAGACTGGCTGCTCACCCCACGTGTCCCTAAGTTCACTCTTGGAGCAGCTGAAACCATCAGCACCCTGTACCAGAGTCCCGAGGGAACCGGGCGCAGCTTGGGTGTTCAGGGGAGGGCTGTTCTACCTAACCAGGAACAGCTGAGTGTTGTGGTTTGTATAAACTGTTTGCCATGTATGTGTGGCATGTGGCAGTAAATGAAACACTTACTTTAAAACTTATTGAAGTTCTTTCAGCAAAAAAATAACGTGGGGTTGGCTTTTATGCATTGTTTCAAATGAAGCAGAGATTTATACACCTTATTATCCTAATTTTTTTCCAGACACTGCCCTGAATATCTCTCATATCTTATGGGAAATCAAATATCAGAGATCACTTTTAATTTCCCATCTATGGTAAGAACAAAAATTGAGTAAGTCTAATGAAGTGGCATGTAGTCAAATGTTCAGACTGTAATCATCCACAAAATATTTAAAGCAATTTGAAAGAAACTTTTCAGACTAGGCAGACTAGATTCCTCTTACTCCTAAACTTCTGAGAGATGCCAACAAACTTTAATGTTAACATTTTCAGTCCTGGATGCCTGAGGTTAGGCATCTTGTTCAATAAGATGACATCTATGGCAGGAAAAAGCTTTGGTTTGAGGTTTTGGATGCAGATTTCAGTAGGAGACAATGATAATACAGCACAGTGTGAAAAACAGCAGATGTAGCTTTACTGCTATGTACAAGATTCTATCTGATATAGTGAATTTTGTAATTGGTTGTAGTAAGGTTTTTTGTTTTGGTTTGGGTTTTTTTTTTTTTCAAAAGAGCTAATAGATGCACATTTTTAAAAACGGGGCATTGGGTATATAACATTCCTAGGTGCTGCAGAAAACTCCATTTCCAAATCTTCTCACTACAAAGTAATGAGAAAAAGAGGAGGACTTGGAGTTTCTCACAGACAAGAGAAGTCCTAAAGCAAAATAATTGGATTCTAAACCATATCTTCTGCTAGGCTGGATTTGTAGGGGCAGAGGGAGGATGGGGGAGGAAGAGCTAAGGCAGCTTTACCTTCTTATCACTTTTTTCCCTCCTTCTGCCTTCCACCAGCGTGGGTGATGCTGTCCCATGCTGAAGGAATGGTTGAGTCCCCTCCCTCCTTCATTTTAGCTCTACTGCAGCTGCTGCAGGTGTGATGGATAAACATATTGGCTTCAATACAGTTATTTTATGCCAGTCGAAGTTCTTCATCTGCTTTTAAAAAATGAAGTATTTTCAGAGCTCTCTTTTTCTATTTCTTATTGTCTAGAATATTTCTGTCTTTGGTACAGTAATTGCTTGTCACTGAAGTTTCTCTTTGCCTGTTATATTTTCCCTGAAGGTTGTCCTAATATTGTGATTAAAATATTTTTTTACCAAATAGTAGGTGTTTTGTGAAATTGCATGTTTTGTCTTGCAAGTTTAGCTTTGTAGAATTTCTTTCCCTTTCTGTAAAAACAGAGCAAAACATGGACTATAATGTTCATAACTGGGAGAGCATAGAGTTTAATAAAGTCCGCCATATAGACAGAATGGTCCAACTCCCCTAATTTCAACTGAAAAGAAAATATGTTTAAAAAATTGCTGTAGCACTGAAAGATAGATCTGAATCAGGAGTAGTTTTACTGTGAGTATTAAATAGCCCCATTACAAATCATCCCCAAATCTCCTCCTTCTTCAGATGCTCTTGAACATCTTTTCTGCCGTGCCCACTTGAAATGTGTGAGTCAAATATGTTACTTATTTCAAAGTATGCCTTCCAGCCTTACTGAGCAATTCTATAGTTTATTCTGTAACCCTTATCCCTCTTCTTAGTATTTTGGATTCATATGAGTGTTTCTGCTGTAAATTGTTCAAAATAGGTTAAGTTCTGTAAAACAGTAAATGCTCCTGGCCCCACATGTGCAAATTGTCTTACTAAGGTCAGTAAATTTATCTACTGGTACATCTGGCTGAAAATATTTTAGCAGTTTTTCTGGGGAAAAAAATGGTGATTCGTTGGCAGTGAAATATTTTATAGATTCCCATCAGCTGAAAAATCTGGCCACTTTGAGCTTTGAAAATAATAAACTATTTTCTTTTAATAAAATATTTTGTTCTGATCTTTTCAGGGTAATACCTGTTGGTTAACTTAGTGGGTTTTTTCATTTTAGAAGTCTTCATTCAATTATGTTACAAAAATCCGTTCCTTTTTAGCCTGCATAAACTGAAATACCATTTCAATCAAAATTCTACTCAGTAAGATGGACCAGAGCATGTGATTCTGAGCCAGTATTTCTTATTTTTCAGCTCACCAAAAATTTTGAAAATGTATTGTTTTTGGTGAGCTCAGAGCGTATATTTAAATTATTCACCAGAGCTGTGAGGAATGGAAAATTTAGATTGTCTCAGAGCTCAAATCAGATGCCAGATCCATGGCTGCAGTAAAGCAGCATATCTGTACTGATGTCAGGTGAGCCGGGCAGTTTATGCCAGCAAGGAATCCATCTCCATTTAAATATTTGGCTCAGTAGGAATGTGTAAATGGACTCTTCAGATGGCCATAGCTTGGAGCTGAGATCTTGAGAGGAAAGACTTGCAAAACAAAAGTGACTGATTTTCTGTGTCACTAAAGTGTGATGCCTGTGTTTGAGTACTAAGTGTTGGTATAAATTCTGTGTGCATGGCCAGTATTACTTTAATTCCCTTCCACACTCCTTCACTAGAAATATTAAATGTTGCATAACTTCCAAGTCTTTCTATGTGCTGTTGATTAACATTCCACCAGGATCACTAACCTGTTGGAGTGTCTGTCACTATTGGTGGAAAAGAATCTTTTATTTCCTTCTCAAATTATTTTGCTTTTCTTCAGTGGTGTCCATAGCAACCCATACTGGTAGTGATGAGTCCCTGATTCTGTTGCTTTCCACAGCAGTGTCTTGCCAGGAACAACAGCTGACCCGGTATTGTGAGGCTGCTGGGGGACACAAAGCCACACTGGTTCTCCTGAGCAATGGGAGGTGACTTTACACACATGGCAGGTCAATTCTAGTAAATGGTGTGGCTGATTTCTGGTCACACTGACATCTTCCACTATTCTGAACACAGTGATGGGAATCTTACCCTGGAGGGTCTTTTGCCTGAAATGCCTTTTCTGAATGTGTCAGTGCACACATGTTTCTCTGCACGTCCGTAACTATTTCCATGAGTATGAGTTTGCTGCTCCAAGCTGAAAGTTAGTTCTGGTAGCAAAGAGTTTGTGGAAGAGGTTGTCCAGAATATGGCCAGGGGACAAGGAAAGCAGTTTGTCCCTTAATCTTCTCAGTCATCTCTCCTTGTTTTAACCTTTTTGTTGAAGTAAAAGACATCTAAAGAAATGCGCAATCTGCAATACAGACTATCTCTGCTGCAGACTTCAGATCAGAACCAACAATCTAATGTCATGCTCAAATAAGAATGACTTCATTACCTAGGCTGAAGCTGGCAAGGAAAACAAAATGCTCTGTTGTGGTCACTTGTGCCTTAACCTAACAAGTCTTGGACTTAGTAAAAATTGGCTTTATATCACAATGTGCATAAAGCAGGGATCAGATCCAGTGACCTTTCTTCATGTGAGCAATTCTTGCTTACATATGTAATCAATGGGATGGTTTGCTTAGTTAAAGTTTCTCTGCATGTGTTAAAGTGGAAAGGACCTGGACAAAATTCCAGTTTTTCTTTCTCTGACTCATACTTGTCTCTGGATTTGCTTTGTGTGTGTATTGGCACTGCCATTGCGTCCAAGCCCCAAGTACATCTCTGCAGCTCTTTAGGTTGGATTTTGAGTGCCAGACATCCTGCATTTCTCATGCACTCATCTGCCTTTTGGAAGCAAGAAGTCTTGACCAAATGTCTGTTGCATGAAAGGAAAATGATTTGTGCTCTCTGAAATGCCCCTGCCATCTTCATTTGTGCTGGTGGTGTGTCAGTTCTGGTGTTCCATGTCATTTCTTCCAGGACAGCCTCACCCTGAAGCCCTGGAGTGAGGGTCCCAGCTGAGCTGGGGCCAAGCACAATGAAGGTTGTATGAACAGATGGACAGGCCTGCAGTCAATAGAGCGTGCCTGAGTGTGAGAGCAGAACTCACAGGTGGGAATGGCCAAATGTCTGTCTGTACTGTGGTTAGGGGGAGATACCATTGCTAATTCTGCTCTGGGCTGACTTAACTGAAAAAGGGAATTCTTCCTTCACCACATAAGGAGAGGTTTTGGCCTGTTGGAATTGCCTGGGTGGTGCAAAGGAAGGTGGGGTGCAGAGAGACATTCTAATTAAGTATCTATCCCCTTTTGTTCATATCTTTTTAGGAAAGCCCCCATGGAATAGACCAAAATAAGCTCCTACCCCTAGCTGAATAAGTTGTCAGGGTGCAGAACTATATTCTGCAGACTTATGCATGTGTAAGGGGTGTGTAACATTTTTGTCTGAATGGAGCCCTATGTTCTCATAATTTATAGTAAGTAATCTTATTTGCAAAGCATGCCCTTACAGTTTTAAAAAACAGGTTAATTGACTTGCATAAAAATCAAACATGTCAAAGTTTTCCATCTCGACACAAACACCACATTGAGCAGCACATTGCTACAATAGCCATGATGCAGTCTGAGCTACCTATTGAGATGTTTCATAAACCAAAATGGAATCTTTAAAAGTTTGTCAGTTTTGCATACCTCTGAGTTTCTGAATTTAGGAGTCCATTACTTGACTAATTATACAATGTTTTATTTTTTTTCCTTGTGTAAATAAACAAACTTGTGTCTGAATTTTGGCAAGGGGCACTAGAAGCCAATTAGAAGGTGTTCCCAATGTATTACAGTATTACAAACAAGATGCCTTTTCTTAGAAAGGCGAACACACCATGTTTCTTTTAATGAGTGTGAAAATATACCAGTTGCTTAATCACTAGCAACTTATAAGCATAAGTGAGTCCTTTCTCAGGAATGAAAAGCATAGCTTAGTTTCTTTACTAACAGATGACATTTTAATTTAAGGCTCCAGTTTTTGTCTGGAAGGACTAAAACATCTGAATTATTTGAGAGAGAAATAGGGGGTAGAGGGGAGGTATGAGAGAGCAGGCAGGATTTTGTCTGAGTACACTTCATCCCACACTCCTTCGAGTGGTGAGAGGAGTATGTGTCCCCTCAGGCTGTGTCTGCAATGTCATCTGGGGTACTGTGGCATGTCTAGCATGAAAGTGGATCCAAAACTGAAGCACCATGACTTACATAAGAGTAAAATATTCTTTCTGCATGTTTTAGGTGTGGGTTGGAGCAGCATCCCCAGCAGAGCAAGCCCAAAGAAGGATGATGGCTCAGCTGTAGTTTCTTCCCATGGTCCTCTTCTGGGTGAAAAACAGCAATACAGCCTGGAGTTACTTTGAAAGGATAAAGCATCCTCCTGTGCAGCCCAGGCAAGTCACAATATGCTCGTTGTGAAGCAACAAAAATATTAAGCTGGATAAGAGGCTGGATAGAACAAATAGCTCCATATAGAGACCCTTTATCCTTGTTTTCCTTGAAATGTTTGTCTAGAAACATAAAGATCACTTGATTTATGACTTGTTCAACAAGTTCCAAATCAGATGGTGTTGCATTCAGAGCAGTGAATCTGTCAGCCTGGCACTGCTCCACTGCAGCCAGTGGAGTGCTGCACATTCCACACGACACATCCCCAGCTGCTGCTCACTGGGGTTATGGCAGAAGTGTGGTGCTTGTCAGCAGATAGAAGTGTGGAAAGATCTGGACCATCACAATTTTTAATCCTTCTCATAAAAATAAAATAAGCCTTGGGAAAGCTCTCCAATGTTACTTAAAAATAGAAGAAAGAGTGTCAGTGGTTTTATATGGATTATATAAATTACTGGTTTGTTAGAAAAAGGGATAAATTTTAAAAGAGAAAATTTCCCTCAAAGGGAATGTTTAACTTCTTTGCATTACTTTATGGATATTTTCTTTTACATTTAAAAATAATTAAACCTTTTAAAGCAGAAGTTTTCTCTTTCCTTTTTCTTTTCTTTTCTTTTCTTTTCTTTTCTTTCTTTTCTTTTCTTTTCTTTTCTTTTCTTTTCTTTTCTTTTCTTTTCTTTTCTTTTCTTTTCTTTTCTTTTCTTTTCTTTTCTTTTCTTTTCTTTTCCATTTTTTTTCTTTTCTTTTTTTTTTTTTGTCTGTGTGTGATATAATGCTGTCCCTGCTTCAGAGCTCCCCAGCTTCTTGTGAGCCTTCCTCAGTGCTGCTTAGCCCTGAGGCATGAGCTGGAGCTCAGTGAGTTACTGTGCCTGGCTTTGGCCAGGGTCTGTGCAGGTACTCTTAATTCAAGGCAGGGCAATGCTGACTTAGCCAGAAAACCAAGCACAGGAGGTTTAATCCAAAGCCAGCTACAATGCCCAGCTTTAGTTGTGCCAGGTACATGAGTCAGATTCCTAAGTTAGCAGTTTGTGTCCCGGGTTCCAGTGGAGTGTTCAGAGAGGCAGAGCACAGTTCTCAGCCTATTTACTGCCTTATTTGCTCTAAAGCACGGTCAGAATTTTCACACGGCATTATAATAATAGCAAAAGTAGCTCAGGAGTCCCTGAAAGAAAAGGAAGGAGAAAAGGAAGAAAAAAGGAAGAAAATGTAGAAAATTGCCCCTTATGCTGTGATTTTTTAATGGAAAGTCAGTCTTGTAAAAAAATTGGGCTATTTTTTCCTTGCTAACGCATTTCAAAATGTTCAGGTTCTGAAAATGTGAGGCTTTGATTGGGTATAAAACCTTCTGTTAAAATCAGGAAAAAAACAGGTTTGCTTGTAAAAATTCTTAGGAAAAAGAATGGAGGGGAAGAACTTTGTTCAAAACGAAAACATTTCAGCTTTCTGTCCCTAAAAACCAAAAAGTTGTCATTGAATTTTTTGTGGTGAAAGTAATAGTTTCTAATCTAGTTCTGAGATTTTCCAGGACATTTAGGGAATAGCAAGCTATGCTCCAGATGGGGACACAGGCGGCCTGTTCTCAGCTTTGTCAGAGGTTTCTGACAACCTCTTTGGGTATATCCACATGCCCTGATGGAGGTGACCCAGGGCTCTGCTAGAGTCAGTAATGTCTATTTAGGTAGAAAATAGTCTCTTAATGCTTTTCTGCCTCAGATTTTCTTCTGTAAAATGGGAATAATATCCTTGACCTCTTTTCTTTCCTCAGTGTGTTGGTGCTCTCTGACGGGGTCTGTGTCTCCTGGCAAATGAGGTCCCATGTGTAACTGCAGAGACATGGCTGTTAAAGGCTCCTGGTAGTACTGCTAAAGAAAGAATATATGTCTAAATTCTCTCTTTTATTCAGATTTTTATAACCATTTTGCCTTACTAGGAAAGATCCTCAACCATTTTAAATTTGGAAGGTGTCCATCAACATGAGAGCAGCTCTACCAACTTATACCAACTGAGGAGCTGAGCTCCAAAATGTGCTTGGGGAAAAAAAAAAAAGTAAACTTTTGGTGTAGGAATCCTTTTGTTAATACAATTAGCATATTTTGTATTTACAGCATTTTTAAAAGTTCTGTTAAAAATAAATTCCTGAAGTCTTGGATAAATAAATACTGTACAGAAGAGTCCTCTGTAGCCACAAAGGTGCCAAAAATTATCAGTAATCCTCAGTCAGATGGAATGTACAGTTGGCAAGGGGATGGCAGGAAAAAGTCCTCACCAGTTCTGCTTCATATTCCCATACAATGAGAGGTGCCAAGTTTTTTTGTTAGTGTCTGTGATGCAGTTGAAGATGGGAATGTTTGTCATTACAGAGACCTTGTTTTGGTTAAATAACCAGTGAAAGGCTCAGTTCAGTTGCATATTTTTCTATCACTAGACGTCAATTTCACATTAGCTGCTTTATTTTGTTAATGAAATTTGACCTTCATTTCTTCTCCCTCTGCATTTAACTCAGTTTAGGTCAAAACACATACTATGCAAATGAAGAACCACAAGTCCAGCCCGCTAGTGATGTGGTTTTAAAGTCAGGAATAAAAATAAAAATTATTTACAGGCTAATCTGGGGCAATACATGCCATGAAAACTGACATCCAGGATCCTGGCAGCTGACGTATGTATTTATTTAGGCTTTTACACTGCCAGGATTTATAACTGGGGGCTGGGGGTGTTGTTTTGGAAAATGACTGGTGATTTTAAACGCCTTTATTCTGAGTGATGAAATTCAGACAAATGAAACTGGCATGTGCTTCCTGCTGTCTGAAACATGGCTTTGTTTGAATCCTGTATAGTAGAACTTCAAGCTCTTGAGGAACCCCCAATCACTTGTCAATGCTGTGTATCTTGGCCCCTGGGCACATTGCATATAAGTGGATAATGGGCCAAGAGCTGTTTTTATTTAAAACTGTGGAATTCCCGCATGGTTCAACAGGAATTACACCTGTTCAGCTAAAGGCAAACTTTGGCCCAGGCTTTGAAATTTAAAGATGCTGCTGCATCAGGGCACAGCCACCCTGAGCAATCACAGCCTCAACACTGTCCTGTCTCATAAGTACTGCACTGACACCAGGCACACCATGAAGATGAAATCACAAAGTAATAAGAAAATGGGAAATCTGCTCAATCTGAGGTTCTTCAGTCAGTTTGACTCGATCCAGCCCTAATAAATATCCTCCCTAAATGTTCCACCATTGGATCTCTGTGATGGCATTGCTCTGTGCCAACAGAAAAGTTAGAAACACTTTGTGGCTAAGAAAAAACATCTGCTGAAAAGTTTAGTAGCTTAATTGCAGAGTGTGTAGAAATGTTTAATAGCCAGAAAAGCAGAGCTGTAGGAGTGACTGTGCCTGCGTAGCACTCGAGGCTTTTCAATTAGCCCTGAAGGTAGATGTCTGAGAACAGAAAAATTAAGAGACTGAAAAGATTTGCCATCAGTGCTGTGATTAAGCCCCATTCATACTCAATTTCTCAGTGTTTTCCAGACCCCAAAAACATAAAGGCAAAATATGAACTATTAAAGGGCTGATGCAGCTCAAAATTAAAATAATATCTATGTTAGAGGAGCTACTACTGTGACTGTCAAAAATTAGTTTTACCCCAGAGAGAAGGTACAAAGGAAACAATGGATGGTCTTCTGCATGAAACCCTGAAATCAGATCCTAACAGGCACACAGAGCTGTGCAGATGTAACACAATCTAACCTTTTCATGTTTAGACTAAAGCACTTTCATTTAACATTACACTTAATGGAACAGCTTTAAACCAGCCACAAAGAAGTGAATTGGCATGTTTTGACTATAATAAGCATTGATTCCATGCCTATAAATTTTATAGTTGAATCAATTATACTCTTTCTTTATAGGATTAAGGAAAATGTTCCATTTCAAATGGAATTTTTCTTTTTTAGTCTCATGACAGAGAGGAATTGAAGACAGAAAAAAGAAAAACAAGTGAGCAATGCTAAAATTATTAAGAAAGTGACTAGAGTATTTTCTGCTAGAATAAAAGCTGTCTAGATAGACTATCTCAGCCTGTGGAAAGATCCACAAGTACTGAAAATATTTCTTATTTCCCATAAAAAGAGAAAATCACCGGCTGTGGTCTGTCAGTTTCCAGAGCAGTTAGGATCTGACACTCAGATCCCAGTGCAGATGGGCCTGTGCTATCAGACTCAGCAGTGATGAGAAGGGACACACTTTTCCATCAGAAGCAGGAACCTGGGCTTTGGGGAGAGCTCAGTTAAATTTTCATCTCTGCCACAAGCTTCTTTGGGCAGCTCTTCTTTCATCTGAAATGGTCAGGCCTGGTACTGTGTTTTTATAAAGTGCCCAGTCAAATGGGACTTTGAGTCTTTGGTGGGACTGAACACAGAGCCTATTGATCACTAAGTGATACAATTAAATTATCTCTATGGAATGCAATGTTCTCAATACTTGTGGCATGTTGAGTGGTAAAGTTGCAAAGTCAGGTAGTAGAGAAAAGCTCTGAAAATCTTTAGTTGAAGTTGTATGGAGGTTTTGAAGTACTTTTCAAATTCCTGATCATGTTACTATTATAGAGTAGCCATAATTCTAGACATTTGCAGAGGATTCACTAAGATACCAAAGCCTGTTGTTAGTCAGAAGTCACAGAGCAAGAAAAGGCCAGAATAGAAGCTCTTCCCATTGAGCCACATCCCACTTTTGAGGTAAAATATCCATTTCACCATGCTGAAGAGAGATTATGAAGCAGCTTGTGACAGATATCAACAGCACAAACCAGAACTCTTCAGAGTCTCCAAAACTCCGACAAACTTGTGTACTGGAACAGTCTTTATTTAGAAGGGCTCTGAGCGAGGTGCCAGTCCAGAAGTGCTAAAGACTGCATCATTTGGAAGAATTGAAATCATATCCTTCATTTATTAAAAAGCAACTAGGACACAATGTATACCCAAAAGTTTGGGGTACATGTTACAATATGTGTTCCTATGTATCCACACAAAACTTTGCTGCCAGCCAGTAAAATCTAATGTGTGACACAAAAAACCCCAGCACAGCGAGCTTAAATTTTCTGGGTAAATCCTGGTCTGAGTAGGCACCTCAGAAAAGCTGTACCAAGATCAGAGAAACCCTTGGCTTTGCCCTGTAGGATGCAGTGCAGTGCAGCATTTTCACAGTGAAAAGAGGAGTTGCACAGACCCTGCTGGCAGAGGACAGCAGAGCATCCTGGCCCGGAGCACATCACTCCACCATGAGAGGGATCCTCTGGATCAACAGTGACCATACAGGAGAAGAGAAAATTAGACTCTAGCTGCTCCTTTGCACTTCCTGAAGGTCAAGGCCTGGAGCAAACACACTCTGTTGAAGTGATGAAATGCAGATCAAGGTGCACTAATTTATGATGTTTGATTTTATAGCTTTAAATTACACCTTTTTTTCCCATCACAGTTACTCTAAGTACCTAACAAAACAGTGTCCAAGCAAGTTTCCATAAAATGGGGATGGGGGGAGGGATAACCAGTTTCTCTTGAAGGATGCACCAGGACTTCTACATCAAAAACAGTAAAGTATCCTTGAGGTTTCTACAAACACTGCTAATGTCTTTTGAGTCACTTGGACTGTAGTTTAAAGTAGATGACATTTTTGATAATCTTCTGGCCTAAAAAACTGCAAAAAAACCACCCTGATCTATCTTTGCTTCCTTTGTTGGGGACAGTATAATGCGGACATTATTGTAAAATAGCAGATATTCCATTTAGTCAGTGAGTTTTTGTAAATGTATAACCTTTAAGACCTGTTGATGCAACCAGCATGTATTTAAAGATGCCCTTCAAAGGGCAGGTAGGTAGTTCTGAGCAGGTAAGGTGGATTCTTTTTGTAAAAGAGTATTATTTCACCCATGAATAGCCTGTCCTGGCTTGCCGTCATTAGTAGCCTGATATGGGGAGTGATAATGTAGTGTGATTATTTGGGGAGCTATTTTTAGAATAGTAGCATTTATATAACAGTTTTGGTAGAGATTTAGGGTACAAAAACCCCCTAACCCAGGCTACAGCTATTAACCTCGTGTTGTGTTCATAAAAAGCCACTTTAATACAATGCTGTATAAAGTACGTATAAAAAGAAAAATCCATTACAATCAAGGGGATTTTCAATGAAGTATTAGGCTGGTAAGAGGGTTAACAAGGTTGGTGCTTTGCTTCCCTTCCTTTAGTTTTTTTTTTAAATCAAGGCATAACTTATTATAAGCAGTTAATGTGCAATTTTGGTTCCACAGATTAAATTGTGCAGGCAAAAGTACTGCAGGGTTTTGTAAAGACATATATTCAGTACATTGATACACATAAATAAGATTATACCCTTTCCCCTGTATTTGCATTAGCAAAGACAAGTATTAGACATCATAATACAGAATGGTTATTCAGAATTCACTAATTATCGCTTCGTATCTTTAAATGAGATTATAATATGGCCCGTTCTGGATCCTGGTACAGCCTGACTGAGTTATGTTGATACACTTGGAGGCAGCAGAAAAACAGCCTGGAAAAAAAGCTTCACAAAATATTTCATATCAAGTTGATAAAGTGCATGTGTGTGTGTGTGTGTGCAGGGCAGGAGAGAAAATGGACCTCCAGCTCCAGGTTACAAAGGGCTGTTCCAGAGCTGGGATTCCTGGTGCTCCAGCTGTCTCTGCAGGTGCTCAGGGGAAATCTCATCAGGCTGCACGAAACCTGTGGTGAACATCATAGGTGGCTACCTCCCAAACACTCCCACGCTGCTCCCATAACAAGGAGCTTTCAAGGACTATCCCAGAGATTTCCGATCCAGCTGAAGATGGGGCTGTGCAGTTGTTGTATTGGCTCTGGGGTCAGTAGACCTTTCCCAGTCCTGGCCTTCAGATGTTTGGAAAAGAAGATGCAGGCTGGGTGAGGTTTTATTTTGTATGGGACTTTTGTGGCACTGATATCTACGTTCCATCCTTTTTTTCTAGGAGCCTGTTGAGTCACTGCTGCTCTCCCCCTCTTCCACCTCTAACAGTTTTTTAACACAGTCACATCCATGGCTCTCAGGATGGCAAAGGGAGCAGGTGGCTGAGTTTTCCTTCTGTTCCCTATTGAGCTACAGCCTAGAATGCTTAGCATCATATGTAAATCACAAATAACAGCACAGAATTCCCGGTAACTGCAATAAGATAGGGAAGAACAGAATCAGGCTCTGCATGCTCCCTATTGGAAGTTGCTCTATGGTGTTTCCCTGGGCTGCTGCTGCTGCTGAGCACACTTCACCCCAGGGCTGGCCACATTCCCATGATGAATGAAGCCACCCTGTGTCCAACATGTCTGTTTTGTTTTAATTCTGCAGAGCTCTTTGGAATCTCCTGGGAAGAAAGGCACTATATAAGTGTAAGATTGTTGTTTTTGTTTGAATTGGGAAATAGCCTTTCTGAAAATAGTAAGTTGTAGATTAAATGCCAAACCAGGATGAGGCAATACAGCTTTGTACACAGAGAGGATTATTAGAAATATTTCTTTAGAATGATACCCAGAATGTGAATTACTCAACTTGCCAGGTTACTTATGAAACAGAAAAAGTTACAGAAGTGCTTATGTAACATTGTTTATCCAGAAAAAAAATAGGTGGTGATTTTTCTCAGCAGCTCCATCTGCTAAATGGACTAACATCTTGCAAAACCCCCTCACTGCTTTCCCTCCCAGAACTCCTGCAAGGGGACACACACAAAAGCAGATCTATGTGTTACAAAGAGTAATCTCAGATGGTTTAAGTAGGCAATCGGATACAAGAACAAGCTTGGACTATTTGATGGGTGAGAAAGGTCAGTTTGTTTTTAGCTTCTCTGCATATAAATCATCTATGAAAAAGTTTATTTTGCAAATGTCTTGAGCAGTACAAACAAGCAATACAAAGTTCAGTGATTTGGGGGTGGGTGACAAGTTGGCCAAAAAAGGTCTCTTGACGTGCTTCATCCTTGTCACAGCAGAACTCCATTACGCCATTCCAACACAATCCCAAATTATTCTCTTTCTGCCAGCAGTGATTTGCAGAGGGTTGGCATCAGTGCAAAGCAGCTCTTGCAGCACTCACCTCTGTTTAGTGCAGCAGTATTTATAGATTAACAACTGCTCCCTCTGCTTTTGGAAAGACTAGCAGGAATGCTTAATATTTGGGGCTGAATTCTTCTAGAAATATAATTATTGTACAGCACAGAAGGAAAAAGGCTTGGTCAACACAGAGTATTCCCTTCTAGGCAAATATATGGGAGGTCTCCAGTGATACAAAGTTATGTTGTGCTAGTGTTTTATCTGCTAATAGCATGTGCAATTTTGGGTACTGAGCTGACAGAGATCTCTTTCAGAGGGTGTATAATGCACCCCTTCAAAATAATGCTTCTTGATGCTTATTTTTTAATTGTATTTTAAAACTTACTACGGAACAACAACAATAACAACAACAAAGAAACTCTCCTCCATGGCACCCCAGTAAAGCATCAAGTGGGTGTTCATGTGACTCCTTTAATGGGCATTTCTATTTTATGCCATATTTTAGAAATGCATTTACAGATTTCTTTCTAGTTAAATTTTTTGGATTAATTTACTGCTCATGAAAGCAAATTATTACTAATAGTGGCTCAGATCAGACATAGTGGGGTAGGCATTGTGCAAACCTCCCTGCATGGCTCTGCCAGAGAATCTCAGTCTGTGCCACTTTTACCCTGGAGAGTGGAGCTGGCCAGTTGTGTGATAGTTGGGGCACATGGCATGGCTTTCTCATCACATGCCACCAAGGAAGAATTTTTCTCTTGAGTATCACTGGCTGGTATGGTCCTGAACTTTCTGCTGCTGCCATCCATGGTGCTGGCACTGGTAACTACAGGAGAACCTGGCTGGAAACTTTGTGTTTCTATCCCATGGAAGCACAGAGGAGACCAAAATCCTTGTCCCTTGGAGAGGGGCTGAAACGTCAGGACCTGAATAATTTCAAGGATGTAAATACTTACTGTCTTTAAGAGGAGAGGAATCTTTTTGAAGTCAAGCACATGCTGAAGTTATTTCTTGGCTGAAATAACTAATGAATGTCTAAAACCAGCAGAAACTGTAAGCCAGGGAAGGTAAGAATGACAAAGGCTTGAGATCAAGTAATTACAAATTAGAAATCAGCGTATCACTAATTTGTCTATATTAAAGCATAACTGAGAAAGGCAGTTAATAAACAAGATTCCCTTGTTAGTCCTTACATGCTATTCCTTGAGAATCTCTTATTTTTTGTGTGTTCAGAGCAACTCAAGCAAATACTAGGCATTTATGGCAACATGACCCAAAGTAACTATAGGTATAGCTCCATTTCCAAAAGCTCGTAATGCCCAGTGGGTTTCCCAGAGAACCCTTCCCAGTCCTGAAATTCACATCGATTTTCACGGCTGTAATACAATTCTGAGCTCACACTTTGGTGTCTTCACAAATCTTGTTGATACTGAAAACATGAAGTTATATTAGCTCTGAAAGGTACAGGTCTGAGCTTTACTCAGCAGGATTTTTGAGAACATAGTCTTGAGTATCACTTGCTCTTTGACACTTGCTGTCGCACAGAAATTCCTTTTGTTCCTCTGGAAAGGAATCTTATCTTTACAATTACTGTCACAATAGAGCACTTCTAGAAAGCAGAATTTCCTGTGACAGCTGTTCCAGCTTTCTCTTCCTATTTTTAGACAGTGGGCACGTCTGTCAGCTGATATAATCCCAAGTAGCACTGTGAGTTAAATGTAAATCTTCAGTACCAATGGTTTAGTCCCAATGCTTTAGACATTTCTTTCAAATACACTTTAACTCTGACAGTCTTTATCATAGTCTCTTTACATTTTTATAGAATAGATCTTCTCTTCAGCACATACATAACAGCCCACTTAATACGTAGTGTTTATAATGCCTTGGCTTTGGAATTTGCATGATGACATTAGATTAACAATTTTCAAGTTTTATACTTAAAAAATTCTCTCTCTCTGCTGTGGGTATGAAGTTTGGACACTTCTTTTTAGGAGAAGAAGGCAAACAAAGGCCAACAAATATTTACAAACTGTCACGAGAGTTTATTTTTTTCTAAAAAAAGTATAATTCTGAGTCTGCTACATCATTTCTTCAAACACTTTGTAATGTTGTAATAGATATGGATTACAATCTGGAGGCAAAAAGGGTTCTGGACAGAATGAAATAATGCTACAGTTATATGAAGAGTAATTAACTGCAGTGTGTAAATAATGTGTGTGCTGCTTGACCAGAATTAGCCAAGCCTCACACAACTCATCTGATAATGCTATTTGTGGTTTTAATTTTTCTCCCAGAGAGAGTTCTGGCAGTCCAGAAGAGTCTAATGAAAAGTCTAATGTAAGACTAATGAGAGTCAGTGGAGATTTAAAGTAATTCTGGTTAATGGTGTGTGGTGAGACCAAGGATGGCTGCTGAGAAGTTTTTAGAAAACAGCAGTTGATCCAATAACATTAGAATAATTGATAGGTACTCCCTGGACACCAGAATCAATGCTGATACAGCTGGAGGTTACACATGAAATCAGCTTCTGCAGGGTGATAATGGAATTTGAAGTATGGATTATACCTATACTCCTAAAACTGAGCAGAGGCTCTTGGATTACAAGACTCCATTGGACCCTTGGTACACTCTGGGATCTGCTTCCTGCTTATTTTCAGCACAGATTTTAGGCCATTTCATAGGGAAGTAGCTACTTAGATGTGGAAAATCCAGCAATGTCTTCCTGACCATAAACAGTTAATGTTAGGCCAAGTAGGTATCTACAGTAAGGAGCAAAGTGGCTACCATAAGTGCATATTTTATAAATAAATAAATAAACGTACATTGCACCCACTTTTTTCCCCTTTCAAAAATTTAGCCTTATAAACCCAGGATACCAAACAGGATTTTTATTTCTAGGACCTTATAGAAATTATTTTCGTATGATTTTCATATACATTTGAAATAACATATCTCATTATGATTAATCTTTATTACACATTGTCTTTAATTTATTCACATCATGAATAAATGTTGCCATGTTCTGCAAGACTGTCATTATGCAAATTGCTTAGGAAGAGTGTTCCACTAGGCAAGTGAAATACCAGTTGAAAATATGATGCAAAAGTCTGATTAAATTTTAAAAAATAATCTTAAAAAAACCATCTTGATTGATCATAGAATGGGGTTTTTTCTGGTTAAAATCATGCTGTCTGCACTGAATTGTAGGTACACTTGTTGCAGAGCTCCGTAAAGAACTTTCCATTGCTCCTCCTCCTGGATTTCACTGGTGTAAATCCAATATAAAACCTGGTAAACAAAGAAGGACCTTCACAAAAGAATTTAACACTTGCTCCTTGAGAAAGTGTAAAGAGTGACCGTCAGATAGGACTTTGCAGAGAAAATATTTACCTGCATTGATGTCTCAGTAACTGTGAAGAGCATTTTCCAATGAATAGTCAATGTTTGGCTTAAACTCAAGTGGCCAACACCTAATTCAAGCCGGCAGGTTTTGTTGACCTGCAGACCTAATTATTTACACTCTCCAGATATTGTGACCTTTAAGAAGCACATTTCAGATTGAAGTGAATGAATTTATGCCAATTTACACCAGCTGTAGAATCAGTCCTTAGTTTTACACTCTGCTCTTAAACATTCTGAGTCAGAACCAAAGTACAGGTGTTCATGGAATTCAAGTAATTTCTGGATGTGCTTCTGGATCCATATCCAAGATATCCTTGGTTTAGCCTTCCATTCCATTATTATGAGCTCCAGAAGATGTGTTCAGCACAGTAATTCATGCATCAGAAAGGAGTCATTGCTGTTTCAGTAATTCCTGTCTACATACAGCATTTTTGTCAAGGCCCAGTCTGCTGTTGGTTAACACCAGGGAAAACCAGGAGCAATGCCACCCACCTGGCTACAAAAAATTGAGAATTTTTTGCTGAAGACCACACCTAAGGAAGAAAGAGGAGGGAGTAAGGAATACAGCAGCACAGAGCAAGTAAACTCTAAAGCCAGAAATAGCACTTATGTTTTCCAGTGTTCTCTTAGTGCCGTGTCCACCGGACTACATGGATGTGCAATTCAGAGGCTGAATTCAGTTGTAAACTAAATCCATGGAAACTCAGCATAGGAGAGCTAGCCAGAATATCAGGAGCAAAACTTTGTTATTGGAATTGGAAGGGCTCTTTCGCCAAGTTCACAGAGCACTTCCGGAGTCCTTTGTGTGTAGAGCACTTAACTTTGAAGTTAACTGGGTCCAGCCTCTAGATAGAAACAGATAATTCCTTTTTATCCCTTGAGCAATTGTGCATCTACAGAGAAAAACTCTAGCCAAATACACAAGTGCAAAGAACTGCAGCTGTCCAACACACAGCAACTGGAAGTAATAGAGTTGTGGTGACTTCGTTGGTGACTTTGTTGCTGGACATCACCAGATTCTGGTGAGGAGAATTTAATCAATCTTCTTAAGAGTAATTGTAGTGGGGCAGACGAGAGCATTTCAAATATGCTTATTTTAAAACCAAATTTCGAGAGTTCAGTTCTTAACTTTGCCCAAGCATTGCTGTGATAAGGATCTCTGACTACACTTAAGGTGTTTTTAGCCCTTAGAAAGCGGCACACCAGAGAGCGAGCTACAGTCAGTGGAAAGATTTGAGGGGTTCCTGACTCAGTGTGTGACATTGATGCTTTGAAAAATAAGCAAGGACAAGTACTAACTGCAACTGTCCTATTATTTTTCCACAGAAAAATACCAGTTTATCAAAACAGATTTTGAATTTTAATTCAATATTCTGATTTTTAGGAAAAAATTTGGATCAAAGTCAGAGAAAAACAGAGTAAAAGGAACTGCTATTTCCACCCATTCCAAAATAGAGAGGAAGGTAGTAACTGGGACAGTTACTTAGAACACGAGTAGACTGGCTTCTAGTCCCTCTGATTCAGAGATTTAAAGCTTATACAGCAGCTGTACATTAATTATTACTCTGGAATTGTTACCTTTTTGGCTTCTTCTCTGTGAATGGGGTTTCTGATTTTTGGACATGAGAATTCAGATGGAGTTATTTTTGTTCTTTGGGAAAGGCTTGAGAATAAGTGCTAAAATTTAGCAATTCCTACAAAGTACAGATCTTAATTCCTAACCCAGATTTATCTCTGAAGCTCTCACATAGCTGTCAAGAAGGGTTTCTGCACTCTTCCTTCCCAGTTTCAGCTTTCAGTGTGTGTTGGGCCAGGGAGCTTTACTAGAATGGACTGAGATTTCTTGGCAAACACGGACTAGACAAAATATAAACGTTCTTTCAAAGTCTTGTTTTATCTGTTGGCTTTAAACTCACAACCATGTGTATGAGGAATTGGGTGTGCCAATCCCATTAACAATAATGGGAGCAGAGGGCTTAATTCTCCACAGACTATGCTGAAAATGTGCCCCCTAAAGAATACTCTGTGTGTAATTGATTTGGGATATTTGTTTGAACTTGCCAAATGGATTTCTTGAATATTTGTACCTAGTTTTGAAAGCACTCCCATCCTAAACCAGACACACAAGTTATTAAAGGATTTGATTTGACATTTAACAATTTTTTATATTAATATTCCCCACTTTTTCCTAGATCAACGTAATCCTTCTAAATCCCAGCATCAACAGTCATTACACCAAAAGAACAAGATGTTGCTGCTGTCGCTGTGTTCCAGTATTGAATTTTGTAGGAGCTTGGTTAACTTGGACAGATTTATATTCTGCCATTTCCTGAACTGTGAGCAGGACCTAGCAGGTTCAGCTCTTTGAAAACATTCACATAAACAATCTCACTTCATTACTTTGAAGGAAATAGATTCAGTGGCATCTGCTAAAGTGGTGATATTCTGTGACATAGAAAGACGTCATTTTGCTTTCAGACCTGGATAAATAAGACTCAATCCTAGGTACCAAGAGACTGGTACCTGATGGGCATCTGATCTCAGATCTAGTGAGGATTCCTGTCATTTTGAGCTATTCTGGATTTCAGCTGTTTCAGGAGAGAATGACTGCAAGAAGCTTATTTTCAACTGATGTGATGGTGGATAGTTCTTTCTATAGCCAATGTGAGCTGCAAACCAAAGGATTCAATGGGTTTTTTACCCAACTTTTCCTAGGACTATTTCTATGATAGGCCCTCATTCTATCTGGCAACACTAAAGTGCTTTTCCTGTCATCTCGTTCCATGATCTTCCAAGCTATAAACTGTGTTTTGCCAACCTGCCTCAGACTGGGTATTGCATCACTCAACAGATAATTCCATTACAGTGAATTGGGCTGCTCAGAAAATTTACCCTTCAGCTTCAGATCTGGGTGTGATGGGATGAAGAGCATTCACTCATCAGGTGACTTCCTTATTCCAGTAGGTAGAGCGAGGAAGGAATATTGGCTCTATATTAAGACTCAGTAGCCAAAACAGCAAGGCCAGCATAGCAGGAAGAGGTAATTTGCTGCTGATATAAACCAGCAGTAACTTTCTACCCCACAGAGAAAGTAATGAGAGTAGTGACTCAGACGTGTGTCTGTGAGTCACAAACAGCTTGGGGTTTATCTTCAAGACAGTGTGATTAACACTCCGCCCCTTGTTGGAGCCTATGCCTAAAGGTACAATATTCCCTACATGATGAAGATGGATCTAAGCTGGGATTGGTGTTAGACTGAGTAACATCTGTGCTGATACCAGAGTCTGGATGGTGAATGTGAGTAGTACAAGTCAGCCTTTAGCAGAGGACACTTTTGAGAAATAAGAATACCTGACACTTTCAGTGGAAGATGCTCAATTCTTTCCGTTTTCTAAAACTCTTGTCAGACATTCTTCATACCCAGGCTAAGGAGCTTGGTTAGGTTAATTTAGGTACAGCTGAGTGTTAGTTATGGCAGAAACCCCCAATGCGTGAATGAAGATCTATGTTTAGTGCCATCCATTTATCAGCAGATGTTTGTTCCCATGTATCAGCCTAATGCTGACATACTAGTGTTCTCCAAGCCTGACTGCATCTCTCCAGGCTGTATCTATGGCAAATGGGAGAGAACAGTCTCAGTCTAGAGAAAGGCCTGTCTGACAACCCCTTCCCTTGGTCTTACTGCTCCATACACCACAACTGAGCACCTTTAGGAAATCTCTCTGACCCCTTTTGCCTTTAGGTGTTAGCTCTGGATTGAGACATTGGGACCTTCTAAAGTTTATTCATAATATAAACCAGCACTAACTAAAAATATACCTCTTCTTTTATATACCTCTTCTTTTTTTGTTGGTTTTTTTTTGTTTTAATATGCTATCTCACTCTTCACATTTCTATTGTGGTTCATGGAAAGACCTTAAGTCTATGATTCATGTATTTTAAAAATCACCACCTTTATTTCCTAATGTGCTGACAGAAGTTGTAGTCTTGGTTGTATTTTGTAGTTTTCCCCTGGTAAAATATCTTGAGAGAAGTGGTTGATGTTGTAATTCAAAAGAGGACTCTCACAATGAGGATGATGAGCTGTAGCTTATTTGCTGGACTCAGCAGGACTGAAGGGCTGCATTAGCACTGGCATTGGCTTTTCTAAGCCTGCTTAGGACACGCCATCCAAGTCTCAGTAGTATCTCCTTAACCTTTTCTGCTTACAAAGAAAATTAATTAAGTAGCAGAGAGAAATGGAGTGAGAGCCTAAAGTCTTCTCTAGCTGTTCAAAATGTTATACTTTGGTCAACAACACGTTGTACTTTTAACAAAACAGAGCTTTTCTTTTTAGTAAAAATACTGTGCTCTTGCTCATAGTGTTGGCTGTTTGCTGTTAGTGTTGGAACCTCATGGATCCCTAAAAGAATGAGAGTGGCAATCTGGCCATTGACTGTGAGCTCTGTGTGCACTGCCATGCCCATGGTGGAGGGGCTGAAATGGTGCAGTGCCTCCAGCCTTCATCTTCATGGCACAGTTACCTAATCCATTTTCTGCCCTCAGCAGCTGCAGCTCAGCAGAAAAGTCACATTACCAACTTCAGGAGGAATCCAGAGAATGGCTCCAGTGTTGTGGAGTTTATGTAGGTCCCTGCCCCTGTTTCTGTCAGCTGCTGCTGGCTCAGTCACTGCTGTGGAGAAAAGATTTTCCCTGAAAGCTTCATCTCCTGAGGCCAAAGCATTTTTGTGACACTGCTGGACTGTGAAAGATCAATACACAGCAAAAAGTCTTTGTGCATTGCTGAGAAGACCACTTGGGGGTTCCTGTACTATAAATGTTGAAGAGACAGAACTTTTGGGGAGGTGACATTCTGTGATCTTGTCATATTCCACTCCACCCTCTCCAGGTTAAGATGCAGAATTGCAGTCTGGAAGGAAATTAATTCCCCTCCACAGTCTTAAACTTTTCAGTCGGGCTTGCATGTTTGACTTACAAAAATCTTGAATTAGGCAGGAAAAGAGAAAACTCTGAAACAAGGGACCCCATAGCTCATCTTTATTTGAGCTGAATTGGTTTACTCTGTTAACAGCCAGTCTTTGGCAGCAGCACTAAAGACCTGTCCCAGCTCCTGGGAGAACAGGCATTCACCCACTCACCCACCCAAACTCACCTCATTTCGAGCTCTTGCTGCACAGTCCTGCAGCTGTACATCCAGCCTGGCCTCCCCTCCCAGAGCAGGAGCTGTGCACAGGGAGGGGATCCAGCCCTCACACCTTGGCTTCCTGTCCCTGCAGGGCTGCTCCTAGTGCCCCAAAACTTGACACTATCCCATCCCAGGAAGCAGAGACACCTTGCGCAGAGAGCAGAAGGAGAAGCTGCCAGGGTCAGGCCCACTGTGTGAAAAGGGATGAGTAGAGAAGCAACATTGATGTGCTTTTGATCAGTTTGTGCTTTTGATCAGTGGGGTTATATTAAGATTTTCATGTCCCTAAAACCAGTATATATGTTGGCCATTTATTGTAGGACAATAAGTGGTCAACAGCCCACGGTCTGTCACCTCCGTTGAGTTCCATGCTTGTTCCATAAATATGACTCATATAGTGAACTAAAGCAAAAAAAAAAGGAAGGGGAGGGGGGTTGATTTATGCTTATTTACTCTGTACAACTACAAACATCTATGTAGAAAATAAATATGGACACTGAAGGAAAAAAAACCCACTTCACCCTTTTCCTTCACCCCCCCACCTTATTTGAAGCCTTACAAAGACAAGCCATGTGGTAAACATCTGGAATGTATGTGGGAATTATTCAAATAAGCCTTGGTGGTAGTTGCCTTGTGCCAGGCTCCTGAAGTGGCAAGGAAGAGTGACAGCTACCACACTGTGTACATGCCACAGTCTTGTGCACCACATCCACATTCCAGTCATCTTCTGGCTGGGTTTGCCAGTTGTAGCCAACAGGCGTGGTGGAACATTTCTACCTATTTCATGTCAAGTATATTTTGCATGTGTCTGGCCATGTCTGTTCCAAGGTCTGTGTTTCACAGTGCCCTATCTTTGGGAGGGAGGGAATGGATGTTGTTGCTGGCTTTAGTTTGGCAGGATAACGTTGGGCCAGCTGAGCAGGCAGAGGAAGGTCAGTCACATGCTCCATGCTGGAGCACACAAATCAGTGCTTCTCATTAATTGAATTTAGTGGATCAGCACCAGGAGATAACATGGCCCACAGCAGAGACACAGTCCAGTCACTTCTACAGCTCGCCAGGCAGTGCCTGGGAGACTGGCACTGGATGGCCACCAGATAAAGTCTGGCCCTTGTGCTTGGGCTCAGTGCTTGCCTGAAGTGCACAGCCCAGGCTCCAGTCTGCCCTTTACCTGTGCAGCCAAGTTTGTAACTGCCATGCTCTGATTGGCTTCGCTGAACTTGAATATGTATTTGTGAATACATGGATCTAAAATATTGCATTTAGTATCATGTAGTTTGGGGTTTACTTTTCTTTTCCCTTGACTATCAGCTGAAAGTCACTGTCCATACTTAGGGAAGGCTCTTGCAAAATCTTTGCCTTTGCAACTCTGTGAAGAATGGCAGAAAACACCCTGGAACTAAGCAGACTTTCTCTCCTGACCAGACAAATCTTGTTCCTTTTCTTTCCAAGTAGCCAAGCATCTTTTAATTCGACGCTGGATTGTGAATGCCTTATTCACATCAGCGGCTCATTACATCAGTCACCTCGGCACTTACGCTGGTTCCGGGCTAATTCTCTCTGTGTTAACTTCGATGGGGATAGGCGCGCGAGAGCAGCCAGGAGCCAGCGGCAGCATAGCGATTGCTTCAGTGAGATCAGTAGTGACCGAAGCACTGCGCTTTCATCAGCGGATCTCGCGGGGTGGGAGGGAGGCGCTGAGCCCGCATGGCCACCGCGAGAGCAGCGGGATCGGTGCCGGGAGCGCTCGGGACTCGCTGCCACCGCATCCCCGGCGCGGGGCGAGCGAACAAGGCGCGGTGCGCCTGCAGCAGCGGAAGCCTCTGACTGCGCCAGGGCGCTGCAGCTGCCTGGGACCCCGCCGGCCCGGCACCGCTCCGCGGCAGCCCGGGGCTGAGCCGTGCCGAGCCGGGCTGTGCCATCCCCTGCCGTGCCGTGCCGTGCCGTGCCGAGCCGAGCCGGGCCGAGCCGAGCCGAGCCGAGCCGAGCCGAGCCGAGCCGAGCCGAGCCGAGCCGAGCCGAGGCGAGGCGAGGCGAGGCGAGGCGAACCAAGCCGAGCCCCGTGGCCGTGGCCGCTCCGCCGCTGCCCTCTAGCGGTACCGGCCCCGCGCAGCCGCTCCCCCGGCTCAGGGACTCCGGTGCCCGCACAGGGGCCCCGCCGCAACGGCCCCGCGTCTTCGGGAGTTTCTCTCGAGCGCTGTCCGTGGGCATTGCTGGGCGTGGGCGAGCGGAGCACCTTAGAAAGGCAATATGTCTCACTGTTGGTAGGGCTGGCCACCAACATTTTGCCAAAACACTTTTTCAGTGGAAAATTGAATTTTTTTAAAAAAAATCATTTTGACAATGGAGATCTGCTTTTGCAGAAGAAATGTTTTCCTCGAGGACAATTAAGTCAAAATTTTAAACTTATGTCTGCTCTTAGTTTCTGTTGAAATTACTCATATTTAATTTTTTTTTTTTTTTTTACACAAAGTTTGCATTTCTGCAGCAGAGGAGAAGTCATTTTCCATACAGGTCTATGAATTAACTCTCATAAAACCCCAGCCAGCAGTATGAGCATAGTTTTCTTTTTATGGATGAGAAGCCGAGAAGCAAAGAGGTTAAGTGATTTGGCTCCATTTCCTACAGGCACCATTAAAAGCTCCTGGCTCCCAGTTCTGTGCTCAGAATGTTAGATCGCATGACATATCTTTGTGAGGCTGTTAAATGCTTTCAGACTCCCTTGGATTTCAGCGGCAGGATCAGCCAATCTACAGAGAACGAAAAGAGGGATGGTGCAGCCTCGACTTACATAGCACGTGCTCTGCAGGGCTGGAGGAGGCCTGGGGACTCTCAGTCCTTTGCACGACACGCCACATGCTGTGCCTTATCAGACAGAGAACTGGCACTTTCTTTTGGCCTGCCCAGGCAAATCTTGTGTCTTAAGATGAAAAAGTGGTGGCTGTTCCATGGACAGTAGTGTTTGTCCTGTCTTTGAAATCTAGTTGAGATGCAAAATTGAAAACTGGAACCATTGAATCTTCCTGAGTGGTGATAGCACAGCATTACACCATCAGCCCCAAAAGGTGATGGTCAAAAATAGAAGATTATGTATGTGAAAGAGACTGAAGGGATCATCTCAGCCTTTCTTTGGTTAGAGCCCATGAGCGGAAGTGCCTAAGCTGTATTTCCAGTTTGGGTGCTTTCATAATGTCTAAAAATGGTTAAATCATAGCATTCCAACTCAACCCATCCTACAACTTTGTTTTCCTCATTCCTCACTTTTCATATATGTTTATAAAGCATTTCCAAGCCTTGTGAGGGAGCAAGGTCTTACTAAAAGGAATGGTATTTAGTGGGCAGAAGCTTCAGTCAACCATGTCGGGGGTTTTCTGTATTCTCCATGGTTGCAAGAGGCAAGATAACCTCCCACCTGTGCTCTGAGCTTGCACATGTAACTCCAGAGGCCACACCTGAAGCAAAGTTCCTGCTCTGGTGAGGCATCTGAGTTTGGAGTGAGCTGTTTTTAGTGATTTCCACCATCGTGTGTCTTCTCAGATGTTTGGGATACTGAATCACTGTGTATATTGACAGTATCTCTCTGAGAGCAGCCAAGATGGAATTGTTACTTGGATTTTTTTGCACATTGGAAAACACAACATTTTTGAGGAGTGGTTCAGATCTTCTCACTCTTCACACTCTGTGTGTGTTGATGTTTTTACATTGAAGCTTTATTATCTTCATTTACAATTTCTCTCTTTTAGGACTTGTTATTCCTTCTCTTGATGTTCTTCTCTTATTCTCAACCAGTTTCTTGATGAACCAGATTGAGGAACTGAACTATAAGTTCAGGAGAATTCCCAATCTTGCAGGAGCTACACAAGAAGCCCCACACTGAGTTCAGAGGCCATTGACCAAAGCATGTCTTTTATCACAGGAGCCAGTACAATTCTTCTCCTTTCCCACTTCAGAAAGAGATTGTTTTTAAAATACAGTTTCAGGGATGTTAGCAATTTATTTTTAATTCAGAATAATTGGTTATGGAGTCCTTACTACTTTAATACCAGGAGGATTTTTATGAGCAACTTGAGATTTTTTTTTTTGCTGTTCTTTAGCCACTTGTGGGGTTGAAAAGTATCACTGAATATTCTAAGTTTTAAGGAGAAAAAAACCTCATGCTTTTTTTCCCAGCACAAAACTTCTAATCTTGTTTTTATTTGATCTCTAATTTCTGTTTCTTCCCCCAGCAAAAAATGACAGATGTTCCTTGTTTTAGGGCCCTGTGGGCACTAATGGCCTTAGCTGCCCTTCACCTGTGGCCTCCCCATACTGCGCCCATGGGTCCAGGACGTCTGTTTAAGCTCAGCTCTGGGCTCTCAGCTCTTGTTCGGTCAAAGCTGTTGAGGTGTCTCTTTGTAGCTCTGTTGTGGCTCTCTTTGGATGTGGCACCCACACTGTGGCCTTGCCTTGCAGACTGTTTTCTCCGCTTGGTCTTGGACTTACCGCCATGGATAGGACAGCACCTGGCCCTGGTTACTGTCACCAGAGCTGATCCTGGTGTGACTTCTCAACTCCACCTTGTCACCAGGGACTTCCCTGATGTGGATGCTTGGCTGAGGGTGGTGCTGCCTGGGCCCAGCCCTGTTCTCCTTGCTCAGGCAGGACACAGGCAGTGCCTGCTGAGGTCACAGCCCCATATTCCTTGTGGAGGAGCCAGCCCAGTTGTTTCAAATACATGGAAGCTGGGCAAGCTTTCATTTGGCTCTTTTACTACACAATTCTTTTTTTTTCTTCATAGTGGATAGGAAGAGTGATCAACTAATACTAATCTTGTTCTTTTCCTCCTCTGTCTGAAACACAGGCAGTTGGAATATTCAGAATTAAATCTATATCAGTGGGAGATTTGGCGACATACAGACAGAAGCTATTTATGCAGTAGCCTGACAGAAAGCCTAAAGATTAAACTCACTTCTTGAAACAGTGATCTGCTACCCAGTGAAACAACTTTGAAACTTTTTTGCTGCGTATTCCCTTCATGTGGAAAAGGGAGCTTTTAGTAATTCAGTTTTTATGTCCTTCCTCTACTCTGCTGAGGAGTAGCCAGATAAATTGACTCCTCCTAGTCCCTGGTGTTTATGCTGTTTTGAATCACAGAGTTCATGTTGGTGCCACCTACTTTGCCTCTCATGTGAGAGGTTTGTGAGATTTTGTTGAACTGAAATCACTTTTATCACCAAGTCAGTTCAAATTCAGTAATTTCCAGCTCATATTTTTCTATTTTGCAGATCAGACAGCAGTTGAACATCTTGGTCTAGATACACCTGTAGATGAACCTGAGACTGATATCTAACCATCCACTTCAGTGAGGTTTAGGCAGTGTAATATGTATCCTGTACATTATGTAACAATTCCTGGAAAAGCCCATGCCATTGCTTCCATTAGTTGTTAAAAATTAACATTATCAGCCAAGAAGCACAGGATTTCTGCCTGAAACTGAGGAAACACAGGCACCTGGAGTTACAGCAGTGTGAAGTGGTGAGTTGGTGGCTGTTAGTGGAAAGTCACACATCATGTACTGGTGTCCATCATTGAAGTACTCCACGAACATTAGTCCTCATAATCCCTCTTTCAAAGACACACAGAGACAGAGGTGG
This sequence comes from Acrocephalus scirpaceus scirpaceus, assembly GCA_910950805.1. Lineage (NCBI taxonomy): Eukaryota > Metazoa > Chordata > Aves > Passeriformes > Sylviidae > Acrocephalus > Acrocephalus scirpaceus. The sequence continues at coordinate 8,263,832 of OU383789.1, forward strand.
TTTTAAATAGCCTGTGCTCTGCCTTGTCCAAGAGCCTATGTTAAGTCACTGGCAGATGCAACATGAGGCCAGGCTCTTCAGTCCTGTTACTGTGCACCCAGTTCCCCCTCTGGCATAGTGATCCTGCCCTGTGCTCCTTGTCCTGGGCATGTGCTGCCAGCTTAAGCTGGAAACCTCCATACTGGGAAGAACTGGAAAAACAAAGCCTAAACTGGGAATTGGCAAACTGGATTGTTCCCATTCCTTGACATATGATTTCTTCAATCCCTGATAAAATTAGTCTTACCATCTCACACCAACACAAATGGAAGGAAAATGATGTTCAATGTATTTGAGGATAGGACAATGAGGAGCACTTCCTCAAAATATTGCTTCAGAAATTTTGTGGGGGTTTGAGCTCTGGAGTCAAGAAAAGGCAATTCATCTAGGCTTTCAATTTCCTTTTTTCTTTTTTTCAGTATGCTTTATCATAATCTATTATTGCTGAGGTCTAGAAAGAAGTTGTATAAGTAGCCAGGACTTTCTCCGGTGAAAACTGCTAAAATTCCCTGTAATTTGAGCAGTGCCACATCGATTGGCATGGCCTGGGCATGGTCTCTCTGGACTTCAGTGGACTTCCACTAGTATCCAAAGCAATTTTGGTTGGAGATGCACTCTGATTTGTGTATGAGGTGCCTGGCAACGTGGTAATGAGCAGCTTTATAAATAACTCTGTATTATTATCTTTATGTCTTAGTGCTAGTATTGTTATTTTTATGGTACTGTAATGTTTGTTATGGCTATTTTATGGTGTAATTTGATTAGTGTGTTACCATAATATCACATAGAAAAGGGAAGGGCATTCCTGTCATACTTCTGAACACTACCCCTTCTGTTTCCATTTGAGGAACTCAGATCCCTTTGGCGATCATTAATTGTCCCACACCATATAAGTGAACTCAAGCACAGAGAACTTAAATAATTCCCCCAAGCCCACACAACAAGTCCATGGCAAAGCTGAGAGTTAGACCTCAAGAATCTCAACTCCCTGATGTCTGTGTTAACCACTAGAAAACAATCCCATCACAGGAACAGCAGGTATAGTAGAAATGAAGATTGCCATGCAGGGTTTTTTTAGGTCAGTTGTAATTAGAACACTCAATGTTTTACAAACCCTTTAGGTTTCCTGTTTAGGACTTGATCAAACCATAAACTGCTCGTTTAAATAAGCTCCAAAAACAAAACATACTAGGAAGCTGAGGAGCAAGGAGACAACATTTAACAGGAAACTTATGTTTATTGCTCATTTGCTTTCCTTGCTGGGATGATGCCATGTACTCAGATTAAATATGCAGAGCCAAATTTATCCCTAGGGTGTAGTTTTTTTGGACTCTGAATGACATCAGGGTGAATTTGGCACATTTACACTTGAAATTATTATGGGTTTTACGAATATTTGGAATGGTGTCAAAATGTTGTGGGTTAAATTCTGTTCTCAATTCCACCAGTGCTAACACAGGTTAACACCGTTCTGATCTGGCACTGGATTTACAGCAATGTAATTCCACTGGCCCAGCCTTCAGCTGGTGTGAATTAGTTTATCTGCACTGGAATGCAGGCAGCTCAGCTGCTTTACACCAGCTAAGAATCTGACCCACATTTAAATAGAATTACTCCTAAAATACACAATAGCAAATGCAACGTGAATTAGATTCCCTGTACCTCTGATTTGCTGTGGGGAAGCACAGCTGAAGCTGGTTCTGCTGCTGTGATGTGCAACAAGCCAAGCTGGTGTCACAAACCTGAACCTCACCCCCACTTGCTCTTGTGATGCTTTGTAAGTTTTAAAATAACACTGCAGTGTTATACATGCTGTGTGTGTGTAAATTATCCCAAACTGCTGCAAATCATCATCCGTTCTCCTGTTTCAAAGCAGAGATTTGGAAGTGCTTGGTGATATTTGGGCTCAGTTCAGATATTCCAAAGCTTGGATGGATGGATTGTTTTGATTCTTTCCTTGAACTCCTTTCCCACCCCTGCTAAAAGAAACAGATCCACTCAGTTCAGTGACAGACAAGTTGGAGACAATGCGCCACTGCCCTCCCCAGTACCACCCCCCACATGCCAAATTTGCAGACATCTGCGAGCTGGAGCACGGCACTGCAGCAGGAAAGAAGTGCTGGGATGTACTGCCTTTAGCAGTCACAAACGACTGATATTAACCTCTCTTCTATGGGCCTTAACTCGCTTTATGACTGGGGGTCTTTGGTTTTATACCACTCTACAGAGGTGCCTTCGCCATGCTAAAGATTTAACTAAATTATAATGAATGATCCTCACCAGCACTGTGCCCCTAATTAGAACAAGTCGCACAGACATATTGTCTCCTTGATTTCCTCTGTTGCATTTCTCTCACTCTCTTTCTCTGCCTGAGACACATGGGTCCCATTAAACATTTAGCATTTAATGTGGTTCCCTTAAATGACTTCTCAAGTTTTCAAGTTCCATTTAGAATTGTATGTTACTCTCCTGACTGTGGTTTTGATTTTGTTATGTTTCATGCATTTAGCCAAAGCAACTGCTCTTCTCTCCCCTCTAGTGGGGAGCAGCTTGGGTCAGTGGAAGCTTGTGTTTTTGTACATTTTGTAGTCATCCATACAAATCTTTACATTTATGTATAAAACAAGGAGATTGAGGAAAACAGCTCCTCTTGATTGGTAAACACAAGTGTGGTGATTGTGTGATGTTCTTTCAGTGCAGTGCAGTTGATTTGTCAATGAAAACAAAGCATCTTTTAGTTTTCTGTCGTATTTCCATCAAGCTCTCTTTGTAAGTGGTTCTGTAATACACAGAGTTTCTTATTAATCTTTACATATATTCAATCTAAATAGAAATGATTGACATTTTTGTTTTGTAACATCTGGTAAGATGTACAATGTGTATTATCCCCACTGAGTATTGCTGTTGTACATCTGGAGTGCTGAAGGACAGAGATTTTGTTGTTGGCTGCATTGTCTCTAATATACTTCCTCAGTAGCTGCTACAATGAGAATTCCAAATTGTCCTTTCCAAGAATATCGAGTCAAGTTCAAGGTCTGGACCCTAATCCTCAAGGTATTTTGTGGCCTGTGCCCAAGGTGTTTCATAAATCTTGTCTGTGCTTGTCTTAAAGCTTGTCTGTACCACGGTAGTTATCCCATTTCAGATCTATGCCTGGATAATTATTTTGGAATAAGAATTCCTTATTTCCCCCACTCTTTCCCCATTTAGCTTATGTTCCTCTGAAAATGGGACATACTTTTTTGAAGGAAAAGGTCATTCTTAATCCAAGATAAACATTTCTTTCCAAATAGTATCATTAACAGTAAAGAATACTATAATAGCATAACTTTGCAATGGATTTCTGTGCTTCTGGTTACATAAGTGGCGCTATATGAAGGACCCATGTCTATAAAGCTGTTGACTTTCTCAGCACCAGATTAACCCTGGTTGCTGTGTTAGGATTGTGAATCTAGAAGCATATTGCTTCTTGTTAAAGGCATTGATACCCTAGTCCTGATCCCATTGTTGCAGTATTTCAATGGTGGATTGTGACAAGCAACAATGAAAACATAAGATGTAATTTCAATGACAATATCTTGCTGCTTAGAGGCCTCAGATGTGAAATCAGCTAAGATTTAATTATGGTGACTTACTAACACTGCTTGTTCTTTAGGTAATTCTTAAAAGTTTCTGTGATGTATTGGCTTGCAGGGTTAAGCAACAAGAAGCTTGACATTTATCTCTGGTGCTGAGATTTAGGTTTCATGAACAGTTAAGCCTCCGTCTGGAGTGCTGATGTGTTCTGTGATGGGGGACTTGGCTTGTTAGTAACATTAGCAGATTTGTGAGTCCTCCAACATGTCCATGGATAATTGTGTTTCAGCCTTGTGTTCTTTACTATATTCTGCTGTCTGATAATGGGTGACAGAGGAGATAAGAGGAGGAAACGTGCCAGGAAGATTTCATTCAGTCTTGTACACTCTACCTGCAGCTGCTGTTTCCTCTGAGGTGGTGGCTAGCTTGGCGTCTTCTGCTTTAAAGCAGAGAAAGCCAGGATTGATGACAGTCTCTTTAAGGCTTTTCTTACCAGCCCCTTCTGGAGACTGCTGCAAAGAGATATCACAGGTCTAGGAGCTGTTTCTGGAATCATTCTTCTTGCCATAATGCAAATGGGCAGCTTTTGTTTCTATTGCAGCAATTATCACTGTTTACATTAATTAAAGCTCTTTGAAACTCTTCTTGACAGAGCAGTTTTCTATTGATAAATGCAGTTGCAGTAAAATTGAAATGTTTCTCCAGGGAAGGCATCAGTTTGGAAAAATTTTCCCCAGGAAAGTTAAAAAGAAGCACCTTGGCTTTTTTTGAGAGGAGTCTTACAGAGTTGAAGTATTTTGGTTTGACTCCATAATTTTAATTGATGTCTAGATTTTCATTTTTATACTCAGGTTACAAAGATAGGTATTTAATACCATAAAGTTGCATTAATAGATTTCATTGTTTCTACATGATTGTAATAAAAAGTGTAGTTAATTCTGAAACTTGGAAAGTCTTAGAAATGCTGGGTTGTGGAGGAAAACTGAAATTTTAATTGAGAATGAAAAAAATTCTAAATGCTGAAATTTCCTATTAAAAGAAATGCTGGTTTCTGAATAGTTCATGTAGCAAATGCAGACATTAATTTCTCTAGCTGATCTTTTAATTCTTCATGGCTCTGCAGCCTCTGAAAAAAAACTTGTATTGCATGAGAGCCATTCCTCAGAAAATATTATGATAAATATTTGCCTTTCGAAACTATTGAGTCACATTTCTTCATCTTCCCAGGAAGATAGCCCTGTTTCCTACAGACCTTTTCTCACAATACTGATCCTTTAATTTATATAAATCCCTCGTGACTGCCGCTACTGTCTTTGCAATATATTATAATCACAGCTGTGATTATAAGCACTGATGTTAGGGTAGAGATAGTTTTCTTCTATGAATTTTAAAAGGTGACATTTTAATTTATGAATTAAAAAAAAGGTGAGAAGCCAATATCCAGGCTCTCAAAGACTTTTACACTGTTTTGGCTCTGACTTGCTCTATCATGGTCCCCCTGTATGATCTCTGGTGAGAAATTAACAGTCTTAATTTCCCTGAGCTCTTTGTGGTGACTTTCTAGCAGAAGCTCTGTGCCTCTCACCAACAACAGCCAGTGCTGAAAAATCATGACACATGTAATTTAAAGGGCTGAAAATAAAGGAGGCAAAGCACAACCAACAAAATGCCATGCCTTTGATTTAATAAAGAGATAATCCTCTTTCTATTAACTACGATAATAATGACTCACCAGTAGTAAATGAAGAAATACACACAGAATGGCATCATGTGAACAGGACAGTGTCTGTGGGACTTAAAACGAAGAGGATTATTCCAATATATCAGTTCTGAGTCTAAAACTGGCAAGGATGGATCTGGAGTAAAATTTAACATTAGAAATGTTTATTGAAGCACTAACATGAGAAAGGAATTATATAACTGAAGTTGTTAAAAACAATAAGCTCCTATTTCAAAAGCTTTAATTTCGTTAAAATAATATACGCCCAGCTAGACATAAGGCTGTAATTCTATTGAGTCATTCCAATGACATCAGCAACCACAAGAGGGGATATGCTGTGGCTTATTGATGTCTGCAAACCACACCCCATCCTTCAGATGGAATTACAGCCTCCATCTTTCCATCTTATGCTGGAGGCCAGAGCTTCATCTGGCTCTTCATGCAGAAGAAATTGCCCTCAAGGCCGTGGAGTTGTTCTGGACTGACACTGGTGGAAGGAAGAGAAGTTACAGCACTGGTGCCTCATAGTTCTCAATTTCCAGGCCTCCTGCCTCTAGGCAGCCCATCAATGTACTTTATCACACAAGAGATTCCAAGTCCTTCACATAGATCACAGATTATTTAAAACAAATTACAAACAGGAGCAAATTAATGTTTTGTTTATAAGGCCTTCTTCAGAAGATTTTTACAGACAAATGTCTTGCTTAAGTTGATTTTGTTGGTCTGGATTGTCCTTGATTACCCCAAAGATTGCCTTGCTTGCATGGAGAGGGAGCTGGGGAGTAGCTGGAAGTAGCTACTTTGTCTAACTTAGGACTAAAATGGTTGTCTTATTGAATTCTGAGCAGAGAGAGGTTCCTAAAGAGAATGATATAGAGCAAAAGCTGAGTAAAATGCAGATGAGATGTTCAAGCTATGAGTTGCATATCAGGAACAGGTGACAACTGACTCCTGTGCCGCAGTGCAGCCTTTGAGAGGTTTCTCTGCAACTCTGGTGGCCCTAGTGGTGGTACAGGTGAGTAGGATGCACACCTGAACCTGGGCCCACAAAATGCTTCTGAAGAATCTTGTAGCCCACCTATTTCTCTATCAGAAAGTGCAGATGGAATCACTTGTGTGTTCCTTAGATAACTGCGCTAGATACCAGTTGAGGTTTACTTATACTAGGCTTAGAGTTAATCTTTTATTATAACAAGTAGGGAAGCACTATTTAGATCTAAACGGCCAAAGCTCTTTCCATTTATTATTCTTGTATTTGGAAACTAAATCCTGAATATCTATTTCTGGTAAAGTGAATTGCAGTGGGGAGCAGAAAAATAACTGGAAAGTCAATGAGATTCACAGTGGTGCCACTAAGGCCGTGTCCAGTGAGCCCTGCTGGTGTCACAGCAGTGCTGGGGGGAGGACCTGCCCTGCTCCATGACACAGAGGATGCTGATAGGGTATCTTACATGAGGCATTGGAAATATTCTGCAATCTGTTTCCCACCCCAGTCCAAAGGAGCCCAGATTTGGTGACTTTCCAGGCACGTTGCAAAAGACATCCATTGTCAGATACCCGGAGAGGGTGAGGACACGGCTCTGCTTCTCTGCCCTGGGAGCAGGGTTGAAATGCTGGGGAGCTAATATGTGGTTAATTAGTCTGTGCTGAGACTCCTGGGCAGACAACTTGATTACCTGAAAACTAAATAGCAAATGTATACACACCGATCAGGGAAACTATAATAAGGACTTCCACCTATTGTTTGGAATAGGAACAATTTTACACTTGGGACAGAAGGAATTGTTTATAAAATACATCAGAGTCTGTATTTTCCCTGTGTTTCTCTTGTCCTCCCAGCCCACCTCTTCTCATTGAATATAGAAATATTTTATCATTCAAAGAGCTGATTTCTTCATTTGGATATTGGTCTTTGATAACAAGTTTCTAAATGCTTGCTTAAATTTGCTCTGCTGCAGATTGCAGTCCTAGACGAAACCACATCAGTAAAAAGGCGGATAAATAAATGGACAGGGAAGATGATGTTTTGGAGCAGAGCTGTAAAACTTCTAAGTAGGGTCATTTTTCTAATTATAGGATGGTGAGGCTGAAGACTCCAGTGCCCAGGCAAAGGATGAAAAAACCTATCCAACTGAATAAATAAATCTCTTAAAGAAAAGATAGTTGTCTGCCAAGAAACCTAATATGAAATGTTGAAAGTGCAGTTCTGAAAAAAATTTAATTGGAGATATAATCCTAAGAATATGTAAATAGACTTTCCATTTCTTAACTCAAAGGAGAAACAGATGCCAGTTCTAAGATCTGAGATCAAATATGAAAAGTACTGAGGCCTCTAAATGTCACTTTAAATGTATATAATTATATTCTTATCTTGCTAAGAGGTTGGCCAGTAGTTTTTCAGTGAAAGGTATAAACTCTTTGGATATATTTTACAGCAAATGGTTCAGTTGTCTACTCTAAGTGCAGTAAAATTCAAACACCTAGATTTTAAAATGTAATTTAAAAATTTAAGTGGCCTTACAACAAAACAGCGATGTGTCAGTTTTGACTAGCCAGTGTTCTGGTGCTCTTTATTTGGGTCCTGCTGATTGGGGATCCAGTGTCTTTTTAGTGTTTGGGTGCCCCTACAGTAAAAATTTCAGTGATGGTTTGTGGACTTGATTATGATGTCAGTTGCAGATGGATCAGTGAATTTGGGCAAAATAAATAAACCCATTTTTATTCATTCAAGGGACCACTACTCAACAGAATGCTAGCCTTACAAACAATGGACAAAAGTTCCATAGGACTGGAGGTGAGTCATTCAATTCCATCTGGTTTTCGCCTCCCTGACTTTGGTAGGGACCACCCAGGAAAACAATGAATCATAGAGTAGGAATTAATGTAGGCAGAGGGGATGGCTCAGTTATTGCCTGAAAATGCAATTATTCATTTGCATGAGGACATTATATAATTTTTAAAAAATTAGTATAGTCCACTATGCCTTCATCAGCTACCAACAGACTGAGACACAGGGGTTTATTTTGTTTGTCTGGGGCAACCACTCTGACTGTAATTCTACTGAAAGTCAAGACATAAAATGATTGTGACATTTCTGATCCAGCAGGAATTTGTAAGTACCAGAAAACTCAAGCAACTTTCATTCCACAAGTCATAGCTTCAGGTAGGAGGCTTGGTCCTGGGCTGATTTTGTTCAGTTTTGATTACTGCAATAAATCTGCAATTAAACTGAGTTTTCCAACACTGAGTTTCCAGTGATGCCAGGCTAGATTTATGGTTCTGGGAACAAATCATACAGTTTTGCAGAGATTGTGGTGTTGCCATAGAATCATAGACCTAAAGAGTCTGGTTCAGTCTCTCTGCTTGCTCTAAACAAAATGAGCTCCACCTAAATCCCTTCTAATCTTGGCTTGTCTGGCCTGTTTTAGAGACAAGTAATGGTGATTTTCCCTCAATGTTCATAGAAAAGCACCTAGAAAATGGAAATTACTCAGACCAGCTCCTTTGGTATACCCAGTGTACCTCATGTTAAGTGTCTGTGACCCATACACAATGAAACCAGATCTTTCTTGGATTAAATGTTTCCATTTTGCTGTTCAAAAAAAAACTTAAATGAAACTGTTTATACAAAATGATGGGGCTGAAAAATGGTTTCAATAAGTTAGTTTCCCTTATCTTGGAGAAAATCTTGATTTAAAGCTTAGAAAAGTCAGTACTTTCTAGTTTTTCCAAAGAAATGTCCTACTGTTATGAAATTATGACAAAATGCAGAATTCCTCAAAACTGAAGTTTTCCAAGCACGAAGGTCAGCGTGGTGCTAGAAGGGGAATTTTATACAGTTTCCTCTCCCCATCTCTGTTCTACTGGATGTGCTCTTCTTTCATGCTTCAAAGCTGCTTCAGAAGGACAAGGAAAGAAATGGTGAGCGAATGTCACTGTCGATAAAGCCAACAGGAAACTTTCCCATTGCCTTCTGTTCACTCTGTAGCAGACATGAACAGAAAATCTAAGGAGGATCAAGGGTTCCTCATTCTCTCGGGCTCCCCTTTGTGGCCTTGTTACAAAGCTCTGTCCAAAGCCAGACAGAAGCCTTGCCCAGAGCCACTCCTGCCTCCACTCACGCTCCTCTGTGCTAAACCTCTGTAAATCCTCACCATCTTCCCAGCGTGGTGCTCCACTGCTGACTGTCCTCTTTGGAATTAACAACAAATGTTTAGCCTGGCCAGCAGAATATCTGGGAGGGGGTTTTATTCCTGTGGGGACAGTAGTGCTGGCCCTGGTTCAGCGGCACCGGGGCCAGCACAGACGGGTTGGCATCCCTGCAAAAGCATCACCTTTGCCTTTGCTGTCTGCCTCCACACTCAGATCTCCCACACGGTTCTGGAATGTGCCTCTTGTCTGCTACCCGGCTGGCTTGGGAGGTTTTGAAAAGGTTTAATTTAGCTCTCATTTGAGTCCCTTTGCACTGCCAAAAAAATCTGAACTTTGGTTCCAAGCAGAGCTTAGGAATCCTGAATCCCAGGAGAAGAGAGGAGGAGAAGCTGAGCATTTTAAAGGAGAGAGAAAGAGATGATACCAGATAACTTTTTTTTTCCCTTTTTCGTGTTTAAAAGGACAGGGGGTTTGTGTTCTCATCCCCATCGCGCTGTGATGGAAGGTGAGTGACCAGCCCCAAAGTTTGGGTAACAGCGACACCCCGTGGTCAGCGGGAGCCGCCTGGCTGCCGTGGCCTCGGTGGCTTTTGTACTTTGTAGGTGACAATTCTCTAGTTTATACTTTGAAGGTGACAGTTCTCTGGCTTATCCCTCTCTGCCGTGCGGGGATGTGCCAGGCTGCGTCTGAGGAGCTCACAGCAGCCTCTGCTGCGTGGCAAACCCGGGAGCTCCGGCTATGGCTGGGGATGGAGGAGTCCCGGGTTATTCCCAAGTGCTGGAATGTCTCTGTTGTGCCTTTGTCTGGGAGCTCAGGGTGTCACCTGTGGGAGAGAGAGCTGGCACAGGTGGGATGCCCAAGGCTCAGGTGGGCAGCAAGGGCCTGAGACATCAGCCGTGTGAATCTCATTCCATTGTGCCACAACAGCTGTGAGCACATTTATACAGAACAGCTGTGAGCAGTGTCTGGCCTCCACAACTGCAGAGCAGAATCAAATTTATGGCTTCATGGACAAAGCAGGGACCACTGTCTGGCCTGGTGTAAATCACCATCACTCAGCTGAAATCAATACAGTGCCGGAATATCTTGTGGTGTTATTGGAAGTCAGGCAATATTTGGTGCATTGCTTAGAGCCCCAAGTCCTGTCTCACGTGGATGCATAAAAATCTCAGCTTTCATTTCCAAAAAGCTTTGTACTTGTGGGGAAAAACTTGATAATGTGACCCAAGCACTCTGTGAGGATTTAAATACCTGAAGGCAGATGGAACAACAACAAAAAAATATATAAAAAGGAGAAGAAATCCACATGAGTTCTCTGCTACACTTTCAAACTTTCAAAATAGCCTCATTACTCTGGAGGCCCTGGTGGCTTCTCTATTAGCTGGGTTGAAATTAAATTTAACCATCTTCAGTGTCTTAGGATTTGACCTAAATTTCCTTAATACAATAGCATGGGTATGGTAATAAATTCTTCCCATTTCCTATTAATCATCCATTTTTAGACCCCTTTTCCCCCTTTTCAGGGATTTTAGTCTATTTCCAACTAAAACACAGCATCTGTGATCTCACTAGCTCAGAAAGAGCCAAGGCTTGTAAGTTTGTAGCCATTGATAGTTTTTCATGCCATCCCAATAATTAGACATACAAGACAGTTCATGTGCATATGTAAGGAATAATTACACAAAGTAGCAGTCACAGGAACCACATTTTGGGGAAGGTATTTTTTTTCCTGTCTGGGATCTGTGGCAGGCACTTTAGCAGCTGTCAGAGAGAACTCTGAGGAGCCTCAGAAGATCAGCAATGGGACATTTCCAATGATCTTGTTGACCACACGTGTCAAACATAATCAGGCTAACACACCAAGCAGTGAGCTGCATGGAGCTGCCAGCTTGCTCCAAACTATCAGCCACAGGGTGAGTTCTGCAGCCTGTTCAGCAGCCAGTGGGGCCCCTGAGACAGGAGTGGCTGCTAGGGAGGATGCACAGGAGGATTTCTCCTAAGAGTTCTGTATTGCTGCTCATGAGTCTACTCATAGCTGCAGGCCAAGTTATGATGGAAAGAGCAAGAATAGAGGCATTTGTATTCTAGGGAGTAGTTTCACTGTGAAAGTTATTCATGCACGATAGCAAAGGACACCGGTGGCCAAGGACTGTCAGGTTTTCAAGCCGACTGCAGTGAGGGATGTGGAGGTGCCACTGATGCTTACACTGGAGATCTTGGGCAGCTGGGGACCAAAATGCCAGGCACGTCCGAATGGTGGCTGAGTAGAAAATACAAAAATCTCAACTTGCACCAGAGAAATGTTAATCATCATGAAGATCTCTCCCACCATGGAATGTAGATTGCAAGGATCCAATTTACAAATGAATATTGGAACTGTACTTCAAACTTTTAGACTATCTGATATAAACCATACTATGCAAATTTACAGTTTATACTTTGCTGAGACTTGTATCCCTGTTACTGACCACTTCCAGATGTGAGAAATGTTACTGATCTTTTGCAAGTGGTATAAACTCAGATTATGTGACATATACTGTAGGAAGGTGAAGTGCTGTAACAATCTGGATGAAAAAGGGAGCAGAGTAAATATCTGGGGAGGAAGGGAAACGGGATGGGTGTGTGGAATAATTGAACTATCCTCAAAGATCTTTACTTAGTTTTGAAATGAAGATCCCTCAGCCTGAATCTGTTCTATTACAACGATGTAAATAATTACTTAGGAGACTTGTAGTGATATAAGGTGGAAGTAATTAAAAGGAGAATTTGACTTGCTTGATGGATAAAGAGGCCCAAAGTTTCAAAGGAGCAGGTAACAGTACTTTTTTATTTCCATGTCACTCTTCATTTGAAGTTCTTGTGTGCTCACAAATAGTAATTAAGCTTCAGGATAGCTACTTTACAGATTACCAGAATAAGGTGTGGGGAGATTAAACAATTTGTCTAGATTGACAGAGTGAGTGAAAGCACAGGGAAAAGCAGGAAAACATCCTACTTTCCTTTGCAGGAATGCAGTGACCAAAGTGCTGCCCAACACTGAAAATCCATTATTTGCTGAATCAGCATCCAATGGAATTGACAGACTGGTGCTATTCTGCATATATCTTATGCATTAAATTAGTTATTGATTTCATCTTCCAGGATTATATTAAGATTGGCAAATAGGCCATCAGAGACCTGAAATGCTTGTATTGGTACACTCAGCTATTGCACATCTCCACCAGTTCTCAACAGCACTCAGTGCCTCTAGCTGGGTGACCTCAACTCATGTTTTATGAAGAGGAGAGTAGGAAGAGTATTCTGAGAAGGGGGCCAAGCTATCACAGTTTTAGCTCCATAGCCCAGATGCTGCATAAATACCATGCACAGCTCATGCTTCATTAACTTTTTTGTAGATTAATCCATGTTTGCGTGGAAATCCATGATTAATCCATGTTTGTCTGCACTGATCCCATGGATTCCACAGACACCATGCAGCTGACGGCTGGATGATCCCACCCCATTAGCAGTTCTGGGAGCCATAGGATGGGAGCTGGCCAGCAGGTACATGCACATGGATGTAGAAAAGGTACAGACATGTGACTTCCCTCTTGCCCTACTCAGAAGAGGTCCAGTTCTGCAAAGTCATTGTAAATCACCATTCTGCTCTGGCTGAATATCCCACTTCATTCCCGCTGCCCTGAACACCTGACTTGGAGTGCTGTCACACCTAACTAAAGCTAGGTGGGTAAAAAATTATTTGACTTCCAGTGTAGCTAAACATCTTAAATTCATGCTGGGGCCAGATCTTGAGCTGCTGTATTTCAGCAAAGATGTTATTTTATATCTGCTGAAGATATAGGTTCTGGTTTTTGTTTACCCAGAAAACAGCTTCCAAAAAAGCCTGGGAATATAATATGCTGGGAATTCTTCACAGACTGTTTTTCCATTAGAACTGGCTGCCAGCCTGCTAAGGAGGCTGTCTGACATCAGGTATATCTTTCCTAGGAAGTCTCTGTTATCTGATACTGGTATTATTTTTGTGCCAATGATTGAATTAAACTATTTAGTTCTTATTTCAAAATGAAATCGTTCTAATGTAAAAGCCCTGGATGGATAATATACTTTAATTCAGCTGGCCAAAACCACTTCTTTTTTTTTAAACAAATTAACCTAAAATTGAAACGAAAGTTTTGACTGTCAAGAAAGTGTAGTCCAAAATAGCTCACAAGTTACAGAGAGCTAATCAGGCAGATGTCTGAGACAGTGGAAGTAAATACTGATCTCATTCACACTGCTCTGAACTGAGAGCTATATGATGAAAGTCCTAGGAACCCCTTTGATCAGCTCCAGGCTGAGCTCATAATCACCAGCTATGGAACAGCAGCATTTGGCTGCAAATTAAATCTCACATCTTCTCTGTAAGAAAGCACCCTGTGCCACTGCAGCAGGGACTTCAGCAGCAAGGAGTATTTGGGGATTGTTTTTTGTCACTGACCAAAGTTGAGGGGAGAGTGATGAGGTGTTAGGCTGAGACACCTCAAAGGAACTGATTTTTGGAAATTCTCAAACTATCAGACTGTTCTCAGGGCTGGCCCAGTTAGGCACCCCATAACAGGCATGCAAAATCACTAGTCCCTTTTTAAAACCATCAGTCTTCATCTGCCTAGCAGGCAGATTGGAAAATCAGGCTAATGTAGAAATATTAACTGTGAAAAGCCTTGAAAGTTCTACAAATCTAAAAAAGGTACTTATTGGTGCCTGTAAAATTTGTGTGTATAGTGCAGGATTTCTTCTTCCACCGAGCAGTAGAACATGCTGTCCTTAGCTCCCATGCCCATGAAACTGTTAATATGCTGTATTTATGAATAGCTATTAGAAAAAGTGAACTGTCTTTGCAGTTTTGGTGCTCCGCCAGCCTGCCCACTTGCCCTTATTCTCCTAGAACTGCTGCTGACTGTGCTGTGTTGCTCTTGAGGATGAATTAAGGCAGAGAAGGAAATATTTCTGATAATGATGCAAACTGAAAAGGGCTTGGTTTGCTTTAGAACACTGGTCTAGGTTGTTTGGGAACCAGCCCAAATGGGCTTGAGCCACTCATACAGATCGGTTTACACAAATTGCTCTCAGTGGCACCTCCTAACAGGCCTAATTACCATCAGAGAGATAATTTATTAGATATTTGACTTCACTTTGCAGTTACAGACCATGTAAATAACAGTTACCCTGGAAACATGTTAAGAGTGACTGTGGCACGTTAATACGACTCCACTGTACTTTCAGATGGATTCTAGGAACATGTAAAAAGGTGTTGGAAAATCCACTGCTGGAACTGAATACACTGTGATACATTTATTCAGGAGTTGGATTTTGTTCATTTCGGGCTCTTTTACCTCCTCCCACTCGTTCTACCTGTGATTCTCATCCTGGCATTCTAATGAGCACTGTAAAAATTCACGTGTTGGCTTTGAAAAGCAAAATTATTCTACCCATCTGTGATGATATTAATGTCTACTAAAAACTAATGAAATGAGTGGCGTTATGATGTCAGGAAGAGCAGAGCCAAAGGTGGTTTTCTGAACGCAGACTCTTCATGAATCTCCCCAGACTGCCCAGCAGTCAAGGAGATTATATTCTCAACTGTTAAAGCTGTTTACACATACCAACCAGCACTGACTGCCTCTTTGTGGCAAGTTGTTTACATGAATTTATTTTGGGAAAATTCCATTAGACGGGACCAAGATTTCTTCATAAATCATTGAATTTAGCTTGTGTACTGATAAAATCTGGTTAGTCATTTATTCTTCTGACCAGCGTTTAGTTATGAGTGTTCATTATTTGTAAAGAGCAGCTTACATGGGTAATATAAAAATAATGGATTTCCTATGGCTGTTTTCACTGGTGGATATTTTACTCTGCTGGGAAAGATGTATTAGAAAATCACCCTCCTTACCAATTCAGCCAATAAAACAAAGGACTCATTAACTGGAGTCACAGATCTAATGTATGCTCTGAATTTTGCTAATTTAGCCAGCAAAAATCTCCCAGTGAGACACTGAAACTGCTTTGAAAGTGGTCCTGCAGATCTGATTGCTGTAGTCTGTGGCTGTGTCCTCTGGAGCAGGGGGGATCTGGCTGGGATATTGCTACTGCTGCTGCAGTTCTTTGAGTAGAAGGAGTCAATGCTGTTGGATGGGGCTGCAACACCCTTATTTCACACACCAGCACAGAGTTTTCACAAAGTACCATTTACCACATCGCAGGCATATACAGTTTGGGCGGACACAAAATTCATTCCTTAGTTTTGAACAGAAACTTACTTTAGCTCTGCAATTTCAGGTGAATCCACAAAATGTCTTAAAAAGCAACTCTCTCAAAATTGTGTCATTTATAAAGCATTTTAAAAGCATTATTTTAAAGCATTATTTTTTTTCTGCTGATTTAAAACTTCTTTACTAGCATTTGCTGCTTATATAGCAATAGATCATCACTATGCATTTTAAAAAGGCCTAAAAAGCAAAGCTGGGATCTAGACATCAGTTTTCATACAAACTTCTGGCAGGACCAGGATTCTGATTTCTTCATTTCAAGCAAATGGACCAAGGTCAGATTCTTTGTCAGTACAACTGGAATAACTTTTTTATAACTGTCTGCATCAGTTTACACTAACGTGGAATTTGACACATTGCCATCAAATGGAAGGTGGCTTTTCATCCTCTAAATTCACACAGACACATTAATCCAGCACTGAGGTTTGGCATAATCTTTAATTTTATATAGCACATTTCTTCTCCAAGTGCCTCACAAATATCACCCAAACACAGCCATGTCTGGTAGGGAAGTTAGAGACATTCCTCACTGCTCACCAAAGAACGCAACTTAACGCCTCCTTTTATTAAAAATAACATTAATTCAGAGAGCCACAGTTTCAATTGTGTTGGAAATATTCAGTCACTCAGACTGAACAGCATGAAGCTCGGTTAATGAGGTGTTTAGCTGCTCCTTCCAGAGCAGCTCCTTCTGTACCTCTGCTTCAGGGAGTCTCTGTGTCTCTTGGATGATTCCAGATCTTTACATTGAGTTAATAATTTGCAGGTCATCTTCAGAAGTTTGCTTATTGTAATGCCCAGTTTCCAAAGGACAAATGGATTACACCTCCTGCAAACAAGGCTGTTGCCACTAAATGATAGTAAACTGCTGGCAGTAATGCTCAAGGGCAAGCAATATTTTATTGTGGAAGAAATATTTCTGGTGAATATTAGACATTTTCTATCTCATCTAGTGAATATCTTCTTCTACAAGTTTGTATCTTCACCTTCACCAGGAAACCTAATAGGCAAGTTATTGTGTCTGCTTCTATATCTGAGTCTTAAAGCAGGACCATCTTTCCGTGTACAAATAACTCAGATGGAGATTCAAGTCGTCCTCCTGAGACAGAGAAATAAGCACAAAATCCTGCTTTCTAGACCAAAGGAAAAGGTCAGGACAGCACAGGTGGTTTATAAGTTAGTCTCTGGATTAATTAAGTCAAATAAGAGGATTTAAGACAGACTAGCAGAATTGGAGCCTGGATGTTTGTTACCTATGCAGGTGACAGAAAAATGTATAAACAACCCTTGAGTTCCAGTAAGTTCCTTCCTCACACAGCAGGCTGTGGATGCTGATTTTAGGGCTGCACTTTACGTTTGCAGAGGCAGTGGCATCAGTGGATATTAGAAAATGGAAAATGACTTCCACACATGCAGGTCCAAGTGGAGACATTCCCCTTGCTGGACTGCAAGCTGCCATACACTGCTGATGTTCAGAAGGACTTCCCGTTTGCAAGCAACAGCTTTATTTCCCAGCTTGGGGTCCTCTTAGCAAGGACTCTCTTAGCAATCTTTCCCTGAGAAATACACAGGATCATCATATCTCCCAGCCAGCTCAGCCCTAAACTCTGCTTGTTTGGCCCAACCAACTTTTGGAGCTCACCAGCCACATGAAATGCATTGGAGCATCCCTGGAAAAGCAGATGTGGCTGAGGCTGAGCTTGGATGTGAATTGGACTCCAAAAGAGAAACTTCTCACTTAGGACACTGTGGGAAGTCCTTGAGCAGCAACAAGCTTCAGGCCAAGCAGTGACTTAATTTTTTTTTAAAATCCCCTTATTGATTATTTGCTTTTAAAAAAGGATTCTCAGACCCAGTCCTCCTGAAAGCACTGAAGGGATCCAGGGCAGTGTGGGCAGGATCTACATGAGTGCCTCCGCAGAGCTTTGCCAATGCACTTTTGTCCTGGCCAATGCCTTCTTTTCCAACCCTTGGCCTCTCCAAGGCAGACACTACCAAGTCAGGAGGAACTGAGATGTATTATTAGGTGGTTTGGAGCTGTGGATCTTTGCCTGCAGAAAATGCTGTGCTTGCCTTCTCCCTGATCCAAGGCTGCGCTTCTTGCTGGGCTTCCAGAGGCAGAAAGTGGAGCAAGGCTCAGTGTGACTAATAGGGAGAGGAAATGGTGAAGGGCCATGTTCACACCACTCACCCAAATACACCCTGTGGCAAGGATCCTGCCTGAGATTTCCAAGGGATGTTCTGCTTTCTACAGCATTGGGAAATTCTGTGGCTCCATCCTGTCCTGGGGATAAGGATTCCCTTTGCTTGCTAAATGTGGTGACCTGTATCTATATTTAAGTTGCTGTGCTGTTCTCCACGGTGTCCAAAGTAAATCCCAAAGAGCAAGGAGGACAATTGTGGCCTTCCCTAGGGCTGGGAGGTCGAGGAGATCCTGCCTGTTCTTTCCCTGACAATGCACATGTGCAGGGGCCTGCTCTCTCCAGGTGCTGGATAGGGGCTCAGAGGCAGCGTGTCCAGTGACCCCAAATCCAGAGAACTTTGGGTTCTGCCTGACTTTCTGTATGACTTTGGGAAAACTCCTTGGCATGTCCACTTCTCTTCACCTTTTTTGCCTTTTACACAATCTTTAGGGATATAATTGCTTGTACTAAAGAGGGGCTACAATGTTAGGAATGCTGAGCCATTAGAGGTCATGCTCTTCAAGGTGGAAAATCTCACACTGAAATGAGTAAATCCAGAAACTGGGACAGTTTGATGTTTCACCCAATAGATAACTTTTAACTGATTAAAATTACAAGATTAGGGAAAACTTTAGCTTCCTGTAAAACAACCAGAGTAAAGATAAGGAATTAGAGAAAGGCTATCTATCAAAACAAAAACACAAACAAAACAAAAACAAACAAAACAAACAAAAACCCAACCAAAACTGAACTCACAGAAAACAGATTCCCCTATGGCTAGACTCAAGCTATAAAATAGATTTTTTTTTCCCCCTTCACAAATCATTTAAACATAAGTAAGAAATCAGTAACTCCCTCTTCAGAGGCACCCTAAGGAATAAAAATGCAGTGAATCATGGGTATTTTATTACTCGTCTGTGTGTCTATCTGATGGCAAGCATCAATGGCTTAACTTACACAGGGTGCCCAGGGGGATAAAAGAATGCAGGGAATAGCTTACTAGTTTCTGTGTCTGTCTAGTGGCAGAAATCCATGTTTTCTTATAGAAGACACTGTGGTAATGCATGGGCAGCCTTTCAGTGTGTGTGTGTGCCTGGCTTTCTGGTGGCCAGGCACAAAGTGGGATTGAAATGTTGCCACTCAATCACGGCTGCTGTGCCAGCAAGGCACGATTTTGGGCTCAGCCCCTCGCAGCAGAGGCAGAAATGTTTGCCAGGCAGGTCTGTAAGGGGAGCCAAGGACAAGCTTAGGAGACTGAGAATGCTGGGGTGAATAACCAGAGTTTAATAATAGAAACAGATATTGATACAGGAGTTTGTTCTGACATGTGGGATGGGAATAGAGGTAAAAAGAATCTTCTCAGGCACTGGTTGATGCTCTGGTTTTGAGTGGCAGTGCAATAAAGCAAAAAACACCAGTGTTAGTGCAGATCACTGGTTTCTAAGCTGCTTCTGCATGAATGTTGACAGCATTGCAAACCAGTAGGTCCCAATATTTGACTCCCCATGTTGCCTGAACCTCACAGACAAGAATAGGGAGCCAGGGAGGGCCAGAGCCAGCCAGTCCCAAAGGAAGAAATTTTTTATCCATAATGCTGAGCGATCTGTTAAAGGGCTTATCTCTGAAAATGGGTTTATTTTACTTGCACATGCTTTCAAGAGGGACTGTCTGGCAGGCCATGAGCATCATCCAGGGATCTCTCCATAAATTCTATCTGAGCTTTAGTACTTTGTACAGAAAGGTAACCATGTTATATCTACACTGAGGTGTAGATATACACACCTGAGTATCTACAAAGGGAAGATTAAAGATATGCAGGGTAATTTTAAATAGCTGATGGGGACAGAGATCCATCCAACTGCACTCAGCATGGGATCATTTGCCCAACCAGCACTACTGTGCCTTTCTCCTGCTGGACTCCTTTTGCTCTGTGAGCTCAGTGATTTCCAAAAGGGGCTCCTGTCTCTGCTTTACATCTCAGTGTGACACCCAGACATGCACCAAGTCTTGATTTAAAGACTGTAAGGAACAGGAATCTTGCTCATCCCTAGATAAGATACCACAGTGATGAACTGCCCTCATTGTTAAATTTGTGCATGTTATTTCTTGGTATAGACAAAGTCCCTAATGTTGACATTCTGATCTTAAAGGGAAGGGGTTTCTAGAGACCATGGCTGGTGCTCTTAAATATCTTGGCTGCTCTTCCAAAGACTGACGATTTTTTCTGATAATAGCAGTGCTCCGTGGTCTAGGCAAGAATAGCTTTTTTCTCCTTACTTTGGTCCATGCTTCTATTCATCATTTCCTTATAGCAAAACATAATTTAAAAAATAAGCCATATAAAATTTTGTTCCTCTAGTGATTTATTTTACTTTCCTGGTGTCTGGAGACATGATGTACTCCCATCCTCTCAGAATAGTTATTAGCATCTGGCCTGGCCATTTCTTGTGGAAAATCATAAAAACGTTTGGTGAGCAAAAGAGAGATGCTAAGTGCTTTGGTGGTCTGATCAGGGAGGGTATTTAGGAAAACTGCATATATTGTTTTGAATTAAATGAGTGAGCTGTAGCCTTTTCTGGTGGCAGAGAGACACAAACTGCAGCAGAGTTTTGTGTTTTTCTTCTCAATCATTCTTTTCACTTATAACGTCTGAATGTTTTGTATTAAATTCCTCACTGGAATGTTTTCAGTTTTAAATAACTTGCGGTGTTTTGGTGAAACGTAAATAAGCATCCTGACAAGGCAACCACTGGAGTAGCCAAGGGCAGCTGAAATTTCATAAGAGTTGGAGGGTGAATAATTTCCAGTATTGCAGAAGATCAGGAGACATGGATAGTGGGTCTGAGTCAACGAACTGGAAATCAACCTCAGCAGGCTCTGGATCAGGCAAGTAAGAGAAGAAATGGCCAGCTGGAAGAGGACAGCTTTCCAGAGGACATTGTAATGCTTCACATATAATTTCTTGGGCAAAAACCAGCTGTAAGCAAACCCTGTTAGTACCATAAATGTCCTTTTTTTCCCAGTGTAATAATTAAACATTGAGCTTATAGGGAATTAGAGGTACTACATCAATGAAAACATGCTTCATTAATTCAGTTTTAACAAGAAAAGCAAATTTTTCTCATTTTTTCAGTGGTTTTGGTCTATGCAATTTTTGAAAGAAAAACAGCTCAGAATTTTCATGAATGCATTGAAATTGGTAAATGTGAAAAAACAAGCCCAAGAAGTTACCACTGAAATTATACTAATGTAAGACTACTGAAGCCTAAAATATTCTGTAGCTCAATAACAAATTAGCACCTACAAAATTAAACCCAGGAATTATAACAGATTATTAGAAAAGCTAAATCATTTCATTGAACCTGCAGATAAACTACACAAATTCTAATAAAATATTTAAGAAAATGCAAAAAAATAGTGCTTACTGTAAATACTCTGGGACGTGGTTACTTTCATAGTTGTGTATGGAGAGGAGTTTTATAAATAGCCATAAATCACTTGTGGACCAGACATGGAATTACTATCACCAGCACTGGAATTGGTGTTGTTATTGCAGTGACCTAAAAGGACATTATGCTGCTTTTGGATACCATGTAGGAGACCTTGGATCTCAATGATGATTTATTCTGCTTCTATGATTTCTGCAACAATATTGGCTGAAGAGCTCAGTTCTTCCCTTGGGCCTTGAACTGCAGGCTTTCAGCTGATTCAGGGTAGCACTGACCCACAATTTTGTGACTCTTTCCATAGCTCTGTGCAGGGAATTGCTAGGGGAAGATGAAATTCCATGTTGGAGGCTCAGGCCTTCCTGTATCTGCCAGCTGTAACCCAGAGAGAAGATACCTTAGGGAGAGTACAAAACTTGCAACACACAGTCAATATTTTGTGCATATTCTGTATCAGACAGTATTTTGTCCAAATTCTGTATTTGTTCTTATTCTGTACCAGTGAATATTCCACATCAACCTCTTTCCACTGCAGTCTCCATTTTCTATCTGTAACTAATGTATATGCATACACATGCATGTTTTGATTTGCCACTTCATTTAACTCCTCTGTGCTAAGAGAAACACTAATATTTATTTCAGAGCACTGTAAAGCATTTCTTTCCTGCAGTGTCTGCTCTCTGATTCCAGGAGAACACCGTCATGTGAAAGAACCTATTCAAAATCCATTGCATTCCCATCCTTTTAATTTATGCAGTCAGATTTATACTCTGACTTCACATATCAGTTCTTGTCTGCTCTTGAGTTCATTTGCTTTCACAGCAGACAGAGCTGCTAAAGTAGCTGCACACATACCAGCCTTCTCATACTGGAATGATATTGTCCCTAGGTGGGTTTCTCTTTAATTGCCACAGATCCTCCCAGAAATTCTGGCAGAGCACATCACAAGTTCAGCAAATGAGAGACGATTGGATGATAAAAACCTGTTTGTGCTGCTCTTAACTCAGTAGGAGTAAAAGCTGATTCTTCACATGCCCAAAATTAAATAAAGGGGGCTACTGAGAGAGGTCGTGGTTGCACGGTCACTTTAATCTGGCATATATCTGGCTGCTGCTGAAAGAGACTGTTCCACCCCTCTCCCCCATCCTCTGCACCGAGTCACTTCTTTCACTCACTCTTGTCTGGCACCAGTGTCTGCCTGGCTGTGCAATGTGTTGGACCACAGAATCCAGCTATCAACTCAATTACTTGAATATTTTTTTTAAAAATCAGTTTCTTGGGGTGGTAGAGGCACATGAATGCTTGTGCTGGGGTATGAGTGTGCAGGGATGGGTGTCTGGGGGAACAGGGAATGGAAGAACTTCTTCTCCAGCAGCAGCCCAAAGGGCCATTGAATGATGGCCTGATTAGACCAGCAGCATCCAACCCACAAAAATGAAACTATCCAGGCAAGGCTATGAACTTTTCACATTTCTTGGCAACTCTTCCTCTCCTTTCTCATAAGCACCTTCCCATTCCTCAGTAGCCACTCGGCACTGAGGTTTGCAAGCACTTTTTGTCCTAGGAATCTCTGTTGCAGTATACACAGTTATCTGTGTTGCCTTCTTTTTTCCATTTGTAATGTCTACTATCCCCCAGCAGCACTACTCCCAGCATGTCAAATTAATTCAAATTTCTTGTTGTTCTCTCTTTTATTTTCCTTTTACCACAATGCGCGTGCCATCCTAAACTTTTCCAGAGACCAGTCAACCAAAGAAAAACAAGGTATTTTTCCAAATTATCCAAACAATGAGCATTTCATTTCTCAGACACATCCCAAAGACCATTTCCCAGTTCAGTGAAATACTGTCCTAGTTCTGTTGGGCTCAGGGGCAGCACACAGTTGAGCTGTCCCAAGAGCAATGCAGTGCTTTGGTCGTGGCTCCTGGGTTTCCTCCTTTCCAAAAGCTGCAGTCCATGTTTGCATTGTGCTTAGCTCTGGCCACATTCCCCTCCTGGCTGCCTTGCTGTACGAGAGGTGCCAAACCAAAATTCCTCAGCTCCCCTTCCCAGCCCACCCCATCCCCACCTGTCTGTGTGGGAACAGGGAGGCTGGGACCTGCCACACCAGCAGCCAAGGTAAGAGAAGAAAAGGGAAACTCCCACTGCCAAACTCTGCCACAAGAGAGAAATTCCTGTATCCACTGCTGGGGCTGGGCAGGTTCAAACCCACAGCAATGGGAACTTTTGTAGCATCTGTGGCTTTTTCTTTACTGTGATGGAAAAAGCCCCTGTGTGTGGCACATTTGCACAAGACTTGATACCAGAATGTGCTGGAAAAGTGAGACATAAAACCCAGTATCAGAACAAAAAAAAATATAGGATCATCCTGGAAAGACAGAAATCTTCCAGGTCAGTATTTTGCATTTGTCCATTCTCATTTCGGTTGGTGGTAATTAGTGCTGGTTGCACCATCTGAATCCAGTTATCTGGTGCAAAACACGCTAAACTCCACAAGCTTCATCCTGTGCCACTGTTTTGATTGTACTGGGGAGAGTCTGGAGCTTGTATCCCCCAAAACCGGCCCATTCCACAGAACAGCAGGATTTGGGTGTGAGTTGTTACACTGGTGTGTCCCAGTTTTCCCCTGCCACAGTGGCGAGTGCTATGTGGTGATGTCCATGGAGTCAATGATCTGTCCAGCTTACAACAAATGAGGGTCTGGCCATTAAAATCCCTTGCTGGAGGAAAAAAACTATGCTGAAACAGGGGTTTATTTTTGGGTGGAACTTCCAAAGTCAGCTTGCTATGAGGAGCTGGCCTTCTGCTACTGGTTAGAAATACTTGCACTGTGAGGATAAAACTGAAAATGACAGTAAGGCTTAAAGCTTTATGTAACTATGCTCTGAGATAAATTATACACAATTTAACAAGATGTTCTATGAAACAAACAAATTTTCTGCAGAGAATTGTCTTTGTGGTTTTAGTCAAAACACAAGGGAAATGTTCTTAGCTTTTTTGTTTGACAAATTTTTACAAGAAATGTGCTCTTTCTTGCCATTTCGGTTTGTCAGGGTTTTTTTGATAGCTTGCTTGAAATGATGTCTTATTTTTTGAATTGCTCTGGTCTGCTGTTTTCCCTCCCTGCTCTTGGAGCTAATTTCTCTTTTTTTCTCTCAAAAACTGATTGCATTTGTATCATCTCCACAAAGGTCACAGGAGGTACACTGAATGTACACTGGATATGTTGCACATCTGGTTTATATCCTTCTCCCCTGAGCCACTTCCCACCCCACAATGCAGTATTTCTGTATCATTACCATATATCAAAGCACAAAGGACACACAGACAGTGAAGCTAAGTGGACACAGTACATGAAACACAACTAAAATCTCAATTTGTTTCAAATAGCCACTTCTCTTTTATGCACAGTTCCCAGTTTGTGCAGTAGAGCAGTACCAAACTGAAGAACTGCAACACAATGTAAAGTTTCCATGAGGCATAAAAGGCCAACAAACTCAGTGTTCTGGGTTTTCTTTGCAACAGCCTTCTGGCATTTGTACATAATCCTGAAAGACTCATTTTAGGGATAGAAAAAAGAAGTTTCTATTTAGACAGAACTTGCGCTGGTCTCTCATTTTTCATGATACGGACTAAAACAGGGGCTGCTATACTACCTGTTCTTTGTAGGTCATTTCTCAGGGACCCTTGAACCTGAGACTTCAGCAGAGGGGCAACATCCTGTAGGTGACAAAGGCAGTGGAGTTGCCTTCAGATCAGCATCCACTGCCCCTTCTCTGTCAGTTCATCTGCTCTCCTCTTAGGAGAACCTTTCTTGGTCAGCACAGGATAATAGCTCTGGATCAGTGTGAAAGGACTAAGCCAACAATGATCCCTGAGGCACCACCACTACAGGCCAGGAGATCCTCAGAGCAAGGGAGAAAGAAGCACTTTATGCTGCCTTGGGCTCCTCTGGGTCTGGCAGGCTCACTGTGGAAAGTGTTTGTCCCATAAGGCAGGTTTGGTTTGGCTGTCAGCAGCAGCAGCAACTTTCTAGGGGTTCATCTGTAAGTTTGAACAGCTCAGACCTGCTCAGTGTTTCAGACTTCTGAAACTTCTTCTGAAACTTCAGACTTCTTCTGGCAGAGCCAGGCATCGCTGGATGAAATGAGCTCACACATTTCTGGGGCAAGCAGGCAATGCTGAGGGACTGACAGCCTGACTGACAGCCTGAGGGATGGGCTGCCTGGCTGCCAGCCCAGCAGACAGGGGTTCTGGGCAGCCCCAAAGCAAGCAGCTTCATGAGGGACTGGAGTGTGCAGCCCCTTGTAAACACCTTGTGAGTCTGCAATGTCACAAGGCAATCTGGCAGCCCAAAGATCAGCTTTGGAAATCTCTACTTCTATAAACTCTTGGGTTTAGGAAAAAAAAAAAAAAAAGAAAGAAAAGGCCCTCTGAGTGTCAGACCTGGGCCCTGAAAAGGTGTGACAGGAATGGGAGCTCATTTAGTTACTTGCAGGGATGGTAAGTGCTGGGAAGGGCAGCACCAATTGCCCATTGTCTCCATCCTTCCATCCCTCCACCCCCAAACCGACATGCACACCTGCACCTCCACACTCCCAGTTCCACTCTGATTTGCACCTGGACTGAATTAAGCTGAAGGATCAAAGAGCAAAGCTGGGACAGTTTTACACAGAGCATAGACCAGAGCTGTCTGCTCTCAGAAACCAGTCCTGTGTTTGTCCCTGCTGGCCTCACCTGATTCAATCAAAGCACAGCCCAAGGTCTGCAGCCCCAGCCCCAGCGCCCTCCCATCACACCCCCATCAGCTTTCATCCTACTCAGACTTCTTCCAACTTTGCCCAATATGCTCCAAAATGCCAAGAAGTTCAATTCCCGTTTATTTTTTCCTCTGGAACTGGCACTAAAGACATTTCTGTCTGGTCAGAGGGAGGGAATATCTGTTCCAAATGCTTTTAAAATAGGCACATCAAAATTTATGATACTCCCTCTAAAAGAGTGGATTCTATTTTCCTTATATAAAATTTGGAGCAATTTTCCACACCCACATCCATGCAGCCTGTCTTATTCCTGGGTTTGGGGAGGCTGGGAATCCATTAACTGAGCAATGCACTGTTTCTTAAGGTAAACTTGCATTTTTGTAAGCATTAAATGTTCAATTTTAGAGTGAGCTTCTATTGAAAGCCTGGCTCTTAGTAAATAATAATACACAGTTACAGAGTTAAATGCAAACTCTTAAGCAGAATTAAGCTACTTTATTTACAGATTTCCTCAGAGCATGCAGTCCATTATTCCACCCTAAAAATTTTAGGACGGTCAAGGTGATGTATTTATTGTTCCTAAGTACCGTACCCTAATACCAATCAATTTGGGCAATGTCTGCATTGTTCATGTGATAGAGACCAGGAGGTGAGGTTTGTAGGCAGTAAACTCAGCTCATGAGGCAAATTAAGTGAACAATGTCTGAGTGATAACATTAAGCTAAATGCTGATCTTCCTGATTTTCTGTTACCACTATGGCTCCTTTCAACATCCAGTCAGCTCTGTCACCACGGGGTGGACATAGCCATTGCAGCCCAACTTTAGTGAGCTTGTCTGTATAATATACAGCAACATTGAATGGGGAGGTGTTTGCACTCTGTGTGCCATAGGAGTTGAGTTTTGAGAGGGAACACTAGGCACTTCTGTAACTGAATTCCAAAAATAAAAGGAAGCTACCAAAAAAGTGCATAGGCTAATAAAAACTTGGCATCTTTTGTAGTCCTTCTCCACTGATAATGCCCTGCATCCATCTCCTGCAGGATAGAGATAGCAGATGAGCACAGCTGAAAACAAATGAGACACATGTGTGGGAATAAATTGGGGCAACAGTTAAGGAAAAAGTGACCTTGCTGTCATTTCATATATTTTCTTCCTTGTTTAATTTAAGGAGTTATGTTCTAAAAAAGCATGTTTTGGTGCTTCTGTTGTCCCTGAGCTTCTCTCTCTGTGCTGCTGGTTCACTGTGTGCAGCCCAGAGCTGGAATCCACTTCTCCCTCTGCTCAGGCAAATTCTGGGCACACACATGTCCATCAGACCTGCTCGAGTGGGAGCGTGGCTTGTAGATTCAGCAACAAAGATATTGATGCACATGGAGCAGAATTAAAAGTTTGGGAATAAATTAGCTAGGTAGTTTCAACATTTGTCACCCCTGGTAAACAGAAAATAGATGGGCAAGTGAATTGATGGAAGTAGCACCATCCTAGCCCTTGGCAGCCATGAAGTTCAGACTGTGCACGATTATTCCTTTCCTAAGCAGAACTGAAGACATTTCAGCAGTCTCAGGGTGTAAATAATGCTGCAGCCCTTAGTTAACCCAGTCAGTTCATCATCCATGCTCCTTGGAATGGATCCCAGCCAGAGTTACAGCAATGCCCTCTGTTTAGGGCACTCTGAAATCCACTGTCAGTGGATTTGAGGGAAATTCCTCTTTGTTTCCTGCATGGATGAGCTGCCATGAGTTCCTTTGGGATGAGTCAGCCCTAGGTGCTGCTGGAATGATGAATTCAGGGGCTGGTCAGGGGCAGAGCTAAATGAGACAACCACAGTACTCACCCTCAGACATAGCAACAGCAGTCAGTAAGAAAGCTTTAACCTCCCTGGGCAGCTGCTGAGGAGGATGTGCAGCTGACAAAAGCAGCCTAAACTGCACAGAATTATCCTCAGTTCACCAAAGCTAGTGTGGAGAAGACCTGTGCAGGTCCAATTCACACTGAAAGCTTGGGGTGGGAAAAGGAAGACTTGTCTGACTCTAGAGGGCATGGTCTCCCACATCCATCAGCAATTTTTTCCGGAGTCTGGGCTGGAAAGCTGTAACTGGTGCAATCACATAGAATGAGTTCTGCAGGCACACACCAATAAATAATTAAATTGGTTTCTTATCAGCTGGAGGGATTTTGGTCTTTGACTCTATTTTTTGTGATTGTTCATTTGGCTGAAATTCATTGCATCCAAGTGTCTCTTAAGAAATGCTTTTAGCCCCAAAGCCATATTAATATTTAAACTGTTGTTCTTGAACAGTGCAACAGCTGTGTGATATGAAATAAAGACATTTTTCTCTCTCTCCCTGAGCAACTCTAAAGCATCAAATGGTAAATGGAGAAGAAGAGGATTTTTTTTTCCTGCTATGACTCTTATATAAAATACCAAATACTAACAACTCACCCCCAACCCTCCTCTGGTGCTATAGACTTGATCTTAGCAAAACTTGTATATCACTGAAATGCACTCAAATATTGAGGACTTAAAAATAAAGTACACTGGGCAGAAAACTTTCCTGAAAACCTTAATTTCTGCAGTTGGAATGCTGAAATGCAGTTCAGATCCATCCAGTGTAGAAACCTAAGCTACACTTCTATAATTTAGAGCACATTAAAATATTCATAAATATATATATACATATAAAAATAAATACAGACACAAATCCACTTCATTTATTTGTTTTGCTTTTGTGTAGAAATGAGCCTAAAACCATGGTTTTCACAACTGGGAAATGAATAAATGTATTTTCATAGTTGGCAGGGCTGAATGAAGGCAGAGCTGAATGAAGGCAGAGCTATGGCCCCACCATGAAGCCCCCACGCAGACTTGAACCTGGCCCACCTCAGAATGGCCAGTAAATGTCATAATTGGGAAGAACAAGGTATGTCACACACCTTGGAACTGCTCCCTCCCTAAAGATATAAAATCTGCTGTACACCATTCATATTTCAAGCTTTTCTTTGTACCCAGCAGAGCTAGAACCACATTTTCTAAGTGAAAAATGAAATTCTGGTTCCTTCATGGGACTCTAGGATGTGACCAGTAGCAGTTCAGCTTTGATCCATCCCTGTCAGTTGCTTCCAGGAAGAATTTGCTTTGTGAACATAACATTTGAAAAAGATGTATTTTATCTCCTTTAAGTCATTGACGTTTCATTTTTAGCAAGGTGAGGAATATACACACCCTACTCTGAGTAGGACTCTGGTGGGTTGGGATGGTCCATGAATGATAAGTACATCTGAGCCTCAGAGCAGATATTCAGCAGCAGGCAAGTAAGAAATGAAGGAGTAAATTTTATACAGGTTGGCCTCAGATGCCTTGTTATTTCCCAGTAAATTAAAAAGTCTTCCACTGGATCTTTAAATTTATTGTACCAGTATTATCTCATGATTGCAGAAACAGCCTGACCCTGTTTTGCTGGAGTGTTCCATTCCCTACAGAGGAGAGCGCAGTGCTGCTCCTTTGTGAACCATGGCACCAATAAATTGAGCACAAAACCCTTTTTGTGGCTTTTCCTGGGGTTACCACTCAGTGTTGCTCTTTCTTTTTCACTCTTTTTTGGTTTGTTGTTTTTTTTTTCCCAGAACCTTAAAGTATTTTCCAGGAAAAAAATAATAGTGCTCTGCTAATTACTTGTGTATTTATAAACCATAGTTTGGTAATAGAAGCACAGGAGTTTATTACTGATGGTGGAACTAATCATATACAGGGTATGGGAAGTAGATAGAAGTATATCCTGCACTGATGGAACATTGAGCTTTGTTGATATCTGGACAGGAGAAGTGCTGTGCACCAGATATTCCAGTCCATTTTGAGCATTGGTCTCAATTTTATAGACACTACAGGAACATACTCAGAGTCACACCAAAGGTTCTTAGCAAATCTCTAAGCCAGGGACATTCTGGACATCTGAAGCATTTTGCTGAATTCATTTCTT
This sequence comes from Acrocephalus scirpaceus scirpaceus, assembly GCA_910950805.1. Lineage (NCBI taxonomy): Eukaryota > Metazoa > Chordata > Aves > Passeriformes > Sylviidae > Acrocephalus > Acrocephalus scirpaceus. The sequence continues at coordinate 8,293,994 of OU383789.1, forward strand.
GAAATCAGTCAATAGTTGCTGTTTATTCTGACAAATACAAAATACAAAATGAAGCAATGTTCTGCCTCGCTTTGGTCCAAGAGTTCCTGTATCTAAGGTTGACTCACTCAATTTAATAAATGTATGTGCATGATGCTTGTGTTATATAGAGATCTTTAGATCCAAATCTCCCCAAATGTGGAAAAAAGAAATGCACTTCAACTGATCATCTCTTACCGAAAAAACCCAAAATCTGAAGGTGAGCTTGAGATTTGGAATAACACTAGTGCTCCAAACTTTTGGTTTGAGCCGACACTGGGCTGCCCTGCTGCTTTGATAGAATAAGGAGAGTTTTAATTCCTCAGAGTTCATTGAACCTCTTCTGCTTTTTACTGTTTTTCATTTTAGTGCATATCTCTACTCCCAGACCTGTAAAAGGATTAAAATGCCAGATAGGAGACAGATCACTCAGCATTTCTAATCACACACTAGAAATCTCAAGATACATAGTTCTCACAAGATTTTCTACTCATTGTAGACCATAAAAGGCTCAGATAACCTTCTAAAATCCACTCTGATCTCTTTAGTCATTAAAAAATAAGTTTTCACTGAGAATCTAAAGTAGGCTCCTACTGCAGTGATCACATTCAATCAATCCAATTTCACTCCACTGCTTCAGAAATTATTTATGCATTCATTCACCAGGAGTAACAGAAGTCTTCATTCAAAACAATATTCTGACAGTTGAAACAGGGCTGAAACTATTGCAAAGAAAAAAAAAAGCCCTGGAGTACTGCAGGGAAACATTTCCATACACATTATATCATAATTTCAGATGGTTTTAGGCATTTTCTTTGTAACTCTTTTTCATATTCATATTTCAGAAATGCTCCAGAGCAGCTGTCCTGTCATTGTGAGTGGAAGAATGTGCTGACCTGCTCAGCCTCCCTGAGAAGCATACAAATACTGAATTATCTAAACTGCAAACTGGTAAGTTTAGTGTTGCATTTTCCATTGCCTTCATCACTGTGAAAGTGAATTTCAAATAAAGCAAGCGACTGACTTGCTTTCGGGGACCTTTCTGGAAATTCCAGTCTTGGTAAATACGAACTTCTGGTGCATATTTTCCTGCAAGGTAAGTCTGATAGAAAGAGCCAATTAGTTGAATTGCCAAATTGCTTAGTGGTATTAGTGTAACTACTTCATGTCCTATTTATCTGTCTGTGATAAAATCTTTTGGCCTTGCTGAAGAAGTTGATGCTTTCAAAAATTCCAGGCTTTGCCTTTTTTCAGTGAATTGTGTATTTCAATTAGAGCACATATTATTTATCTGCTCTTTATAGACAGACACTACATTTTGGGCCCTGGGCACAGTCTGCCTTTTCAGTATACTTTGTACAGCACCTAACACACAGTTCCTTCTGCTGCTAAAGATAACAAATGTAGGAAGATAATGTCATGCCTTCAAGAGTGATTCTTTTACTTATTGATCAGTCTGCAGCTTAATTTGGGGTAACTGAACATGGATCAAATGAGGGAACAGCTTCTACAAACACACAAAATCTTCTGTTAGCATCTGTGTATGGATGGCAGGCAGTAAAAAGCCACAAACCACTACAATGTGCTTGTAGGAACTTTCAACCATTTCTTTCTGTGGCATAATGAAGCACAATCACACCTACACCCACAGTCAGAGCAGTCTGCAACCCAGAGGAGGGAAAAAAAATCAGCCATTTGCTGAAAGTCTCTATTTTATGGGTTAAAGGTGACTTTTGATTTTGATCAATTGAGCTGAGCATTTTAAGAAAAGGTGTAAAAAACCAAGCGGGAGGAAGAGGGATGTGGTGCCTTCAGTCCTTGTGGGCTGTGATCCTGGTTGTGTGCAGAAACAGTGGCATCTAGTGGGCAGCTCCTCAGCTCGGGAAAGGCACTGGATGTAAAACAGGTCAATGATTGGAGTGTATGACCATGCTTATCATGGCTGAAAGCTTTTCCCAGGCGTATTTTAATCCTTCTCTTTAAAAGCATTTGGAAAACAACTATTTTTCCAGCTTTCCCACCTTCAGTATACAACTTTCACAATGCTTGTTCTTCTGGTTTGCAGGCATGTAGGAAAGTCCAGCATTTTTTCCCAAGATTTTAGGCATGGACAAAAACAAACCTGCAACTAATCCTTGAACCCACTCAATCTAGTTCAGCTACAGAGGAATTCAAGCACAGCAGAGCTTTGAAGAAAAGATCTGTGTAGAGGAAAAGAATAAAAACAAGCTGAAGGACTCTGAAAAAAATCTTAATTACATAATTCTGTAGCTATAACTAAGTATATTTATGCAGTGTTTACTTTTAATGCTAATTATCTATGAGTTTTTTCACTACTGAATCACAATAAATGCTTGAGCTAATTTATTTATACCTGATCCTAAGATCCTGTTCTCTTGTTAGTTCACTGGATTCTGTGTAAAACACTGTGTATATTTTATAGGCATACAGAAAAACACAATAAGCAGGATGAGGGGTTGCTGCATCCATGGCCATAGTCTAAAGCAGTCACAGCCTTCACTCTAACTTTGAGTGTTTGCCAGTGATGAGCAAACTTATGAAAGTCTGCTATGCTGTGCTGGCTTCCTCTTCTCTGGCTGCCTCTCCCTTAGGCTGGAGGGGGTTTCTGTGTTTACTTGCAAAATTAATTTGCAAGGGATGACTTGGCTTCTTAAATCTGGGAGAAGAGCTGGATGTCTTAAAAAGCAATAACTTGGCTATGTTCTCCATGATCAAAGGATTCCAGAGGCACTCATAGGCTTTAGTCTAGTTATTTTTAAAATTATTTTTAACTTCAACATTCTTAGTTCATTCTCCTTTTCTTCACACTTCCCCCCCCCCCCCGCCTTTATTCCCTATGTTTCAAACTTTCCTATATGGTGTCTGCTGCTTTTCTTGCCTTGAGGGACCATGAAATTCTTCAGTGGTCAGTTCTAGCCCAGAACAGAAGTGTAGATACTAATAAGAAAGATGGGTTTGGTTTGAACATGAGTGCAAATATGAGTTGGCTCCTTTGCACATCAGCCTGACACCAATGTGGGCTAAAGGCTCTTAACACTACACCATAATTCCTTCCCTTATGAAGTGAGAGAATGTGGATCAGTGATCAGGAAGTACTTCACCTTTCTATGTTTCTAGTTTTCTCCTTGTTAATTAGACTTAATAATACTTAACTTTTTGTTGGAGATACCTTCGGCCCTCATGTGGAAAAGCAAACTTGAAAGCAATGAGCAATCTCTATTCCACATTTGCCTTAGGATTAACTCAGCATTACTGAGAAGAACTGAGTAGAACCTTCTACTTTACCCTCCCACTTACCTTAAAAATGACTGAGGTGGGAGTTATTTTATTTCAAAGAAGTACTTGAAAATTGACTTTCACAGGGTGAAAGTTGACATAATTGTCATCAAATTAATTTTTCACTGTGCAAATTAAAACAGAGCCAGGATTTCACCTAATGACTTCAACTAAAAGAGATATGCAAATTTAGATCTCTATATTGAGAGAGTTATGAATGAAGCACACAATAGCAGCCTGATTATACTTTTTCACACTCCCAGATTTAATCTGTGATTTATCTTGGCAGTAGGGGAAAGCAAGCCTTTGATGCTTTGAGATTTAAATTATTTCCTTGGAGTCATCTAGGAGAGCTGTTTTACTGGAAGGAAAGTATACCAGAAAAACTGCTGATCTATTCCAGCCTATCAAAAGCTCTGTAGCACTAATTACCTTATAGATATTCATAAAATTGTGGTTTATTTTGCTCCCAGTCTTCAGGCTTCAAGTGTGACTGCAGTGAGGAGCTCTGAAAGTTACTTCGCTCCATTCATAACTAATTCTGTTGACATTACAGATCACAGAAGTCATCTAAGAGAATTGTTTATGTTGTTTTGCAGGTATCATGTGTTTCCCATCTGATTGTACAAGATATTCTTTTCCAAGGTGTAAGTTATAAAGGCACACAAGCAGGGAAGGATTGGCTGGATTCATTTGCCCCTCCTGGAAGAATTACAATGGAAAGAGATAATTGCAGAGAAACAACACTGTTACTAGTCTGCACCACAGTGCTTCCCAGCTGCTGGTCCTAGAAAGTTCTCTGATGTTTCCTTAGTACTTCACAAAACTGAGCCTCACTTCCAGTGAGTTTCATCAGAATATAGTATGGGAGACTAAGGGAACAAAATATTCTGCAAATGGAATTGAGTCAAGCTTTTATTAGGAAACAATACGTGAAATACTCATCAAGCAGTAAGACATAGTGTTACATAAATGTTGTGTCTCCATGCAATATTGTTATTTAACCTAGAAAACTGTAATTAGGATTCCTTCAAAGCCAAGAAAGCTGGCCTTCTCTTCATGTTGGTATTCTGCAATTTTCTATTGATGCCTCCCTCCAAGTTCGTTTTGCTTCAGAAAGTCTAAACCAGTGCCTTTAAAAGGATACTCTAGGACTACTCAGTTGCCCATACCTCAGAAACTGTGGAAACCCTAAATTCAGTTATTCATGCATGCAGTCATTGCTGGTAGAAAATACATGCTGGTCTATAATTCATCAAGCCACTTAGAGCTGGAAGCTCTGCTGTATCATGAGGATTGCACTATACTGCAGAGAGTTTCTGCTCTACAATGAGCACGTAGCCAATGCAGGAATAATCTTGTCCTCCTTAACACAATCATGTATAAATCCATGTGGAGATCTGCAGGAAAAAAACTCCAGAATATCAAAATCCATGCTGATATTGGCCATACTAATAACATCTTAAGGGCTTCAAATCATTTAAACACTTTTCTAACATTAATTCTTTACAATGGCCTGGGAGCATCTGTTGGCAAGAAATTCTGTAGCTAAGTGAGCCAGCCTGAAACTGTGTCTCAGCTGGAAAATCTTTTTGAAAGTTGCCAACTGACCTCCTAAGGCTGAAGTTTGGGAATGTTATGTTTTTGTTTTTAAATGGGTTTCAGACCTTTGGCTTATTGGGGATTAATAAAGCCCCACTGAAGTCTACCACAATGTCCCAGTTTTCAAAGGTATTTAGAGATGTACAAATACATGAAAGAATTTTAAGCAGATGAACTTTCTATCTTTTGAAACAGATCAGCCGTGACAGATACCATCTCTGTATTCTGCTGCTTAAAAGCTTTTGAAAATATGAAGCTAAATCTGCAACTTTTATATTAAAAAGTTAACTGGGAGTGATATAGCTTCACTATTATGGTAATGATTCAAATTTATCTCAGTTGACAAATTTCATATCTGTTTAAAAAACCTCCTTGCAGGTCAGACTGCATCCTGAATATCTCCAGAATGACAACTGAGTTTAATCCTGCCCCAGTCCCACTGAGAGCTAAGTGAACAAGTACAAGACTTAAACAGAAGAGCTGGGAAAAGAACACAAGCAGACAGGAGGAAAACAGGAGCGATCTGAAGCCACATTAATAAGAATGTTCTGTAATCACCAGCTTACACCCACATAGCAGAGAAATGCATAACCAGTTTTATTAAAGTGAACAGAACAGAGTGACAGAGTTGATGCCTGGAACACTTCTGTTCCCTGCTCCTGCTCAGCGGCCCGACACCTTTCAGCCCAAGGTGTTTCCCCTAGACTTTGGTTATTCCCTTCTCTCCCAGTGTGTGGCTCTGCCTTTCATTATGGAGAAAAAATTATGCACTGTAGAAGAAATATACATATATGTATATATACCAGTTGCAGGGTAGGCAAATGCATTAGATTGGATGCACCAGATCCCTGTTGCAGTGTGGGAGGCAATGAGGATTCAACCAGTGTTCAAGGAATTGTTCTTCTGATCTCTGCTCCAAGTGCTGGAGGTAAAGCATATACTCCTATTTAAAGAAAAAAAAAAAAGTAATTGTGTAATCACTCAATTCTAATGTCAGGCCAGGGACCCAGGATAATTTTACAGCTGATGTAAGAGCCATTAATTTATCCCTTAAAATAATCAAATACAGTGAAATGGTGTTTCTAGTCAGCTTGCCCCAGCCTAGCAATATTTAATGGATGACATCATATCCAGATCAGTAAAGGTGTTGAGCAAGAATTATACAACAATATTCATAAATTAGGAATTCTGTATGCACATTTCTTATTTGCATATCGAGACAGAAGCCTTTGTTGGGCCTGAGGGTACAAAGGGTTCTCACAAATAGGTCTGTTATAGCCCCTTTTGAAAACTGGTTCCTGCTGCTTAAAGAACATTAACCCCTTGCAGGATCATGTGGCAGGACTGAAGGGTTCTAGTAGGTGGCACACATCCGTGCTGACTGGTGATAAATAAAATAATGTGAATTTCCCACACCAATTTATAGAGAGAGGGTTTGATCTCAGCAACAAATTTAGCGAGTGATATGGGCTGTGTACCAAAAACTTGACCTCCATCAGGGACCATCAGAAATTTACTCTTAAAACGTCCCCGTCCTGGTGGGCTCATAAGCTTTGTGAACACCAGGTACATTTATTCAAAATAATCTCCCATTGCTTTGCACAGTGGGCACTGTTGGAATGGAAGCTGTAGCCTAAACCCTTTGCACTGGCCAAGTATTGCAGCATCAGAATCCTGCCTTTCACTGGGCTTTCTCTCCTCACAGCAATGGGAGACTTGGCTGAGACCTCTGGGGAGAGACTGCCTTAGGAACTGGCAGGGAACAGAACAGAAGATGCCACATTATCAAAAGCAGGATCTCAGTCAAAGTAAGTTTTAAACACACTAATAACATAAATTACATTTTTTTAATAATCAAAAGGGGCTGATCTTTGTCTCTGTAACTGAACAGGTTTTTGACTCAAGCAGCCCTGTGGAAGTCAAAGACTGTCACAAAGAATTGCAAATTACATTCCCCAGCTCAGCATGATCTGGCCCAGTACAAACAGCTTTTGCTTAAAACAGATGAAGAGAGGTGGGTTCATCCCAGCATTCATTTCATTCTGCTACAAAGCATCCATACAAAATCAGTTTCTCTCCTTGAGTCCGTGTGCACAAGCTGTGCACAGGGATGCAGCAGCCATGCACCTTCATTCACATGGAAAATTTCCACATTCCACAGGGCAATGAAGGTTGTTTTTTCATCGGAAGATGTTTCCTTTTCTACTGAAAACTTCGACATTTAGGGAGAAAAACAAATATTCTTATGTTTGGATTTTCTTACAGAGGGTCAGCTTTGCTTTCTAGATAAAAAAATGAAAGAAAATAAATAAAAGAAGGTTGGAATTTCTCAAAAAGTGTTTGCTCCTAATCATGGTAGGACAAAAAGTGGCAAGGACAGAGCAGCAGAGTCAGAAATCCAACATTTCTTTAGCCCTGAATCCCTCCTCTTCCCACACAGAGTCATATGATTCATAAGAAACACCAAATCCAACTCCCTGCTCCTCAGAGGACCTTCTAAAACTAAACCATAGACTAAATGCTGCATGCATGCATGTAGCTTCTTGCCAGACAGGAATTACCTCAATCCAAATGTTCTGCTGCTCCATTTATTCTGTATTCAATATTTGTTATATTTACCACATAACTTTAATCATAGTGGTATATTAAGCATAAGCAGAGATGAGAGCTAATTTGCAAAAACTACAAAACTCATTTAACAGCTTAGAAATCAACCCAGTCCTGAGTGTTGTGGGCAGCAGTGCAGCCTTCTGGTTTTTGGCTGTGTTGTGCAATTTTCAGTGTACAAGGCTGTCAACAAGCACAGAGCAATATCCTTGTGACAGCTTTGGTTTGCCGTGGTGTCCCCTTTGACAACCAGTGTGTTCACCCAGTGTTGGGTAGATGGATTCTTTTTGGCTGGTGTACATTACCCACTGGAATGGGAAAACCAGGAGCTGGTTCTACAAGCCTGCAGGGCACGTAGTGCTCTTCTTGTCCTATGGAGTCCAGAAGCAAGTTCAGCACCTTGCTAAACTGAGCCCTCTGTGCTTGTCACACACACAGTCCCCAGTGTGCTCCTGGCTTCTGTGGGCTTTGCCTCTTCAGAAACATGCACATTTAGCTCAGTTTATTTACTTTGGAAAAAAATAGGCCGTAGTTCTAAAATATCTTAAGTACCCTTGAGAAGGGCAGGATTATGTGTTAGGTCTTGTCAAAGCAAGGAAAACAGAAGGCTCTTTAATTCTCTTTCTTTTGTTTTAATAGGGTTTAGAAAGAAATAAATGTAGATACCGCATGCAAGCCCAAAGCTGTTGCATTAAGCCAGCAACTAAAAACCCTTACAATACCTTAACAAACCATCCTATCAGTAGCATCCATAAATAAGTCAATGAAAGTAAGTGATTTTTAAAGCTGGTTGAGAACTACCTCAGTCTCCACACTGACCACTGACACCTCCATCTCCTCTCTGCCTGCAGTGCAAAATGTGCTGTAAGCAGAAGACATTTCCTGTTACTTAGTTTTTCAGGAACAAGCTGATGAAGTTCACATCTCTCTAAATGAAATGCTATTTTCTTCCCAATAATTTGATCGGTATTTTTGAGCCATGATAAATAATCTCCTCATTCTGCAAGTGAACATTTCCTGAGCAATACTCAGCACTTACAGAATGCTTTTAACTGTAATTGAAAGAATTTAAAGGGGTTTTTTAATATTTCATAGAAGAACTCAGCTGCTTTAAAGGGTGATATTCATATTTCCTGGAAGCAATAGAAATTCAATACTAAGTACAAATGTTTTGGAGGATTTGGTGTTGGGTTTTTTTAGTTAATATAATTTAATAGTAAATGTCATAAATCACCCTCATTGGTTCATCAGGGAAACCAGCTTTTCTTGGTCTGTCTTCACGACGAGTTCTCAGCATCTGTTTGGCATGTTTTTCAGACAAAATTGGTGAAGTGTCTAAAGAGAGAATAGCAGCAATTAGTTCCAAAATTATCAAAAACTTAGTATTTTATCTATCAGTTATGAAATGAAATGTCTCCATATCTGATTTTTTTCTATATACAAAGTGTTCTTTCATTACTGCTCCTTCCCAGGGGATATTGCATTCCAAGAGATAGAAGTAGAATTTTAAACCATGTTTATACTTGTGTTTTCTCTTGTTCTACTAGTATGAAGCAATGCCCACATATTCACGTTACTATAAAATGAGCAAATATAATAGCACCATCAAACCACTGGCATTGGTTGCCCTTCCAACTCTTTGTTCTTTTCTGTGTTGCTTTATAGGATTTTTTCAGAGTAATGGGTTAGATACATTGCAAAGAAGAGATTGCATTGAACATTCCATTTGCAGGACCTTGGTAAAATAATATTATAATAGTAAGCAAGTAAAACTAAAATTTTGGGGGTTACAACAAATGACTACAGTGTGGTAATGGAGAGAGTTAAATATCAAATACAACATCACGATTATTAAAAATCAAATCATGGAAAGCCTGCAATATAAATATAGTTGAGTGTTAAAACTTAAATATATGAAAATATATGAATAATGAATACTAAAATAGAAGATGGACAAACTAATACTACTTTAATGTTCTGAAGCTTTACACACATATGCAGGTTTGTTGATATAAACTCCTACCTGTAACAGTGATCATCAGGACCAAAAAGGAAACAAACAAAAGAAACTTTTTCATTTTGATTCTGCTTTCTCTCAGTCTGTTCCAAAATGAGCAACCCTGACCAAGGCACTCGCCTATTTGAAGGAGCTGTGTCAGTCACAAATGTTTGTGTATGCTTTAATTTGAGTGTATGATTCTGAAGACATCTGGTCTGAAGGTTTGAATTAGTCTATTATCTGCTCACACATTCTCTGCATAACTCTTTTCCTGAGGGAAAGAAAATAGAAGGCCTTTTTTTCCACCTCAGGCTTCAGAGCTACACTGGGTATTTGAAACTTGTGAAAATAAAGCCTATCTCCTTATATTTAGCATGGCAAGCAAAGGTTTTTGGTGCCCAAGGTAAATTATTGTTTTTTAAGAGAAACAACTGCCCAGTACTGTAATCTCAGAGGCAGCTGCAGAGGGGCCCCTTTGTCAAAGACTGTCTCTAACTTTGCTCCAACAGAGAAGTGCTTACTGATGGGGTTTAACTCTAGCAAAGCCAAATTATGACTGCTGAGAAACAGAGTTTTCTACCAAATTAATAGAACCATACAAACGAAAACCCACATAATTCTCCTCCTTTCAGGACAAATTAGTAGAAAAGAGGATTGTAAAGCATATTAAACATAGTGTTAAGTAAGGATATAGGTTAGCAAATGTCACTACAAAGAGGAAGTTTTGGTCTTGAGAAATGTACAGAGCTCCTCTGGGCAGTGCTGTACTGAACACATGGTACCAGCATCACCAGTTTGTAGGGCACAAAATGCATCTCTTCAACTATAACATATAAAACAGGTAGTCAGAGTTCATCATTGGTGAAATGAATAGAACCAAAGAGACTCCAAGTTAATCACTGTTATTCATTATATATGTTGTATGTTGCATTGTTATGCTGTTTGTTGTTATATTTGAAGTTATAATGTCACATACCTGTTATTTCAGATTGTTTGTGCCAACACTGTACCCTCACATCCTCCCAATCCCCTGTATTCCAAGTTGTATATTCCCCTTTTCCCCAAATCCCGAGTTTCCCCTTTCCCTTCCATCGGGTTAGGCCTCTGCTGCTCCCCGCCTGCTCGTCAAACCATGAGACACCGCCCAAGATGGAAATCGAGTGGACCCCCTTAACGATGGGCTCCAAGCGGAAGTCCATTTAGCAGCAAAAGGTCCCTAGAACAACAAGCCCACCCAAAACTGAGACCTATGGGGGACACTGCCGTGGGAGCGAGGCATCCAGCTGCCCGGGGAGGGTCTCCAGCTCGTTGGAGTGTTCTCGCTGTGACCTGGGGCATAACTGAAGGGAGGGACACCCCCTGGACCCAGCCAAGCAGACTGAGTTCCTGGAAACCCCCGCGAGGCTGGAATTCCCGACTCTGCAGCGACAAAGGCCCAGGATCGAGTTACACCTACTCATCAGCGGTGGCCGAGGGAGCAGCGAGGGAGCGGCGGAGGCGGCGGCAGAGGCGACCCCACCCTCCCCCATTCAATAAAGGTACAAAAGGAGTTAAAACCAATCTCCTGTCCGGTGTTTATTTCAATTGGGTCTTAATGTGAGGGAAGTGAGGAATTTCCCTGGAAACCTGAGTCTTGCCCAACTGTGCAGTATGTACATTTTCAGTGGTTTTTTTAAGATACCAAGACCCTAGAATCCAATCAATTTTGTGTATGCTGCATAGATTTACATCATTGCTCACTACACTGTTTTGAAAGTGTAAAAACCTGTAGGTTCTAATGGCAGCAATTTTTAGAATTGCTCCAGGAGAAACAGTCAAACATGTAATGACAGAACAAAATTATGAGGGGAAGGCATTTATGGTTGGGCAATAAAGCACAACCATGAGGATGACAAATAGAGGCACAAAGGCAGGACTGGGGGGGACCTCACTGTTCCCTACAACCACCTGAAATGATGTAGTGAGGTGGGGACTGGGCTCTTCTGCTGCACCCACAGAATACCAGGGGAAATGGCCTCAAGCTGAGACAGGGGAGACTCAGATCAAATATTTTCACTGTTTGGTGTGGTCAGGCTTTGGAAAGGGCTGCCCAGGGAGCTGGTGGAGTCACCATCCCTGGAGCTGTTCCAGAGGCAGTGGACCTGGCACTGGTGTGAAATGTGGGGTTGTGTTTCATGTCAGGTAGAAAAAGATGGCCTTTGTAGTTATGGTTATGAAATGTGTGGAAAAGGCCATAGGGTAATTATAAAAACATCTGTTTAATGAACAAAACGGAAAAAGCATGGAAAGGGGCTTTGGAAGTAATATTTTGCTTGCTTATAAGTGAATCATGTGAGCCTATAAGGTTTTTAATAGAAGGTTTGAACTACAGCTATAGCCTTAAGATATATATAGAAAGAATTGTAATCACCCAAATAGAAGGAAGTGAGCTATTCCAAACTGAAATTAAGGATCGTGAAAAAAAACAAAAGATAAACCACCATCTGGAAGCTGGACGGCACCAATAAGACTGATTTATAGACTTCAAGAGGAAGACTGAATCTCTCATCTTTGGTGTTTTTCTTCAGAAAAAGGAAATCTGGATGCCACCACCACTGATTTATGTCCTGGGAACCTCAGCATCACAAGATGTTATTTCTGACCTCACTGATTTCATACCTTTTGAAGTATAGAAAATTTAATATCACCAATAGAAATTGATCACAATAGGTATAGAAATTATATTTCAAAAATAGAAATTAGGAGGAAACTAGAAAAAAAGGTTGCTGAGAAGTGATTATGGAAAACCTCAATAAATACCAGCAGAAAATCAACGGTCGGCGTGCAGTTGGAGGGGAAACCCCCACTGTACCCAGCGCTGTTTGCTCACACTTTTACCATTCTGTATTAATTAATAAATTGATTGCTGCTTGATATATTGGCCGAGTCAAGCTCTTTATTTATAACACTGGGTGCTGTGGTTTAGTGGTTACAGTGGCAGTGCGAGGTGCACGGTCGGACTGAGTGATCTTAAAGGCCTCTTCCAACTTTGATGACTCCATGATTCTACGCCAGAACGAAATTATGGGTGAAAACGTTTATGGTTGGGCAGTAAAGGCACAAACACGGCGGTCACTCGGCCCCAAGCCAGCACGGCCTTGGCCTCGGGTCTGGGCCCGGCGGAGCTGCAGCTGGAGCTGAACCCAGGCACAGTCGGGACCGCCGAGCGCCGCTGGCGACATTCCGGCGCCGCGACAGACAGGGCGCGGCCGGCGCTCGTCTCCTGGCAACGGCCCCGCGCCGCTTCCGCTTCCGCCGCTCCGCGCATCCCGCGGCGCCGCTTCGAGCCCGCCGTGCGCCCCGGCCCCGGCTCCGCCGGCAGCTCCCGGTCGGGCCGAGGGCCGGAGCTCGCTGACAGCTCCGCCCCGTGTGCCCCGCGCAGGGGCCCGGGGCAGCGGCGAGGGGCAGCCGGGGCCGTGCGGCCGCGCCCTCCCGGCGCCGGGGGCAGCGGGCGGGAGGAGCCCGGGGGCGGCGGGCGCTGCGCAAGGCCAGGGCGGGCGGCGGAGGAGCCCCGGCCGGAGCCCCGCCGTCGGCCCGATGTGGCGCGTGTCGGTGCCGAGCCCTGAGGAGGGATTAGAAGATGGTGACTGAAGCTGCGCATTGGCTCCCTGAGGGAAGGGGCCGTTCCGGGGCTCGCCCCACCGCCTGCCCGGGAGGTGCGAAGGGTTAGGCCGCGGAGGCGCGGGATGGAGGCCTCGGGCGATACCTCCCAGGCCGTGGCCGACTGGCGCCTGGCCGTGTGGACCCTGTGCTCCGTGCTCCTGCCTGTGCTCATCACGGCGTGGTGCAGCTTCCAGCGGTCCCGGCGGCAGCTGCTGATCCGGGACATCTTCCGCAAGAGCAAACACGACTGGCACTACACGGACCTTTTCGGGCAGCCCTCGTACTGCTGCGTGTGTACCCAGCATATCCTCCGCGGCGCCTTCTGCAGCTGCTGCGGGCTGCGCGTCAGCGAGCGCTGCCTTAAGAAGGCGGACCAGCGCTTCCTCTGCAAGGAGATCATGATGAGGGGCACCGCGGGAGCCCCCAGCTCCATGCCACACCACTGGATCAGAGGCAATGTCCCTCTCTGCAGCTGCTGCATGGTCTGCAAACAACAGTGCGGCACGCAGCCCAAGCTCTGCGACTACAGGTACTGCAGGGCAGTCTGACAGTGTGGGAGCACGTACGGTGCCATGTCAGTGTTGTGTTTTCCTCAGGGTTGTTGAGAGACCGCACCCCAAAGGAGATCCTGCAGTAGTCAGATAAGATACGGTTAAAAAAAAATCAACTTCAAAGAACCTAAAATTAAAACGGATGCTTGTGAGTCACAGATTAAGAGTGTGGCGTTGCATCTCACGTCCACTCGTTCTCTTAATTGCATTACTCCAGCATGATGTGCAGGCTGTATGATTATGTACAAGAGACTCTCAGTGTCCAAGGGAGTTGGTATTTTAGGGGATGACATTAAGAAGTTTCTAATAAATTTGTCGGTTTTACAGTGGATAGCTTAAGCAATTTGACTCAGCTCACAGTTCAGAGAACAGTGTACATCTCAAAATTGGCATCTGCTCAGTATAAATAGAACAATGTCCTGTAGAAGTTTTAAGTTCATTTTTAAGGATGCTCAAAAAAGCTAAAGAGAAGTTTTATAAGCTGCTGCAATATATTGTTAAAGATTGTGATAAGAGTGTTATAAAAATACGATGAACCATTAAATGGATTTGCACTGTCATTAGTAAGGTTGCTTGCAAAGTTGTCAGTGCCAAAATGCAGTGATAGGTGCCCTAGTGTGTTACTTCAGCCTAGTCAAAGGTTGTAATCTTTTCAGCCTATGTTCTGCCAGCTTTTGCTTTGCTTCTGTGTGATACTGTCAAACTGCTTGGTAAGTGAGCAGAATTACAGAGTAGAAGAGCACATTATCAGAAACAAAACCTTGAGAGTGTGTGTAGGAGAGGAGGGAAGGGCAGGAATTTGGAGGCAGAGGGGAAAGGAAGGAAGAAGAGGAAAAGAGAGTCACAGGATAGGGCAAGTATCATTGCTACTCTAATTGTGTGTTGGATTAGTCAGGACGACTCCAAAAATAGCTTTCCCAGCTGCTTAAATCAAGGCTTTGGATGTAGCAAATGAGGATTAACATTCTGCAGAGGCTGGAAGTGGGCATTGCAGTATTTCCTCTAGTCTGTTTTCCAGGGCAACTTTTAGAATAGGTCATAAAGCAAAGCAGTTTTGCATAACTAAATTGCAGCAGCCTTGTACAGTTCTGGGTAACCTTTTAGGTTTCAGGCTTATAGGGGTATTATCAATCCTAAGGAATGCATTAATTCATTACTAGTAAGATTTACTGAATCGAGCTGCAGTATTTTATCTGTGCTCTTTAAGGATGGACAGGAGTTCAGGTTCTTTTGCAGGCTTTCAGTGTAACAGTTAAGACTGCAAACAGGAATCTTTATAGCACCTGTTTTTTAAGTAAAAAATAACTGAATTAATTTAAAACTGTTGGAATTTTTTTTCCCAGTAGAATTCAAATACTTCCCTAGACCTGCAAGCACATGACAAATTTATGTAATTTTCTATAGCAAATAATAGGCTTCCAGGGAATGCATAGTTTTCCTTCTAATGTGCTTAAAATATTACTTATAATGGTGCATGTAAACGTAAATATTTTGGCAAAAGTCTAAAATAAATGAGCAAAATCAATGTGCCCATTTGAAGATTGTTTTCTTGGTTTTTGGTCTTTTTTCTAGATGTGTGTGGTGTCAGTACACCGTGCATGATGAATGCATGGTGGATTGTTTAAAGACTGAGGATTGTACATTGGGAGAGTTCAAAGACTTAATTATTCCACCCTACTATTTGTCTACAATCAACCAGATGCGTAAAGAGAAAAGAACCAGTTATGAAAAGGTAATGGCCTGCTGCTTCTTGGGTCTAGAATATGCCAAAAAAACAACCAAATAAACCCACAGACAGACCTTGAAATTTGAACTCAATACATTGTCACATTAACAACTGTTAGGTAAATGTTTCAAGATATATTATTACCTTCTGTGTTAATTCAGACATGTTTGTCATTTTACTAACATGGTTCTTGAAGCATAAGCAGATGTAGATTTTTCATTCCAAAATACTGAGAATTGTCTTTGAATCTTTGTAGTACTTGTTGTCCTGGGCACTGCAGAATCTTCAGCCTTGGTGTGTCAGAAGTATTTGTGTTTTGGCTACTTCAGACTAACTGCTAATATCCTCATTTCAGCGCTTGCAGGGGATGGGGTTTGGAGCAAGGCTGTAAACATTTTCAAATGTGCAGTTTTTGTGTGACTGACTGGTTTTTACCTTTTGCAGGTGGTTCCTTACTGCAGGAAACACTGGATGCCAGTAATAGTGCTGGCTAATACTCGCAGTGGAAACAACATGGGGGAAATTTTACTAGGAGAATTTAAAATGCTGCTGAACCCCGTCCAGGTATTTACAGTGCAAGGCCACCGTAATAAAACCGAAGTTTAGATTAGAATAGATAATCACTTTGCTTACACAATGGCAGTAGGATCTTGTGGAAGATCAGTAAAGAAATTCATGCAGTTTGTTCTTTTAGAAAGGAGCAGCTTCACAGAGAAAAACAAAAAGTGCAGAGGCTTCTCCCAGCCCCAAGTTTGTAAGGATTCTAATACCAGTCCAGTTTTTTTGCTTACAGTAATACATGCAGTAATTCAGGTAATAAGAAGTATCTGACTTGAAACAGTGTACACTTTTAGAAAATTAACCATTTAAATCTTCTTTATAGGAAACCTGTGTTTGTTTAAATCCTCACTTTATTTGTGGAAATGTCAGCCTTGACAGTTTCACTTTGTGTAGTTGCTTTCCCCTTAAAATCCACTGGGATGGCTCAGGATGTTGACGTAAGGCAGGCAGTTGTTCCTTGGATTTCCTGGCTGCACCTTAATACTCCTTTGGAGTTCAAAACTGAGCTGTAAAATACAGTCTGAGAGAAATCACTGTGTGTTTGTTTTAAAAGCATTCCAATAAGGCTTTAAAGAATAAATGTTTTTATGTGCTGAGTATTTCAAAATTACTTTTATCTGAAGTCTTTCATCTTTACAGAATTCATCATCATGCTTCTAGATACAGATTTTTCCAAGGACTCTGTCAGCTCAGTTTATCAATGCCATTTAATCCTTGGGAGGCAGCTGGAGCTCTATTGTGAATTTGGGAAACAAATCCTGCTCAAGAAAGTCAAGACATCTCATTTGCTAATGTAATATTGCAAATGGAGAATCTTTGATTTGTATTAGAGTTAACTTCTTGATGTTGTTTATCTGTGAGGCAAATCCTGAGTCATGTTCTGTGAACTTAACAGAATTCCTTACTTTCCTTTTCTTTAGGTTTTTGATCTCAGCAAAATTGCACCTGCTAAAGCTCTCCAGCTCTGCACTTGGCTGCCTTGCAATGCTGTCAGGGTTCTGGTCTGTGGTGGGGATGGCACAGTGGGCTGGGTCCTGGATGCAATTGATGAAATGAAGATAAAGGTATTGTGTTTTAAATTAAAAGGTGAAATGAGTTTTGAAGCTGCCAAAGTTCTACCCCTCATCTCTTAACTGTATTTATTGCCTTCATTTTCCTGAATAGGCTTACAGAGCAATATTTGCATAATTACTTACTCATATTGGGGAGGGATGTGGGAAATACATCCTATGATTCCTTGTAGTTCAGGAAAAATATGAACACTTTAGATTTTAAATTATATTGATAGTGGTTCTTTTTTGCAAAATAAGAAGAGAGCAAGCTGCAGGATATTTTCTGCATTCCTCTTTGTCTGAACAGATTTATATTGTCATAAATGGTGGTGCTGATATTGGCTAGTGTGCTCCCTTCTCCCAGCACGCTCAATCTTTTATATGAACCTCATAATTTTGCCAGCTATATTGGTTATGTTGCCAGTGCATAAATGAGTGCAGTCATTTGCTTCTGCTCCTTGTCATGTGTTCTAAAGAGTCTGTCCGTCTGCAGCCTTGCCCATTAGCTACAAAGGAGGAGGAGAAAAAAATAAGCTGTGTTTACTGGTTTTTTGAAATGGAAGATATTCTCGTTTATGGGATGCTCCTAACAACTCCTGAGAAAATTAGGAATGGAAATTAATTACAAGGCTTTGGTGCTTTACCTAGTAAACTTTTTCTCTAGTGCTGAAAGGAAGAAAGTTTTTATATCAAAGTTTTTGGGTTTTTTTTACTGCAGTTTTCTTGTTAATTCTTAAAATGTTGTAGATGCAGGCCATTATTAAAACTTCATGCATAGTCCAGCAACCTCTTTGAGAATAATTATGTGCTCATAAAGCAGAAATAAAGTAAATATAAAGGTTAATGAATACGAGTATATGGTTCTGTGGTCCTGGATGCTTGATATATTGTCCCTCAGAGCTGATATAGTTGATGAAATCTGGGTTTTTCTTTGTTCTGTTCAAATTGAGTCATTGGTATTAGGTAAAATACTGTAGAGATTTATCAGCAAAACCTTTTTCTTATCAGCAGTAGGTTATTTGCTCCCTTCATTTATCTTGACTCTCAAATACAGGTTACCTGGCTGATAACCTTTCTGGAAAAAACAGTAACCAAAGAGCCAATTTACTGCAAGTGCTTTTCACAGCTACATTGCAAAGGCCATGGTACAGCTGAAATAATTGTTCACCCTTCTGTGGTGAGGAGAGCCAAGCCCTTTGCTAAGGTGGCTGTTCTGAACAGCTGCTGTCACTCTGTGCTCAGCAGAGCTGATTTTCACCTGCTTCATCTGTGGGTGACAGTCTGAAACTGAGACACTGACTTTGCTCCTTTGAGTATCTGTATTTCTGTATGTGGTTGAACACTCTGGTACTCTGCATCTGTTGTTTAGACCTAACCTCACCTCAGTCTTGTAGGAGCATTTTGGTGTCTCGTGGCAGATCACAGCCTTGTGTGTTACATCACTCAGTGTTCATTCCACTTCCCAGATCTAAAGCATCATTCCTGGGAAGGAATACTCCGTTCAGTATTCCTAATGCACTATTTCCATGTTGTGTTTGTATTCTCTTTCCTTCTCACAGTGGTTTAACATTTCCTTCCTTTTCGTTATGCCTGGGTAAGTTGCTCAATGTGCCACCTGCTCTGCCAGCCCCAGAGCTCTGCTCTGTGTAACAGGCTGCTGGGAAGGTGAATTTATCTAATCTGAACGTTTGGGGATAGAAGGGAGACAATGAGTGCTGAAGCAGGAGCTAATATGCAGTGGTTTTGTATCCTAGGGGCAAGAACGATATATTCCACAAGTTGCAATTTTACCTCTGGGAACAGGGAATGACCTGTCTAATACACTGGGCTGGGGTGCAGGTTATGCTGGAGAAGTCCCTGTAGAGCAGATCTTACGAAATGTCATGGAGGCAGATGGAATCAAACTAGACAGGTAAGGAACAGTGAAAAGATAAAATGTGTAGAACCAAACACTGCTGTAGTAATCACTGGTAATCCATTGCAGCAGTTTCTTTACATAAAGACAAGTATTTCTGGAAGGAACTACAATGTAACTGAGGTCTGAATTTAGTCTTTTAGTTGTTCTACAGGGCTTAACTCTTCCATTATTTAACTAAATTTGAATATTTTGCCTTAATCCCAGTATAGATATGAGATTCCTAGCTGCAGCTTTGATATTGAGGACTGTCTGTCACAAGTCTAAGTACCAACTGTTGTTTTTCAGATGGAAAGTTCAAGTCACAAACAAAGGATACTACAACTTAAGGAAACCAAAGGTATGGTTTGCAAGTATAAATATTAATTCTATGGAATACCTGTATGCTTGTAATTTTGTTGTTGTTGTTGTTATCAACTTGCCATTAAACACTCTGAATTTTAAACTGTAATAATGATATTTAATAAAGCATAATTGGAAGTTATGTCTTACAGGTATTCACAATGAACAACTACTTCTCTGTAGGACCTGATGCTCTTATGGCTTTAAATTTCCATGCCCATCGTGAGAAAACTCCCTCTCTATTTTCCAGCAGAATCATCAATAAGGTGTGTTTGGTAAAGTGACATTTTCTCGTTGGAGTTGTTGATTTGACTTTAGGCTATTTTTAGGTTCACATTCCTTTACCACTACGTCCTTTCTGCCATTTTAAGTTTGAATTCATTTTTGTTGGGGAGGGGATTCCATGGGTCAGTCATGTCTGCAGCCCACTCATCAGTGTTCTGCCTTGTCTCTGCTTGCTTACAGAATTTGCTGTTTGCTCAGTTTTTGCTCAGAATTTCTCATTTGCTTTCAAACTTTATGAGTTAAGTGCTTATTTCCTTTTCAAGTGAAAATCTAGTTTCTTATGCAAGTTGTAGCTCAACTCATGAGAAAGGTTTAGTTTAAGGATGTGCAGATATATTATGTATACATTTTAGATAAGGTTTGCACAGCCGTAACTATGCATAAATATTTCAGTCTTCCTATGTATTGTCTTTTTCTAACAGTGTTTTCTTTTCTCCCTGTTTTGTTTGGGTTTTTTTTTTTTTTCGTAGGCTGTTTATTTTTTTTATGGAACCAAAGACTGCTTAGTGCAAGAATGTAAAGATCTTAACAAAAAGGTTGAGGTAAGTTTTTTAACTTGCTTATTCTCTGGACGGTCAGTGGAGCATAAAAAACCTTGTGAAAGAAAAGGAGAGAAGCTTTACAAGATTTACACTTAATGGTATTTATGTAAGGGTGGCTATGACCTTGGAGTATTTTTGTGTTCCTTTTGCTATCTATAGCTTACTTCATGGAATTCATGTCTGTGGGCTTACTGAAAATTCCTAATTTTTTTCTGGTCTTGACTCAGTTCTGTGAGTGTAAGCACTGATATTCAGCTATAATTTGCCATAGCACCAGAGGCTTATATAAATGAGGGCTCCTTTTTTCTTTTCTCTACTAATAGAAATTTACAACTCAGGATATCTTGTGAAAGTATTTTTTTAATATGGAAAGAAAACACATTCTCTTGGCACAGGGCCAATCTTCCTTTACGTAGAGGCCTATTAAATGCACAAAAGGAATAATTTCTGTTGAAGTACTGAATATGATCCACAGTAATTAACTTCTGCTTGTCTTTTGAAGCTAGAGTTGGATGGTGAGAGGATTGAGTTGCCCAATTTGGAAGGCATCATTGTGCTGAATATTGGATACTGGGGAGGTGGCTGCAGGCTCTGGGAAGGAATGGGGGATGAACCTTATCCTTTGGCAAGGTACAGAGGGCATTTTTTGCTTTGTTTTTTTTCTTTAACAGTTCTTGCAGTGTAAGGAATTCCTTCAGGAGACTCTGCTTACATAGCCAGGCTTGTCTGCAGATCGGAAGGCTATCTCATATTTGTTTATTTTCCTTGAATTGGAGATTTGGAGTAAGGGCATCCTGCACATCAAGAGGGTTTTAAGACTTTCTCAAAATGTCTGGCATGACAGACAACAGTAGCATTGGAGTGGCTATTAACAATAAAGTGAGCCTTAAAAAGCAGAAGATAGATCCATTGCAGAATCTAAAATACCACATCTCATTAGAGCTTAAAATGGAAAGTAAAAACAAAACATGTTAAAAATTTTGACTCCCACATGGGGAGCAATACCAAAGACAAAAATAGTTTCAAACATTAATTATTCCCTGTTGTGACTTCCTCCTTTAGAAGTCGTCTATATAAATATATCCATAGTTCTGTTACAAGGCTTACAATCCTGCATTTCTGAAAAATACTTGGCCAAGGTCCTTTACCCAAATCTAAAAAATTATGCCATTAAAAGATTTTCCCTTGGATAAGTATCTTAGTAAAAAGACAGAAAATTGTACAGGTTTATAGAAGAGAAATCTGCTGTGGGCCTTAAAAGTGCACAATGAGCCTTGCAGTTTTACATCCATGATTTCCAGAAGCCAGCTAGGGTGTGCTGGCTGGTGAACTGCTCCATATCTGTGGGGTTTGATGGCTTTTTCTGCTGTTTGGTGTGATTGGTTCTCCAGCACAAATACATAAATGTATTGCTAGCACAACATTTGTCTTCTCTCTGGGAATAGCAATAAAAGGACTGTAATATGGGCAGATATGCTGGAGCTCATCAGTATTACTGAAAGGAGTCTCATTTTTTTATTTCATAGACATGATGATGGACTCCTGGAAGTTGTTGGTGTTCATGGTTCTTTCCATTGTGCCCAGATCCAGGTGAAACTGGCAAATCCTGTTCGCCTGGGACAGGCACACACAGTGAGGGTAAGTGCTGCTCTAGGAGCTGTTCTCCTAAAATTTTTTTTAATACACAATATGGAATCTCAAGCACTTAACTGCTTCAATCAGATCTGAAGTTGCGGCTTGCAGTTGAGATGGATATTCCTCTTGCTTAGTAAAAATTAATTATGTCATAATACACAGACCTCTGTTGCTGTGGTTGGTAGCCTGTGAGTGCCACTCACAGTTTCTCCCTGGCCAGGTTATGAATGTGTATTGCAGTTGTAAAAGGTGATTTCAGAGCCCCTTTGAAATGCTGTGATTGTGTTGTTGTGTTTGGTACCAGCTGATCCTGAAGAGCTCCAAGATGCCGATGCAGGTGGATGGGGAGCCCTGGGCACAGGGGCCCTGCACTGTCACCATCACTCACAAGACCCATGCTCTGATGTTGTACCACTCGGGGGAGCAGACAGATGATGATGATGCCTCCAGCCTGTCAGACTGACACCACGGGAGGGAGCAGGTGGATAAAGACCTGGAGATTTTGTGGAATTTCACATGTGGCAGTGAGGAACTTCAGCTCATTAAAACACAGATGTCTGATCTAGATTGAGGTTTATGCACTAAGGTTCATACTCGTGAATGAACTAAAGCTGAGAAAAAAAGCGTGCTTTTGCTCTCATGGAAACTTTCACAGCTGAATTACCACAACTGGTTTGCTTTTAGGATGGTGGGGATGCCCTCCAGCCTTTCCAGCTGGAGTGTATTCCTCTAATGGCTGAAAAGGGACAGATGCTGCAACCCTTCCTTGCTGTGCAGTCAGGGCTTCTGCACATACACAGTACAGTGTTTTCAGAGAGATGTTTCATACCCTTGGAAAGGGGAACAGCTGGGGGTTTGACCTGCTTCCACCTTCCCCAGAACAGTTCCAGTGCAGAAAACCAGAGCAAGCAGAATATGGGTTGATGTTCTTACAGCAACTTGCTCCTGGCTGCCATCTCTGCTTGGGAGCAGGAGTGGTAACTCTGTGCACCTGCTTGTGCAGTGCATTTCTAATGAGCTTCACTGGGAGAGTAGAGGATCTGGGAGCTCTGGGGAAGGTACTCTGCAAGAAAATTGCTTTCGGACCAAAGGTTTCTGGAAATGTTATTTAGGAAATGACCTTTTTTGGCTTTGTAAGCCAAAGAGTACCCTGAGGTCTTGAGTCCCCAACATACAACTCAAAATAATTGTACCATGACTTGCACTGAATGATCCTGTGACTTGACTTTGCTTCAGTTCAGTGAGAGACTAATTGTAGTTTTTGTAAATAGCAACATAACAGTTCTTGGGCAGGCTTTTTGGAGGAAAACTTGGACAAAGGAGCATCTTTTTTAGCTGCTTAGAGGAAAGGGCTTTAAAGAAATAATGATGGTTGGCAGATATGGGGTATTTTTAAAAAACTTGTTAAAGAATGTGGCTCATAATTACCTGAGAATGATCAATAGTAAGTCAGTTTGTTAACTTTCAATTTTAAGTGTGGAGGTTGAGCACTAAGTTTGCAGAGGTGGCATTCATGTGTATAATTTGATTGTGGGAAAAAGGCATGGAAGCATTTATTTTCTGACTGGCTCTTAGAGAGTCAAAGACACCTTGTTGGTTACCCTCATTTCCCTTATGAGTATAAAGTGGCAAAAAGATTGGTGATTAATCCAGATGGTGGAGGTTCAGAACACCTACAGCAGTGCACAGGGACTGTCAGCTTGGCATATCTGAAGCTTCTCAGGTTAAAACCTTCTCAGGTGAAAACATCTTCATGGTTAACAAAAGTGAAAGATCTTACTCCTGTTCTTTTTGTTGTAAGAATTTTAAGCCTGCAGCAGGTAAGAACTGAGTTGAGGTTTAAAATGTCTCACTGAGTAAATTTAGTTCAGTTACTGAAGGTGCTCTTCTAAGTAGGAAGAGAATTTATGCTGTGTAAGCCAAGATCATAAGGGTGAGAGCTTTGGTCTGAACTTTGAATGTTCCTGCTTTTGTCATGATCCCCCAATTTTTAACTTTTTTTTTCTTTATGCTGACTGAAAATAAGACCATTGGGTAAAGTAGGCTGTGTTTCTAGGTTTTTAAAAATGAAAGTGTTTTTCAAAAACCTGTAAAATGATGTTTGCATTAACAGTGAATGATCTATTTATATTTTAAAATAATCTATTCAAACTTGGCAGAGTCAGTATTTTTAAAACCTTCAACTCTAATCCTCTTTGGAAAGCATTTTTAACTTGATGGTATTCCTTGTAGAAAGTATGTAGTAGAATTCTACTCCAGTACTACTGATTCTCATTGAATTTATAGCAGTCTGAAAATGTGATTAGAGTGTAATGAACTGTAAAGCAGAAGCCATTTGTAAATTCCATATTTATTAGCCTTATACACTTCACTTTAATTATTTTATTATATGTAAATATAGATGAAAAATAATATAGTAAAGTATATGTAAAAAGTGTTTAAAATACCCTAAGTATATTACGCTAGATGAATCCATTGCCTTTTTTTTTAGTTAAGAGCTTCAGTTTGTATTACCTTCAAAAATCTTACCAGTTAAGTTATTTTTTTAATAACCATCAGCATCCTATGTATTTAAGTTCTGTGCTGCAGTTGTTATGTTACTGTTGTTTACAAACAAATGAGGAATCTCTGGAAAAGCAGGGTATGTGCTCTGAAAAGCAGTATTTGAAATGATACCACTGTCTACTTTAAACTATTCATAATGCAGTTTAAACTTCCCTGAAGTTCATCAGATGATTATTCAAATTGGTTTATAGCCCAAGAACCTTTAACTGTTGAAAAACCTCACTCTTTTGACTCCTGACATCTAGAAATAATTGATGCCAAGATTGGAAGTCTCCCTGTGTTAC
The DNA here is from genome assembly GCA_910950805.1 of Acrocephalus scirpaceus scirpaceus. Taxonomy (NCBI): domain Eukaryota; kingdom Metazoa; phylum Chordata; class Aves; order Passeriformes; family Sylviidae; genus Acrocephalus; species Acrocephalus scirpaceus. The sequence continues at coordinate 8,318,617 of OU383789.1, forward strand.
CTCAGGTGAGGGGTGAATGGGCTTCTCCACTTGTGCCCCAGTGGGGGCTGTCTGTGCTCCCTCTCACTGCAGCTTGCCAGGAATCCAGTCCAACATGTGTGAGATCCTCTGGGAAAGGCAAATCCATCATTCTTGCTGGAGAGACGAAGCGAAAGTAGCATCTAACTGGGTGTTTGTTTGGGATAGCCCCTGATAAATGGCCTTGCTTTTGGAGGTGAAGAAGTTGTGTCTCACCGATGGACTGTATGTGATGGCAGCAAATGTGGCTGTGGTGGCTGTGAGGAAGACTCTTGTGAAATTGTACTTCTGGTTTAGAGAACATTCTGTAAGGTTGAAGTGTCCGTTGTGACTCTCTAGCTGTGTCATACATGTGGCAGAAAAAGGTCTTGTGAAACACAGCCCTGGAATCTGTGGGAAGCCTTGCTGTTTCCAGCTGTTCTTTGATTTCAGTGTATCCTCCTTTCTGGTGTGTTGCAAATTGGGTTAAAGCCTGTTTTGAATGACTTTGATGGAGCTGTTTCCAGTTTTAGCCCAGGTTTGGTGTCAGCAATGGGCTCCCAAATTGTCTGGCAGCAGGAATGGACTTGGCTAATTTGTAACAGCTGTAGCAACCCAGTACTGTGGTGTGCATTGTGAATGTAAACTTCTCCATGCTTTTTAAATGTTATAGGTGCATAGAGCACCATTTCAAACAGCTACTCCATCCAAGGAGTTAATCCTTGTAGGTTGGAACCCTGGAAATCCCCACAATTCTCTGTCTGAGAGAGGCAACTCTGCAGTTGGAGCTCCTGTCCTGCACTGAAGCGTTTTCCCTTATCCTGTTAATCATAAACATTGGAAAAATAGAGAAAACAGTATTTCAAAAAGTCAAATAACAAGTTGTTTCTTCTGTCAGTCTTCATATATTAGAGCTTTGTGTAAAATGTACAGGGTAAACAATAACATTAATTGTCAAGTACTTAGAAGTAAGTTCATAAAGTTTATTTGTAAGTTGTATTGCTGCATCCAGTAGCTTAACTGAAGTTTGGTCAGATTCTGACAGCTTTCTTTACTGTAGGTTCTCAGTCCTGTGACAGGCAATACAAAAAGCATAAATCTGCATGAAGAGCCTTTCTGTGGGTCAGCTCCTTGCCTGGCTCACACTGTACTTGTTAACTCATGTTGAGAGGATGTGCTGGATATTTTTACGTGCACAGAATCTCTTGTCAAAGGCTTTGTCAGACAAGAAAATTGGAATGGCTTCACATAGCTGTTCTTGGCCCAGTGACCCACGTGGTTTGTTTTTGCAGTCACCATCGCCACCAGAACTCCCAAGGTTCCCTGACACCCCTGGCCTGTACTGAAAGTACAATCTTTGTTCTTGTTGCTGCTGGGGAGGGATGTCGCTTTTCTCCACAGGTTCTGAGAATGGCCTGGTCCTTCTAGTGCTGTGCTACATTGCACTGAAGTTTTTATAGTGTGTGTTTCTGTGTCTCACTGGTTAAATAAAAAAGCACTTCACCTTTAGCTGTGATCAGCACAATGGCATCAGTGTTAGGGTAGTTCCTGGTTTTTACTTGGCAGCAAATGCTTTTGGTAGAGCAGCACTGTAACCAGTTAGTCTGTGGGGAAGAGCAGGACACTTAAAAATCTGCATGTGTTCTAACTGAAAATCCTTTTTAGGTCTGTGTTTCATACTGACTACTAGCAGTTTTCTTCCTTTTGGGAAATAAATAAGTCTTCAGTTATAACTAAATTAGGCTGTCTTCAGATTCAAAAACACTTAAGACATAACTGATTCTGTTAAATGTCAACCACTTAAAAATGCTAGTTTCTTCTGAGAAATGAGAGGTGCTTCTTGAACACAGGGATGAGGGAGCAGAGACCACTTCTTCCTGTAGTAATTAAATAGATGGAGAGAATTTACACATTCTTTGTTTCAGCAATATTGAGGCCACAGTTCTAAAGCACGACTTGATCACAACTTTGTTATCTAAGAGTGCTGAATACCCAACTCAGGCTTTGGGCATCTCAGGGAGGTACTTCAAGCTGGAATAAAGCCACATGCCTTGACTAAACCTGGTTATGTTGTGTAGACTGATCTTAGCTGAGGGTCTGGCCCTTAAATGTTCAAAAGCATGAATGTATCAAAATTGTACTTTTTAATACTGTCCTGTGCTGTGTCCCCCTACGGCTGTATGCCATTGATTCTTTGCATTGTTTAATTTGCAACTTGTTTGTAGATTCCAGCATAAAAATAGTTTTCTTTTTAAGATTATGTAGGAAATTATATTGGATGTGAATTTATTGTATTCTGTACCTTCAAAGTTTACATACCTCAAAAGCCATTTTGTCTGCTACAAGCTGTAATCCTTTGAGTACCTCCAGCCATCTTCTCTTTCTAGGATTTTTGTAGTTTAACAGAATGGATTTTTATTTTTGTAGCTTGTAACTTCAGTATGTATAGTAGTAGTTTAGTAATTGGAATACTGTAAAAATGTTGCTTTTAAGAGCTGTAACTTTAAATTAGTAGTAATTGGAATACTGTAAAAATGTTGCTTTTAAGAGCTGTAACTTTAAATTAGTAATAACTACTTACAAGAAAATGTCAGCGCGTTAGCAGTTTAAAAAAAACCTATTCTTTAGCTTCACATGCTGTGATGCTGCCACCTGGGATTTATACTGAATGTTTGTCTATATGTTCTAAAGTGGCACTAAACAAGGAAAATTTGAGCCTAAAGTGCAATAAATAGGTTAAAAAATAGGATTTATAACATTTTAGACAGTTTTCAATTGAGAAAGGTGACATTTGGGATTCAGTATTTTTTTTTTTATTTCTCACCAAGCAGTAAGAAAGGAGTGATCAGTAGACTCTTGGCAGATCAGTTGTTTCCTTATGGTGTAGTTTGAGATCTGTATTTAGTGCCCAAACGTAAGCAGACACTGTCTGTACCATTCCTGCCCCTCAGAGAGCAAAACCCCAGAGCAAACGCCACGGCTTGCAGTTGTACAGTATGTGAGATCTTACTTGCCATGAAAGAACCAGTTAGCATGATCTTGAACCTCCAAAATAAATGTTTAAATCAAAATTGGCAACTTTTTCCTTGGCATCAAGCTGTGTTTTCAAACCCCAAATTGGTTGTCCTTTGGTTTTGAAGAGAAGGCAGGCTGAAATGGGAGGGTAAGGAGGTAATCCTGTAAAAGTCTTTTGTTATAAAAGCTGCAGAGGTTTTATTTGGTTCTATTTGCTGCAGAGGCACAGTGAGTGTGCTTTTGTCTCCTAAAAATTTGTGATGGTTGATGCAGTCATTTCATGGGCACGATGTGTGATTTGGGTCAGGTTCTTCCTGAGATGCTGCAGCGTCAGTGGAGCCACAGAACTGCCCCATTCTGTGGTTACTTCACGTTAACACAGGGAAAGTGAAAACTTCAGTTGGTTGTACCACGGCCACTCTGTGACTTACACTCTCAGAAGGCTCTATTGAGAAACAACTGCCCCATATTCTTCATAAAAATTTGTAAATACAGATTTTTCACAGCATTGGCTTTATTACTGAATTTCCTAATGCGTCTGTTTGTCTTGTTATTTGTACTGTAATTCTCTGTAGATTTAAGGGTGTGGATTAAAGTATTTAAACTTAATTTTTCCTTTTCCTCGCTGTGCATAAAAACAAATGTGAGCCTTCAACTCTACAACAGCCCCGGGATGAGGATGGCTGCCTGGCTCTGGGAGGGCTGCAGCCAGATGAGCTTAGGCATTTTGAGAACAAAGTTGTATTCTGTTGAACTCTGTGGCCGTGCTTCTGCCCGAGATTCCTGCTGCAAAATCTGAGCATCTCAAACCTCAGTAAATGGGAAAAATTCAAGACAGCATGGTAATGTCATTTGGAGGTAAAACTAACACTGGTCACCTGCAAGGATCTCTCAGCAGCTGCCTGCCCGCTCCTGGTTCATTCTTCTCCACCCCGGGGAGGAGCTGAGTTTGTGTGGTTTTTCAATAGGTGTGGTTAAAATGGTTTGAATTCCCAGGCTTCAACAGTAACGTGAAATGTCCACATTGTTCCTTCTCACCTCTATTGCCACTGATTCGGGATCTTAAAACAGCTTCTGATGCTGCACATTATTTGCTCGAGGAGGGGAAGGAGCCCTGCAAATGCCTTACCTGTGATGAGCAGTTTCAAGTAAGAGTTTTAACCGGAGATGTTCCGGTGTCAGTAGAAACTGGAGATGGGGTGGGAGGAGCTGCTGAGAACAAGCCAGCAAAGCTCACACAGGGCTTTCCCTGCCAAGGGAAAACGCTGCTGCTGAGAGACATTCAGGGATCGAGTGGCTCAATGCTTTCTCCTGATGGCAGCAGATAGGTTCGTTCGGGCCTTTGGAAGTGAATAAATCGTCCTGTGGGGCCACTTTATCATAGTGTCAGTTCCCTCCCCAAGTCCTCTCCTCTGTTCCCTGGTCTCATTTGCACAAAAGAAAGAAGGGCTCTGGCCTCTCAGCTCCTGTATTATGCCACAATCAAACCTTTTAAAGACTATTTGTGTGTTGTTTTCCATTCAGGATGTGGTCAAATTATAAGATATTCAGCAGGTTTTTTCTTAGATGGGTAAGAATAGTTTCACAGAGCTTTCAGGATCACTGGCACTAATGTTGATAACCATCAAGGTTTAATGCATCTTCAAATGGTTTTAGAATTGCTGGAGTGAGCCGTGCAGAGCACCAGCTTGAGCCTGACATTACCCAAAAGTTGTGCAAGGAGCGCAGGTATCTGTGGGGAAGAACACAGGACATTAGCAAAGTGCAAGTCAAGACTGAAATTGTTTCTTTTATCGATAATAACAGTAAAAATACTAAGTTTTGTGAATGAACAGTAAAGGGGGTCGAAGTAGGATTAAAGGAGTCCAGTATCAGACACTTGAGGACTAAAGCTCTGGTTTCAGGGTATCTCCTCTAACAAATTGATTTTCCTCTTCGGGAAAATCCCTCCTTGCAGAAGGGCTGCAGGCAGACTCTGCCTGTGCATCTGTGGGCAATGTGAGAACACGCTGGTAACCGCAAGGTAACAGATGACCGGAGGGTCCTGGTGACCACGGGCGCTGCGGCGCGGAGTGCGAGCAATGCCCTGCGGATCCTGGGATGTGCCACGCAGCCGTGCCGAGGGCCATTGTCCCCGCCCGGCCGCGAAATCCCGATTCCACGCTTAAGAGCTGCAGAAAGGAGCCTCGCTCTCTCAGACCTGCAAAAGAGCATCTCCCCATGTCGTTCATTTAAAATATGGAAAGGGCAATGCATATAGAAATCTAATTATTGGCAGGCACAGCCCGGCTTTTAGCATGATAATCGTGAGCCCTGGAGCTTTCTTGTGCGCGGACCCCTGAAAGATAATCATGAAAGCAAAAGTTTAAACTATTGAATTTCCATCATTCATTCAAAATTCGCTTTGATTATGTTGACACGATTTTTGTTTGTTCCTACACCGCGATGAGAAACTTATTAATCATTTCTAAATATTTCAGAGACAAAAGGGGGCTGCCTGGCCCGGGCGATGAGGACAGCGGTGCGAACAGGGAAGGGTGACGGCGGGGTGTCCCTGCTGTCCCCAGTGCTGGGGGGCTCTCCCCGCGGCACGGGCGGGGCGGGGTAAGCGGGAAGGGGTCGGTGATGGGCGCGGCCACCGCCCCCGGGACCCCCAGCCCACCCCCTTTCCCTCTCGCCGACCTTAAAGCTCGGCCCGCGCAAAAATGCAACTAAGTCGCCTTCCTAAAGTTCTGTTGAACTAGTCTAGGATGAAGAATTGCTCATGATGGTATTTTCACCTAAATTATCTGCCTCTTTTCTATTAGCTTTTATTATTTGATTGGTGGCTCCTCCCACCCTCCCTTAGTGCTTTAGCCAGACTCACATAATTGCCTATAGTTTGTGTAAATGGAATTCCTACACTGTAAAATGATATACAAATGTGTCTACCACACAGAGGCCAATAAATGGTGTGAATAAACCCTTTATTTCCCATGAAATGGCATCTGATTGCAGCCTGGGCAACACGGGGCTGACAGATGTGAGCCCACGACAGGGCCTGGAGAAAACTGAATGAGAACTCTGACAGGCCACAATTAATTGACTTTTGGAATGACTCCTCTTTTCCACAGTTCTACTTGGCTGAGCAAGATTCACAAATTGCTGTCTTGAACTTTTTTATGGGACAAAATAGCTGCCACTGAAAGTCTAAATGACATGAGCTTTGAACAGGAGTCATACAATGAGCACTCTGTGACACGTTTTTAACTGACTGATGATTTGAGAAGTAGCAGCCACTTAATTGGGAGGGAATTAGGAAGAGGGGAAGAAATGGGAGGGAGTCAGAGGACTGGGTACAGAAATACAGTCTGTTAAACACTAACCAAATACAGTTTTACTAAAATAGGGAATGTCTTGATAAACATTTTTACATATATTCACAGAGAATATGATTTGGAACCTAAGTCAGTTGTTCTTTTTGCTGTGTAAAAGTAATCACAAAGTTAAGAGGAAATGTCATTAGCAAGGAAGAAAACAGACTTTTTATGAATATGATCATGCTGACTTCTCTGGGCCTCAGTACCTGCTCAGGCCCCTGGCTGGAGTCACAGTCAAGTTTACACAGGCTTAAAATACCCCTTTGTCTGTCTTTGGAAACTGAGGCAAAGCTCTGGCAGACCTAATTGACCTCCTAATCCCAGGGACATCATGGGACAAGTAGTGAAGATGAGGATTTTTCCACCCCTTAGTTTTTGTAGCACCTATCATACTGCTCAAGAAATACTCTGTGAGTCTGTAAACTCTTCAGAGAGTTTTTTTCCCCAAAACTTTCCTCAACCCAACTCACTTGGAGAATTTTAGGTGAAAATGTTTAATTTGTTTCATGGATGCTTTTTTGGGCTGATTTTTAAATCACTTGAGGCACCAGAGCAGCTCCTTGCTGTGGCCCCACTGGCCACGTGGGGAGGAAGCAGCTTGCAATTTCACTGGGTGCTATCAGGAATCATCATCTATTGCTGCTTCCAGGTGTAACTTAGGCTGGCAGATGCTGGATCCCACCTAAGGCTTTTTAAAGCAATCCCACACCGTGTCTTTAATTTTCCATCTCCCTCCAGCTGATGACCATGGTTTTGCTTACCCAAAAAGGTCTCCAAGTTTTGTTTACTGGAAAAGATGATTTCCTCATCCTCAGTGAGGATGCAGCATTATTGATAATGGATGTGCAGCCTAGAAGGAGGCAGTTTAGGGCCAGCCCAGAGAACAGCAGAGTTCTGCCTGCCCCTTCCCCAGCTCTCCCATAACCCAGTGAGTGATGAACTAAAAGAGCTGTCCTTTGTCCTCTGCTGTGCCTTCACTTCTGCCTCCCTCCCTGCCTCAACCCTGAGCAGAGAACAAACCATTCAGAGTTAGGGGTTACTGTGAGTATTTATTGAGTTCAAACCATCACCATTCCCCAGCCAGCTCCAGGAGTGGTCACAGGCACACGGAGCAGATGGCACAGAGCCCATGGTGCTGGCCCAGTTACAAACAGTTACACACCTGATACAGACTGAAGTACTGGGTTGATACATCAGTATAAGCAACAGGTTTACAACTACATGAGCATTGCTTTTTCTAAGTACACTGTTTTACTAATGTCTTTAATTGATGAAGAGTAAATATTCATTTATTTTCATTCAGCAACTGTTTTTTGATTTACTCTCACTTGCATATTAAAATGCAAATCAATGCATATCCTCATGATGCTAACACCAGAATTAAGTTGTTTTCTTTGTAATACTAAAAAGAGAATTACAATTAAAATATACGCTCCTATATATGTCTTGTTTAAAACCAGTGCAGCTCTGACAGGTACCGCCCGAGTAATAACACTTCAATTGTGTTGAAAAGGTTTTTAAAAGACCATTTATCATGCAGTAACTAGTATTTTTCCTAAACACACTAATATTTATTATTAGTTATAAGAGTTATATCACACTAATATTCCAATATATGTAAGATACCTGAAGCTAACCAAAACAACGTTTCTCAGAAGCCCAGAGATCGATCCTAGTAATGCCAAGGTCACCATTTCCATCCCTATACTTCATTCACTTAAGAGCTGGACTCAGTGATCCTTGTGAGCCCCTTCCAACTCAGAATATTCTGTGAATTCCAAATTAACAAAACTTCACTCTATGACTTCTGGTCATTCATAGCACAAAAGAAAGCAGAACACAGGACAGGGGCCCAGGAGAAAGCTTGTTTCACTGCAGGGCACTTCACGTGTCCCACGTGCTTGGTCCTACACCAGTGTCCCATGTCAAGAACCTCACTTTATCCAACAAGGCAGAATAAAAGCTGCTATTTACTTTGTTTGGGTGTCCCTCCAGACTATCGCCACAGAAGCCCATAGACGCAGACGGCAGTACTGACACCTCTTTAAAGTCAAGCAGCAAGGAACAGAGGATGGGGACTTTCTCCACTGCACAAACTGCTGGAGCACATTTTTGCCCACAACCAAGGGGACAGAGTACTCCTTCAGCACCCTGCTGAGTAGATCTGCAGCCCTGTAGCACAGCCAAGCAGCAAAAGGATTTCTCAGAGGGAATTGCTCTTATCTTTCACTGCTGAAAAGCTGGAAGGGCAGAAACCCCAGTTTGTCATCCATTGTTGGCTCCCAGCAGGACACAGCCTACTTCTGCATCTTTTGTAGTGTTCTGCTCAGGCTGGGAGTTTTAGTGCTGACTGTGCTTTGGGAAGTGGAGACCCTTGAGAGAGTAGAACTGCTAAAGACAGCCATGGCACTTTTAGATCCACCAATTCCATATCCTATTCTGACCAAGAAATTGGAAGAAATAAGACTTGTGCTATCCTTGACCAAGTAGTAAGAGTTTACAAACCAAGTAAAAATAGAGACACAAGCCTGAATTCCTGAAAGCTTCTCTCCAATGCACTTTGGCTAATGTGGAGGTTCTTTTAAGCCCTCTAACAATTCCCTGCCAAACTGCCAGCAGTGGCTTTGTGCTCTATTTCACCAAGTCCTGTAAGGGGAGTTTTACAAATCAAAGTCTAGGAAGGCTCTCATGTGAGCTTACCGTGGGCTACAAGAAATAAGAACTGGCACACTAAGTCCAGAGGCATCAACAAGATACAAGCCCAATAACTATGGGATCCAAATACCTTGATTGCCTACAGATTCTTTTAAAGTTTAAGTCAGAGGTACAGATTTCTCTGTACCTGGTGAGAACTTCTGAAGACATATCATAACCCAAAGAACACCAGGAGAATTAAAAATCCATCCCAGGAGGAATGGATGTGTATTCTTTGTGCTAATCCTCTGTATGTCAAAAGATTCGCCCTGTCTGCCCACAGGCTTCATGCAGAGAGGAACCAGCATTTTTCAGGGATTTGCACTCTGTCTTGAGACTTCTCAAATTGGAGTCCCAAAAACTTGCAAGAAATTCAGTTTCTACCACGTGAGAAACAAGATACACGAGCAGAGAATATCCCACCTCATAAAGAATAAAAGCTTTATGACAGGAGACTCTGTTTTAAGCTAAAGATACACCAGCAGAGAATATCCCACCTCATAAAGAGGAAAATCTTTACGACAGGAGACCCTGAGACCAGGAATGCATCCCCTGAACTCCTCAGCACACACAAAAAAACCCCCAACACTGAAGAGCCATCAGTGTGAATATGTGAAGCATGTTCTGGGTCAAAAGATGACACTGAATGCTTCATAGCACAATCTTCATCACAGGATGCACACCACTTCTCTGCAGGATGTCTTCCCAACAACTCTCTGGTGTATTCCCAGTGTCTGGGCTGATGTCATTTGTTTCCTGGTGATTCTAACACCATTTCTTTCCCATCAATTCTAAAAGTCTCTGCAGTTCCATTCTGATGAGATCCATCCATGGCTTTTATAATTCAGAGCCATAAGACCTGAACTTAGGGATTTCAACAATTCTTTCTGTAGCATCTGGTGGAGTCACACACTGAGAACATCTGTATGGACAACAGTCTGTGCACAGGCAAAAAGGCAACAGTGAGACCTCCCTCAAAGCCTGAATTTGTCAAGGAATTCTTCCTGTTTCTTTCTCAAAGGGATTATTGTTACCTGTGGAACAGATTCTGTTGCTCCTTTACAGGAAACCACAGAAGCCACAGGGGCCACTGAAGACATTTAACAAGGATTTGCACCATAACTTTGATTTTAGGGCAATCAAGACCTTTGCAAACCATTATAGTTTTAAGTATCACAAACATTTTGCTAAATCACTATCTAAAGGCTTTAGCAATTCAGACTAAAGAATTGGCAGATTTCCTAAACCGCTTAAAAGAGATGATAGTTTTTGTATCAAACAATCAATCTTTGAGACAGATTATCTGTGCTGTAAATGAACTAAACTGAGATACAAGACATTACTCTTTCATGTGACAGAGAGAGAGAACAGCATCACTGGAGAACAGCCAGAAGGCCGGGTACAAGGCTTCGGTGAACTGGGTTTTGAATTTATAGATCAAGTTATTCTTCTCCCCCACTGCCATGAAAATCACAAAGCCCCCCTCACAGTGAAGCAGCACCCCAATCTTGGTAGCCTTTGTGTTGGGCAGGCTCTTTTCCACATCGTTGTGCCAGGATGATATTTTGGAGTTGAGCCACTCGATGCACCAGGACCTGCTGTTCCTGCCCAGACGGCTCTCGGGGCCCTGCCGCTCCATGCTGCCATAGCAGACGCCGACGCCACAGAAGCTGCTCTGCTGCAGCTGCACTTCCCAGTAGTGGATGCCTCTCTTGAAGCACTGGAAGCCCAGCACCTGGCGGTAGTCAGTGAAGCGCTGAGGGTGGTACTTGTGACCTGAGAAGGTGTCTGAGATGGACATCTTGGTGTAGTTCTCAGACAGAACCACAGTGTTGTGAGCTGTGTTGTAATCCAGCGTGATGTTAGCAGCATCTGCAATGACATGAATCACTTGAAGGTACTGAAGAACAAAGCACCTTTATTTATCCTGTCCTACCTCAGCACTTGTTGCCATATTTATTTGCCAGCTCTGCTCTCCTCCTCAGTGCAGCCATTTCTTAGGGCCACAGTAAAAGCTGCTGGGTTCAACTGCAGCTCTACATTACACAACAGGCAAACGGAGGGCGAGTCTTCTTCCTTCCTACAGCCCCACAGGATCCCTTTATCACCCAAATACACCCTGGCAAAAGAAGGTGATTGCTGATCAGGCAGCAAAAGGTATGCCACGTTGTATATCATCTTAACAAGCCATCATGGGCTCACTTAAAAACCTGCATGTCGTTTAACAAGAATCCAGTGCACTGCACTGTGTTTCTAGGCTACCCTAATGCTGTCTTTTTTGGGAAAACCAAAAAAGTTACTTACTTTAAAAAGTTCATTTGTCTTCATAAAGATACATAGATGCTGAAGATTAATTGGATTCATCTGGCAAAAGAACCACTTAGAAACTTCCTGCCCCCTCTTTCTCCAGAAATTTCCTTCATTTGTAAGAACCTATTAAGCTAATGAAACCCCCTCAGAAGTATTTTTCTCAGGTAACTACAGAAGACACATATCACCAGTACAACAAGAGCAAAGTTCATCTTTAAGGAGTGTAATGTTGGGTGTCTTACACTGCAAGAGCTCCTCTCTGGGTTTCTTCAGGAAGCTGTCAATGAGCTCTTTAGAAGCAGCAGTTGTGGTGCTTGGTGCTGTGGTTGGTGCTGTTAACAGAAGAAAAGAGAGTTTGGCCAGCTGGGAAGAGACCTCACACATTTAACACCCCATCACAGACACACTCAGGCTAGAGCTAATCTAGTTGAGCCTCCTGCCCCATGCAGGGTTAACTTCAATATTAGCTCAGGCTGTTCACTGTCATGTCAAGTTTTGAAAATCCCACTCTCTGGACAATTTCTCTCAGTGTTTGACTGCTCTTACAGTGGCTAGCAAGAGCTGAAGTTTTGCTCAATACACTAACGACCATCTTATCATTTTAAGAGCAGTCAATGAAAATTAGAATAGGCATGATGAAAGTTTGGACTCACCAACTTTAGCCGCTTTCTTTTTCTCTCCTGGAGGGGGGAAAAGAAAAAAGTAAAACTTTGCCTGAGTTTTACTGGGCAAAAGCCACTGGTAAGACTATGTCAGCTGTAACACCATCACCACGGCTCTTCTGAAACTGCAACAGTAAAGAGCTGACAGTTCAGCAGGCTGAAGCCACCTACAAATGTTGCAGCATTCCTCTTGTTAGGGGGTAGAAATGAGCCGGGACACAGACTTCTTGTTTATCACAGCATGAAAAGGGTCCTGGTTTATTCCTCTTTACAGCTCAGCCATGCTGACTCCAGCTATTCACTGACTCTGGCTGCAGTGAGCTCCTACTGTAGGTTTCCCTTGTAGCCTCTCACTGCTGGTTATTTCCTGCTAAACTATGACTACAGGTATCAGTTTGTGGACTCTGACTGCAGGCTTTTACCTAGCTAGGCTATGACTGCAGGTTCCAACAACAGGCTCTAACTGAAGACCCAGACCTCACAGCACTGATTCTCTCTCCCCAGGATCCGTCCTCTTCATGAGTCCCCCTCATCAGCTAACCCACTCCCTTTTATCACACTTATCTTCATTGGATATAGCTGTGACTCATCAGGGGTGAGGCTGTATTGGGTAATTTACTTATCAGGGGTGAGGTCACCTGTATTCCCTTCTCGTACATACAAATACCCTCACACTAGAAAGCTCTACATCAAGCCCAACCTTCCATTTGCTTCCTGTTTTACAGGGTCATAAGCCTGGAAGGAGCTTGATCTCCCCTCCAGGAGCAGTGTGTTCAGGCATGTAGAATACTCCTGTTCCCATAAGGAACACTGACTATTCCTTTCCTTTTTACAATAGACCTTTTAGTGCAGCTACAGGAGCTGCAGCTCCATTCCAGTCCCACTTCCCCAGCACATCCCCCCGACAGCTCCACACCCAGCACTTGGATCATGTGTCAAGAGCTCCCTGGAAGTAACTGAAGTTGTTTCTTAATACTTGCATTTACTTCAAAAAACATGGAAGATCATCCACACTGGCTACAGTGCCCATTAATTCTGGTATCTGGACAAAACAGTACTGAAAGGCCCCAGTATAACCTACCACAAAGACTATCACCCCAGCCCTAGACTGGAGGCAGCAAAATGTTTGAGTAAGGCTCCTTTAATCACCACTTACTGGTATCTGTCTCCACCTGCGAAGTGTTTTGAGCTGGGGGAACTGTTTTCTCTTTGTGGATCTGGTCTGTGAGGAAGGAAGGAAAAAACAGAACTTGAACAGATCCCAAGCAGAACTCAATACATACAAATCTATCAAACCAAAAGGTGTTTGGCACAAATTAAAAAAATCTGCAACAACCAGAGGGTGGCGAGGTTCTGCTTTGCTTTACAGCCCACACTGACACCACTACTGGCTGATGCACCAGTGTACCTGTGCAGTTCACCTGTCCAGCTCACAAGGCATCCATCTCCAAATATCCCAAAGCACCCTCCCTTCCCTGTGCCAGGGTGCTCACAGCAGGTCATCACTGCATCACCACCACAGCAAACAGCTCCAACTCTTATTTAACAATAAAGCCATAGTTAGGACAGGATGATGTTCTGTACTACTTACGTGGTCCATGAGGCTTTTTTCCGACACAGGGTTTGTTTGGATGAGCTGCTGGAGGGGCCCTAGTTTTCACAGGTTTGGCTGCAATGGTGATAATTTGCATTACGGTTTGTACAGCCAGGAACAGTCATGCATCAGTGAGGACGTTTTTTCATCTTATTTTTCAGTTATGTAAACAGAACTGAAGTGATATTTGGCAGAGATGGGAACTGCACACCCATGCCCAAGTCCAAAAGACAATTTGGCTTAACCTGGTAAGTAGGGCTTTGTTCCATCACACTTACACAATCAGCACCTTACAGCTGGGTAAGTGGAGTCCTGCCACTCTAATGCCTTTCAAATCTCCTCTCAAATCCATATCCTAACCACATTCAACCCTGCTACATAGTAACACCATAAACAACTCTAAAGAAGAAAGGCTGAGTTTTGCCAGAAGGGTGTAATATCATGATACTCATCAGCTTATCCAAATATAAATAACAGTGAAGAAACACCAGCAGGTTTTGTCTCCCAATTTAGCCCAGATTGTAATGTTTTTGTGTGGAAATGGAGCACTATAGAGATTGGAAGACAATTTATATTAACCAACAGTATTTGTTGCACTTTTTTTAAAAATTATACTTGGATTGGAGAGGAAAGATCCCTCACTTCAGCTCAAAGCAAGAGTAGAAAATGCCAATTTCCTCAATGATACAGTACCTTCTTCTTTTTTCTCCCTACTCTGAATCACTGAAACTTTCACTACGTCCTTGAGCATAATGGCAGACTGATAAGTAGAATGCAACACATTTTGGTCCATTTCAACTACAGGAACAAAAGCTTCTTTTGTTGATGTTTGTTGCAGTGCTGCTGCTCTCTGAAACAACAAATGAGAGACTACCTTGTGTAGCACACAGAGAAAAATACAACCAACTTACTTTAAATGGGGTGGAGTTTGTGTATTCATCTCAAATTCAAGGGAACAAAGCCTACAGTCAGACACAGCTCATGGCAAAATTCCAGCAGCAGCTCAGACACCTTAATTCCCACTGGTACCTGAACCAATGACCAGACCGGTCACAGCACAGAGCTGCCACACCTCATGGAGGCAACTCCTGCCCAGAGACCCCTCTGCTTGTGGCAGAGGCAGTGGCTGAACTGGGGGAGTTACCAGACACACCTTCAGCATTCTTTCACTGATATTTGTGTACTTTTCAGTACATCCTTCAATAGCAGGTTCTTGCACACCACTGCATTTCCATTTGACAGAAGTCTCTGGAGAGCAGGATGACCACAGCAAGTTTTTGTTATTCTGCATTCTACAATGAAGAACTGGATTGACATTTAAATGATATATTACCTTCAAAAACAGAACATCATCACCTTCAGTCAGTGCCATCTCAATCTGATCTTTGAGAGACTGAATTTCATTCTTCTTATTTCCCAGAACACTGTAAATATAATCAAACTTATTCCAAACTCTCTTTTCTTCCTCTGTAATTGCTTTCATGATCTCATTTTCTCTTGCTTCAATTGCAGCTTTAATTTCTGAAAACTCATTTCTGATCAATTCCTTCTTTCTTGAAGCTGTCTCCTGGAGCAGACAAGAGCAGAGAGGCACTGGTTTCAAAAGAACAGTTTGTAAACAAAATACTCTCAGTGCTACTGGATGAAAGCCTCTGAGGAATATGTGGGCTTTCTCTTCCTTGAAACAAGCAAGAGAAGAGCTGTAGATTTCTATGTGGTTTGGAAAGAAAACTCTTTCATTCACAAGGAATGGAGCCCAGTCTCAGTGGCACCTTCACATGAGGGTATAAAACCTTGCACAGTGCCTGGTTTACTCCCATCTCCCACAGAGCTGCCTGGCCCTGCCAAAATTCCTCTTTTCTGTTCCTTCCTAGTAACACCTTTTCCTGCCAATGCAGCCTCAGTACCACAGCCGTGGTCACAAGGGCACGATCATCAACACCATGCAGTGGCCAGCGGGTGCCAGGCAACCTGAGAGCACTCTGAACAGTCACCCACTTACAGCAGTTTGGTTCTGGTTTGTTTTCACCGTGCTCATTGCCCGGGCAGTTCTTTCACCCTGGTTATGCAGCTCCACAAGTTTTTTCTTCAGTGCCGACTGCAAGAGGAAAGACCAGAAAGCATTTCAGAGAGGCAGCTGTCATGTCTGCTCTTAATTTTAAACACTCTTGTAAGCATTTAGTACTCTCAGCTTAAAACCTACCTTCCCTTGAACCTTAGAGGATGTAAAAGTACTGTCCTGCACACATGTGGCTTGTGACACCCACACACTCCCCACCTCTCCCAAGAGCAAGATGCCATACACTCTCTTCACAAAGGACCCGGTGCTTTCATCAGCACAGCAGTTCTCATGCTAAGAATAAATGTGACATTAACTCTCAGGTTGGACTTTGGGCACGAAGTTGATGCTACTGTTCACCCCTGTTCTTTTGAGATTTTTCTCGTTCAGTAAATCACAGATGTGATTTACCTGTTCCTTTAGTTCAAGATTCTGCTAAGCTCAATCAGGGCTAAGTTCTGCAGCTAAGCTGTGTACATACTCACTGAACAGACAGGAGTTGGGCCACCTAAACTTTTTCAGCACGCTTTACTCATCCACACTGATTTTCAGCTGTGCTGGAAAATATAAAGGTCAGGTTTTCTTCCCTTCTACTCTGTGAACCTCTTTCTGGCTTTCACCACTTGAGATCTGCCTATGACACCTTTGGTTCTGGTTTGTTTATAACTCTATAACTCTTCTTAAGAACATCTGCAGAGGAATGTTGGCCCCTCAGGCTGTGACAAGCCCTAGCAGGGAACAGAGCAGCAGAGGAGGCTCAGAGTTCTGGGTGATGTCACAGAGCATGGGAAGCCTCACAGGTGAGCCCAGTCGAGCCCAGCCCAGGAGCTGAGAATCAACTCTTTGACAGCGCCTTCCCGGACCCCTGCTCTTGAGCAACATCTTGGAGAGAGGAGGAAACGCAAGGAATGGCTCTGAAGACGTGCCTGAGCACATGTTGGAGGGCAGATAAGAGTTTATCAATGCCAGACACAAGATTCACAGTCGACGTCTTGCTCTGGCCTCCACTCCGCACTCCAGAGCGGCTCCCCAGGCACCGAGGGAGCCAAGGGGCGCTCCAGGGTGCCCTTGGGAAGGTGTTCCAGCCCCGGAAGCCACCGGCCATCCCCGCCCAGCCCCGGCTGCTCACCTGGGCAGCGTTTGTTGCCTGCTCCAAGGAGTTCGTGGGGCACAGCTTGTGCCCGAGCAGGCAGAGGGAGCAGATGCAGACGCCGTGCTTGCTGCAGAAGAACTCGAAGAGCCTGTTGTGCTGGGGGCACTTGCGGAGCTGCAGGTCGCGCAGGGGCGGGCAGAGCTGGTGGTCGCGGAAGGCGGGGCTGTCGCGGTGCGGCCGCAGGTGCTCGGCGCAGAAGGACGCGGTGCAGGTCAGGCAGGTCTGCACGGCCGGCGCCTCCCGGCAGCTGTCGCAGGGCACGGGGGGCTCCCCGGCCGAGCACCCCCCTGCCTCCCCATCCCCATTCTCATTTTCCTCCTCCTCGCCCTTGGCCCCGGCGCGGCCCTGGAGCTGCTCCACCACCCGGCACAGCACCGTGTTCTTCTGCAGCTGCGGGCGGCCCGCGAAGGTGGCCCGGCACTGCGGGCAGCTGAAGCCCCCCGAGAGGCCGGCCCAGCTGAGCTCCAGGCAGGAGGCGCAGAAGTTGTGCCCGCACGGCACCGTCACGGGGCTGCTGAAGAGGCAGAGGCAGATGGAGCAGGTGAGCTCCTCCTCCAGCCCCGACAGGCCCGGGTCCGACTCCAGCGCCGCCATCGCCCCGTCCGCAGCTGCCCCAAGAGTCAGAAACAAAAATGGGCTCGGAGAAACGAAACTGTAACCGGGGATTTCCGGAAAACTACGTGTACCATCCCCGCCCCGACGGGAGGGGCGGCACCCGGGGGACGGCCCCTGCGGCGCCCGCCCCTGTCGGGGGCCGGATAGCCCCGGGATCCCGGGGGCTCTGCCCTGAGGAACGGGACCTCGCGGCAGGGATGGGACCCCGGGGCGGAGACGAGACCCCGGGGTGAAGACGCGACTCCCGCGGGGCTGCGGGCGGGCCGAGCCGAGGGCTCCGAGCCAGGATCGGGGCAGCGTCACTCGGCGGTGCCCGGAGACCTCAGGGTCGGTTCTGAACCGCAGCCGGGCGTTCGGGGTGCGGTGCCCGCCCGCGCTGGCCGCCCCGCTCCCGGCTCAAGGGAACTCGGGACAGCCCCGCGCTATCCGGCCGCTGCCGCGATCACCGCGCCCGCCGGCTCCGCCCGGGGCTCAGGAATGGTGTGAACCCCAAATCCTCCGGAGCACCGCCCCAGCTGCTCCGAGCTGTGGGTAACCTGGCTGCTGGAGATCCTACGGACTCATAAGACAGTTTGGGTTGAAAAAGACCTTGAAAATCATCTTTTTGCAACATCTGATGTCAGTGCAACGTTCTTAAAGCACACAGGTTACTGCATTGTGATTGTGGAAACCATCTCAACAGAAGATGCTTCCTCAAATTTCTTTTTCTGGGTTTAACTGTTCAATAATCACTGTTTTAACAGGAACATTGATGCTGAATAACAACATGGCATGTACTCCTGTCTTAACTCACTTGACCCCAAATTCTTCCAGTGGTCTCTTCCTCCTCCCTCTTCTGCCCTGTCTGCTGGCGTCCCAGGGATTTCCTTAGAGCCCTCTATATTTCTCCACCCATGCTGGCAGGAGGGATAAAATGGAGCAGCCTGGCACAAAGTCTGTGACTCCCCAGTAATTTATACAGAGCCTGATGTGCTGCAGCACAAGGAGCTGTGTGCTCTCGACTCTTGCCCAGAGGGCAAAGAACACCTTGTGTGGAGAACTGCCGAGGTTCCCTTTAATGCCATTCAAAAGTATTAGCAGGCAATCTTGTTTGCATTAGTCCTCAGGGACCTCCAAGAATGTCCAGGAGTTACACAGAATCACAGAATGAACTAGGTTGGAAAAAGCCTTTAAGATCATCTAGTCCAACCTATGATCTAACCTAACACCTCCTCATCAACTAAACCATGGTACTGAGTGCCACGTCCAGTCTTTTTTTAAACACCTCCAGGGATGTTGACTCCACCACCTCCCTGGGCAGACGATTCCAGTGCCCAACTGCTCTTTCAGTGAAGAATTTCTTTCTAACACCTAACCTAAACTTGCCTTGATACAACTTAGGATTGTGTCCTCTCATTCTGTCAGTTGTTGCCTGGGGCCTCACCAGTGCTGAGTACAGGGGAAGAATGACCACCCTGGCCCTGCTGGCCACACTGTTCCTGATACAGGCCAGATGCCATTGGCCTTTCTGGCCACCTGGGCACACTGCTGGCTCATGTTCATGCTCGTTGTATAAAGCACTCAAAAGAAGCAATGGTGAGTGGTCTGTTGCAATTGAAATCAGATCCTAGCCAGTTCTTTTGGAGTATTAAATTAAATCTGGAGAATCATTGTAAAGCTATGTTGCACAGATAATGTTGACTTGTACCTACATCAGTTATCCCTCTAGCCTTGTAACGCTTCTTCAGTTTATGCTGCAGAGGGGTTGTGTGTCACAGGGCTCTGCTCAGTAACAATACAGGTGCAGAAAGGACAATGGAGGCATTTGGAGCTGCAGGGCTGTGACAGGAGCAAAAGTTCAGGGATCAGCTCTGTCATATGCTGGAGGGTGGAGGAGTTTCTAGGAGATGGGCATGGTGCCACAGGTTTACAGTGTGGTTGGGATGTAATCAGGACTTTGTAACTGCTGCCAGAGGAAATGCAAACAGGGGGTGGCTGACAGTGACTGCAAAGGAACATTCTTAAGAGAGCTGTGTTGTGCATGAGTTGGGACAAAAGACCTGCTCTAAATGTTTTAATTTTTTATTTTTCAATAGGTGAACTAACACCCTGGGCTTATCTGGACTAAGCCTCTGTCACCTTTCAAAGACTCAGCACCTTCACTGTATTTTTTGTGGCACTCATGTGGTATCAACCGATACAGATAAAGGTATGCAAATAAAAAGGGTAAATATACACCCTCACAATTGTAGCTTTTGCTTCTGGAGCATAGCACAGGATGTTTAGAGCTGAGATGAGCAATTTAAATTCCCCATTGTCAAAGACAGCTTGAAACTCTGGTTTGGAAGAAGCCCAACCACGCCTGTTGTCTAAGAGACAAAGTTTTAACATAAAAAATTACTGCTACAATTTAAATAGCTGCTGAAGTTATTACTCTCTTTTGCTTGCAAATACTTGAGAACTTCCTGTGATTCTGAACTAAATCTAACCCTTTGCCCAGACACTGCATATTCAAAATGCCCTGCAGAGCCCAAGCAGTGCTTCAGAAGCACAGTGGGATAAATTGTACCTCGCATTCCTACCCCCAGCAAAGGGGCTGGCCAGAGACAGGAGAGCCCCAGGGACAGAAAGGCAGCAGTGAGGTTTGTTCAGCGTTTCACCACCTCCTTGTGGGATTCACAAGCACATTGTCCCATCCCAGATTCCTCAGAGAAGGAAGTGGATGGGACAGGGAGGGCTCTTGGCAGCTCCCTCCTTGCTGCACGCCCCTGGTCTGATTTGAATTGAGCAGTGAAACAGTAGCTCCATGCAAACTTGGTAACAACAGGTAAATAAAACTCAAGATTTTACCTTCAAAACACCCTCTCTCAGGGGTGTATTTGTTTTCCAGCATCACCTGTTTGGCACAGCCAGAGCGACTCTGCATCCATTTAATTCATGCCCAAAATGCACAGTAGGCAATGGAACAAGAGGTGCAGTGAAACACTTGAATTTAGCTTTTGCAACTTCCTAAGAATGACAAGTAATTAACAAGTAATGATTTCCCTTAGAAAAACAATCTTTCCATTAATCCCCACTGTCTGAGCATGACTGTGCTCATGTCTGACATATTTTCATCCAGTTTGCAAGAACAGCCACATGAATCTAACTGTACTTTTCTCTAAAAAAACAAACCCTAGCACAAAATAATGGCATCTGAAGAGAACCACAATGGACAAATACATTTTACTTATATAAAGATGATTCCTTCACAAAACAAGACATTTTAATAGGGCTGATGCAAAAATGCACAGTACTTTAACGGATTCATGCACTAGGTCAGAGTACTTGACAGCTAAACCATAATGTACAATTTTTCAGGTGTTTGTTTGTATCTAGGGTTTGCTTTTTTCCATGTCTTCTCTGTAGGAGTCCACCACCTAGGACAGGGATTATCTGAAAATGTAAGACTTGCCAAGGCTCCAAGGGTACAAGGTGTCCCCTCAATGCTAATAATTATTAGAGCTGTCAGTACAGTGCCTTGCCAGCACCTGTGACCCATTCTGCTACTGGAAAGGGGAGAAGAAAGGCAGCACAGAAACTTCAGCACTTACAGGGCAAGAAGGTTTGCTCTAAAACAAAGGCTTTCATAGCCTACATAGATGGGACACAATTGTGCCAGGGGTTTGTGTTAAATTCCACTGGTTCTAAGCAAAGTTGACAGTTACCAGTGCTATTTATCTGCCTCAAAATTACAGAAGCTCAAAACCCATAAGCTTTTCTGGACATGTTCAGGTGAACTCTTTAAGTCACAGCATTTGTATGATGCTTGGCAGCGGCAGAGGACAAGTTCTGCACATCAACAATATTTATAATTAATTTTTAAATGAAACAGACCTCTGGCAGTTACACAGCTCTACCCAAACCCAGACATTTAAATAGTTATTCACAGTACAGAGTTGTGTTTTATCTTTTAATCAAACCATTCCAGATCTGCAGCTTGCTACAGTAGGATATAAATATTCAAACCCAACATATCTATATTAGACTTCCTATAATAAACAAAGTTTTCATGTATTACATAAAAACATAGCCTAAGGGAAGGAAAAAAGTGTTTTTCTTTTGGCCTACTTCTTTTTAAGACAGTAATATCCACCAGTGCACCTGCCACCCTCAGAACCAGAAGGCAGCATTTCACAGAACAAATCCGTACAATTGTTCACATTTTTTCACATCTTAGATGTTCCATTTTCAACGCTGGATCCGTTAACTGGAGGCTCCACAATCAGTCTTGGCTCTATCAGCGCATCCCAGCTTTCAGTTATCTGAAAACAAACCACAGGAGCACTTAGCAGGTGCCAGCAACACCAGCAGATACAGTTTCTGTGCCGTTACACTTTTGCCTAGACCTGAACAACGGCACCACTGAACCAAGGTCACAGCTCCTCCTGTGAGTCACTGATCCTACAGATGAACCTCAACCTGCCTGATGTCCTGGGTAATGAAAGGTACAGGTAAGAACAACTGTGATGAAATGAAAAGCCGCTAAGAAAGGATCTCTATGAGACATGATTTTGTTTATTAGCCAAAACAAAAAGTGTGATGAATGGCTGTGACCCCAGTTAACTGAGTAACATGCAAAAACTGATTATTATGACGTAAACATGCACATTCTTGCCAGAAAGGGACAATTATTTTTGCTTCCCTTGATTGAAATCAGATGCATGATTACAAAGGGAATGTCCCTGAGGTGACCAGAGACAGGAAGCAGGGTGGGTGCCAGCAGAGCTGGTGGCAGGACTCAGAGCAGGCCCCACGTACCTTGGTGTCCTGAGGCACCGCGTACTCGATCAGCTCCTCTCCATCTGCACTCTGGTACACCAGGTCAAACTTCCCTGGCTCCTTGGCAACTGAAAAACCAAACAACCAGGTCAACAAGCTACAAACCAAAGAAACTTTAAATGCTTACCACAAAAGCTGATCAAAACCAGTTTAGCTTTGGGCTTTGTTTTGGGTTTATTTTTTTGTGCTCAGTGTCTGCATTCATAATTGTATCAAAAAACCTTGAGGTAAAACTGAATACTACACACCAAAATTAGGGTAATTATCTGATTACTCACATGAGAAAGTCACAATATGTTGCTGAAATTTGAGAAAAATGCTCATATGACAATTCATTAATTCTGGCTTAAATGGCAACTGGAGGATACACAGTTTGAGAAACATTCTTCATTTCAGGTCTCAGGAATTGCATCTTGTCATTGCAGGGACCCACTTCCACACCCACTGAAGACAGATCATTATGACCTCACACTTTCTCTGTAGTTCCATAAAATAATTTCTTTCAGAAAATGATACCACAGTAGAGGTGAGGTACTGACCACTCAAACTGACTGAAAAAAATTATGTAAATACCCAAGAGCATCTTTCAGTTAGCAATGGTTAGAACTTCTCAATTTAAATAGACTTTTTGGGGAGGGAATGAGGAGGGGAGGGGTGTGCTGAAAATGAACCCAAGGAAATTTGGAATACTCCTGAAAGACAAAGTGTTCCTTGGACTTTCGGTTTTCCAGGTAACAGCACATGACAACAAGTCCTTGGTGTCCCTAGGTACGTACATTGTCCTGCTGATGTTGAAAGGATCTCAAGTTCAATCTCCTTTTTTTCAGCATTCCAACTGATTATTTTTGCCTCCTTCACAAAACAACAAGAAAAGAATCTGGTAAGACACACTTCAGCACTGGATAACTATTCTATATTTACAACCAGTGTGCTACTTGATTGCTGCCAGAGGAAATAAATATATTTGGCTATCAAATTCTCCTGTCTCCATACAAATCTGCAAAAACTTAATGCTCAGCAATCTGTAACTACTGGCATCAATAAACCAAAGTTACTCATTGTCACCAACTTTGCAGTTTAAATCAGTACTTACCCAGAAACCAAATTATTTGAATTAGCAACAAAATTATACTTGCACCAGTTTTAAGAACTTGCCCTAACTTCAAATAGCAGTAGACTCAAATACAGCTACATTTTTCTACTTGAGGGTCTGCATATTTTGTCATCTCTAAAATGTTAATGATTATTAATAATCCTTGTAGTTGGTGGGTTTGGTTTGGTTTGTTTTTAATAACAGCTACACCCTTCAAATTTTCAATTAGTTTTGGCTTCTAGAGTTTTGATTTTTACTGCTGCACCAGGAATAGCCTGTGGAGTCAAGTGGATGCAAGGAAAAACACTGCACAACATCAAAATACCTAAGCCATACCTCATCTATGATAGTTCTGTAAGTGAATGAAGGGAGGAAAGAAAACCAGTACCTTATAGTCTGAAACTTCAGGACTGTAATTGTCAGTTAGTTCCAGGCGCTGTTGAAAGAAATACAAGGAACAAACTGTAACCTTTCCCAATCTTTGATGATTCCACCTACATCCAGACACAGTTTCTTCAGCAAGAGAAAAGGGCAAGAGCCGAGTCTCGTATTGGAACACTCACGGTCCCAGGTACACTTCCAGGACTTGCTGCTCCAAAGGATTTATGTTCAGATCAGGTTCTGTGAGATCAGGGAGATGGATCCCAGTCTCCTCAACTGCAAGGATTTCATTTTCATTTACTTTTTTATTTTGTAGTGCAGTGTGATTATTTGTATGGTAAGACTTGCAATAACATTTACATGGAAAATCACATTGAAATGACAGCAGAGACAGCATTTCTTATGTTATACAAATACAGAAAGTCTAAAGAAATGCACTTAACTTCTGTATCTGCTCCAAACATTTGTAAAAATCAAAGCCAGGTTTTACAACAAGTGAATTTCTTAGAGAATCTATTAGGTCAGGAACTCAAGAGTGCACCAAACGAAGCAATTTTAACCTACTAACATTCAGTATTTCCAGAGTACTTTACCTTAAAGGCAATTCTTTCTCCCACTTGGGGTGCAGCAGCAAGAAGAGGTAACACACTATAGTCTCTTTTGGGAATCACCATGGGATTCTGTGAAACAAAGAGTAACCTACTGATTTAATTACTGTATCAGTGAAAACAGGACAGTGTTCATGCTGTATGGATTGCAAGAAGCTCTGAGAAGAGCAAGGTACATGCTTTGTTTTTATATATATAATACAATCACTTTATTGTTGTTTCACAAACACATCCTCAGGCTGACAAATGGAATTACAGTAAATGAAAGTTAAGATCAGCCTTTGTCCCAGTAATCTATTTCTGCTGTTATGAATTACTCTCATCCTATAGGTTCTTTGTGCAGTTCAAGCTGCCAGAGAAAGGTGACCTCTGCCTGTGTCAGTCACTCACCTGGATAAGGACGGAAGTGTTTGTCGCAGGTTCATTTAACTGCCTCTGTTTCTGGCTTTCACTGCTGTAGTTATAGAAGAAGCCAGGTTTTGCTCCTCTCCCATGGCCCCACATCATCCCACGAAACCCACGGCCCCTAGGTCCTCTCCAGAAGTTATCCTGTCCCGTTCCATGCCCCCTTCCACGGCCTGGGTTGGCAAACGGTCCTTGGACATTGGCTGGCAACTGTTTAGTGCAGTTCCTTATTATGGAATCACCCAGTCCAGCACCTGCTGCAGATTTTTTAATGACAAATGTGTCTGAATTTGAACTATCAGAGTCTGAAGAGGAGCTCTTTGCTTTGGGAGCCTTGGTGCTGGCTTTTACAGCCACCACGTGGTTTGGCACCGATTTTTCCTTCGCAGACCTGTCTTGTGCTGGTGTCACCTTCTCATCCTCTGTACTTGAGCCAGAATCTGAACTAGAAGACTGGGGTTTTTTAGCATTTTTACTAATTGCAGTCTTAGTCTTTTCAGTATTAGACTTTACAGTCACTTTATTAGTTTTTACATCAGAATCTGAAGCAGCTTGGTATTTGTCTTTGGGAAGTGTGACCACTACAGGTTTATGGGAAGATGTATGTTCCTTTACATTTAACTCACTGCTGTCACTGTCAGACGATGTGCTGGAGGAATCTGAAGCTCCCACACTCTTTTTCCTGGACTCTGTTGTGATCTTTTTGGTGCTATTTTTACCAGAATTTAGAGACAAGCTCTCATTTGCCTGTTCTAAAACCATCTTTGCTGCAGCAACCTCTGTCTGCTTTTCATCCTTCTTTTTAGCTGCCAATTGCTTCTCCCTCTCTGTTTTTCTCATCTTTTTAGAATGGGAAGTAGAGCTCTCTTCCTTACCTTCTGTGAGTCTATTTCTTCCCCTAACTTCTTCCTTTCTTTTTCTTTTTGTGTACCTTTTCTGAGAGTCCCAAGTATCCATAGAGGTCTCTTCCCTACAAGAGGAATACTCAAGGTTATGCTTCTCCTTTTTCTTTTTCCTTTTATGCTTGCCTTCATTCCTACAGAATTCTTCCTCGTCCTGCTTGTGTCTGTGCCTTTTTTTGTCTTCTTTTGTTGTGTAAATAAAGCCATCATCTATCTCTTCATAATCATCTGCAACTATTTCTTCCAATTTTACTCTGTTAAAAAAAAAATCAAAAACCAAAAGCCACCCTTCAGCATAATGAACACTTTTCCCACATGTGAGAAGCTCAGGCAAGTTCCCCTAGAGTGATGTTCCAGCTCTTCCCAGGACAGTCTGGAACCCTGCCCTGCAGGCTCCCCTTCCATCTTCGGGAACATTCCCAACCGCTTGGCTCCCTCCATCCCTTTTGGACACACTGGGGTGTCTCAGGTGTTGGGAATCGGTGCCCGTGGGCACCCAGCTCCTGCTCCACTGCTCAGGGAAGGAAGAGCTCAGTCCCTCGGGGAAGACCCATCCCTATCCCACCAAGCCCAAGTGGGGATTCACGGAATCCCAGAATGGGTCAGGCTGGAAGGGACCACAGTGGGCTCCTCTGGTCCCACCTCCCTGCCTAAGCAGAGTAATCCCAGAGCACAAGGCACAGGGTTGTGTCCATAGGGCTCTGGAATATCTCCCGTGACAGAAACTCCATATCCTCTCTGGACAATCTGTCCCAGCGTGCGGTCACTGCACAGGGAAGAAGCTCTCTTCCTCATGGTCAGGTGGAACTTCTGGGCATCAGCTCCTGCCTGCTGCCTCGTGTCTCGTGGGTCGGCATCGGCGGGCAGAACCGGGGGCGGCCTCTTGGCACCGCCTTTAGATACCGACAGACACCGATGAGGTGCGTGTGTGGGACTGACCCCCGATCCCGCCGTCCTGGTTCCAGCCCTGATCTCGCAGTCCCAGTCCTGCTGTCCTAATCCCGGTCCGGATCCCGCCCTCTCTATGCGATCCCGCTGTCCCGGTCTCTGTCCCGATCCCGGTCCCTGTCCCGATCCCGATGTCCCGGTCCCTGTCCCTGTCCCGATCCAGCTGTCCCGATCCCTGTCCCTGTCCCGGTCCCGCCCCCTGTCCCGATCCCGGTCGGGTCCGTACCGCAGCGAGTCGTTGTCCCGCACGAGGCGCGCGCTCTCGGCGGGCGGCAGCAGCGCCCCCTGGAGGAAGAGGCTGAGGCGAGCGCGACGGCTGAAGCCGAAGCGGTGGCGGATGAGGCTGAGCAGGTCGGTGACGAGCCGCGCCTGGCCCGGCTCCAGCAGCAGCCAGCACAGCGCGCAGTCCGGGCTGGCCGGCGGAGGGTGGTCGAACACCAGCCGCAGCCGCACCGGGCCGCCGCTGACCGCCATCATGGAGGAGGAGGAAGAGGAGGAGGAGGAAGGGGCGGAGGGGATGGGCGCGGGGGGCGGGGCCTCAGGGTGGGGCGGGGCCGGTCCCATGACCGCGGGAGCTGAGGGAGCGATGGGGCCGCTTCGAGTTGGGACTGTGCTGTCCGTGCTCCTGGTGGCGGCAGGTACGGGACGGGACCGGGACCTACGGCCACGGTGCTCCTGTGTCCCGCTGCCGGGCACAGCCCGGGTTGAGCCGCGGGAAATTCCGCTTGCCGGGGTAGCGGTCGGGTATGACGGCTAGGGTGGCGGGAGGCCCGGCGGGAGCAGAAAAGCCTGGCCATCATGGCTTGGAAAAGCCTTATTGCTCCTACTCCAGTGCGCTATTGCCTTCTGCCCTGATCCCTGAGATAAAGGGATGGAGTGTCAAAGGCCTGTTCCGTGTCCGAGATGGACAGTAGACTGACCGTATAAGGTGATCAGACTTTACTGACTTAATTGAGTTTAAATGATATTTTGGATTCCTTTAGAAGTGGCTTTCTGTCTGTCTGCATCTGTTTTCCTTGGGGAGTGTGAAGTGATGCGGTCTCCTCAGACACCCAGATCCAAGTACTGGGATGAGCTCAGTTGATCGGGCCATGAAGCCAGTAACGCCAAGGCTGCGAGTTCGATCTAAACAGCTCACCCCTAAAGGGTTCACTAAACAGTTTGACTCGATCTTTTTACGTCCCTTTCAATTCAGAATATTCTGTGATCTTTGTCGAAATTGCAGCTGGTTATGGGACTTATTCCATTTGGGTTAGTGAGGTTGTGCCTTCAGCCCAGGCCTTGAAAACACTTCAAGAACAAATTATTCCAGCGATTGGGTTGTTATTCCAGTGGCAGCTCTAACCAGGCTCTGATAAGGAAGCACTTAATTACACACTTCATTAATTGACAATAACTCAGCTGTGGGTGGGGGTGTAAGTATAGGCAGGTTTCTTATAGTAATTTTTAAAAATAGTAGTAGCACTTCAAATTATCACACCCAAGATTGAAATGCAATGTTTTGGAACAATTCTGGTGGAAAGCCCAAAGCTGAGCCTTTTTACCTAGCTGATTGTTATTTTTATTTCTTCTCAAGGTGTAGTTCTGAGGCAGCCCCAAGAGCCTAAAGAGGTGTGGGGATATGTGGAGGTTCGGAGCAAGGCCCACATGTTCTGGTGGCTCTACTATGCAAATAACCCAACCCAGGACTTCACAGAGTTACCTCTTGTCTTATGGCTTCAGGTAAGGTTTGGTTAGAGACATGTAATTCTTTCCATCTGTGCCTGATGGTTCAGTCTGATATACGATACTGTACAGCTTTACAGAAACAGGACTCAAAACTGCCTAGATCTAAATGTCTTGCCTTGTGAATGAGGGGTTGGGAAAAACAAGGATGATTTAATTCTGCAGTTGTGGGGCATCTTCAACTTCTCACCTTCCATCAAGGTCAAGTGCAATAACAGAGATTGTTCTCATCTTTCATAGAACAGTAGTGATTTTTGTGCATTGTAGTTTCACAGCTCCTTTCCTGGAGAGTTTGGAGTCTAAACAATGTTCAGAGAGAGAGAGTAGATAAAATAATCAGAGATTTAGGATGATTTCTAAATGGAAACAATCCCAGTTTAGTAAAAGTGGTGGCATGTTCTCCACAGTACATTTCAGAAGTTAACTTTGAATAGAATCACTTGAGGACTTGTTCTTATTCTTCCTGGGTTTTTTCATCAGAGTGAAACCCACAAGCTGTGTGTGCTGATTAAGCTAGTGACTTGCAAAGCCCTAGTGAGGAGATAGTTTTGCTCTCCATATTTAGGGAGTAAGGTTGTAAAACTGTGGTCACATAGCAGGCAGCTCACCAGAATCTCTCACAAGTTGGTGACTGCTTCTCAGTTAAATTCTTGCTTTCAGAAATGGCATGTGTGTGCATAACCCAAGACCATGAGGAACAGAGCCTGCTCTGCAAAATAACATGCAGTGCAAAAGCCATTTCTAAAAATTTACAATCTGTCATTCTACTTGCTGGCTTGTATTTTTCTTCCATCTGTCATACCTATGCCATGCTGCCTTTTAATGTCTGTCATTTGGTATTTCCCTGCAGGGAGGTCCAGGAGCTTCAGGCTGTGGATATGGGAACTTTGAAGAGATTGGTCCATTAGACAAAGCAATGAAACCAAGAAATACAACCTGGGTACAGTAGAGAGTTCAGCTTCTAACTACTAATTATGAATGTTTGTTTGCTTGTTTAAGCAGATGAACACTATGCAAAAGACACAGAACAGTTTTTCATTTAAAGTTCAGTAGAACTATAATATTTCAAGTTAAAATATTGTGGTTAATAAATTAGCTTGTAGGAATAGCCTTGTTTAGAACTGAGGGGTAGACATATTAATTTGATGAAGTATGTCTGGTCTTCCATGAAATTGTGAAATGCAGATATCTGGGAAACAGAGCAGGGAAATTGTAGAAAGTGTTATTTCAGATCACAGCTTCATTGTGTGCAGTCACAGAGCTTTTTTCTGGGTGGCTGGCAGAGTAAAACCTATAGTTTGTAATTACAGGTCCAGTATGGCCTTCAAGGGAAAACAAATTACAGCTGCCTGTGAAGGTGGAAGTTTAATTAGTGCAATATATTTGTGCTCTGAGCTACCAATAGTCTGAAGTATTCCCGAGTTCCTTAGGTGACCTGCCCCTGAATCACTGAGAGTTTTGGAGTGTATTTCTGGTTACAGATTGGGCAAATTTTAGAACTTTGTTGCACCTAATTTTTCTGCAAGTTTTTTCAGGTCCAGGGATTTGCTGGCTCAGTTAATCATTTGTGCCATCAAAACTAAGATTTTTTGCTGGTGCTGAACTGAGGTTTTATACAAACCTTCTTTCTGCTTCTACAGTTGCAGGCAGCCAGTATCTTGTTTGTGGATAATCCTGTGGGCACTGGATTCAGTTATGTGGATGATTGTAGCTTGTTTGCCCAAAACCTTACCACAGTAGTTTCTGATATGATGGTTTTTCTTGGAGAATTCTTCAAGTGTAGAACAGAATTCCAGGTAAGTGAGTTGAATTCCTGTTTGTTGATGTATTTTTCTCCGATAGAAAATAGAATTCAAAAAAAATTAAGGAACAGACTTCCAGATGAGCAGTGTTTTGCTGCTAGGTAGTGTTTGGTGCAGGTAAAACCACTGTCTCTTATTTTCTACATTTCAGAAATGTTTAGTTAGATAAGCATTGAGGTGGATTATTGTCTGTTGAGTGACCTGAGTGGCATATATAGGATCACAGCAACTTACAGTTCCAAAATGCTTTAGAACCAACCCAAGCAAATCACCAGGATGTTATGGAAACCTTATGTGCCACTTAAAATAAGAAAAACATTAAATATTTGATTGTGAGAGGTAAACAGCCAGTGTCTGGGTTCTGTGGGATGTGAGAGATGGTTGGAGATATCTTCTGCCCTCCACCCAACGAGTTCCTTCTGTGGCTTTTCTCTCCCCAGACCATCCCATTCTACATATTTTCTGAATCTTATGGAGGTAAAATGGCTGCTGGGGTTGCTTTAGAGCTGCACAAGGTAAGTACTTGGAGGATTTCATTCACTTTTCACTTTAAAACTTGGAGTTCTAAAAGTACTTTTATTTTCAGGAATACACTGTCCCTATAGCCTAATTCACAGTGCTACTTACTTTTTTCACTTAAAGAAAACTGATTCTAAAGTCATGAATAGCTAACTAAAATTTAATTCTTGATTTGGTGTTTTGTTTTATTTTTCCTCTTATTCACAAAGGCTGTTCAAAAAGGGACCTTAAAGTGCAATTTTATGGGGACTGCTCTTGGAGACTCCTGGATTTCTCCTTTGGGTACGTTTAAACTCCTCAGACTCTGGAGGATTTTGTGGAGATTTGTTGTTGTTATTCTTGGGTGTCGTAATCATTCCATGAGTACCTAAAGTCAAAAATGCCATCCCTGCCTTAAGTGAATTAACTCTCTAGTCAGTCTGGTAAATCAAAAAGAAATACTCAGCCTTGCAAGCTGTGACTGAAGAGTCTCTCTTTAGAATGTATCTAGATTAGGAAAAGTCAGAGAGCAAGGTCAGGGAGGAGCACACTTGCATCTGAAGTGCAGGGATGGTGAAATGTCCCTACATATCTCCACAGCCTCTGAGGTGTTTTGTAAGAGTCCTGTGCTTAATGTGGCCACCAAATGAGTCACAAGTGAGATTTGTCTGGTGGAGGACAAAAAGCAAATTAAAAGGTCCTTCAATGAGATTGGCAAGGGCAGGCTTCACAGTTTTGCTGCAGCACAGGACAATTATCAAGCAAGCTCTTATCCGTCTGCCATCAGCTGATCCTTGAGAATTTACAAACAAAGTTGTTATAAAGCAGATTTGTTTTATAACCCAGTTGTTCCATTGTGACTTTTCAAACAGATCAGTTTAGATAATTCCCATCCTCTTGTTAGACCTCTGCCCATGTTCTGGCCATGTGCTGCAATGCTAGGGAGAGAACATTTAGGTAAAAACATGTTGGTTGCTTTTAAATAAATTTCCCTGGTTAGTTCATAGGGGGTTAATGATGTTGCAGGATTTGTAAAGAACCTGCTCTGTGGTACATAACCTTAGGGCTAAACAGAGCTGACTGTACCCTTTCACTGATTCTTTCATCTCCATTTATTTTTCTCATAAATATTGTTGCCCCAGTAAAGGAAAAGTAAGTTAAATCTTATGTTAACGATTGATTGTCAGTTTGATGTTTGAAATCTGTTCCATTTGTTTAGACTCTGTGCTGTCCTGGGGGCCCTACCTTTACAGCACTGTAAGTACCTTAAACTCTTGGTTCTCACCTGATCCCTTGTGCTGCCATACAGCACAAACGGGTGTTGAATTTTAAGATTACATCTTGGCCTGAATAAAACCTCGAAAGCACAGAGGCTGTTAGCAATAAATGGATGTGGAGTTTTAATTGAAACTGTCCTTTATGTTTGTCTTCCAGTCTCTCCTTGACGATAATGGTCTAGCAGAGGTGTCTGCTGTTGCCAAAGAAATAATGGATGCAATAAATAAAAATCAATATGGGCTGGCTACTGAGCTCTGGGGCAAGGCTGAAGGTGTCATTGAAGAGGTGAGATCTTTGCCTAACATTAAGAATAACTGCTGCCTGGAGAAGGCACATGATTTCAGTTTATCCTTTTTATGTGTGCTGAGCTGGCATGAATTCTCCAACCCTCTGCCCAATCATTTTTGCCAGGATTTGTTTTATCCCAGCGCTGATCTAAAGGAGTGTTTGCTATGCCCCACTGGGTGAGTGACAGAGAAAGTGGGCAGGACAGCCCTTGTGGTCTTCCAGTATTGCACTGAGGTTTCCGCATACAACTAGTCCTCTTGATTTCCACAGTTTCAAATTATATAACCTATAACTCCTGGAAAGCAGTTGAAAACTGCATCCAGCAAGACATAAATTTGAAATGCACACATCTCTATTTGAAGAACTACAATAGGTGCACAGGGTGGAAAGGAACCTCAACTTAAGGTCTGTTACTGTGGGTCACTGTGTCTCATTACTTAGAAAGTTTCAGCATAAAAGATTGGTAAAGTTTTGCTTTTCTTTCTCCTGTTAAAATGTTGCTCCAAAATCTCATTCTTTGTTACATCTCATTCTTTAGTATGTGTAAGGCTCTGGCTTCCTTGGACAGAGAGGCTAATCTGGAGCTGCTTCCTTTTTTTGCCTTTTTTTTTTTTTTCTGTGTTTCATAACTGACAGTGCCTTGCACATTGTTGGTTTCACTTGTTATTTGGAAGGAACTTTTGGTTCCTATTTTACTTTTTAAATCTACTTGGCTTCCCCTCTCAGTTGTGATGGTGCTGGCAGGTGAAGGTGCTGCAGTTCTTTTGGGGTTGCTGTTGTGAGCTGATTTCTGACCTAAACATCAGAACTTTAAAAACTCAAAAATCAAGTAAAGCAGGGCTTCAAGAATCTGTAGTAACTTCTGTAATGGCAGTACTGCTCATGTTTGTCCTTGGATGCAGGCAGCCTCTGTCAACAGCATGAGAGCTGCCAATCTGCAATGCTTGGGCACATCCAGCTGTCAGCAGCCCCAGAAGAGGGGTGGCTCATACCCATCACCATGTTTTTGAGGAAGCATTTTGGATTTTGGAGGATTGTAGGTTGGAAGGATGTTGACTGAGAGCAGGACCAGACCTGGCGGTAGGGGCTGTCAGAAGGCGTCACCTGGCACTGCAATTCTCTGTCATGAGTAATGCAGGGTAAGCATTCCTGTAGCTTCACATGTGCTTCAGAGGAGTAAATAACATCTCTGGCATGACCCATGTGTGAACAATACTTCAGGAATCTCTTTCCCACTTCTCAAAGCAAATGTAGAACTGAAGTTCTTCCACAAGTATCTTCCTGGTGTGCAGGTAAAATGACATGTCACAATGTCACAGGGTCCTTTATTCAGGATTTACTTATCTCTTTTTTTTTTTTTTTTTTTTTTCTTTTTTTCTTTTCAGGAAAGGCTGTTCTTCGTCTCTGAGAAATGTTTCTATTAGTGTTACTGAAATTATCTTGTGTTTTCAGAACACAGACAATGTGAACTTTTATAACATCTTGACTAAGGAAGTTCCAGAAGTGAAATCAGATGAACAAGAAAATCTCCATCTCAGTAAGTTGTTCTTAAACCTCCGAGGCCCTGTGTTTCAATTCACATACCTTCAACTCTAACAGTGGAAAGAGCCTCAGTGTAGCACATCCTTAAAATGGATGTTGATATTCTCCGGAGCAGAACTTGTTTGCTGTTGCATAAATAGGGACAGATTGGAATGTGCAACAACCCTATAGATGACACCTCCACCTATACATCCTGCACAAATTACAGCAAGGAAGCAGTCAGTATAATTGCAACATCATTTTATGACCTTTTAAGTTACTTCCTCTTACTGTCTTTCATTTCTGTCTTTAAGACAGGACACAAAAGTGTCTCATCAGTATAAACAGTCTGATTAAATTCTTGCTCCATGATTTTTGTGCATCAGTGTGAAAACCATGTGTAGAATTTCTTTCAAGCTCTTTTTTCTGTTGGCTTCATAAGAGAAGGTGAAATTAACTCCTGAAAGTAAAACATTGCAACTTAAAAAATAACTAGTCTGTTGAGAAGAGCCAGGTGGTTAAAGCAGAAGCTGATGCCCAGAAAAAGTGCAGTGTTAGACAAAAGTAGGAATGGATAGGTTCTTCCTGTGTCATCCTGCCCTAAATAAGGGTTGACTTAAGTGGTTTCTAATAAAATTCAGCAAATCTCTCTCTGCGGTGTTGCATTTTTATTAGAAAAGGGTTTGTTGGCCATGATTGACACTGAAGATTGTTATCTGTGCAGGATGGTGTCTTAAGTGTGCCACTGATCAAGGTGTGTTCTCTCCTTTTTCAGTGCGGCTTTATCAGCGCCTTGTCAGAAAAATGCATCAGAGCAGCCTCGAAGAGCTGATGAATGGGCCCATCAGAAAGAAGCTGATGATCATTCCTGACTGTGTGAAGTGGGGAGGTACTTTCCTGTCTGCTAGTGTGCACCTGTTGTTTACAGTATTGCATCCTGTAGGAAAATACTCTGGCAACTGGTCACATTCAATTGTTGTTATCCATAGGGCTAAGGAGGGGATTTGTTCTCAGAAATGAAGATGTTGTGGGGCAGGCCTGTGGGAGCAGGTGTGGTTCTGGTTCTGATTCTGCTGCTTGTATCTATCTTTAGCCAAGTAACTAAAAATGTAGCGGGAGGGAGGAATTTGTATTTCAGGAACTGGATTTTGTCTTTCATGCAGTCTTGCTGAAATTCCTGTCAGCTTTTCTCTGCCAGAAGTCTGGTGTCATGTAATGATGCATCTTATGGAGGAGGAGTTGTAAAACAGGCTTGAAGGGCTGATGTAAATAGGAGGCAGAAACTACAGCACTGTCTATGAGCTCCAATGGGAGCACAGCTGCTGTCTGGTCCTCCTGTTCCTCAAACTGATAAATCACTGGTGCCAATTTGGGCTAGGACTGTTTTTTGTGCAGCTGTGAACTCCATTTTAGAGCCTTTAGCCCATGTTTCTGTCCCAGCTTGGGATGACATCCTTCATCACTTAAAATTTGCCTTTCTGGTTCCAACCAGGTCAGTCCAGACAGGTCTTTGAGAATATGGCTGAGGACTTCATGAAACCTGTCATCGATATTGTTGATCAGCTTTTGGCAGCCAACGTCAATGTTACAGTCTATAATGGGCAGCTGGACCTCATTGTTGACACCATGGGTGAGGAACTTCTTGATTGGGAGTGGAAACAGAACATGTGATGAGTAGAATGTGGAGCTTTCAGTATACTGGTACCCAGATTTCTCCAATCTCCTGTGCAAACCTCTTACCTAACTAGCAGTGCTTAAATACTACAGTCATAAATGAGCAGCACTTAGGATGTTTTGCTTATATCCCTCTGAGAGAGGCAAATCCTTTACCTCCATTATACTGTTGAGAAATGGATCTGCAGCATCAGTAATTGCTTGTTTCAGTGAAGCTAATAATTCACTTAATCCTCCTGGATAGGCACATAAATGTGTATGTGTATATGCTCATTCATAGGCAAAGAATGCTGGTAATTAATGGGGGAGGGTGCAGTGGAAGAGTGATCACACCTGCTCTCAGTGTAGGCTCCTGCACACCTTGAGCTTTATGCTTGCAAGATGCTGGTTTAGTCCAGGGGCAGTTTGGGAGCCAGGCCAAGTGCTGCTGAAATGCCTCACAAGGCTGCTGTGCTCCCTTCCACTGATCTCTTCTCACTGAGTTAAAGAATCTGCAGTCACAGACTCCACAAACACCTTCCTGTGTTGTGAAAGGCTTTATTTCTTGTAGGATTCTGTACAATTAGATATACAGATGCCCTTCATGAAAAGCACAGCAATCAATAAATCCAGGAAACACAGTATTCAGGCTGTCAAAACAGATTAGCAGTCAGTAGTGCTCCAGTTTATCACATTTTGGTCTAAAATTGAGCTGTAGTTAACATGTAAATTCTTCCAGCAGTTCACAGGTAGGCTAAAGCTTTGTCCCCCTTGGAGTCCTGGAAATGATCTTGTTGCTGTCTTGACCTCCACGTTCTCTAGCAGCACCTGAAAACAGAAAGCCTTTCCAGTCTCCCCTCAGTGAGTGTCTAACAGAGAAATAGTGCCTCTTCTGATTTCCAGGAGGGGGACTTGGTATGGCTGATCCTTCTCCATGGTAGGACATTCAAGGTGTTTGAGGTGCAAAGTTGGAATATGTTGGAATTTCTAGGGCTGCAGAGCCTCCAAGAAGCACATGTTCAACTTGTACAATCCAACATCCTTTTCATACACACCTTCACTGTTTACTTATTCCCTTCTCCCCTCCATTGGTTAGTTTCAGTTTGTCCTGAATTTTCCTAGGCATAACAAAATTGTTTTTAGGATCTGAGCACACAGACTCTGTGCTAACTCTGCTTTACTGGTATCCAGCTGAATTGGACTCCCAAGCTGCTGTGGAACCAAGGATAGGTAATTTCCAATCAATGCTATCTCTTATCCCCAACAGGCCAGGAGGCATGGATCCGGAAACTGAAGTGGTCTGGTTTGGACCAGTTCAGCCGGAAAAGGTGGAAGGCACTGTATGTGTCTCCAGAATCCACTGAGACAGCTGCTTTCCACAAGGCCTATGAGAACTTCGCGTTCTTCTGGATTCTCAAGGCTGGGCACATGGTAAATAATAAAGTCCTTGGGGTGGAATCAGCAAGAAGACTGAAGATGTGTGTGTAGCTGCTGTCTGTGTCCTTATAGCAGCTGCTTATCCTGTGCTTTTCTCTGTGTTAGGTACCAGCTGACCAAGGAGAGATGGCACTCAAAATGCTCAGGATGGTGACCCAGCAGCAGCACTAGGGGAGGGGAGGTCAGCTGGTCTGGCTTTCTGCCCAGCACCAGGGCTCTGGAGGAGTGTGAATCCGGGATCCTAAGCCAAACGAGGCACAGTGGCTGTTTGGACACACAGCCTCCTTCATCTTGCTGATTCTGTGCACAATTGCTGGTGGAAAGGCATTTTTTTCCTTGAATGAGTTATTGCTTTTGAATTTTTAAGCTGTGATTTGCTGCCTTAACACTGTTTGTAAATTACTCTTCCAGAGGGAAGTCCCCTGTCATAAAGAACAAACCCTGAACCTTTGCCTTGGAAGGATTTTGTGCTCTTGCCCTTTCCTGAATGCTCCCTTGTCTGCACACCAAGAGTAAAACTGATTTGATTTGCTTTGTGTTCCTCTGGGAGAGCTAACCTGCTTCATGAGGCTGTGGAATGTTCCTTCCTTTGTCCTCAGGCATCTGCTTGAGTCACGTGGCTGGATTACAAACTGAAGACATGGAAATGCCAGGGCAGAGGACCTGCCCTAGAGGAATCACAGTCCATCTCATCCTGCTGAGATGCCTGAATTAGGATCCAGGATTCTTCAGACTTCCTATGCTATGGAGAGAGAAAAACATCCTAAAGGATTTGACCCTTTTCATCTGACCATTTGTTTCTTATTTCCATTCTTCTTAATGCCTACTACTCAAACTTTGCCTTTATCCTCAACACTCAAAGCACATCCAGCAGGAATTCCTGCTTTTCTGTATCCTGAAGCAGAAGGCCTGTTAATACCCTCTTGTACCAAAGAGTCCCAACAGACAGAAGTCTCTTAAAACCTTCTGGGTTTAGCCAGAAGGAAAGGAGCATTATTTGAGCAATAACAGCATAATCCTGAAAGATGATAGGAGTGTTTAAAAGGATATACGAAATCTTGATCCATGTCTTTTAGAGGTTTTTATAAGTCTTGCAGAGAACTATTATTTTGAAACTTTTTTTTTTTTGATAATACATAATCAAGAAGAGACTTGGTCAGACATCATTTGACTTTTGCTATGGAGCATGAAGTAGTTGGTTTTTATTGGTGTCTAATAGGAGGCACAACAGCTCCTTCCAGCTGTCACAATCCTAAATAAATATTCAATTACTCTAGCCACTGAAACTGTCATGGAATACCTGATAGCAGGTAGATAGATGTCTTAGCAAGAACTGAGACACAATGCTGTATGAGCACATATGCAATCACCCAGCAGCTGTGCTATTGGCAGCTAATAATTGCTTTCCTTTTTCATGTTCCCTTCTTGTATTCTTGAGAACTTTAGCAATGGGAATCCAAGTTTGGTTTTTTAAACACCTTTTT
The DNA here is from genome assembly GCA_910950805.1 of Acrocephalus scirpaceus scirpaceus. Taxonomy (NCBI): domain Eukaryota; kingdom Metazoa; phylum Chordata; class Aves; order Passeriformes; family Sylviidae; genus Acrocephalus; species Acrocephalus scirpaceus. The sequence continues at coordinate 8,356,898 of OU383789.1, forward strand.
CAATAAATAGGTTTAATTCATCTCTCTTCAGCATCACATTGATTTCACTGCTTGAAAATGGCATTTTTTCTGTTTTGGCTTTTAGATGAACAAGAGGAGGTTGCTACCAGTGTGTAAATTTGCATATCTGCATTCTTGGAATATTTTTAAATAATTTGCCTAGCAAATCACTATGTTTTTGCCTGGATAATGTGCTGGTTTGGGCTGGGATAGAGTTAATTTTCTTCCTAGTAGATAGTATGGGTTATGTTTTGGATTTTTGCTGGAGATGCTGATAACGCAGGGTTGTTCTAGTTGTGGCTGAGCAGTTCTGACAAGCCCTTTTCTGCCGTCACCAGACCCCACCAGTGAGGGACCTTTTGGGAGCAGAAGGAGTTGGAGGGGACACAGCCAGGACAGCTGATCCTGACTGACCCAAGGGATGTCCCAGGCCAGGTGGTGTCATGCTCAGCTGGGGGAGAAGTGGGAAGGGGTGACATTGGGGGTGATGCTATTTGTCTTCCCAAGTAACAGCTGCCTGTGATAAAGCCCTGCTTCCTTGGAGATAGCTGCACACCTGCCTGCCCATGGGAAGTGGTGAATGAATTCCTTGCTTTGCTTTGCTTGTTGCCTATTAAAACTGTCTTTATTTCAACACATGAGTTTTCTCACTTTTACTCTTCAATCTCTCCCCAATCTGTCTCGAGGGGAAAGTAAGTGGGCAGCTCTGTGATGTTTGTTTGCTGGCTGGGGTTAGACCATGACAGCAGTTTGAGTTGGCTGGTCCTCAGTCCTGTTATATACAATATTCTGCATTAATCCTAAATTAATATGATAGGGCTTGATAGAGGAAAATAATTGAAAAGGTGGTCTCTGCAGAAAGCAGCATTTAGTGCTGTTCTTACCCCTCCTTATCAAGTGGGACACTGATTCAATTGCCATGGGCTGGTGCTCAGTCACAGGCCTGAGGCATCTGTTCCTTTTCCTGCTTTGTTTTAGCTTCAGCAGGTTTTTCTGTTGGCAGCGACAGCTTGTGGGGAAAAAAGATGGTGTCAAGAAGGCTGGTGGTAAAGATTTGTTGGTTTTTAGGGGCTATGCCAAATCTAAATGTGCTAGAGTAAAAACACCCATGGAGACAGGCCTTTAACTAGGGTTCATTTAAATGCAAAAACAAAGCAGCAATCCGTTAGCACCAAGGAAGATTCCTTTTATTCCAGTAAAGGCTTTGTCACAGCTCTAGATCATCTTAAAGGTAGGTCACCTGTGCAGCAGATGCTGTAAGAAATCAGTTGCTTTGAAAGGAGTTCAAGTCCCACTGTGTATCTGATTGGCAGTGACGTTATTTGTCCACTTTGATTTCATGCACTGTGCCTTTTCCAGGCATTTGTCACTTGGCAAATCCATTAGAGTGATTCATTCAGAATATTAATAAGATGTTTTACAGATGCTGGATTAGTCAGAAGAAAACAGCCCAGTGTTTGTATTTCGTCCTCTGCAGCAGCAGGCTCTGATTGCATAGGTAGCCTGATAGCCACTTATTTTGCTCAGCATCAGTTAATTTTCACAGAAACAGATCTCTGTTAAAAATCACTAATTCAGCACTGCTGCTTCAGCATGAACAGTTTTGGCTTTCTGTAACTATCTACCTTTTCCAAGCCAGGGAAAGAAACCTAGAAGTCTCTTTCAAAGCCACAACAAAAGAAGAATGTCTGTGTACTGAGGCAAGATGGAAATCCTGGAGTGCTTCTTCATTGTGATATTGTGTCTATTATCCCGTAAATATTCTTATGTATGGCAGCACAATTTCTGTGTCACTTCTGAACTCTTGAGACATATTAATATTTTTCCAGAAGGGATTCAGGAATGGAGTAGTAATTTATCTGGCCCACAAAACTGATGCAGAAACAGTAAGAACTTGAATAGAGTTCACCTTCACAAAGTTTCTCTGAAACTGGTTTGACCATTTGCTGTATGACAGATTTGATAGTTAAGAAGTAGTTATAGGTCTTGTGGAGGAACAAATGAATCATTTGGTCACTGCTTGGGGAGGATTTTTTTTCTTTGTGGTGGGTGATTGAGGTAGGAGAGAACCATGTTGGCAGGAGAAGTGTATTAGCATAAATAGCCTAATGCAGCAGTTTTCAGCCAGTCACCTAAAACATTACCAAGGAAAGCAAAGCATCCTTACATATTTCTCTTTATTGTGTCCAAGTAATGTACTCTTATATACTCTTCACTGTGTTTAAGTAATTCAGGGGCAAGCATTACCAGAACTGATTATTGAATTAACTACCAATGGTCTAAATCAGTTGGGACTACTGCTAAGCCACAGGGGACTTCAGAACTTTCAGCATTGGTCTGAAATGCTCATAAAGTGGTAATCTTCAGGACATCCCTTTTTTTATTCCCTCCTCCTAACCTACTTGAGGGTGGAAAATAAGGCACTATAAGGGGACAGCACTGGGTCTCAGAAGACCAAAAACATACAGATTCCAGCTAATGTGTCACTGGCTCTGCTGTTCAGTATTTCCATCTCATTATTGCACAAATCTGGATGCAAACTACACTTGTGGAAAGGCAAGGTTTAGGACATAGGACTTGTTCAAATTTCACTTGGATGTCACATAGGCAAATACAACTACAGATTCACAGGGGACTTGAAAAAACAAGGCCAGAGTCATTGTACAGCAGAGAGGCAAACATCACACATTTACTGAAGCTGATAGGAATCCAAGAGCTCAAGCTTTGTTCTCCCCTGGTTTTTATCCTCCAGTTTCAACACCAACATTTATAGGTAAATACTGTTCTGAATAGGGCTGCATCAGTTTTAAAGTGGTACAAATCCTCTAAGACACAGCTGGAATAATTCCATCTGCAAGCTCTAGTCCCTAGACTTGACAATGCCTACCACAGTCATTTTTGAAGGCAGCTATAAAGGCTGCTAGAACCAGCCTGGTTAAGCTGCTTTTCTATTGCTTTTCTGGTCCTGAAGTGTCCTTTTCAGGGTTATTTCTCTACAGACTGGTTGCAGTGTGTCTTTGAATCAGACTGTGCTCACCAGCGTTTGCCCCCCTTAGCCCATGGATGGTCACAGCAATAATGATGCTGCACCTACATTCTCCTGTATAAATACTTCTGTCCTTTATCTCCCATTATCAGCTAGCTTGGACTTATCTCCCACAATCTGGAGACACAACAAGTGATGACTGGCATTAGACTCAGTACGGTATACCATGTTCTAATTTTATTATTCTCTCCCATTTCTCCTTGCTAAATACAGCAATATCTGGGAATTACATTCCTGTAGTCAGCTCTACTAAAACTGCAGACGGAATGTATTTATTCAGATGTTGTGTAGTCCATCTTGGATAGGACAAAATAAACAAAATTGTAGAAACGTCATTTAAAGCACTAAAAGATGACTTAACAGTTTATATGCTGCGTTGTGGGTGAGTTAGGCTAAAAAGAAAATACACTGACTGCTGCATTCTCAGTCTGTTGCAGCTGCTAGATGATTTTCTAGATGATTCATTTATTTTTTTAACAAATTGAGGAAAGGAAAGGGGGGAAAAAAAAGTCTTTGGGAATCTGGGGCTTAGGTCTGTTAATGTGATTTCCTTGTCAGAGCCAGAGAGGAATGTCTGTGTGTCACTTGACAGCCCTATTTGGGGTAGAAGTTGAAAATAGCTTGACTGCTGCTACTGTACCAGGTCTGCTTTTCACAGAGTTGTCCTGGAACTTTAAACATTTTATTGCTTTCAAGAGGTTGCCAGATGCCATTGTATGTTATAACCTGAGGGAAACGTGAACCTGCCCAACTACTTGGAACTGGTCTCAGAAAAGCGGGCAGGTTCTGTCCTTTCCCTGAGGCAGCAGGGAGGTTTCTGGATGTACCAAGAGGAGTGGTACATCCCAGGCCATCTGGAGGACTGTGGGAGATGGAAGAGGGAGAAATCCTGTCCATTCACCTCGGCTTTATGTATTATTCTTCTTGCCAGCCTCAGCAGGTGGATGCCTAGTTGGTGACACACGTGCAGTGGAGTGACCGGCCACTCGGTGGAGTAAAGAGACCCCGGAATGCCAGGGGAACACGCTGGCCTTGGCATCTGCACCCCTGGTGCTGTCCCTGGAAACACCGGGGAATATTTGTTCGATCCTATGAATTCACAGTGGAACTGGCTTTATGTGGACCATGACAGAGGATTGTTTACTTTAGCAGTAACTTCGGGAGAACAAGGAGGTTGGTCTTTGTGTAGTACGTGTGTTGTAAGAAGAAACAAATAAGGCATTTAAATTTTTGAATTTAGTGCAGTTGCTCTCTAGCTGGGCTCATCTGACAGAGTTTTGCCCATGCCTAATTCATAATCTGGTAAGAATGTGTTGAAATCAAGCAAGAGCATTCATACCAGTAAATTCATACCAGTGTAAAACCAGTAAAACTTTTACAAGGTGAGGTCCTATAGCACCTAGAAAATTTCAAAGGAAGATCCTTGCCTGTAGAAACATTTCCCTAGAATTTCCAAGTTTTGTTCTTGTTGTTTAACTTTTTATAATAGAAAACAGATTCAAGAAAAGGCAATTAAAAAAAAATCAAGTATCTTGCTTCTTTTCCAGCTTAATTAAGCTCGTCTGAGAAAACTCCATTACCTCTTAAGTAATATTTTTAAGTTCTCAGGGGCAAAGGTTAATCAATATATTAAAATAGTCAATTTATTGATTATTTCTGGCTGTTACTTTCTGTTTGTAACATTTAAAGAGAATGTCCACCTGATAAAGCACATCTGTTACATTGTTAATCAGAGCAGTCAATGGGAAACAGGATTTGATTCAAAATACAGTAAGACTATGAGAAGCCAAATATTCAAGGAGGGTTATATTGTGAATACTATAAAGAGAGATTGTATTATGAAGCTGTTCTTAAGGGCTGGGTCTCTGCATATTGCTGGAACGCAACCAGAATTGTAGACAGGGCCATCAGCCCTGGGGAGTGCCCTTCTTAGACGCTGTTTCTGACACCAGATTGCAATTTGCTGAGTGGAACTGACATTGATGGAAAAGCACCTGATTGTAAAGAAATCCTGTGAGTGACAGCCATGGCCTGTGGTATGCAATGAAATATTTCCTCTTGAACTATTTATTCCTAGCAGGCAAATATGGTAGCACCACCACTAGTCATATTTCAAGGTCTATAAAGAAACCAGAGTGCCAGTATGTAAAATATTTATATTCACATAGTTCATGAGTCAAATGAAAAAGCTGCCAAATATCTCTGATTAAACAAGTACTAAATAGTTGGATATACCAGTAAGGAAAAATAGCCCACTGGTACATGTCCTGCCAAGAAGTGGAGAAGCAGAGATAAGCAAAGAGCAATGCCAGCTAGACCACTGGAAATAAAAAACAACCTCCTGGTCTCAGCCCTACGAACCTCACCTTGGCAGAGCAGCTGCCCAGCAAATGAGTGGCACGTGTTTGCTTCACTGTCCTGATTGCCATGGGACACCCTCAGCTTTAAGATCACAGACCTTTACTCACAGCATCTCTCATCCCAATTCTTCTGTGTTCAGTGCTATCAAATCATCTCACAGCTGTCAGATATTTGCTCGACATATTCAGCTGTCTGTAATGACAGCTTCTACAACCTCTCCAGCTCTCTTATCAGCTTCACTCCAGTGCTTGCTGGCACTCAGGCTGTCTGTGACAGTTCTTGGACTTCAGCACTAATTCCCCTAGCTGTAGTGTCTAAACCCAAATCTTCTTCCCCTGCATCTGCCCCTTCCAAATTAGTGCAAAATTGGCACAGTTTTGGTTTAAATCCATGTTGCCCCTTACTTGCATTATTTAGACCAAGTTCCTTCATCTTCCAGCAGAAGATAAAGGAGAGTCAGTGGAAATTAACTGTATTTAATGAAACTGAGCACAACCCCTCTGAGGTGTGGGAACTCCTCCTCTGGTCATGATAAACAGGGATATTCCTTTTTTTTTTTTCTGCCACAATGTTTATTGTGACTCCACTTCTGGGTGTGCACAGCTGTCCACCTGCACACAGACAGGGGAGTCAGAGCAAGGAGTCACTGAGACAATCTCAGCAAATGAGCTGGGACAGTGACACAGCTGTACTCTGAGCCTTTGAAGAGGTGGAACTCACTTCAGAGCAGTTAGGACTAACAGGAGCTGATTCCACACAGGTATCTTCCCACAACTCCAAGGGGTACCAGCTCACAGATTTTTGAATAGGTGTCCCCAAGGGGTGTGCTGAGCTCAATCCCCATATAACCTGAAGAGTTCAAGGGTCTCAAGATAAAACCTGAACATCCCCACATCTTAGGAATCCTGCTCTAACTAGACAGCTTCAGAGAAGTTTGCTGATCAAATATTCTGCTTCCCTTTTCCCTTTCACATCTCCTCATATCTCTTAAGAAATTCATTGCTTCCCAAGGTTCATATCTGATATCTGCACTTTGATTTTTTTTTCCAGACTGGAAAGACTGTTTAGTACATCAGCGAGGGAAAGGAGAACTCTTCCATGGGGTTTGGTTTTTTTTTTGTAAAAATAAAGGAAGATCAAAGTGGCAGAGGCTCTGGAATCAGCTCCTTATCTCTCTGAGGGGGATTTGTGGGGAATTGTATTGCTGTCACTGTGTTGTTGATTGACAACTGACTTACAGGCTACACGGCTGTCAAGCCAGCCTCTTTCCATACCCTGAATTTGCATATAAAAGGGATGAGAGGCTCATGCTCAAAGAAATAAAACTTCCTGAGAACACACTGGTTTCTACAAAAGAGATGAATTTGAGCAGCTTGCTTTAATCATGGAATTTTCAGTGTTGTTAAGGGCCATATGGACCTCTCTTACTGCAAGAAGCAAATGAATGGATACTGTCTTGATTCAAAACCTGCTGCACTTACATGGTCATTTTAGTTGGACAGCTTTATCAATCACCTACAGGACGTCACTCAGTGATTGATGGTCACCTGCACTCAGCATCTACAGCAGGAAAGGAGTGCTGGCAGAGGCAGTGAGTACCTGAGCCTGACTCAGCCAGAGCTCCTTCCTCCCCAAGAGCTGAACCCATTCTGCCTGTCTGAGGCACAGCACAGAAACCAGAACCATCTCCGGTCTCCCCTATGGCAGCTCACGGCTGTGGGCTTCAAAGGCAATTCAAACACTCTGGAGAGAAAGAAAAGGGGCAGAGCAGAGAGATCAAATTAAAACCCAGCCATGGAGCACAGCAGTTGCAGGCGCTTTTAACGAGGAATCCTGCAAAGACAGGGACATCCTTTCGTTACCCGCTGTCTGATCAAAGCGGGGGTGGGCAGTATCAGCGCCCAGCCAAGAAGGGATCCTTCCCACGGCTCTGCCTGCTCGCTTGAGTGCAACGGAGCGCGGGGAGTTCCGCTTGTCCTGCTTTGACCTAATTACCCCTTAACTCTCTATACTCGGCTTTTCCCCTCTAGCCTGGAACAGCTCAGACCAGACTTTTTCTGAGAAAAAATATTGCAGTGTGATTGGTGTTTTATCTGGGGCGTCGAACTGAGGTATGGAGCAGTAAAAGGGCTGCAAACGGGTCCGTCCGCTGCCGCAGAGCCCAGGGGATGCCAGGCCGGCCGCATCCCGGGCTCCTGCTGCTGTTCTGTCCCTCCTGCCTCGCTCCCTGCCCGTTCCCTCGCTCCTCGGGCAGCTTCCCTGCCATCGCCGCTGGTCCCACAGCCCGTCCCGCTGTCCTCTCTCCCTGTGTCCCCGGTCCCCCCGGTCACTCTGTCCCCCCGGTCTCTGTGTTCCCAGTCCCTCTGTCCCCTCGATCTCTGTGTCCCCAGTCCCGCTGTCCCCCCGGTCTCTGTGTCCCCAGTTCCCTGTCCTCCGTCTCGCTCTCCCCCCGGTCCCACTGTCCCCATTCTCCCCCTGTCCCCGGTCTCTGTGTTCCCGGTCCCCCTGTCCCCCCAGTCTCGCTGCCCCCGGTCCTTCGGTCCCCCCCGGTGTCTGTGTCCCCAGTCTCTGTCCCCGGTCCCCTTATCTCCGGTCTCTGTGTCCCCAGTTCCTCTGTCCCCCCGGTCTCTGTGTCCCTATCCCGCTGTCCTCCTGGTCTCTGTGTCCCCAGTCTCTGTCCCCGGTTCCTCTGCCCCCGGTCTCTGTTTCCCCAGTCCCGCTGTCCCCGGTCCCGCTGTCCCCGATCTCTGCGTCCCCATCCCTGTGTCCCCCTGGTCCCTGTGTCTCCTCGGTCCCTGTGTCCCCAGTCTCTGTCCCGCTGGTCTCTGTGTCCCTATCCCTGTGTCCCCCCGGTCTCTGTGCCCCCGGTCTCTGTGTCCCCATCCCGCCCGGCCCCGCCGGGGCCTCCCTGCTACCCGCGGCGCCCCCTGGCGGCAGCCGCGCCTCCCTCAGCTGCATCCTCCAGCTCTGCCCTATTGTTCTCCCGCCCGGCGCTCCCTCCCTCCCTCCCTCCGCCGGGGCTCGCGTCCTCCCTCCGCTCTCCTCCATCCCTCCCTCCATCCCTTCCTCCTCCTTCTCGCCATCGCTCCCGCCCCGCTCCCCGGAGCTGATGTCACGCACCCGCTGAAGGCGCGGGCGATCATGGCTGCTGCGGCCGCGGCCGTGCCGCCGGCCTCCAGCTAATGCCCGCGATGGAGCCGGCCAGCCTGCTGAGGTTCCTGCGGAAGCTCAAGGAGGTTTTCGACGTGTGCGATGAAGATGCGGACGGATTCATCCGGGTGGAGCACTTCGTCGCCCTAGGGCTGCAGTTCGGCCAAGGGGATGAGGTGAGTGCGGCGACTCCCGGCCGCCGCGCAACTTTCACCTGCTGTGTGTGGCCAGACCCCGCCCGGGCCGCCCCGTCACCCACCTGTCCCTCACCGCGGGCCCCCTCCCTTCGGGAGCCCTGGGTTCGTGCCTCAGGGCAGCCCGGTCCCGCTCCCTTCGGGGTGGCTCGGGCTCCCTGCGTTCCTCGGGAGGTCTCGAGAGCCCTCCCCTTGGCGGCCTGGAGCCCCCTTCCCTCAGGGCCATCAGCCGCCTTCCCCCTTTCCTGTGGAACCCTCCCCAAAGGCAGCCCGGCTCCCTCCTTCCCCAGGGGCTCCCGGAGCATCGCCCGTCCCTCGGGGCAGCCCAGACCCCTCGGGTACAGGGGCCGCCCCTCGGTGCTTTTGGAGCGGTGTTTTTATTCTGGGTTTTGTCCGTCCTGGCTGAGCTGAGCTCTCGCCGGCGTGCCGGGCTCGGTGGGGCACTGGGAGCGGAGCTAGTGTGGTGCCGGCAGTGTCTGGATAGTCAGGGAAGGACCTGTCCAGGCACCCCAAACCCGCCCGGGGATGGGTTGGGAGCGAGGGCTCCATCCGTCCCTCCTGCATCCCTGCCTCCCTCCAGCCCTTCAGTGACACAGCGTAAATCGAGTCGCGCCACCGGTCTCGGCAGAGCCGTTGCGTCAGTGGGACCGGTGTAAATCGTGACATCAGCGTAGATGGGAGTGGGATTCGGGCCAAAGGCAATGAGGGCAACGCCATGCGCTGTTTGGAAACAGTTCCCTTCAGTGATTCAATCAAGAGCTGCAGCTCCAGCGAAATGAACCAGCAAGAAACGCTTTCATAGGAGAACTCGGGATGTTGCACTTTGCTGTTCAATGCTTCACAATGCACCCCAGCAACTTTGGCTGCCAGGGACGAGGAGTGAAGTTGGCACTACGATGAGGTTCAGAAAACCAGTGTTAAACAACCTTTTAAACTACAATAAAACAAATTAATGTGAGGAGCTAATGAAACATGAATTTATAGAGGGATGCCAAAGAGGCAGCAAAGCTAGAGTGAATTCAAGTAATTGTTGGAGCAAATAGCTTATTTCTAGCTTGCCACTTGTAACGAAACACAGCTTGTGAATTAAATAAGGAAATCGGGAGACAGAAGATTTATTACTTACAGATAGTCACAGGTCTTAAACATTTTCTTAATGAGAAGCTGCAGTTTGTGGTTTTAACAAGCAAAATAAGAAGGAGAAATGAGTAATCATAACAAGTTTTATTGATTTTGGGTTTATTTGTGTCTTGTAGAATTTTATATAAACTATTAGAAGTATTTTTAAATCCTTACTGCCAGATAAACTGCATCCAAATTGCTTTTTGCACTACTGTGTTTATTCGGAGACAGATCAGTGGCTTTCTTGTGCAGCACTGAGGAAAACTGATGTAATTCCAGTGGCTGTTTTGCAGCAGGATGACCCTGATGGTCATAACAATCCTTTTTGGTTTTAGAAATCTTTCAGGTTGCAAGGGTGGAGTGGGTGATCTGTAAGATGCAAAGGAGGGTGATGATCTCATAAGCTTAGAGTGAATTGGAGTATATTAGTTGAAAAATATTTAAATGGAGAGGAAGAGAAAACTGGATATCCCAGTAAAGACAGCGCTAGTAAAGTACCAGTTGTCAGTGATAATTTCAGGATGGTCTGCCTTGCTGGGCAGGCACAGAAGAGAGTGCCAGTGGTGAGAAATGCTTGCTTCATTCAGTTGGAACTGGCAGTGTTTGATAAGATATTTGTAAAACTGGGACAGAGAAGTCTTATCTATATATATCTTACCTCTTTATCTATTAGTGTTATAACTTGTTATGGTTTACTTCCCCATGCCTGGTGTAGTTGGAGTTGGATGTCCCTTGACTTCAAAGGAACAGCTGAGTAAATGGGATTTCACCCTAAGAGGTTTGCTAGTGAAATACAGAATCAATTTTCCAAGTGCAGATTTACTTCAGAATGACCACTGTAGGTGAACTACTCTAGTTTAAAGGCTTGTTAAAAGTGAATTTTTTGTGTGATGAATCACAGTTGGTGTTTGGAGATGGTGAGAATCTACTCTCCCAAGTAACACAGTGCTTTCAAGCTTGCATCTGCAAGAACCTACCAAGTTCTGTGTGGAAGTGCATCTCATGAAATTAAACTGAGGAGACACTATTAGGGAGCAGTTCTCTTTAACACATTATAACATATTTACTGTCAATGAAAATTAATTATATTTTTGATTATGCTAAACTTCTTGGGCCTCATCCACCTCGGCTCCTTTTGCGTTCAAAAGAAATTTTTCCATGGGCATCAGTGAAAGATTGATTTGCCCTCATGTGCAAACAGAATATTATTCTGCTTATGGAGTTCATCTGGCCACAGGAAGGGTCCTATTTTGTAGCACTGTGTACCCAGTAATTCTGATACTTACCAACAGTAGCCGGGGGTCATGTCTATGAAATGAGAGAGTATCTGTCCCTTCAGCTGTGCCTGAAGGGTACACACAACTTTCCACTTCTTCTCTACCTCCTCAGAGCCACCGCCATTCAAAGTTTGGTGTCTACAAATTCTTAACACTAACTTCAGTAGGGTTTGTAGGGCATTTAGCCTTTTCTGGTTCTTTTTCTTTCTGTTTTCTTTTTCTTTCCTCTGTGTGTGTGTGTGGTGTGTAGTCAACATGCTGAATTTTATTATTCTTGAAAGATAACAACTCTCTGAAAACTGCCCCAAGGCAAAAACGTTGCAGCAAGGCAGCAGCTTTCCCTTCAAGCAAAGCAGTCCTTACCCGCACAGTCAAAATAATAAACTTTAATGTTTCTGGTTAACTTCTTTTTTTCTATTTTATTTTAATGGGCTTTTGAAACCTCTGCTTCTACTAGGTTCTAGCAAGTTTCCTTGCAAGCTTTTGCTTTGCCCTGCAAAGCGTGTGGTTCAGCTAGAGGAAAAAAAGGATTTGGTTGTATTGATTTCGTAAAGCCAGGAACAGAATCAAGTCTCTAAATTCCTGAATTTAGAGCAGACCTGACTGGCTGTCAAGCACTGCTTGCATAGACAAACAGTTGTGGAATTTGTACTTTTAGGCAGTTGGGCATTCTGGCCTCTGTTCATCCTATCTGACTGTGGGCATTTAACTTAGTTGTCTCCATCAATCTTTCTCCGTGGACATTGAGCAAGTGAACACTCAGAGGCTGTAACAGGACCAAAGGATGAAATAAATCCCTCAGAGATGCTTCTTTGTCTCCAGGACAACAGAATCTCCTAGCTGAGCCTTTTGGTTCTGTGCTTGGGTCTGACTTTCCTCATGAATGGGATGTTTGCCGTTTGTGTAGAAATCTGAAGAAAGACAAGGAGGGCTGTTTCCAAAGCGACTTGACTGGATGTCATGTGCTCACTAGCTAAAGAAACACTTCACATAACACTGAGAAATGCCAAGAGTTGCTCACCATCTGGTTCCTTTTTACTGGGGAAAGAGTTGCAGTAGCAGCCAAGTGTCTGGGAGTGTTGTGAGTGACATGTTCAGCAAGCCCCAGTTCTGGCAATGGATTGTGTGAATGTGTATTTCAGGGTAGTGCCAGTTGACGTTTCGTTATGCCAGATTCTACTTAAACTCCACACTCAGTTTTCTGCAACAAGTGAAGTAAGCTGAGCATGTTGACTTTCTGAGAACTTCTTTCTGAGGCAGGTAAACACCTTTTGGAGGTGTGCAAAGCATGCAGGTGCTCACACAGTCATCTTTGTCGTGGTGAGATGTGCTCATCACTGCATCACTGAAGCAGTGTCACAGTTGAAAGGGAGCTTCAGCAGCTAATAAAATGTGCAGGCCAATATCAGTTATTCACGTGAGTGGACAGTAATTCACGTAAAGCCTATGGTTTATTAGTGGTGTAGAACAGAAATAGCTAAAAATGAGCTCACGTATTTCTCATGAACAGATGAAAATTTCTGGCCAAAAGAAACTGTTATAGGGAGATGTTTCTTGCTTATTTCAGTCATCAGCCCCATTCAAGGCTGAAGTTAAAGGCATCAACTGTCTTGGTTTTGAAAAGGAGACAAGTATCTGCTGAAGAGGGGCAGGGCCTCTCTTGGAATGGATAATTCAAATCCCCTCCCCTCAAATTATTATAATTTAGAAAAATTAGAACGGCTTTCAGGCAAAGATATGAGGATAGGAATAACAGTTCTTTACTAATAGGTATAACAAGGCAAACAAACAACAAAAACTATAGCAATTAATCGCGAACAGAACCAGGGACCTTGACGGGGCTTGGTTTCATAAAACCCGGGGCAGTCCGGTCTCCCGGGACTCCGAAAAAAAAAGTACTAAGCTGGAACGGCGAGGGATCCCGGGCTGGTGGATCGGATAAAATCCAGAGCTCTGTCGGTGGTCACTGGAGGGCAGGGAGGGCAGCGCGGGGCCGCAGTGCAGAACAGCCTCAAAGCAGCGCCGAGGAAGCAGCGGCAGTGGGACAGGGCCGGGCCAGCTCCAGCAGGGCAGCAAAAGGAGAACTCGGGAGTCCCCTTGGGCACACGAGCAGAATGATGGTAGCTCTCCTCAGGATCAGATCCGGGTGGTGTCAGTGAAAAACCCACGCAGCAACAGCAGCCCCGTCCTCTCCCGATGCAGTGAAGCTGCCCCCCCAGCTCCGTCTTTTTCCCTGCCCCCCCCCCCCCCCCCCCTTCCCCGAGAGAAACTCCCGGAGACAAAGAATGTCACCAAGTGGCAGGCTCCATCCTTTTGTTTCACCTGAGCACCGATAAGTATTCAGTGATTAGTTGCCTGCAACCCTTGGGAAAAAATTCTGTAGGTGAAAAAAAACCAAGAAACAAGCCTAACCCCCAACATCAACCTCCAGTGGTGCCCCAGCAGTAGATTGTGGCTGTGGCTGAGTTTAATGGTACTCCTGGTGCTTCATTTTGACTTGCTGTCAGATGTCTCCCAGGAGCTGAGGTTGTCGTACTCCAAACAGCCATTCTGTTGTAACTACATCAGAAGTAGCTTCTCCTGTAATTTCAGGACTGTGATTTCACTGCCTGACAATCCGGGAGTCTTTCTGAGGAGTCTGGGTGAATTTCAGGCTCCTGGCTGTAGTGTTGCAGCTCAGAGTTGCACCCAGAAATTAAAGGAACCAAAATTCCTGTCAGTGTGCATGATGACAGTGTAGCTCATTTTTTCTTGGTAACATGAGTCTGCAGCCATGAGAAGAAGAGACTTCGGCACTGAAACATGGAAACAAAAGAGTGTTATCAAGTGATACTGCCATTCTCATAAGGGCATACCTGGAAATAATTATTGAAAGAAAAAATAAAATATTTGCGTAGACATTAACAAAGATACAAAGAGCAGTTCCATGTGACAGTGTTTTCTAGGCAGCAGCAAGGCTGCCACGCATTCAGATTCCTTAAATCTCTATTTGTTAATGACCCAGATGTTTAATAAAATTTACAATGACTGGGAAAAAATAGAATTCTGAAGTGGAACAGTGGGGTACTCAGTGGTTACAGCCACTGTAACCTCCCTAGTTCAATACAAACTAGCAGTGAATACATTTAAAATAGCTTTTTGGTATATGCTGAAACAAACCATGTCTTTCTAAACAGCTGACATAAAGCAAGCTTGGTACTTAGTGTTAATGAAACGTTTGCCAAAGCACTGTGGTGGAGAGAGGAGCTGTAGGTTTGCTGTGCACTCATGAGTTTAATTCATTATGTAATGTTTACATTTCAAAGGTAAGAGTTTGAGAGGTACAGCTAAGAATTGATGCATGTACAGCTAAGAATTGATTGTTGCTGTGTTTTGCAATACAAGTCAGTGATCTGAAACAGTAAATTCTTAATGCCTGAAGGAAAGGCAATCAATTTTGATAGTAATTCTTGATATTTAAATGACTGTGTTTTATCGCTACCTTAGTGTTTGCATTTAGCACAGGTGATCTTGTGTTGACTTACCATTAAATGCAAAAGTAAAAAAAGGAATGAATGAAGCATGGAAGACAGTACAGTATGTAAGTGGTGTGTTAAAACATTCGTCTGTCAGGCAAGGCCAGATATTTTCTATATAAATTTTTCTCCCTCCATGCCTGATTCAGTACATGCTGTTAAGTTGTAAAATTGGTGTTCTTTGTCTGTGATACACCTGCATGTTCTCCAGAAATTTGCTCTTGCAAATCCTTTGGAGGATTTTGGATTTCTCACATGTACTGATTTTATTCCTCTAATATGATTAAACTCTGAAAAGCAAATTAAACAAAATTGCTGGAAGGGAGGGTAAGTCTTGGAGGGAGAACAAGCCACTGCCATCTAGTATTGGTGGAGGTGATCCCCAATACAGAATTTTTTTTGGTTTCTAAATTGCGTTGTTACCTACAATTTAGTGCAATTTGACTCATACTCAGCAGCAGTACTTTTGTAGCAGTGAAGTGGAAACAAATCAAATGCCTTATAATGTTTAATGTTTTTATTCTCTGTGCAGTTGACAGTGTAGTCTCCTATTAATTTTATCTGATTTTAACACTGATATTCACAAACATTTTAAAAATCCTTAATCTGATTTTTGCATCAGATTGTCTGCTCAGGAGTTCTGGCAGTTCTTAAAATATACTGTACTTGGGGACACACGTGATCTCAGACCTAGATCCTGGGATGGGCTGCTGAGTAAACACCCATCCCTGAATGTGGTTAACTCAGTGCAGGGTGTGATTAAGCACATGAATGATAAAAGAGATCGTCGGACACAATCACTACTACTCCAACATATGGTTTTACAACAGCAGTGTGAGTGTAAACCAAGCACTGTATGATACCCTTTTACTCAAGATACAGTTGAAGGGCCTCACTTGAAAAGAATGCAAGTGTTTCTGTAGAGTTATGTGTGCTGGTTTCATGTTTTGTGTGCAGTTAAAACGATAAATAGCAGGGCTCCTTCCTAAGCCTTGAATCAGTTTCAGTTCTGAAGGATGTTCAGACTTCAGAATGAGAGGCAGGACTGAACTGTGGGGTCAAAGTACTGCAAGGGAGGCAGGGTCGATGCACAGAGCACAAAATGCAGGCACTGGAAAAATTGCAGTGTACTCCTTCGATTTTAAAGCTGCTTTGACAGTTTAGTTTGGGTGAAGCCTTATGGTTTTAGGGGTTCAAGTGAAAAGCTTAGAAACAAGTGAGACTTTACTCTGTTAGGATTCCTGAAATTAGAAGGAAAGGTACTGGAATGGTGTGCTCTGGAATGCAGAGGATATTTGCCTGCTGAAATGAGGGGTATTTCAGAATGATCTACATTTCTGTACTTACATATGTGTTTTTTTCAAGTATTCTATAACATCATACATACATCTGCATTGTCAAACTTGTTTTTTCCCCTTTGGGGGACATTCTGGTGGTGTTCCATCACCTCCAGATGAGCTGACCTTCCTGATGGGATCCAGATGGCTTCTGGAACATGGGATATTATGTTCCAGTGGCACTTCTGTTGTTATGATAAAATATCCAAACAAATGTGTAAACAGCTTGTCTATGTGTTTGCATGGTATTAATAGATTTGAGAAACTGTCCTAAAATATTGATGACTCTATTAGTTTAGTAGTGACTATATGGGCAGTTTTAAACCTAATATACAGGATGTGTATGTACGGATACGTTGTTAAGGCCACTTTTCCCAGTGTTGTAACCTGTAGGAGAATTTTGTTGTTAGTCTGTCTTTGTGCAGACTCCTTAATGATTGCTTTATGAGTCTGATACATTACTTTTGTCTTAAAGAGGTAGGAATGTAATTAACTTCACCTTTCAGGGTTTTCTGTAAGTATTATATAATTTGATGGATTTCATTTGAAGCTAGTTTATCATTGACAAAATTTAAATTGGAATATTTGGCAAATACCAAGTAAAACTCCAAAACATAAAATTTTGCTCTACACAAAGCATTTTTCTGTTTTCTTCTGAGAAACATGAAAAAGAATAAATGGGTTTGATTTCCTTTACTTGGTAAGAAAGCTGAAAAGTCAATTTTTTACCAAGTTATGTATTGAGCGAGTGCAGAGACTTTGTGGATGTTGGAGGAAGGGAAAATATGTTGTTCAGTTCTCTGCTTAATTGGAGTTGTGTTCAGGTTGCTGTTCTCCAGAGCTGTGGGGAAAATCAAGCAACGGGTAAAGCAAAAAACCCTGCATAATCCCAAGCCATGTTAGATACTAGACAATGTAATCTGCGTGAGAAGAAAATCAGTAACTTTGTGCAGGAAGCAGGAACAGCTTTAAAGTGTGGTACAAGAGAATTTAGGATTATGGTCCATGAATGTTTGTTTGGCTATGATTCATTTATTGCAGCCAGATATGGGGGAAACTTGTGAAATTTAGCCTCCAGCGTGAAGAGTGAATTGTGTGTTTCATTCCTCAGTTCTCTTTGGGACTGCTTGAAAATAAAGAATTGGAGGAGTGCTTTGGGACACATCTTCAAAGGAGCTTTGATCATGTCAGTTTTGCTTTTCCTGCTGGGCAATTAGAAGGCATGGAAGTTTCCACTGAGGAAAACTGCATCTTGCCTCCTCACCTGGGAACTGAGTGCCCTTTGCCAAACACAAATTCCTCTACACGGTCAGCTGCATTTCACTGGAAAGTGCTGTGATATTTGCTCCCAGTCAGACAATCCAATGTGGCGTGTTTAGTGAGAGAATGAAGTTGGTTTGACCAGACTTCCATTGACAGCTGTCATTTGGGAAGATCTAAATTTCAAGGTCAATGCATCTGTAACTGCCAGTATGACTTTGGAGGTGGCAGATTATAATCTTTATCAATAACCTACCACCTCTCTTGTGTCCTGTAGTCACCTTGACTGATGACTCTGCTGGTACTCTAGAGGATTTCTGGACATCTGTCAGCCAGATTGGAAGCTCTGGCTCTAGCCAAGCTCAAAATGTCTTTCCAATGGGTGAAAAGACAATTTGCTACATACAGAGAATTTGACACAGGTCAAGTTACTGTTGTGGTGCAAATGCTGGTAGATGCAGATCATTTGTTTCTTGATTTAGACAGTCACCCAGATAACCTCTGGAAAAGGTCAGATATTCACAAATTACTTGGATTTTGCCAAAGGTCATGGCAGATTGCTTTTTCTGTGTGCGTAGGCCCATGTGATTTCTCTTGCTGTATTTTTCTTGTACACTTGACCTGACTACTGCAAACAGCTCTTCTTTTCCCAGAAAGAATTTTTTCCCCTGTGGCATTTTAAGTACATTTTCAGAAGCCTGACATCCCTGGTGTGTGGAAGCATTCTCATGGTACTCCTGTCTGGTTTTCCCTGAGTGGGTGGTGGAGGTTGGTGATGCTCTGGATCAGCTGTTTCTTTGGCGTGGGCACTGAATATTTGGTGCATTGGCATGAGCAGGGCCAAATTGCTGCTCCCAGTCTGCTGCCTGGAGCCACAGAATGGTTTGAGGAAGAGGGCACCAGGCAGCAGGGATATTTAATGCAGGAGGGTCAATGGTGCCTCAAGGGAGGCATCATGAACAGACTGCAGTCCCCACTGTCACTCTGCAGCATCACAGCTCTACCTGGGACTGCTTTTACTGGAGACTGAAGTAATGCATGATGTTCTGGCCTCACTGTGTTATTCTCTGGATTTATTCCTTCCATCTTCAGGGACAGCCTCAGTTCTGGACTCACCATGGCTTGTGCTTTTTGGTGGGTGCTCCTGTTTAAGTGAGGGTGATTGTTAAGCTCTGGTTGTGTTACAGGAAAATAGCACCTGTTTGGAAGGCAAGGGAGCTTTGGAGGGATTGGTTTAAGTCATAAGCACAAATGATTTACACAACATTTCAGGTGAAAAGCTTGCTTGATGGAGTTGGTGGGATAATGTGGCTGTAAATTACCTTTGGGGTTATTGCAGTTGGCTGCTGCAGCGGGTCTTTAGCAATACATTCTGTATGGTGGCACTGCTCCTAATTCAGTGCCTGACACTGCTTGCATTTTGTAGATGTTGCACTATTCTGTTGAGCTGCTTCCCTGGATTTGTGGTACAGGGTGAAGAGAGTAGGAAGGTAGACTCCTCCCATAGCAAGAAACTGCTTATGTGTCTATTTTAGGGAAGAAGTGTAAAGAGGCACCTTTTAAATACCTTTTTTACAGGGGGAAGGTTTGCCATGGATAACAGTTGTGAAACATTAGGTCTGATTTTACACCACACCACATCTGTCACTCCCTGCCCTGTTTTACTTTGTTCTGGAAGGACCATGAGCATCAAGTTCATCTTCCAGACCTCTGGATGGCACAGGATGACTGAAGAGAACAGTGGCATTTACTCTTACTGGCTTGCAGAGATGTTTCCTGGGCCCACAAGGACACCAGGCTGAGCACCCCCTGCAGAGCAAAGCTGCAGACCTGGCCTTTTGGGAGGGTGATTTTGGATAAAGAGGCATGTTCTCGGAGTCCTTTGAAGTGCCTGTGAGATGGAACCTCACTGAGCTGGTACCTCCCTTCCCTTTTCACACTGTGTAACCGCTTTACAGCTCACAGTGGCTTAGAAGGTCGTGCCATTCACTGAATAACACATGTGCCAGTCACAGAAGGTATTTCTTTAATTAATCAAATACTATTTCAACTTCAATTTCTCCTCTTTTTCCCCTGTGTTTTCTCTCCCACTCTTGCTGCTGCTAGAAACTTACCCGTTTTACAGTCAGTCTGTTAGTCATCACTCCTGCTTAACTTTGGTGAACCTGCTATGAGTAGCACTATGTGCCACCATCAGCTCCAACCGGTGGTTTCCCTAAATCAGTTGGGCAGAAGGATCCTAGTGGGGAGGGGGGAGAAGGATGTTCCCTTCAAAAGGGTTGCAAACATATGGACAGCAGTGAATGAATGCAAAGGAAATACTGCTGAAGTGCACCCTGTGACACCCAGGGTGTCAGTGTTTGAGGGAGTACCTGTGTGTATCTTAATACCCACATGCAAGTATTGATTTCTAGGAGTAAACTGCCAGCCTGGAATGGAAATGGATTTTAAGACCCAAAGCGTGTGCTCAGTGCACACTGTAATTAGATTGTGAATGCAATTTCAGCACAAGACAGAACTTCAACCTTTTAAAAACTCAATCTTTCTTCAGGAGCTCATGGGGCTATTTATGATACCAGTGATGGACTCAAGGAATATCACAGTTATCACATGGGGAGGAAAGGAGAGGCTGTCAAAAGGTAAAATTTCAATGGCACTTTAAATGTTACCCCGTACACTGTATTTAATGATTCTCTAGTTCTGCCAAATGTTAGTGGCTCTAAAATATTCTAGTCCTTTTTGAAAATGTGATTTTATTTCCCCAAGTACAGCAGAGACTTAGTAAAATTTTGCTTTAGACTGAGGAAAAGACTCAGGAGGTGCTAGACACAATTACACATTGCTCTCCACAGAGCAATTTTCCCCTGTCAGAACTGGCTGTTGTGCTTTCTGTTATTAATGAGGGAGTTATAGTTCTCTTTAGGAGAGGTTTCCATGTTATCTGCTGTTGGCACTTCAGAGACTCTTACTAAAGAACTGATGTGATTCCCATGAAGATTTTGTGCTGTTAAATGGGTCACTCCATGCCGGATAACATGAGCAATGTCTGCTTGGTCTTCTTGGACCAGCAAGGAAAGCAGGCTCAGTATAGTCAGCACTGTTTGAAAGGAAAACCCCACACAATTTTAAAATATTCATCTTTGCTCAACTAATATTACCAAAATAAAATAATAAAATAGACTGGGGTTTTTTGATGCTGGATTAATAGATTTAGGTCACAGACTGTAAATGAGTGTGTCTCAGTTGTGTGAAGAAATCAGTTCTCTTGATTGTGGGATGAATTTACACTTTCAAAGCTTTTAATAGGTAATGAATATTCAGGGTCTACCACATGGTAGGAGATCTGAAATGAAGGCTTCGATTCCAGCAGCCCTGGCTCTCAGTCAGGACGTGTTACAAAAAGAATGTCTTGGAATGGTAGCAGTGCTGCTCTCATCCCTGCTTTTTTTCCTCTCTGCTGTTGCTAATAGGAATGCGACAGTTCATACGCCAAATGTGCAACTGGTGCCTTCACAAGACAAGTTTTACCATGCTGTATTGATGCTCAGAGCTCGTTGTCCTCTTATCACCGTTTGTGGACATCAGATGGAGTTTTGAAATCTCCCTGTAGCTTGCAGAGCAGTCTGGGAGCAGTTGCTCACCCCAGCCCTGTAGGTAGGGAGGCAGCACCAGACTCTGTTTTAAATTAGGGTAAAAGGCTCAAATCTGTGCAGTAACAGGAAGTATTTGATGGAGCACTTATCAACTAAGTTCATACTGAAGAAGGTGACTCCCCTGGGTTCTTCCGAACCAACACAAAGTTTGAGATGGTGAAAACCTGTTTCAGTGAGAGTCATGACATTGATTTGCACTGTAGAGCCTGTGCTCATGCAGAAACAGACAAGAAATGCATGACCTTTGGGCCCTCTTGAGCAACTCATCATCCTGTAATAATTCCTATTTTCTTAGTTTTTAAAATACTATTCACAAGAGTGGTGGGGAGGGGAAATAAAGTTGCTGGTGCGAAGTTACCCAAGTTAAGAATAGCCTACAACATGACTATGAAGTGTTTTAAGTTTGATAATTTTTTTGCTTGCAATAGAGATTTCTTGTCAGAGCTCTCTGTGGGATTAGTTTGAAAATCCGAATTCAAGGCAGCTGGATAAGAAAAAAGAATTTGGCAGTTCTGTGAAAATCTTTAATGAAAAAGGGTCTATTCAGCACCTCAGCAAAGTTCTCCTGGGCACAGCCTTTCATTGCTTTGCATGTGCCAAGACTGAATCACAGCTGATGATGAAGCAGGAGAGGTGACAGGGCTGATCTGGAATGTGTCTGATTTAGGTGTAGTATGTATTAACCTGCCACAGGAACGTTGTGTATGGGCAGCCCTGGGGATGGTCAACATTTCCTGTGATGGGGAAAAAGGAGGAACGCATTTGTAACCAAAGCTGAGCTTATGATCCATGTGCAATCAGGACCTTGTGGTGTTCCACTGGTATTACAGCATGCAGTTTCAGAGTTTGTGATGCTGACGAGCTTGATCAGCTTCCTATCTTCTGCTGAAAATTGATCAATTCAGAGAAAACCAAACAAAATAAAAGGTGTTAGGTTCCTGAAAGGCAGGGGAACATCTTAAAAGCAGCATTCTTGCAAGCAAGTCTGGTATAACCTTCACATGTTAGTGTAGGCAGGCACTGATGGATAGCATGAAACATGTGACAGAATTTGTACCACTGGTAAAGATAATGATGAAGGAAAAACAAGGCCTCAGCTGTGCCACTCTCACCCACTGAGATGGGTGCTCGCAGGGATGTTAGTAGGGTTCAGGTGTGTGAAGATAAAAGCATTGATGGTTTCTGTTGAACAGGAGTGGGGTTGAGTACAAGGCTCAAATTGCATGCATATAGCTGTGATTTGTTGAACTTAAACCATATTTTTTCCCTCTCAAAGAGTCCTGTATGATTTGGGACATCTGTTTTAACAGGATTGACTGGAAATTAATCTGAAAGCGTGAGGGGTGTAAAAATTGACATTTTTCTAGGGTTTTAACCATACTATAGAATTCTACAGCAAAAGTACTTTCATTCATAACTTCTACAAGCAGAGTAAAAATCTGCCATTTCTATTCACTATGACAGGTTTTCTTCAATAGGGCAGTTAATTTATTGTTTGATTCTGTTATCTGTAAGATCTAAGCAGTGGAAGAAGCTACTGAGAGTAGGTGTAAAATGTTCAAGATACTTGAACATTTTACAGGATGCCAGGATATTATTGAATCAGTACTCCCAAGCTATAGCATAATATTCCTGATGAGAGAAGGGCCACATCTTTGAGAGACAGCTCTAAGGGCATAAGGCTAGCAAACAGAAAATGGAGAACCAGGAAGATTTTTTGATAGACACAGGGTTTGAACCTGCAGAATTCTGAACTGGCAGTTCAGCTTTGTGGTTGTGCGCAACTGGGGCTAAACTGCTCAGCATTCCTGCACTGTAGGAGTCTGAATAGCAGAGCAGGGCTGGGAAGGAAACGAGCTTGCTGATCAAGATGTTCCAAAGCACATCTTCAAGACAGGTCTGAGTCAACACTTTGAGATAATGCTGTCAGACTAGATGATAACACAAAATATTCTGACAACCTACTTGGTCTGGAAGCAAACACTGTCTGTTCCTTTGCAGTGATTTCTGATTAAACTGGGGACTCTAGTTGCCAATAGCCTAGTGCTAGCCACTGTGACTCAAGCCATTGACTCCTTCTGTTTGGCCTAAAATATTCAAATATTTAAATAAAATCTAGTGAATTATAAGAATAATCTTTTTATTTGGAAAATTAAACTGCTCCATTGCTTTATTAAGGCTCTCTGAGCTCTACCTGAGGCCCAGACAGCAGTGAGGAAGTTTACATACACATGCCACAAAGTAAAATGTTCAAGAGAAGGTTTTTGATATAGGTACCCTCCATCTATACTTTGAAATTGTATCTGACCTTTTAAAATAACCCAGGTGCAGAAAACATGCTGAAATACATCACACCTAAGGTAAGCTTCCTGGTCTCCAGAGAGCCCTGCTCTTTGCAGTGAAGAGCAATCAGGTTAGTCAGAATAACTGAGAAACAGGAAATGGTATGCAGGAAATTCTCCAGTTGTACAGATTGTGTGCACTACCTATGTAGTAAAGTCTGCATCTTGGGTAATCTGTGCATTGGGAACGAGGATATATGCAAGTCCATGAAGGTGATTTACAGTAGGAGGATTAACATTAAAATAAACAGGTTCCTCTTCACTAGGGAAGGTCTGTCAACACATTGTGACAGTTTGGTGCATTAGTCAGCACAGCAGGCATCATGTGAAAGTGTCATGTTGGGATCTGTCAGGAAACCGTCCAAATTATTCATATAACTCTCAGGACTCTTGTCTTTAAATGGCTTTTTCCTTATATGAATTTTCCCCATCCCATCTTCTTCCTAAATCAAAGATGGGATGTTGTCAGAAGCTACCACCTGAAACATCTCACTTTCTCCTGGTGTAAAAAGACTGAATGTGCATTAATGAAGTGGACGTAAGTTGCTTTTCCATTTCACTCTCTGCCATGAGTATTATAACCAGAGCTTGACCAACTGCCTGGAAACCAATCTGTAAAGTGGTCATCTGCCACTGTCTTTGTGGAGCTCTGACTTTAGGAGGGTTCCCTATGTCCACAGAGGATGGCCAGAGCAGAGCTTGATTTATTTGCCACAAGTACCTTGGAGGGGGAAGAGGATCAGCCATGTATTTAGAAGAGCATCCTTTACCAAGGACCATGTGGTTAGGACAGAGCTAAAAATAGATGCAAGGAAAATTAATAAGTATCAGAATCATTGGGACAGAGTGGAAGAGAATAAGGTACCTTTCCTGGTGCCTGTTCAGTATGTTTAAATCGTGCTTGGATTTTAAAATTATGGGACAGATTCAGCAAACAATCAGTCCTGGCACTTCCAAGTCAACTAAAGGGCACTCAGCAGAAATGTTAATGGATGTGCTGTAGTGAATGCAGAAGGGAGAAGGATGGAAATAGTCTCAAAGGGTATCAGCAGATTTCTCTGCATTGCTAAATGCAAGACTAATGAGCAGTGGCTGAACACTATGACCACTGCACTTATTGTACATGTCCTTCTGCTGTGTTTGCTTTTTCTTACCAGTGACAGCTGTGATGTGGAACCTCTAGTGACTGCTTAAAGACAGATCTTCTTGTACCTGACTTAATTTCTCACTCAGGAAGAACAAAAACTTACACCTAGCTCAAGTCTGCATTTTTACAGACAAGGCTGCTGTGTCTGTGGCAGTGAAGGAAGGTACAGTTCTGACTGTATGCAAGATTCACAATTTTGCCTGAACTGGGCTTAGCCAAACCTGGACTTCAGAATTAAAAGTTTTCAAGCAGAGCACTTGTTTAAGTGTTTTCCATGTCTTTGTCCTTGTGGTAAGATTGATCTTTTCAAACAAAAATAAAGGTGTTTCATCTTAGACTGATGATCTTTGGTTTTTGCTGCTGGAAACCCCAGAAGCCTCATACTCTGTTTTTTACTGGCATAAAAGAGATAACAAGAGGGAGAACCTGTCTGTCCTCTGTCACCCTTACTGGAACACGAACAAAAGAAAACAGAGGCTTTAGTGACCTCATGGAAAACCACCTAGAAAAAAAAAATTAAAATCTCCTTTCCTGTTAATTGATGAGTGAATTTTCTTTAGGAATTTTATTCCTTCAGATTGAAGGACATTTCAAGGGTCTAACTCTGTTCTCCATTACTTCAGCATTGATGTAACTGAGCATTAATAAAATGTTGGTTGATGGAATCAGACCTGTAATGGTTCTCTTACAGAAAAAGCAGTACCAGTTTATACTTCAAACTCAGGAGCCCTATTCCCAAAGCAGTTAGGTAGCATTTATACAGAAGAAACAAGGAAGTGATTAATAAATGCTGTTTTAAATATTTACAGGGCTCTTTGTCTTGCATCTTAGAGATGTGGTATGAACAGCTGTTGTGGAAAAACAGCCCAGTCTCTCTGCCTGACCAGGATTTTCCCTTTTTTTGTGCACAGGATGCAGTCAAAGGGGTGGATGTGCTGTGCTGTGCAGGAGTCTTTAGGCATCTGGCCCCAGCCTCACAGCCCTGCACAGGGGAAAGCTGTGTCTGTGTCAGTCATTCTTTGGAGACCTGTAGTGATCCCTGTTGTTTTGGTCACATCCTAGCCTAGCTCCTCCCTAACTGGGAGCTTTACTTCACTCACTCCTACTTTTCTGGCTGCACATGAAAAGCAGCTGCAGGGAATTTCTTCCCAGGTATGGTGAGAGTAATTCCTGCTATTGTTTGTGATCTCCACTCCTTGCTACTAACCATGGGTTTTGGGCTCCATGCCAGGGGTGGAAGGCTGATGAACTCCCATTGTAGCATCACTTCTGACTGACCTTTTCCATGCACATTGCAAGTCCCTGGCTGCCCACAGGCTTCTAGACTTGAATATCATAGTATGCTTCTCAGAATTGCAGTGGAGAGTGTGAGTGCTGGTGGGATCAGCTCTGCTGGTGGATGACCAGGTGCAGAAACATCTGGATAAAGGACAGTGGCAGGCAGGTGTTGGCCTGCCCTTGCCCACTCAGTACTCAGACTGCATCAGCAATCCAGTGCTTTAGAAATATAAAGGACCTTCAAAACACTATTTGTAATTTTTTTCCACTTCTGAGAGTAAATACGTTGGATTAGTTCCATGACTTTAGTGTTACTGATCCCTGTTTGTGCTTGAGTTCAGCAGCTCATCCTTAAAGTGTTTTCCCTCATTCCAAATCTTTATTGGTGAGCTATTTGCACAGGATTTTCTGCTGACTTTTTTTGGCTGTTGGAATTTGAGCCCACTGGCTGTGTGCTGTGTGCTGGATGGTGATTTCTTTGGCATATTTCCTTTCTTCTTTTGGCAGGTCCTTAGTTTATTTCATTACCTTTATGAAGTGAAAAATGCTAAGCAGAATTTTCAGTGACTTTCACTTTTATTTAATTAGTGCTGTTATAAATGGTCAGAGGCCAATTCAAAATAAAATAACAAAATTTATTTAACACAATTTCAACACCGAAATAAAACCACAATAAAAAGAAACAACATTGATCGAATGCTGGGTGGACAGAGAGGCGGTACAAAAGTACCCTCCGAATTCTGCCACACTGCTATGTTTCAGCCCGTGGGTTTTATACAGTTTTTTTACCCTAAGGCTAAGTCTATTGAAAGTCCAGGTATGCTGTGTTTCCAAAAGAGTCCTGTCTGCATGAAAAGGTTGCTTGATAGTTTTTCCGGAATTCATCTTGGGAGGGGTGATCTTGATCGTCCAGGATCTCCACCAAGATTGGTATCTGGTGTTTGAGGAGCTGTGAAGCGAGGGTCCACCCTTAATGGCCGGGCCATCTTCTGGCTTTGTCTTGTTGTTACAGTAGTAGGTGTGTTTGGGAATTTCGGAATCCTGGAGGCATTCTCGGGTATCTTTTTATTAATAGCTTAATCCCACACGAATTTATTTATTCTACTTATTACAGTGCTTTATCTTGACATTTTCTAGTGTGTAAATCTTGCCCTTTTGAAGACCAGGAGTGGTGGTTTTGGCACTGGCTGCAGATACCTCTCTGCTCAGCAAATGGTGTGTGACACAAGCTTTTTTCTGGGTTGGGCAGGTGGAACCACTATTGCAGTTCACTGAGAGTATCTGATAAAGTGTTCTGTTCCATAGTAATGCAGAATGTGATGTTTTATTGCTGCCAGATGACCCTCTGAATATTCCATTCTCCTCAATTTATTACACTTCACCCCTCATTACCTGCTTTAAACAGGCCATGAGATTGCAATATCCTGTGCCTCTGCTTCCCTCTCTTAATTCCAAAAGCTGTAAAGCACAAAATCCACACCAGTGCTGAGCCCGTAGTCAGGGCTTGCACTGGGCAGTCCAGACACATGCCTGTGGATGTTGGTCTAATGTTTTGGATAAATATGGAGCATTAATCTGCCATGCAGTGTGGTACTCTGGAGAGCACTAAGTGACATCTAAGCCCAAGGGGACTTTTCAGGAGCCCATGAAATGACAGCACAGATCCCATCAGCTGCAGCAGCAGAGATTGTGTTTGTTAAATAAGCCAAATAATGTTCATTGTACGCTGTGGTGAGGTGAGGTTAAACCAAATATTGTAATGCCAGCATGTCTGACTGCAGGATTCCAAGCTTCTCTGTGTGCTTGAATGTTTTTCTTCTTGTGAATGGAGTGCAGCAGACCTGTGAGTCTGAGTGAACCATGCACACGTTGGATATGGGAGAAGCAGTTTACCCCGTAAGGCTTGGGCTGAAGTGTGTGCAAATGCCATCCACAGAGCAGGACACAGCTGCAGCACTAACCATAGTCTGAGGCTGCAGGATAACAACTGATTTTCTATACAAATCAATGACAGTGCAGTGAAGGACTGAGACTAATACTGAGGTAAAAACAGTTGGAGCCATTCCCAGGCTTGAACTGAGAGCACAGTTTTGTCATGTGTTTGCTGGGAGAAAGAGGAGCCTCTAAGCCCTCTCACTCATGCAGTGCCCTTGCTAGAGAAGAACAAGTTAATTGTATATCTGACGCAGCAGGAGCCTTTCTGGGTGTCTTTCAGATGAGCTGACAACTGATAATTATATGAGAACTACAGGTTGTCTGTCCTCTATTACTTTCAGTAGGGGAAAGCAACACAAGGAATGTGAGAAAAACTTTGATTATAGGGAGGGAAGTAAGATTTGTTCTTGTTGCTTGCTCTTACCACCTCCAGCCAATCTTAATCTCACAGCTGGTACAATTGCACAGTGTAGGACATGCTGCTGTTGTGTTTCAGATTTTACTCTAGTTGGTGGCTGGGGAAGATCTGCACATCTAGGCAGACCTCTCTGTATGGTTTTAGCTCTTATCAGGACACACGTTCAGTTTGCAAGGGCAGAATTTGGGATGCAGCACATCTGTGCCAGCTTTAGTGGGATCTCATGCATAATCTACTCTCACCGTGTCTGCCCATCTCTCAGCAGTAACCTGAAGTCAATGTCAGTGATAAAAGAAAAGTGGTTGAAAGTGTTAGATGAAATCTGGGTATTATGTCTGCTTGCAGATTGTTCCCAGGTACTGTATAAGCTTAGCTCTGTGACTGAGTGAAATGGACTGTTTGTGCTGGGACATTAACCTGCAGAAACAATTACAGCACTTTCACTACTTTTCCCACCATAAGTTGTGCAAGAACTGGAACATGCTGTAGTCAAATGTGAATGGGATTGGGAAGGGGAAGAACAGTATTTCTTCCAGCTTGCCATAAACTTGTGACAGGATGCTGTGACTCAAATCTGGAATAGTCCAGCAGAGGAGGGAGGAAACGTTACATACCAGAACATGATTTTGGATTGGCTTGGTGGTCTATGCTGGGGAACCAGAGGATTTTTTTTGGTTTTTTTAATTGTTCCAATTTTACCACTCATATAAGAAAGCTCAAGCTAACCAGGCTAGGGATTAGATCCCCATTACTGAATTAGAGCTCTGTGTGTTTGACTTAGCATTAGGATGATGTCTTACATCAGTTCACTGACAACTAAATTTTGTCTTATGTCAGAACTCTCTTTTGGCTGATTTGGGAATTTGACAAATTCTGACTTGTCCTCAGACTTAAAAAATCTCTTCTTGCGTGTTTTATGTATGTATTTGGGCCATGTTTAGATTCCAGAAGTGGTCTGCCACCAGGATATTAGGGATTGCATGGCTGCTCACAGAGCAGGACTGGAACCATGTGTTCCTTGGGTGCTGGGAGCTGCTGCCCAATCTGTCAGCCAGGCTAAAGAAACATTTTCCTCCTCATGCTTCTGTCCCTCTCCCTGCGCTGGTTATTTTTAGAATCTCTCCACCTCTGCATGTTAGTTGTGGAGTTGTCTTGCAGTAGATGAGAGCAGAGGCCAAGTAGGTTCAAACCAGCCAGGCTTGGTGTTTCTAATGATTTTTATATAACACTGCATAAGACATTTGCTTCTTTTCATATGTCCATGCTGTTTGCCAGCTCCCCACTGTAGCATTGTTCCAGTGCCTGAAGTGGAATAAAATTTTATTTTTCAGTAATGAGATTCCTTCACATAGAACTTATTTCAAGAAGAAATCTGTGGTCAGAGAAGCATTTGCTTGGCCTCTTGGGGTTCTTGGAGTGCTATAATTGCCACAACTACTTGCTTTAATGTATGCAAAGCTGTGTATGCACACAGGTTTGGGGTCATTGCTGTGTGTCTGAGTGTCTCAGTGTGTACTTACTGTCACTGTTCTGCGGGTTTGGGAGTGGATACGAAAAGAAACTGATGACCTGTCCATGTCGAAAACTAAATCTGTGGCTGAGTGGGTAATTTAACCCATGTCTCCTCAAAGCTGAGCTACTCTTTCAAGAACTGAGACTTATTTTGTGTAGAGGGTGGTGCTGGGGCGAGTTTTGCATACCATTTCAGTGGAGAGTTAGCCTTACTAATTATTTGCCCTCCTGCCTTAATTATTTACTTAATATCTGACCTCTTTTACCATACTCAAACAGTCTGAGATGGCTTTCCTAAGGAGTTCAGTCTTCAGCTCTTTATTCAGGCAGAATTATCTTTATACCAGTTATGGTGACTCTGGAGCAGGGCCAGCAGCTCCTGCCCAGGCTAAACTATGGCCTTTCAGACAAGGCACAGATTTTTTCCATACTTGCCATTAGATGCTGTAAAAGCACTTGGAGAGTTTTGCTTTCAGTGAGGACAAGAGCAGAATCCAGGAAAAAGATAAAAATACTGTTTCTGTAAAAGATGGAGGTTTGTTGTAAGTTCAGCAGGGACTAGAGAAAAACACCTCAGGAACTGCATAGGAAATGCTTATTCTCTGGGGGTATTTTTCCAGTGTCACAGAGTGAAGAATCTTGGAGCACTCCGCTGCATGGACATTTGCTTGATGCAGAGTGAGTACAGATGAGATCTGACTGCTCTTTGTGTCGCTGTGGCTTTTAGAACAAGAAATCCCTCTCCTCCTCCCACTTTTATTTCCCATCCATTTGCTCTTAAAGCTTCTGAGTCTCACCTTCTCTCTTTCAGGCAGCTTTGTGGCATTATGGGTTTGAGTGATCCTTCTTGTCTCTTGTGTCAGAAGTGGCTCTGTTTGAGTGATAAAGAAGGAAGACCCTGGGGCAGTAAATGCCTCAGCTGTGTTTGCAAACTTCTGCAGGTGAGCAGGCAGTGGATGCAGCTTAAACTACCACAGAAGTTCAACAGAAAAAGTGTGGGTTTTTTGAGAATGGCATTGTATTACATTGGTCTTTGAGCAAATAATTTATTCAAGGGGTGACAGATTGTCTCCTCTGTCTGAGGCACTAACCTGCAGCCCAGATTTAGCTGTGATTGCCAAGGATTCCCTTTGCTGTCAATATGCAGTGTATCCAACCATAAAACGAGCCATCACACCTCAGCTCAGAGGTTCTGTCTTAAGTTTGAATGGCCAGGGTGAGAAACCTTGAGCTGTTGCCTATACCTGATTCATAGGTCCTCTTAAGGCTTTGGTCTGCAAGGCTTTAATTCATCACACTGTATTAGCACTGAATTTATATATTTATTAAATGTCCAGCAGGATATTAATAGCTCGCATAGCAAGTGTCTTTTGGAGCAAGTGGATGTTACGTTAGGGTGAAGGCAGACGTATCATGTGGAGGCTTTCCTGTTTGAATCAGCCAAGTAATTGATCCTGGAATCTGGGCACAGGAAAATGCCTCAGAACCAGATGAGAAAGGCTAGAGGTAACTTTGAAAGTATACAAGAGTGAAAAACTTACTTAGAGATGGAGTGCAGGAAGGAAATGTCATAGAAAAAGAGTATCCCCATGCTGTAGGGAAAGTTTTTTTCCACTGCCAAGAGAAACAACAGAAAATCAAGAGAAACAGTTTTCCAGGAGTCTGATACTGGCAGTTTGCAGCTTCTGGCAGAGCTCTGTAAAGCTGCTGATTTCTGTCAAATCCCATGGTAAGTCTCACTTGTCCTGCTGAGTGCTGCTGCTTGTGAGAGAAGTTTGACCAAGGGTGAGAAGGACTTGTTGGTAATTGTCTTCTCCTCGCTGCCAGTTCTACTCTGACCAGGAGGTGTTCAGGTCAGTGGAAAGGATCCTGTGCCCTTTTCTGAGCTTTGACCCCACACCACAGTTGGCCTGCTCAGGGCTACACTTGTGTTACTGTGACTCTGTCCTGGCTGTTGGTCTCTCATAATGTCTCGGGACTCAGGGTAGTCCCTGAAACATGCCCTGTCTGCTGTAGAACCCCTCAGCAAGGTGGTCAAGGCTTGGTAGGATCTCAGCCCACAGAAGGTTTGGCCACCTGACACCAAAACACTGGTGAGGTGGGCAGCACCTGCTTTGTTTCAACCCATGCCAACCTCCCCAGTGAGCTCTTGTGCAGCTTTAAGCTGAGGTGTGCTGGTCGAAGGCTGTCAGAGTAAAACTCTGCAGCTTTCCCTGAGCTCAGCACTTGCTGTTCATCTTCCTGAGTCCTTTGTTCACCCACATTCCATAAAATTGACAGCAACAAGGACAGAAACATCACCTACTAATATTTCATCCCTTTGTATGAATGTTGCCTTGTTTCCTTGGCAGACTGACCTCTGGCTGTAGCTGATGCTGCCATTCCATGGTGCACCATTCAATAGGCACTATGCTCTTAGATTCTTTTGTTTAATTATTATTATTTATTCATTTTCATCCCAGACAAAGCATGTGCAGCCTTTATAAGGCCTTGCCATTGTTACCTGCAAGTGCAGCAGTAATTCAGTTATTGTACCTTTCCCTAATTCTCACCAGTGCAGCAGCGTAAATACACAGGGAGCAGAGAGACACATGGTGGGAGCCAGAAGCAATTTAGCCTCAAGAGTTTATCATCATGGAGCAGGGAAATTGCCTCCTTTGCCAGCTCATGGACTGACTGTTGGCCAAATACATTGTGCCCTTTTTTTTTTTCACTGACAAAATATCCCTTTTTGTGGAGCCTTGGTGCTTTCCCTGATCTCACTGCTGGATGCAAACTACATGAAAGAGCTGTGCTGTTCTGTTCAGAGAGACACAGAGCCTCCCTCTAGGCTCCATTCAATAAGAGACAAAGGATATCTGCACAGAGCTGTATTGGGCAGGCTCTGGTTTGGTTGCAGTGGTTTGAGAGACATTTGCAAGGCTTTCCTGGTGGTCTCTTTCAAGAGGTTTTCCTATTACAGTGAAGAGAAAAACCATTTTGTAAACTCTGGGCAAGAAGTAGTGTATTCTATTACGTGGCTCTTCGCCCCATGCAGTCTGCAGAAGTCTGCAGAAGTCTGCAAAGCAATGGAATTGATGAATTCCCCACATGAGACATGTGGAAAGTTACCCTTTGTATGCAGGTTTGGAACAAGAGTCTGTACCAGCATTTATGAACTCAATGATGATAGCCCAAACCCAAGAGTGCACTCGCCAAAAACCCACAGCTGCTGAGACCAACAGGTATGAAGGTTCAAAACACTTTCTGTTTGTAATCCTCAACACTTCACATTTGCACTGGTCCTGTCTAATACAGCTTTGACAGACCTGGCTATGAAGAGATTTGTTCTGGGCCAGTGAAGGTGGAGGATGTCCTGTGCTCTAGGGATTCCTGACAGCTGGACCATTTCTGAGCGATGGTGTCTGCTGGAAAATGACATCCATTTGGAGAAGGTCAAAGTCCTGATCTGAGACTAGTCTGATTTAAGTCCATATCACAATGATGCCTTCCAGCATTTCTCAAATAAGGGGCTAAGTGTTGTTTGCCAAGGTTTAGAAATTTATTGCAAAAGTACTTTTTAGAGTTAAAAATCTCCCTGTGGTTTTGGTGATTTATAGGTTTTACGGCCATTAAGTTCTTCTAGCATGACTTTCATTGTATAATACAGTACAATGCTTCTGGCTTTGCTCAAGGTCAGGTTTAGAATCGTGCTAAGGGAGTTGTTTCCCCCTCCTGTCTGCTTCCTTCCCCTTGTTAACCCTGTCCTGTGAACTTTTGATGATGTGATGGTTCTTTGGCTGCCTCATTACCTCGATACCCATCTCACTGCTTCTCTGTCCGGGCAGGGCTTGGTCATTTAATAAAAATGCATCGACCTTTATTTGTGAGAAATGTGAACGCACATCTGGAAGGAACAGCAAGGACAAGCTGTCATCAGGTGTAACATTTCACTGTGACTCAGCTTAGGTGTGTGTACTTGAATGGCAATTGCCCTATTCCAGGTCACATTCATCCAGATGGCTCCTAGAGCACCACGAAGCATCTCCTGGACCACTTCCACCTTCTCCATCCTTGGCAGGCCATGCAGCTCCAGCCCACTGCAGTCACACAAGGGACCTGCAGAGAGCTGTGCAGCTGAAGGGGACATGGTGCCATCCATCCAGGACATTGTGTTTGTCTCTGGTCCATCCCAGAGTCAGTGTTGGCAGGGTGCCCATCTCTATAATAGCTGTACACCTTGTCCACAAGGTTGTTATTCCTAATCTTACGGGAAGTGCATGGATCCTGTCCAAACCAGGATGATTAAGAGATATGGGAGCTGCTGGCTCTTCAGGGTGAGCAGAATGAGGTTTGCAGTGGGGAGGGAGCATCTCTCTGCTGCTGCTGAGGCACCAGCACTGCATTTTGTTTGGCACCAGCTCATCTTAAGAGAACATGGACAAGAAGGCCCATGAACACAGACTCAGTCCATCAGCCCTCTCTGTGGGGAGCCTTCAATGCTGAGACCGTAGTCAGCAGTGGCTGAGAGACAGATGTAAAAATGTCTGTTCAACTGAAGATGATTACAAACCATGAAACTGCTTTAGTCCATGGTGAGGAAACCTCATCGTGCCCAGTGAGAATTCCTTTATTGAACTGGTCCAGTGAAAGGTGCTCTCAGAAGGCTCCTTTTGTTATTTCAGGCTCTCAGCATTCCACCTCATGTTTCATACATATATGTGCCTATGCTACAGAGCTTTGCTGAGCCTTATCACTGAAGGGTAAATTACATCCTTGTTACTGTACCAGGTATGTTCTGAGCAGGTAACACACAGCAGAGACTGGAAAAGCACAAAAATCTGTGGTTTTTTGGGGGCTAGTACATGTTCAGCTATTAGCAGTGACCTGGCTTCTCTGATCCGGCACTGCAGTGAAATGCAGCTGGGTGAGGGCCTTGCAGTATAAATCTATTGTGATTTCTGCATTTTCTCACCTCTTGATTATAACTCCTTCAAGGCACCTTTATGTTGGAGGAAAATAGATGCAAGCACAGTTTTGGCAGGCTGGGAAAAGGCAGCAGGAGAAGCTCTGAGTATTTGAGAGAAGTTGCACTGTGGAAGGTCTGGCAAACACACAGTAATCAGTTTTTACCTATTTTGGGATTTCACAGGAGATCAATAGATTGTCAAGGGTGATTAGAAATTGTGTTTTATTCTATATGTTGTACCTGGAATTGGGGTGAGGTACAATGGGAAGGATAAACCAGTCCGCTCACCTCTTGTATAGATGCTCCAAAGCAGAACTGCACATAATCCGATCGGCGTTTGTAGGGGATGTTCTACACCAGAGATAATAATTTAAGCTCCAGTGACCATCTCTTACCTTATTTCTAGGATCCATCTAGGAGAAGCTCTCCTGATTCCCTTAAACAGTGCCTTGTTTGTACACTGAAAAGGTTGCTTGGTCTTGCTTTCCAAGCAATTAATTTTCACTGTCTGTGACCCTGTGGTGACATGTTGTCATAATAACTACAGGGAACTTACATTCGCTGGAAAAAATCAAAATGACAGTTTTTTTGGTCAGGATGTTTGGTTTGATTTTAATGTGGGAAAAAATGAACTCCCATACTGATACACAAAGCATCAACAGATATCAAAACTAAATCAGCATATACCACTGGGAGATGATAAATATACACGTTGACAGAAAAGGCAAGCTACATCCCTACCAAAAGGCAGTTGGAAAAGGCAGCTGTAGAAATGAGCGAGATCAAAACAGTAACTTCTTAAAAGGCTTTAGAAAGAAACAGTTTCACAGAACAGGAACAGCCCTGTGGACCTCTGTGCTGTGCATACAGGCATGAACAGTCCAGTCCCGCACACAGGTGGACAGAAATGCCTCTCAAGTGACAATTATCCTGAG
Organism: Acrocephalus scirpaceus scirpaceus; assembly: GCA_910950805.1. NCBI lineage: Eukaryota > Metazoa > Chordata > Aves > Passeriformes > Sylviidae > Acrocephalus > Acrocephalus scirpaceus. The sequence continues at coordinate 8,392,328 of OU383789.1, forward strand.
TGACAGCTGGATGAGGAACAGTGACCTGCTTACCTGAGCCTGAGAGATGTGATTTTCCAGCTGGTGGAAGTCACCACATCATTACCCAAATCTCTTTTTCAAAATCTGCCTTTTCCTACTTAATCCCCAGGCCCAGCACACTTTGCAGTCCATCTGTTGCTGGATAAGAAGAGAAGGTGAAATCACATATCAGTTGAGAAAATTACCTTAGTGTCAGATACTATCTTTCCAATAGTGTGTACAGTGAGCCGAGAATGCTGGGTCCAGTCCCTCACTGAGCTTCTTACAATACCAAGACTAATTGATAGCAGTTTCAGTGGGCACACTGCTAAAATACAAAAGTACCATCCCATTGTAGCTGTGCGCCTTCATCTCTTTTGGGGATTTTTGTATGGCATTTTGGATCTTTCTTCCATTCAGCCTTGTACCCATTTAGATGTACTAATGTTGACCAGGCTGTGATGGTTAATGAGGATGCAGTGCAGGCAGTCCTGTAATATGAAGCACCCTTGTACAGCTTCTAAAGCTGTAAAGAGCATTCATCTTCTATGCATTCAGGCTTTGTATTTCTGTCCCTTTCTACAGCAAAAATGCTGGCTGATTATCATTCCTTCTAGTGTCTTTCCCCTGGTGTAGATCAAAGAGCAACGTGGATTTCTAGGTGGGATTTTATACGAGGTTTCCTCCACTGCAGTTTGAATGACACATTTCTCTATAGGGCGATTGCTCATGGCATGGGAACTGAGGTCTGAGAGGGCTGCTGGGCTGTTGCATTGCCTGGAGCTGGCAGCTGCAGCAAGGGACGCGGGGGTGGGGGGGGGGGGGGGGGGGGGGGGCGGGAGGGGGGGTGGACTTAGGGAAGATTAACACGGTTTGAGTGCTCTGGTCAGAAATCTGGCTGCTTGTGCGAGCTGACCAGGATGTGCTCCCTCCTTCCCTCAGCCCCGGGTAGTTTTGCTGTTGGTTGGGGGTTTCCTTGCTACCTCCTCTCAGCACTGACAGTCCCGATTCGTGCTCATCCCCTGCTGTCACAGCCTGCTTATCCCTGCTTGCCTTAACGTTATAGGAGTCAGCTGCTGTTCAAACCTGTCACCCTCATTCCAGACTTGGTAATTATCGCACCATAATGAGTGGCACTTACCGCTCATTCCCTTCTCTGGTCCTCGGGGAAGGACGTTATCTCCCAGCCACACTTTTCTAAAGGTTAAGGTCTTTACCTTAAGCTAAGTGGAATACTGTTCCTTTAATCATTTCTGCCTGATGTTTGTCGTCTTAACTAATATGTATCTCCCTGAGCTGGATTCATCCCATACTCGTTCCTCCCAGGATTTGTGTCAGAGCATTAATTTGCCATGAAATTTCTTTCATTCAGTTTAATTTTGGGACTGCTGCTCAGGCTTTTTCATTTGAGATCAGATCTCAAGGCCTACATTTCACGCTCTATATCTGTGAGCATGCCAAAAGCCAACCACATTCCTTTTTAACAGGTGGGTTCAAAACTGATTTCAGGAGACTAGGCTGAGAGACCTGAGGATGCCCATATTATGCTGCTCTGAGCAGGCCTCTGTCTGGCTCTCAGACCAAAATCTAAATGCTTTCTGAAAGTAGATGTTGTGTGCGAAGTACGGCACTGTATGCTGCTTGCATGTTGTTGCTGGTTTAGCTTTGTGCATTAAAGAGAGAATCTAACAATAAAACACACAGTCAAGAGAAGTGGCTGTCTGAAGTGTAACACTTGCTTTGTAAGTTTGAGGCTAGAAATCCAGCCTGTGAGGATTTGCTGACAAAACTGGGTGATACAATATCTTGTGAGTGCTGTTGCACTTAGACGTGTTTTTGACCTGTGAATCAGAGATGAACAAGTGAAGTGCCATTGTATGGCTGGCAGAAATGTGCCTTGTTCTGGTTTTGTGTCAGCCATGCAGTCTGGAACCACTGCCTGGATTTCAGCACTGGCTTTCGGCTCTTGTCTGGTGAATTTTCTGAAGCTCCTGCCTGGCTCTGAGTGCTGTGTTTTCGCTGGTGTATCCCTGGAGACCCCCTCATGTCAGAGCTGTTCCCTGTAACCAACCTGCTTGACTTGCTCTGCTCTCCCTGCCCTCTCCAGCTCCTTCCTGCTGGCCTTTGGTATTTTGTTTGTTCTTTGCAAACCATAACACCTCAATTAAAATGCAGATGTGTCAGCAAGGAAGGCACCAAGAAAGTGTTTTCTGGCACTGTGGACCCCACCCTTCTCCCTAGTTTTACTACAAAACATGATAATTATTCTGAGAGTAGATCCCGTTTGGCTGATGTCTCGCAACTGAAAGCCATGAAAAAAATTATTCTGTGTAAGTTCACTTTATGTACTGATGAGAACGATCACACACACTACAAGCTGCAGAGAGGAAGAATAGTTTCACTGAAAATCAATCCATGCTGCAGCACTTGTAGATAAGCCTGATGTTATGCAAACATTTCCCTGCTCCTTGTTTAAATGAAAACATGCTGCACCCACATGACCATTTGCCTCATGTGTCTCTTGTGATCTGACTATTTTCTGCTGTATTTGACTTATGCTCATAGGGACAATAATGGGCTGTGCCTCGTTTCAGCTCGTCACAGCTTTTGTAACAGCCTTGTTTTCCCAGGCAGCCTTGGCTTCAATTCTGATAGCTGTGGAGGAGAAGGTGTTAATGCAGCTCTCTTATTTTAGCGAGTGAATCAGTGGTTTTAAGAAAACAGTTCAACACATTAACCCTTTGTTTCCAGAACAACACAAAAAAAAAAAAAATCACTGTAGAGTGAACAGATGGCTCGGCATATTTTTAGCCTTGCTCTGTGTTCCCATGGTATTCCAGACTGTGTGGGATTCCCCATAGACTGTTGTAAGATTGGTGGGTCCTGCCAAATGTCTTGTTTTGCAACACAGCATCAGAAGGAAGGAGGGAAATGGAATCCTGTTTAAATCATCTGTTTAAGTAACTAAATGAAAGGTTCTCAGTTCTCACGTGTCCATAGAGACTATAGAGAGAGGTTGGTCTTATGATTCTGGCTCTTGCAGAATGCATTAAGAGGGGCAAAGTAAATGTGAATTACTCTTCTAGGGGTGTTGTGTGTATAAACAATTGATACATCTAAAGGTGTAGATTGGCAGAGGAAAAGATCACCATGATTTTGGTGGTTTCAGACTTGAAGATAAAATGGGGGAAGGTAGTTTTTGTAGCTGTGAACTCTCTTTGGGATGTGTACTCTGAGGAAGTTCTGAAAACTTCTTAATTCCAGGCAATGATCCTTTCTCAAGTGAGGTCAGATTCAGAGCTATTTACATGCACTCTTGTTTCAAATTTTATTGGTGATTCTTTGTGGTTGTAAAATGTTTTGTTGTGTAAGTAGAGAGGTTAACCAGTAAGGTATATGGTGGGAGAGAAGGGGTTCCTTAAGAGTAATGACTTTTGGATCTCAGTTACGGTTCTCAGCTATGGTTAGACATTCTAACTGTATGATACCTAGAAAATTGGGGTATGTAATATGGCAAGAATTGTATTTGTTGTTATCCCAAATTAGGTTTTAATTTTATTGTGTATTAAAGACTGCAAGTGATTTCTCAATGTGGAACAGGAATCATAGCATCAATTTTCCTAACACTGCCTGTATTTCTGTTATACACAAACATTCATTGAGGTTCGTGGAGTATTATGTTCTCTTAATAGCTCATTTGCATATTAGAATGTTTTGAACAAATCCATGCAGTACTGTGTGGCTCAGTCTTTTACCATCAGAAGATAATAAAATGCTGTTAACATAAGAAAATGCTGAAAACATGATAACAAGGGTCTGCCCAGTGGGGCAGATTTCATTGCAGCAGAGCACAGTTTAGAATACCTGTGTACTGTGTCGGATCATCAGCATGCCTGGTGTTCCATGTCCAGTTGAGCAGGTATATTCGGAGATGACAGACACCAGCCTGTGAACAAGTGAAACAGGGTAAGAAAGCCAGCAAGCTACAGCATGGACCAGCTCCATGCAGGTTTCATTGCTGTCTGCGGCATCACTGCCTTTATGGTGCACTCTGAGTGTGGTGTCAGTATTGCCACCACCATTTTAAGGAAGGGGAAGCCAAGGCAGATGAAATAATTTGCTGGTAACATCATGCTACTGGAAGTCTTGCTGCTCTGTCCCCCGTGCCACTGGATACCATGTCCTTCCCTGTTGTGGGGATGGCCACGACACATAGAGTGACACCATTAAAGTTCAGAAGGCTCAGAAGGCTTCTTTATTATGGCCACATGCTGTCTTTTATACAGTTTTTTACAAACCTCGAGGGCAACTTCTAATTGGTTAATAGCTTTCTTGTTAATTATTCTATTGTTTTGTAAAGGTATTTTATTTGTCCATCAAATCTATCTATTCTCAAATTGTTTACATATTTTCTTTACTGATTCTAGTGGGACAAATCCCTTGTTATTACAGGTGCACTTATTTTTCACCTTCAGATTGCTGTGTTGAAGGAACTTCTCATTCTCAAAGTAGCTTCATATGGGAACTTACGGATTGCTTGTTAGCAGCACTTAGAGGAAATGACAGGCTAGCTTTTACCCTATTCCTACATTTCCCCAGCAGCAGGGATCTTCCAGTCAAGATAAACCCTCCTGCCCTGGGGGCCATGATTTGGATCCTACAGCTCCTGCCCTCCTCCCTCCAGAAGCTGAGACAGCTCCTACCCTCTGCTCCTTGTCCCTGTGTGCAGTGCTGCCCAGCCCAGCTCAGAAGGCTGGAGCTGTGTGTCCTTGCCGTTGGGAAGGGCAGCAGCTGCCCTGCCGTGTGTGCCACAGATCCGCAGTGCTCCGCCATTCCCGCTCCAGCAGCTCCACCACACTCACCATCTGTCACCCACCTGAGCCCGGGTGATGCTTGCACAGAGCAGTGCTAACACAGCAACGCTAGAAGCTTCCTTTTTCCTCTGAATGCACTCAGCCACCTGCAGTGCCTCTGGAGCCACCTCTTTCTTTCTGTGCCTTTGTGATTCACTGATACATTTCACATCCTCCACATAGTAGATGTTTTCTCCACCTGGATAACTGGTGGATATTTTTCTCCCGTTGGACCAAGGCCCCATGGACTCAGGTCATATTTGGAAGAAGATGCAATTCCATGTGTTGATGGTAAACCCAGGGAAGACAAGTGAATGGACTCCTTTGAATTTGATTAGACTTTTTGCACTGCAGCCATTAGTAAATTATGGATTTGACAGATTTAGGAATTTTCTCAAACTTGAGGCCAGGATTATTCAACAGATTTGCTTATGTCATTTAGGACACAATCCCAAGATCTGCCTTCTAGCTGGTGAATTGGTTGTGCACAGTTAAAGCAGAAACAGAAACAATCCTTTGTTTACAGAGAGCTTGCAGAGAAGCCAACTTTCAGGCTTGAAGCCCGCAGATAAAGGGGCAATGAGTGATGCTTGAAATCAAAATTCAAAGCAAATTCAAAGCCATTGTTTCCAGCAGTGATGCATGTCCCTGCATGCTTTGGTATCAGACAGCAGCTGATGGAAATTCATGATGCTGTTTGCAGTGGTATGAATTATTTACAATGCATAGTCTGCCAGGACTGAGTGGGCAGGCAGTTTGTTGGACTTGTGACTCTGAAATGCTGGCCTTCCACTCCTTCCATGTGTGACTGGGAACATGGTCCTGTGTGCTGTAGGGTCAGGCTCTGGGAGAGCATCAGGTCATCTCATGTGACATCCTGAAATGGTGACAGCTCAGATTTTAACCCACTTATTCTAGGCTAGGTAAATCTTCAGGTGTGTCTCACCTTCTCAAAAGGTCTCAGATGAGGGACTCCAGTTGATTTTTATAGTTCCAGACCCTTCCTGATTTATAGTTCTGGTGGGTGAACAATCGTGCTGATAAAACAGTTGTGCTTTGCTTTTAATTGGAGTCTGTTCAGTTGTATTTTGCAGATAATAGTTCTTTATGTCTTTCCTCTGCTACAGTCTTTCTGAACTGCAGTTCCCTGCTTGCATAATTCTATATACCTCATAACAAATCATCACTTGATCTCCCTTTTGCGAAATTAAACAGAAGAAAACTCTTTTTTTGGTTGCCTAAGATGTTTTAATTGTATGTCAGTTCTCTGCAACCTGTCTGTGTTTTCAGCATCTCTTATCACAGTGGGTACCACAACTGTGTGAGTGCCATTTTCTCCAATGCAATGCAAAATAATTTCCCCCTTCTTGTATTCTCTCCCTGAAATGCCACAATATCACAGAGAAATCTCATTTCTTTACTCTCCATCTATAAATCCCAGCTCATCAAAAGCCAGCCCTTCTGACTGAAGGGCTCCAACATCTGGGGCCACATCAGTGCTAAGAGCACGTGAACCCAGGGGCTGGTGAAAAGGACGGGGTGGGTCTCACACACGTAGTGGTCTCATTGCCCAGCCCTGCAGCCAGAGCAACACTTCAAACTTACACCCTTTTCAAATGTGGGAAAGGCCAGTCTGTTGAAACCAGGGCAAGTGCAGTTCTGCTGCTCCTTGTATAAACATGTGGGAAGCTCTTTAATTCCACCCTGCAGCATTTACATGTTTAATCTCCTTTTGCTGTTTTTTTAGAGGTTTCTCATAAATGCTCCTGCCTCAGGAGATCCTGCCCAAATGTCGCTGCCGCAGCACAGCCTGACCTTTTTCTGTAAGTGCTTGTGTTGCCATTGTCACAGCTCCCAGGTGTTCCCTGCTTGCACTTTAGGGTGAGACGTGCTCACAGAATCCTGCAGTATGAAGGCAAACTGCTGAGACAAGTTGTTTATTTCAAATGACATCTTCTGGCTGTGATTTGGATTCTGCTGCAAGATTTCAGTGGATAGAGCTGGTGTGGGGTCCCTCTGAACTCAATTATTTCTAAATCTTACAAATGTTTTTTGTGTTAACAAAATCTCTTCTTTTTTGAAGAAAATTAAGTGAGGTCAATAGAGGTCTGAGTTTCTTCTTGCCTGCAAATGGAAGCAGGATTCAGTTCAGTCAGAAAATCTTTGCTGGAAAAAGTACTGATACTGTCTTGGCAGCTTCAGTACAAGAGCTGGCCAGAGGTCTGGAGAGGGTTCCTTGGCTGTTCAGCGCAGGTGCCCCTGTACTGAACTCACTTACAAGAAAAGATCAATTTCAATAAATCTCTTTTGAGGTCTGTCAGGGATTTGTCCTCTTTTCTTCCCTTCCTCCACTCCCTCTGCTACAAACATCCTTTCCATTCTGCTTTTTCAAGTGTTCCCAGCCTCCTCTTATGTGTCAGAAAGCAGCATGGGGCAAACACCCCTTTGCAGGACAAAGGAATGGGATGGCTGGGAAACCCAAGGGACAGGAGGCAAACACCTTGGCTGAAGTGAGCACTTATTACAATGGAAAAACATGTTTGCACTGAACGAGTAATCACCCATTCATCCAGGTGAGTTAAACGATAGGGACAGAGGTTTGGATTTCTCCAGTTGTTTCCCAAAGAAAAATGAGTTATTTCTTCTCTCTGAGATTTATATCTTCTCTCTGACTATTGGATGCCTACTGAAGGGCTCGTTAGAGACACCCTTGCAGCTGCCAAAAGAACCAGCTGGATTATTGAGCCTGCAGCTCATTTTTTCTGCCCTTGTTCGCTTCCTACAGTGGGGAACTAACTTGTAGTCCTTGTTTGTGCTGTCTGTCCCACATGGTGGGGGACTGCTCTGTGCAGAGAAGAGTGTCTGTCCCCAGCCCAAAACACTGCCCCTACTCATTGTGATGGCTTCTGATGTTAAATTCTGGAGAACACGGTGCTCCCTGTGCTGCCTGTAGGTATCACAACAATCACACGCTCATTTCACACCAAATTTTGGCAGCAGTTGGTTTCGTGGTCCTGTGTCCCTTGCCAGGGGATCAGCAGAGCCCAGCACAGCCCAGAAATCTGGGGCCCAGGAGTGTGAGCACATCCTGTGCCCAGGACTGGCACATCCTGCATGTCCCACATGTGCAGAACCAGGCTGTGCTGCCTGTTCCATGGTCAGGACAGAGCTGCTGTTCCCTCATTCCCTGCCAGAGGCCGTGGACTCCTCCAGACCCAGGGGGTTCTTGACTGCAAAAAAAGGCTTCAATGTCACCCAGCCTGCCAGGAAGGCTGACAAATCAATAGGTTTCCCAAGGCAATGAAGAAATAAAACAACTTTTGATTAGTTGTAGGGAGCCAACCCTTTCTGAAAAGGAGGAGGAGAGGACTTTATTTCTTTACAAAGTGAAGCAGAAGGGTGGTTTATACAGTGTGGACACCAGAGAAGATTTAGGCGTAGCTGTAGCTTATATGGTCACAGATTGAAATTTAACTTAAAGCAGTGCCTTCAGTCTGGAATTAACTAAGAAGAGCTTCTGCCTTATTCCAGAGAGCTACTGGTAAAAATGATCAAGTGCATGCAGGCTCTTGAAAACTGTGTGCAAATATGCAGGGATTTATGTACCAAATATGTGTGTATTTTAATGCACAAACCCTATGCAAGTATCCACGCAAATGTAGGCCCCATTGATTGAAATCCTTTTATCCCCTGACCTGTGCTGGAAGCTGTGTTTATTCCTGGCTAAAGATGTGAGCACTGCTGCCATTAATTCCATGAGGCTGTTCTGTAAATTCTTCATCATCTCCTGCACTGACGTCAGTTATTTGCATTGTAATATCCAATTGAAAACCTGAAAATTAGATTTAGGGGAAACAGGACACTGAAGCACTTTGCTCAGGTGATAATTTCATTTACTGTTAAGACATTGCTTAGACCTAAATGTCCTCTGTTCCTCCAAAATACACACTCCCAGACACATAACATCTCATTTAATTTGATTTCAAAAGTGTAATTTTATATGTCTGAGCAACTGGTAGACTAAAATCATTGGATCAACTTAAAAATAAACTTAAAGTGCCAGATTCACTGGGATGAACACCACTGTGTTACCGCACAATATTAAATAGACCAGAGGCTTCCCAGCTGGCTGCGGGAATCTGTGCATTTTAAAACCTACAACACAATTGTTGTTCATGAAGGCAACAAAGATAACACCGACCCAGATTTCCCGTATCAAGCATGTTTCTACTTAATTGGTTTCAGTCAGGATTTTCAGCTAGACTGGTGTGCATTAACCACACACTGTGGTTTCTGGTGAAGTAGCTTTTTTTTTAGAAACACAGCTGTGTGTTCTGCTGCTCTAAATTAGTGGGGTTACAGTAATTCCTTTTGATGCCAGGGTGGGAATTTGATCATGAGTCACACCATAGTTGACATCTGGGCTCTGCTGCCCAGCTGGCAGGACTGAAGCTGTGGAAACCTTCTGGAATATGAAAGTTTTAAGAAAAAGTCTAACTTGTCATGGGCTCTGAACTCATCATATAGCTCCTTATTTCCCCTGCCTACATGAGCTGATTTTTTTATTTTCCCTAAGAAAAGGAGAGGGGGAAGTATTCAATTTGAGGATCAAATAGTGCCTCTCTCATTCAACATAGAATTTTGCATATGAGTAAAAATTTTGTCATTTTTTTATCCAGATTTGCTTGTTCTAAATGAGCCCTTTGGCTTATCATGGCAGTTATTGGTACAGAGGGAATTTATAAGCACTGAGAAGTGCCTGTAGGAAGAAGTGTCATGCGCACACATTAGTGCATTATCGGCAGGGCTTTGGGAAACTGCTGGGGTTTTGCTAGCACGTGGGAAAAAAACACACCAGAAAATTGAGAAACTGGGTCATCTGGATTCATTTGCTGCATCTTTCCAGCTGGGCTTTTGTTGCTGCTCAGACTAACATATCTGAGCTCACACAGATTGAGCTGCAGCAGGATTCTGTGGCATCCTCCACGCCTGTTATCCCTGCACTCTGCTTGTTCATACTCCTGGGTGTCTGGAGGGTCCAGGCCAAGGGCAGGGTTGTGTGGAGCGGGCTTTGTGCTCCTATGAGCAGCAAGAGGCTGCCTCTTCCTCAGTGAGGGCCCCTGCAGGGTGCTACAGGCAAGGGCACAGACACACAAGGGGATGTACACAAGCACCAGCAGTGTGGTTGTCAGAAAGAACAGCCGTCTGGGTGTCCAGGTGTGCACTCAACTCCCTGGACTGTTCTGTCTCTCACTCTTCTACAGCTACTTGTTCCTTCATTCCTTTTTTTCTAGACAGTACAAGAGCCTCTCCAGTCTAGGCTGCTTTTCTTCCTCTATCCCAAAACCCTCCTGAAAAATTTGCCAGACCATTTTGAGGGCAGGTACTAATTTGGTGGCTGTTACAAATGAACCAGCCAATTCAATGATTCAAGGAATTTATTAAAAAAATCAAAGTAAAATTGGAAAAAGCCACAAGCAAAACAGCATTGAGCTGGGAGATCGGTGCTGGGTGAACTGGGATCAGACAGCTCCATACCCCTGCAGTTCACAAGGTACTGATTTCACAGGGTCTTTTTTATACTGTTTTCAGGCTTAGCAGGATTCTGGGGGGTCTTCCTGTTTCCTCTTAGCGATCTTGTTCTTTTTCACATATTAATGGATGTCCTTTCTTATGGTGCTTCTAACAAGAGTTTTTCCCGGAATATTCTGATTTCTGACATCCTGTTAGACGGTAATTCCTTTGAATATCTTGTCTGGCGACGAATATTCATCTTATCGTTCAATGCATATTTCTGTGGTCTCACTAGACGGAAGTAATCCTTCAGAATAACCACCTTTTGAGACAGGAATTCATCCTGTGTGTATTGCTCTTTCCCATCACTTAGTTCCGTATAAAAAGATACTGTATTTTTTATTTCTTAGCACGATTTTATTCTAAATCATGTATTACAGCATCTGAGTTTAAATTCAGTATAATCTCAGTCTATTGGTCAATAATGATCAGAAAGGCTAAAATGTGAAGCTCAGATTATAAGGAGTAAGTACATTGCTTGTTTGCACAGTGTACTGGACAGCACCATTCTCTGTCTCATCACATGAATATATTTTCATAATGTTAATTTTCCTATACAAAAATAATATTCTCTGCCGTGTCAAGGAAGTTTGGTTTCACTCCAAGTGCCCAATAGGTTTTCTCTCCTATAATCCAGATTATTCAGGGAATGAGACTGCTACGGGCTCTGCACACCTTTGTCTGTCCTTTCTCCTTCCCTGAGAACTTGTGATAAGAGGGGTGGAGAATCACTAAGGTTTTGAGTTCCTCTGAATTGAATGCATGGCAAGAGCTCCCAGAGAAGGAGATTCTGTTAGCACCCTGCTCTATGGTGAGAGGCTAAGTCACAGATTCACCCCTTATTAAGCTCTTCTGTAGCAGATACAGACCGTATCAGAGCAACAGATGATACACCAAGCTGAACACATATTTTATCATCTTTTATTTTAGGTGGAAAGACTGGCAAAGTACTTGGACCCGAATGATCTGGGAAGAATCAATTTTAAGGACTTCTGTCACGGAGTTTTTGCTATCAAAGGTATGTGCATATTTCTTAAAAGTAATCCCATTCAGTTCCATTAATGTTTCTCTGGTTGCAGAAAATGTAATGATCAAAGACATCCTCTCTTTTAAGTGTGGTTATTTGTAGTGACAGTAGAGAAACTCTACTGGGAACAAAGCCAGGATATTTTTCCTTTTTGTGTATCTCATGTATTAATGTTGTGCAATGCTAGAGTTCCTGCATCCATAGGTGCTTGGGCATTTGTTTACTGCTAATTTTTGTCAGAATAAATGTGTTGTGGTTTAAAGACAAATACAGTAGAGGAAAGAGCAGCATTGTGGCTATCAGGCAGGGTCCAGGTTTGAAACTTCCAGATTCTGATCTCATTCTGCTGCTTATTCAGGGAATTGAGGAGCCTTTGAGCTTTTGGTTCTCTGCTAGGAAATTTAAGACTATTATATTCCTCTTGAGGTATCTGCAAGGTATAATTAATTCATGTTGTCAGGATACTTGGTGTCATGTATTGGAAGGAAATGAGTTAATTACAAGTTGGCTATGCAAACCCTGAAGATTGAGATGAGGCGGATCCAACCACCTGCTTTCTAAGGAAAAAGTCCTTGACAGAAGACACAGACATTGTTATGCTTTACAGCTTAGCCTAAAGGCAACAAAAAAGCAGTGAAGAGGGGCTTCAGCTGATTTGCTGCTGATTGCTTTTCTAACTTCCCATAGCAAATATGGGAATAATCCATCCTGCCCTTTTCTGGACACGTGGTGTGTCCTTTGTGAAGTGTTGGAGTGATGTCACAGCCCAGAGGCATCACTTCAGGGACAAGGTGAATGTCACAGTGATTGTGGTGTGGTTCCAGGAGAAGCCTCTGGAGAGTCTGCTCTGATGAGATTATTATGAAGCCATAACAATGCAAAAACATAAAACCACAGTACTTTTAATTAAAGTTTATGGCAGCCAAACATAGTGTATAATTAGGTAAAATTACAGTGAGAAGCTGTTCTCATCAATGTTCTTGGAGACACCATCCAAGGTGATACTGGTGTGTTTGAAGAAAAGGCAAGAGAAAGCCCAGGAGGAAAGTTACTACATTTGTGCACAGACCCTAAAGTCTCTGCTGGAGGTTTTCACAGAGCAGACAATTTTTTAGCAGAAAATGCTGTAGCAAACTGAGTTCTAGTTTAAGGAAGACACAAATCATCTAGTGTCTTCTGTAATTCACAGTCCAAAGATTGCACAAAATATGATCAGGAAGGGATAGAAATGACGCAGAACATCTCTTCTGTGGTAACTGTGCCCTTGTCCATGTACCCTTAGTGAGGGCGTGAGCAGCTGTATCTCCTTTACTGTGGGGACAGCGTGAGAATATTGAGTTACCAGAGTCATGGAGGCCTTGGGGGTTTTCATCCTTGCTCACCTTGTGCAGACTGATTCTTGTGTTCATATCCTAAGGTTTAATCATGCAAAGATGTGACTGGATCAAACTGTCTGGAGTACCTTGCACTCCAAGTTTATGAATAGCTTAAAGCCCAGGTGTGGAGCATGTAAGGTCCAAATCGTTTGTGTGATGCTTGTTAGGATGTATCTGTGAACAGATGCAGAACCCAATTCTGCGGCATCACCTAGAGCTCCCTTAGCACATCGTTAGCATTTCAACTCTTACACAGACTCAGTGCTAAGTGTTTATCATCGAAGCAGCAGCAGCTGTATCTATTTCTGGTAAGACACTGTTGTTCTGCATGTTTTCACAGCATCTCTTTAGAAAAGCTGCTTCTACTGCTCACCTCACAGCATGGAAATTTTATTAATCTTTGGCTACCTGCCATATTTTCCTTAAAAATTGATTTGGTTGTGTTAAAGTTCAGAAAAGGCATGTCTGCCTTTCAGAATGGAAAGCCTCCACCATGTTGTTTTAGTGCAGCCACATCCCAAAGGGAGTAGCAGGCTTATTATCAAACAAAAGCAATTTGTCTTGGCAGCAACAGATTATAAATATGATTCTGTGACATCTCAGCCTATTACAATTGCTTGGGGCAGTCAGATAAATAGAGCAAAATGAGATGCTACTATAAATCCAGTGGGGTTTTCAGTAATAGAGTATGAAGTTGTGCTATTCTTAGCACTGGAAGCCAAATGTTTAAATTCAAGCTTTACAATCCTAACGCCTTACTAATTTCTTATTTATGAGACTTCAAATTAATTTGTCTTATAGATGCTTGCCTTCATAGTATGGTGATGAAATTGTTTGCTACACAGAGGTGATATAGTGTCAAGGTTTTTTGGTGGTTCAGTTCAATGAAAAGCTAAATGTTGGAACTTGAAAAAATCCCAAAACATCTAAGTGTTTAATACTCTGTAAGTGGTTGATAGAGAATCTCCTACCCCTGGATTTGAAATCTGCAGCTTGGCCTCTCTCCTCCATAAACCAGGGCATTGTTTACTCTTGCGTGGTACAAATGAGAAGTGTTGTGTTCCTCTACAAATGGGCATCAAGCCTTGTCTCCTCCTCAGTGCTTCAGAGCTGGATAAACCTCATGACACAGGTCATGTACCTCTGCAGCATCTGCTGGGACTGTCAGGTGGGAAACAGTTTATTTCCTTCAGCTGCTGGGTAGCAGGAGCTGTGCTTAAGAAGGAGCAATCTCACTGACAGTAGGACCTTGGGAAGTGATGGAGAGGATTTGTTCAAGTGGAGGTAAATATGCTAGAGAGCAGAAGTGTGCTGGAGGAGCTCATTCCCACTGTGTCTCTGGGGTGGAATACTGGACAGCTATGGTGCTTGCTATTTATGGAAAGCTTTGCTTCTCTTGCTAGTCTTTTGTGGATTAAAGGACTTTGCCTCAGCATCTGTGCTGAGTTCCTGCTGTCTAGGCTGCTTTCCCCATGCAATTAGGCTCTGCCAGAGCCAGGGATAGGCTTGCCATTGAATTTAAAGCTTTGCAGCAATTTCATCAGAATTTAAGAGAGTATGAATGTTTTACTTGTGCTGAAGCTGCCCTCTCTATCTGCTGCCTGCAGGGCTTTAATAACTGTCTGTCTGTAGAGCAATTGCCATGAAATAACACCTGTAGCCTCTTACCTAAGTGCTCTGTGGCACTGCTCAGAGACACCAAGAGCAGCCAGAATATCACTCAAAGGCTGAATTCCCGTTAATTTCAGCAGGGTCAGCATGGGAACCATTACTGTTTGCTCAGCAGAGCTAATGGCTGTTTTTGCTGTTCTGAATTTATATTATCCTGATCCAGTAAATATTTTCTGCCACTTGTAATACTTAAAAGCTTGAGTGGAGCTTTTAATTCCCTGTGCTCTGCAGGCTGGTGGGTTCCACAGTCAGATGTGTTTGCAGAACCAGACTCTAACTGAGTCTGATCTGTTCCTTGTATTTTAAGATTTCTGTTGTCTTTCCAATAGTCTCTTTGCTTTGATATTCTGCTTGAAAGTACCCAAACCCTGACAAATAAAGGGGGAGCTCCCCCTACTGCCCTCGGTGTTACAGCTCACAGAGATGAGAGGGTACTATATGAACACAGATTAATACAGAATTAAAATACAAAGGCAGATGTATTCTGACTTTATAGCTTATTTTAACCATGAAAACAGTGCTGACTGCTGTGTAGTTTTTGGAGGGTCATGGCTTTTATAATGGGAGAGACTGAGCCACGTCAGCACAGAGCATTTATGCATTTATGAATCTGTGTGCTTTAGCAGATCACTGTTTTTTCAGATGAAATCATACAGCCTGTTGTTTTCCCAGAACAAGAGAGTCTTTACCTCATCTTGTAGAAGTTTTAAGGACATTTTAGTTACGCTCTCTTACGGAATTTGAAAATGGACAGTTGTAGGAGCTCCTTCATATTCATTAACAATGTGGAAGAAGCACAACTGTGAATTTATACACTTCCCTACCTGCAGCAATAGCAACCTTTGAATCTTCAAAACAGTAACACAGACCATTATGTGCCTTTAAAAAATCTATCTCTGTGCTTCCCTAGATCCTGAGGCATCTAACTACTGCAGCTGGTTGGAAAGCTTCTAGAAGCAGGCTATGTATAAGCAGCTAAAAGTTAAAAAGTAGGTATATTTCTCTGTGAGTTCCTACCATTTTTAATGAAAATTCCAAGGATACAGATTTGCCCAAAGTTTCAAAGAAATGTTTCAAAAGGGATGTTGGCTGTTCTGCTAGCTCAGACTGTGACAGATTATTTGGACTGTGAAATAATATGAAAATAATACAGTATGAAATTTGATGGTGTTTTTTCAAAATAAAGTTTTCTAAAGCAGAGTATTTCTGGCTTTCTGTTGCACTGGAGATTATTTTTTTTCTTAATAGCTTTTATGGTTTCATTCAGATGCTCCAAGCAAACATATTTATCACAAAACCAGTGCCAAGTTTTGGCCATCTCCTTCAACTAATTATAAAATCTAATTTGCAGTCCCATAGCTGAGAAAAACGTTGCACCAGCTTTGCCCTGAAGATCTAGAATGGAGTAAGAGATGGTATGTTGCAGTCATGTAAAAGGAAGTTTATTTGCCTGTAATACCTAGGACCAGGACAGCTGCACCAGCGTGGGAGTTTCAGTAAAGCACATCAGAAAACCCTAAAGTCCATATGAACTCATTTAGGTTCACATCTATAGATCTCAAACTTCAGTGAGAATGTAACTGGAGATGATCGATCTATGTAACTGGATGGATCTATCTATTCTGGTAAGAATAACTTACTGACAGGAGTGGTGCTTGGGATGGCTCCAGGGACAAGGACTGTCAGTGAATGGAAGGGCTGAGCACTCCTGGAGTTAATTACCCTATAGCTGCTCAATGAACTGAAGCTGGTTATTGCTAAAGGTACTTTAGAGTTTTCTAAGACTTAACTAAATTTCACTAAATACACCCTGAAACCATAAATTAGTCTAATACACCATAAAGATTCAAAGGCAGATAAAGTAACAAGCTATTGCTGTTAGGAAAAATGCCAGAAACCAACTACATTCAATTAGGTAACCAGATTTGATTTCCTATAATATTAAAATTGCTTAATTGCCTGTGAAAATTGTCTCATGTGTTACGGGCTAAATCTTCTTGGAGCATTTGCAGGAGACGGCTTTGCTAAAATTGAGTTTATTTGTGGCCAGAATGTCTGTATGCAAATTTAATGTTTGTTAGGGTGTGAAAACCGTTTTTTAAATTAAACTGATTGGAAATTTGTAAAATAATCTCATAAGGAATATCATGTCTAGCAACCTGGGTGAACTGAAAAAGTTAAAGGTTCATGTCTTCCCCTTCAGAGACTTGTAAATGACTTTGATCATTTTTGCTTAGGACTAAAGATGACCCTGTTCTGGCCAAATGAATTGTGTTTGCTTTTGCATTTGTAGTATTAGGATAAATATTTTTAAACTCAGATAATTTTGACAGACCAGACTGGAGAGTGACTCAGTGCTTTGTTTAACTAGAACTCGTACACATCCGTTTTTCGAAGAGTCTCTTGAGTGGACAGAGGAGCTGCTTCTGTGCTGGCTCATCAGGTGTCTTTAGCCAGGGAAGAAAATTCAGTAGCTTCTGGCCACTCTCATTTTGTGATGTGATTATTTAGTCCTTTCTCCAGACACAAGCTTGCTGCCAGTCTGTGTCACAGTGATTTACATTGAGCACAGCCTTCCACAGAGTCTTTCTCCATAAAGGACACCCTTCAGTGGAACTGCAGCAATGGGTACACAAGGACCTGGAGCTGTTCCCAGATTTCTCTTTCCTCTGTCTGCTGCCTCACTCGTATTGCAGTGCATCTAAGTCTTCTTGCCAAGTGCTGCCCAGAAATGTAGATGAAATTTTCCCAACTGCAGCAAAGGAGAACATTGAGCACATTAATATCTTATGATACAGGTAGACATCAAAATGAAATACCTCTAATCAGCCATGTAAGTGGATTTCAGTTCTACCTTTTCCAGGAAAATGAATTTATAGCATTAATAGGACATCTCTAGTGCAAGAGGTCCTTAAAGAAGCTGGGAATTATTCCTTTGCTTCATTGCAATGGGTTATTTTTGGACAGATTCTAGCCTTGGGTGCACACTGCTGCACAGCTTGAAATATCCACCATGGCAGTTCTGCAGACTTCAGCACACAGGATTCTGCTCAGGAGTGGTTCTGGTAGCAAAGAACTAATCTTTGTCCAGTACCTTCCTATTTCCATATTGAGATTTGCCAGAGTAAACCTTGATTTGTTGTTGTTTTCTGTCTGGACTGTGACACACTAATTTAGCTCACTGGCAATTCCCAGGCTGCAAGCCAGGATATGTTCTGGTAATAACACACATGCACAGCATTTGAGACACTCCAGTGTTCTCTCTTTATATTACACCAATGTGTAACTCTCCTGGAGTACCTGAAAAATACAAATTATATTTAGATGAGGGGAGCAAAAGGTGAGATAGTGTTGGCACTGTTGCAGAAAAACACTGAACAAGAAAGCTGATGCATCAGCTGACTGTGCATCACCTTCCTGGTGATAAGGGATGGTCCAAGGAAAAGACTAGCATCAGTCCTCCAGAGTGATGAGATTCTGATTTGTGTCCTCACAGGGAAGGGGAGAACAGAGAACTTCTTCTTAAAACTCAGTTCTTAACAAGAATAAAAAAGTGGCACAATCTTGAGATTATGGAAGCCAGTGGCTGTTTTTTCATTGATTTGCTGGCTGTTGGAACAGGTTCAAGTGTCTACAAGGTAGCGATGATGTGGTTTAGTAATCTCAGAGAAAAATGGTCTCTCAGCATTTCCTTCTCTTCTTCCCTTTTTAATGGAGTATAATGACATGCAGATCTTCACAGGAGGATGAAGAGGTCGGGCTGTCATGCCAGCTTGCCTACAGAGCAGTGCACAGGGGATACTGCCTGCTGCACACCCAGACATCTCCCCACTAAAAAGTCACCTTTGCAGAAGGAGAGTGACTCAGATGAACTAAAACCCTGAATCTGCCAGCACCGATGGAAACTTGGCCTGTGACTGCAATAAAAACAAGATTTGGCTCTGTTTGCCATTTAAGCTGTGCAGTTTGGTAAACAAATTGGATTAAATGCCTGCTGATGTTCTGGAAATGGGTCTGATGCTTGGCCAGGTTCTGGATCAGGCCCTAAAAACCTGGATCAAGTGGCTCTGGTGAAGAAGTGGTGAGGGTTGCACTGAGTCAGTTGGATGCAAAGGAGGCAATGCTCTTCTCCCCAGTGTTTTTACTGAATAAATGACAGGGCAAGAGCTATCATGAAGTGGTTCCCCCTAATGGACAAGGGAAATGAAAGAATGTGATCAGAAGTAATCTTAAATAAGAAATGAACAGCAAAGAGGGTGTACAGAAGACTACATTTCAGACCCTAGAGATCTGGGAGCTGTTTGTGACTCTAGCTCTAACAGACTAGTCTGGCTGGCCTTTTGAAAGGAGGCAAGGTAGAAACATTTCTCAGACCCTTGTTTTGGGCAGTTAAATCCTTTTTTGAAGACCCACAGCTTTTGTGACTTTTCCCCACTAAAAATGAGAAAATTGGGAGAGGTAGCACTGTTGTTAGCACAACTGCATTAGGAAGGTAAAGCTTGAAATTATGGTGTAAACTATTGTTGTTGAGAAATTTTAGAACAGTGTAAACCTACTCGTTCATTACGCTAATCTGCATCCATTACTGTGTAGCACTTGGTATTTATTTTCCTTTCTTGCTGAAGGTAACTCACTTTAAGGAGTAGTTGCTCCATCTCATGCAGAGACCTTTTAGCAAAGCAGTTCATATGTGTGACGAGTCTCACAGTGGGTGCTGGCACAAGGCAGTTTGATGAGCAATAGGCTTTAGTTATTAATGTCAAAAGGTAGAAACAATAAATTGGATCTTCTTTTGTGAGAGGACTAGTGAATAACCTTAAGCAAGCACAGAGCACTTTAATCTAAAACCAAGAAGAAGAAAATGTTTATGGCTGGGTGGAAAATGTGACAGTTACAGGTAGGGGGTAGGTTATGTAGAAAGATGCTCTCTCCAGGCAAACAAGTTTAACATCTTTATCAGCCAGCAGATTTCGTTTTTGATGGTTAGTCCCAGATAAACTCCTCTTTGGGAAGTGACCCACATTCTTGTCCACTAACTTCTCCAGCAAAGTGGGCATTTAACAGCTTCATTTATCCTTATTTATCTGCTCAGTACCACCTGAGACTCTCAATTTGCTGCAGAAGTTGAAAAAGGAAAAAGTCTTGCTGCTTTTGTCTATGTGATGCTTCTGAGATCTCAGTGATGTCTTCATTCAGCAGGTGCTGCCTCGACATGGGCCTGTGTATGGCAGGCAGGGATAACAGAGATCCCCCTGTTAGGCTTTCTCCATCTGATCATTTTTTCTGGTTTCTGAAGTATTCCTTTCCTTTGCAAGGGACTCCTCTCCATAACCTCAACGTCTTCATCCCTACAGATGTTACTCATTTGTGTAAAACCAGGAGAGAAGGTCTAATGGTATAAACCTGTTCAGTTCACACTTCCTTCCATCACCCTGTTTTCTCTGGCTCACCTGCTTTGTGAGTGGTATCCATGTGTAATGTCACAGCCAAATATATTGCATTAGTGCTGAGATGGAAGGGAGGAATAATTGCTGGGCAATTGCAGCTTCCAAGTAGGATTGTGCACAACACATGCTGAGACGTTTTCACAGTCTGGGCCCAAGGCTGTGAGCTGCGTGCTCTAAAATAACCCGGCCTGACATTACTGCCTTCTGCACCTCACCCTGCCAAGTGCAGTTGCTGGTAATTAATGGGGAACAAGGAATTTGGTGACTTCAGTGTTTCTATATTTGTCTCAGGTTTTCAGATGAGAGAAGGACCAAGGGAAACACAGCTATTGATTTTTCCAGCTCTTAATGTGGTTGTTAACAAGAGCAAACACAGAAGCTTGAAATCTCTGGTTGCAGTGCATAGATATTTGCTTGCCAAACACTCTGTGACAGAGCTTTTTTTGACAGGGGATTTGTGACACCTAAGCATTGCCCCTTTGTTGTTTTGACCAGAGAAAATTAGAAGCAGCTCCACTGACACTGATGTGCAGTAGTCGCTAGCTCATGCCAAGCCTGCAAATCCAGTGTTTGACTCCAGAGCCTGGGCTTGGTTAGAGGTGGGTTTGTACCCCACAGGGTAGTTTACCAAGCCAAGCAATGCTCAGCTTTCAGTTTCATTGCAGGCTAGTGTATCCATGCTGAGATAATTGCACTTAGCAAGTTGCACATGTTGAATGTGTGCTGGGCAGAGCTCTGAAGGCAGAGTTGTGTTACACCCATTTAAATAAATCCCAAAGCTGTCTTCCAGGGTTTTGTGCATACAGATTGACCACAAATTGGTGTGTCTTCCTCCAGTGTCCATAGAATGGACATGTCCATGGACAATGGAAGATAAACTCTTGGCCTGACCATTTTCTCTTGTTTCTCTTTGCCAGGCTGTGAAGAGTTACTAAAAGATGTCCTGTCTCCTGAAAACTCTGAGCCCCAGCACTACCAGCCACAATATGTTGATTACTATTACCAGGTAAGAGAATCACTAATTCTATCTCATGGTAGTGGGCTGAGGAAGCCTCTGGAGTGATGTGTAGTGGGATCATTGTAAATGTGTGACTTGGCCTATTGATTTTTCCTTCCTAGGTTCATGGCTGTTAGCAAGCCATCCATACTGTCTTAGCTGCATTTAACATGGGTTAACTGGTGGGAAAGTATTTAGCATTGTGGTAGTGTTCCTCTTACAAGCCTCAGTATTCACCTGGCTATGAAGGGAGATCCCTGCACAAGCTCACTAGCACCTCACAAGTGGAAAACACTGATTTGTACCTAATAAAATCTGTCAAACTTTGTAGGGGAGCAAGTCCTCAGGGACCTTCTGCAGATAATAAACAGGGACTCAACAGCTGTTGGGAAGCAGAAACAATACACCATTGGAAACCTTTGATTGTATTTTGGCTGGTGGGTGTAGCATATTTTTAAACCATGTGTTTAAAGGTCCTCATTTGTATCCTTAATTTGTCAGTGTCTGTGCAGTCTAAGAAGTAGAGCACTGCTAAGTTTTCCTTTTAGCATCTCTTTGTCCCTCCTTCACTTTACTTTGGTTTTAATCACCTCCACCCCTGTAAAGATTAAAGGTGCAGTTAGTATCATACATTCAGAGAGGGATTGTGTGTCAGTGGTGTTA
Source organism: Acrocephalus scirpaceus scirpaceus (assembly GCA_910950805.1). Lineage (NCBI taxonomy): Eukaryota > Metazoa > Chordata > Aves > Passeriformes > Sylviidae > Acrocephalus > Acrocephalus scirpaceus. The sequence goes on from OU383789.1 coordinate 8,413,936, forward strand.
TAGACTGCAAATGATACTGAAATCAACAGGAAAAGCATTTTACCTTCACAGGTAGTGAAGTGTGAGGACAGTTCTCATGTATTGAGGAAGGATGTGATAAGTGTGCTGGAGAGCTGATGTTACACCACTGCATGCAGTGCACAGAATAGTTTCCACTGTCCATACAAAAAATAGAGACATTTCCTGCACCTCAGTGTCCATCACCACTCTGCTTGTTTCTAAACCCCTGATTTTTGTAACTGATGACACAGATACCCACCATGCCGTTGCTTGGTTACCTTAGTAGATGCCACAAACCAAACTGCTTGGTTTGCAGTAGCTGATAGAGGCTATAAAATGAAAACAGGCTCTGCACACACTCAGTGTTCCCCTGTTGCTATGCAGACATTGCAGGCTGGTTCTGACACTCTTTGAATACAGGTGACATTTGGGTCTGTATTCCTTGGAGGTTTCACATCTGCTGTCATGGAGAGATGTGCTGGGGAGAGCTCTTGAAGACAAATTGCAAAACTCTGCAAACTGCACCTCTTCAGCCATCCGTCCTCCAGGAGAGCCTGAGGGTGGGAATTGCAGTTGCTAATCCTGGTAACAGCTGCTGAGTTTCCCATCTGAATGCTGGATTTGTGGCTCTGGGAGAGGGAGCGGGCAGAGGCTGACCCTCCCTGTTCAGAAAGAGCTGATCTGACCGTGCTGTGCTGGAAGCCTTGCTGGTCACTCCTGATGTCCACCAGCCCCCTGGATGGTTCCTGCAGGGGGTAGCACTACTGCAGTGGAGTCCTGCAGCAGTGTTTGCCCACTTCAATGGAGCCAGTGCAGGATTTGTGCAGCCTGGGAGCAGAACCAGGTCCTTCCACACCTGCCCAGGCCAGGTGAGCTGTCGTGGTGGGGAGAGGACAGGGAATGGTGTGCACTGTTGTACATCCCATGCTTATCCCACAGCTCCTCAGCACCACAGCCCTTCAGAGGGGCTGGTTCCTTCCCCCATCTCCGGGTCCTCCAGGTGCAGTTTGGAAACTGTTCACTAGATGTCAGCTAAAGACTGGGAAAAGGCTGAACAGCCTCTGCTCCCGCCTTAAGGATCCTCTGCTATGGCAGGAAGTTGGAATTTTCAAGCTGATGAAGCAGAGGAGAACTGACGGTCAGGTGGATTTGAGACTCATCATTCATGGCATTTGTTCCCCGTTCCCAAGAAAGAACATATGGAAAACATATAAAGCTGTCTTTGCATCTCCCACACCTTAATGTGAGTGAATTCCTGGTGCTGTAATCAAGTTTATGGCAGGTCCCATTGGCACAAATGGTAGTTGCCTGTCTAATCTGATTTTCACCCCAGTGTGCCCTTTGCATGTCTCTAATTCTCAGGTGCACTCAAGTTCCCAGACAGCAGAAGGACACAACTGCTGTGATGGTACAGATAGATATTTTAAAAGGGAATGCATCTTTTTTATTCCACCTGAGGGGCTGTACTTACACAAAGGCAGCTGCTGAGCTGGTTCATTGTTATGCTGTCTCTGCATTCGCACGATGACTTGAAAGGAAGGGGAGATTTATCCTTGTCACAAGTTACTTTCCCCTGTCCTCTGCTTTCACTTATCCTTCCCCTCCCAAGAGCCCCCTCCCTGTTGCTTTCTGAAGCCCAAAGGCAGCAAACTGAAGAGCTGAAGGTAATTCTAAGATTGGGATGAAGTGGCAGGAGCCACTGTGAGGTGCTGAACTGATTCAGCTGTTTGCATATATTGAGTCAAATGGGGAAGAAGAAACTGCCAAGCCTCCAGCTTTTAATTACAGCTAACTGAGTGCAATTAATTTAACGGGATATATAAACCCCCCTGATACCAGGAGCTTGGGGCATTTCGTTTGACATATTTTAAATGGTCTGATTTTACGTTTTGTTTTTCTTCAGTGTAAACAGAGAGCAAAAGCCAACAAGCTTTTAATGTCTGAAAACTTTGTTAAAAAAAAGGCAGAAAAAAAAATCCTATTGTGTGTGCAATTCAAAATGTAAAGGCTATTCCATGGAAGGTTCTTAATGGCCTGTATTGAGAGGCTGTGTGAGTGGTATCACAGGCAAATGGAGAGCTTTGCCTTTGAGCTCAAAGCCGTTAAAGTGTGATATGCAGAGTATAAAGAGCATAACTTGGTTACTACAGGATGTCCCACTGACTTCCATCAGCATTGATTCAGGCTGCAGTGTTTTCTCTTTGGACCCGAGAGAGCTGGTCCAAAGAAACTTAGGAGGATGGGATTGCAGTTAGGAGAACTCCTCTAGAACTCTATCAGTTCTAGAGTCCTTCAGCTTTGGGACCTACAAATAAACCTTTTCTGCCTGTCTGTGATTTGAGTCTGTTGATTGGGTTGAAGTCTGAATTGTGCCCCATTTGAGGCACTGCTTCAGTCAAGTACTGTTTATTAGTATAATTTCTGTCTCACAGCCTTTAGAGAAGTAATAAAAATATTCAGAATTTGCCAGAAGCCAATTTGTCAATCCCAAATTCCTTTCCCAGTGTTTGCTGCTATGGCCTCAACTCTTGTTTTGGCTTCAGTTTGAAGGGAGACAAAAGTTTCCCTAGTCCAGTTTGCTTTGTGGCGGGCATCTGGTAGCACTTCAGAGCCCTTGGATAGCCTTTTGGAGATGGTAACCAACACAAAGTCCACATCTGAAGTCTGTGTGTGAAAACCCAGGCCCAGATTGAACCAGCTCAAACAAAGCAGAGTGCCTGTGTCTCATATTTCCAAATGGCTGGCTCTGGGCCTTCCTGGGCACCCAGCCAGCTGGGAGCACTAGCCCTAGGACTCACAGGGAATTAGGCTGGCTGCATCTGCAGCTCCCTGGCCAAGATTTGCATTGCAGGCCCTGAGAAGCAGTCATGTGGGTCTAGGTGCTCTTCTGTCTGAGCACCTAAGTTTAGGGAATTGGGAATCAGAACAGGAGCTCCTTTGTCTGCTCTTCACCTGGTATGTTTTGGCTGCTCAAATTTGAAAGGAGCCTGAATCTAGATCACCCCAACAGATGACAGAAGAGGGGGTTGAGTGACAGATCTTACAGCCTCTCACCATCAGCTAGCAGGGCACTTCTGAAGTGGCTCCTTGTGAGGGGTCAGACTATTTTTATGTGTGACTTGTTGCCTTTTCATCTCAAATCAATGGCCAAAAGCCATACATGCAAACCCAGTGGAAGAGCAAGTTGTAAGGTACAATAATGGCAGGGTCCTCATTTTAATCAAAGCTGTTTGTTTCTTATTAATTGTTGCTGCATTGAGTTGCCACATACCTTTTTTTTTCTGTTCCTATCTGTAAATAAGAGTGAATCTGTCTCTTACCAAAGTACAGGACGATCGCTGCATATCAAAGAATGAGCTGCCTTTTCAGTCCTCTGTGTGTTCCCCTGCCTGCCAAGTGATTAATTACACTGTATGAACAGCAGAAAAATTGTTGAAACATGACAAATAAATTGTGTTTGCCTCTGGGATGGAGCTGGGACTGCTGGCTGATCTGCTGCTTTGAAAATATTTTCAGTAGCAGTTAAGAATCCCTCACCAGCTTATGAAAAAAGTTTTTTTCTCCACTAGCTGCTTGAGGATATCTGCAGACACCTGTGTCAGAGCAGAGGGGACCTTCTGCACTGTGAAAACACTGTGCTACAAATGAGTTTTTCACTAGGCTGTGGAAGAAGGTAGCAGGAGAGCCTGTAACCAGAATATTTTTAATTTTCATCTTATATATTCTGTGTTTAGAACCAATGATTCCACCTTGACCATCAAGTTGCCAGTGTTCTTGGGCGGAATAACTGACCTCATTTAGTTGTAGGGTTTTCTTGATAGTGTTTTTCCTAACATCAAACACAGGCGTTGCCTATCTGTTAATGTGAAATACATCTCTCCTTCCTCCTTCTGTGGCAGAAATAGCAGAGACACTCCTATCTTAGCAGCAAAAGCACACAAGTGGTTAAGGTAGAAATACCTTTTCAGCCAATGGCCAAGAGAAGAAGCCAGTCTGTGTGGTAAGGACAAGCAGTATTAAATACATCAAACTGAAGCTTTTTTCCCCATTTCTTATCAGCCTCCAGTTTTCTACAGCACCCACATGCTCTCAGTCATTGTTGGCTCCCATTGTGTTTTCAGCCCTGCAGATGCTCAGTGTCTGCATGTGAAGATTCCCCTCCCTGTGCTTGAGACCTGGTGTGTTTCTGCCCCCTGGCAACACGCAGTGCATGTTTGCAAGTTGCTCCCCTTGCCAAGCTGCTGGGGGGCTCCTGTATCCTGCTGCCACCATGCGACCTGTACATCCAGAAGTCTGTGTTACATCCTGTGCTCCTGAATCTGCCAGATTCTCCTTCCCCTCAGCTTCTGCTGCATCCCCTGAGAAATAAGTATGTTCAGCATCTGCAGAGATGGCCTTCTGAGAGGCCCAGCCTCAGGATTGATCCCAGCCCCTGCTGAAATTGGTAGAAACACTTCTTAGACCCTGGCAGATGTTAGATCAACCTCTGGGGTTGTTCCCAAGGTCATTGTCTGAATCCTTGCTGGAGGGGTAAGATGGGAGAAAAGCTTGGTAAAGTCCAGCCATGCAGTTATAGAGAGAAAAAAGTACCTGTTCCTAAGCAGGATTTTACACAGGCAGTGTGCACTGTCTGCACCAGTGAGAAGTTTATTGTAACCTCTCTGTTTAGTGTAACAGGCAACACTCTCAGCAATTAATTTTTCCTTTTTTTTTTTTTTTCTGAGCATCAAAAAGCAACATTAACTACAACTGCTGAGAAACCCCCGGTGAGCAATTACCAAGAGCAATGAAGAGCACAATGTGCCCCCATTTGGAATTCATTTACATGGAAATTGCCTGCTTTCACCTGGCGATATTCTGAATTTCATTTTTTAGGTTTGTGCATACATGCAAAAATAACTGTCCTTGGTCAAAACACCTGCATAAAAATAACCTGCCACTTGGCTGCTCAGGCTGATTCTGAAATGCTGCCTTGAGGAACCTGCTGTACTGAGAATGAGCAGTTCTGCACTTGGTGCAAGGCAGGCACCTTCCAACAAAATAAATGCCAACTCCGCCAAACACAGCCATAAAAGAGACTGAGGATTATTTTCATTTTTAAAACTGGCTTGCATGTTTGATTTGGTGGAACATCACACACTGACATTTTTAAAGGGGAAATTAATTTGTCCCTGACTCATTTTTGCTCATTTGTGCTATAAAACACATGTAAAATAACTCAAAAGAAATGAGACGCTCTGGCCTGGTCAAAAATAGTTCTTCTTTTTCTCAAAATATGTTTTGGGTTTTCTTTAGAGAGAAATCTGAGGTTTTTTACTTTCTCATCCTGGGCTGGGCCAAGAAAATACTCTGAGATCTTAGAGCCTGCAGGCTGGAGAAATCTTTTCCCACCCAGTTCTTGGCACAACACCCCGAATGCAACCCCAGAGTCTAAGGCCAGCAGGGCTGGGGGGTGACCTGGCAGAGAAGCTGCAACCCTCAGAGTGGAGTCTCGGTGCTAGATGTTGATTCACATAGTACCCTGTGAGAATCCAGCATCTGGGCTGAATTTGTGACAGTGTTTTTATACAAATTCTGCCAGTTAGCTGGTTTAAATTTTAAGCACCTGCTCTTGCAGATGAACCACTGGTCTCCTGTAATAGAAGCATAAATCAGTGAGGGGCCAAAGATTGTTTGCTCCAAACAGGGTCTTGTCTGAGTTAAAATTGACTGTTTCTTAGGGCTAAATTTGGCTGGATGTTTTGAGATGGGGAAGTGTGACTGCCTGGTTCAGACGTCACAGCTGTGACTCGGCAATAGAGATGAAGCTCCTCCAACTGGAGTATCCTTCCAGGCATCCATGGGAAAGTAATTCTGTACACTTACTGTTATCTGTCTCTCTCTTTTTTTAGTATTTCTTTTCTGTGGCCCAGGTAGAGTTTTGTATAGCATTCAGAGCTTTACTGTTTTGAAGCCTGTCAACTTTCTCTTTGGCAGAAACACTGTTTAGTAGACATTTTCTGTCTCAACCTTAATTTTCTTTCTGAGGCATTATCTTCAACCTTTTAGTCTGCTGATTTTCTGACAGAGCACAGTTTTGGGGGTGTTTTTTCTGAAATTGTCAGTTGCCATGGCAAAATATTCCTCCCATCCTTGGATAAACCAATTTAGGCTGTGGCACAGTCTTTAGCTAAAAGCTGTGAAATGACTGAAAGCTGCAAGTTGGTCTTTTTTATTGAGGAAGTCACATCCTTATTGATTTAATCCTTCAGGTAAGTATGGCTTTGTGGTTTATTGCCTTTTGCCTTTTGTTTGATGTACTGAAAATCCGTCCACTTTAATTTGTGGTGTGTCTTGAGTACAGCATTCTTAGCAACAAAAGTGAAGAAATATTATGACAGCACTCACCCTGCTATGTGTTCCAGTGGAAGAAATGCAACTGCTCAGTCAGAGGGTGGTGAATAAGTGCTGACTGATACATGGCCTTTGGGGAATACCAAAATATCTGTAATAAAAGTAGCTTTATGAGGGCAGGGACACAGCATTCACTTGGTTTCTTGACACTTGTGTGACAAGGAAATCTTTGTCCTTCTGTTCATAAATTGACACTGGCTCTTTCTTTCTTGATTTTTTTTTTTAATTTTTTAATCTACTTTGTATAATTTCTCCTTGCTGCTTGGGGAAATTTCTGCTTCATTTATGGAAAATTGTGGGACAATCCACAATCATCTTTCTTCTTCTTGGAATATTTACAGTGGTAAGGCTGTGAAATTGAAATATAGGTTTGGGGTTTTTTAGTAAATAACATTGGTTTCAATTGGTTGTTTTCTTTTTTTTGTTTGTGGGTTTGGCTGTTTTTTTCAAAACAAGAAATTTCTATGTAAACATGTAAAAGCTGGTTGATAAAACCAAGATTCCAGGTTACTATGAAACTGTAAAGAGAAAGTCAGCTACAGAGGGATGTTCTAGCTGATTAAACCAGCAAATTCCCTCATTGCACAAGCAAACAAAAAGGATCTGACTGCTCTTTTCTGCCTTTTAACTTCTCTGGCAAACCTGAGAGCAGTGTTGTTTTTTGAAGGTAGCTTCTTTCATTTTTCAAAACAATAGCTGCACATACTGCTAGAAATTTTCCCACTAAAATAAAAACATTCTTCATATAGATGAAATCTTACAGGAGTCATTTCTGTCACACAGCTCTTGCTATGCTGAGACATTATTTCAGTGTTCAAATACATGATTTCAGTAGCCTCAAGAATTGCCACCGAAGTGACCCAGACAGTTCATGTAATTGCCCAATTCTTTTCCCAGTTGTGAAAGCTCCAGGACACCTTTCCTACATCCTCCATCTTTCATGTCAGTCCCAGCTCTTGCCACATCCAAAGTCCCCACAAAACCATGTGGTCTTCGTTCTGCTTGCTCAGGTGTCCCCCCAGGTTTTCCTGGCAGGGCTGTGATCTGGTCCTGATGTGGGACTCTGCCACAGCAAAGTGTCACAGAAGTGCCACAGGGGGGCCATGGCAATGTCCTGCATCAGAGGCAACAGAACTGTTTAAAATCAAACCATTGTACTCAGCTGGGCTCATAGAGCTAAAATGAGATCTTGATTATCCTGTCTCTTTTTAGAAACTGGAGAAGAATCAAAATGTGATTTTTTTTTTTAACCTGCTGCAGTGTAGAATGTCTTTGGGTGCAGGCAGGGTCCACTGTCACACATCTGGGCTCAGAGAAGCAATTTGTGACTGATCAGGAAGAAAAAGTAGGCCAACCTACAAGAGAGTATCTAGGAATTACTCCTGAGGGATTTGTGCCACAGTGCCTCCAGCAGCTGAAATAACAGCATGAAATGGCGATTACAAATTAAGAAGAGATATGGGCTATTTGACCTTCTTTCAGTCAGGGACACAGAGGCTGTCTAGGATGGGGATGCAGAGAAATGCAGCTTCTGTTGAGCGATTATGTGCCAGCAAGAGGCTGCTGAGGTTCATCCCAAGCTCAGTGGAACAGGGAGATCATTTCCTTCCTTGCAGAACCTAAACCAGTTTCAGCACTGGTTAAAGTGGAGTGAATCTGTCCTTGCTCCAACAGCTACAGATCAGAAATAGGAAAGAAACTGTCAATTGTTATGTTTTCTGAGTTTACGGAAATCTAGGCAAGATTAGTTAGGCCCCCGAGAGGCCTTGTTAATTAGGATTTAATTTGCCAGACTTGCTATTTGGTTCACCTTTTTACCCAGGCTGTTACTGTAAACACCCAGCTGACTCCAGCATCAGCTGGGGAACAGGCCATGAGACAGAGCAGCCTGTTTGGGTGGATGTGTACCCTGGATCCCAGGCTTGTTTTGGAACTCAGTTGTGATAAGCTGCTAGGAAGTTTAAGTTGGAATAATAATACAACCATGGCAGTGTTGATACAGAGCTGATGCAAATGCTGATGAGCATTTTGGGCTGACAGTGTGAATCTGGTGGCTCAGTCTGAACCACCAGGCTAGGAAGGGTTTGGAAAGGGAGGCACAAAGTAGAAAAGGCGTATCAAAAAGGGTGATTCCTTGGAGCTTGTGGCAGGCTGTGTAAATAAGACTGTGATAACAAACTGTTTGACTTTGCAAGAGGTTTTGATTTGTCCTGAGCCGTGGAGCCTGAGAGTTGGTGAGGAGACAGCCCTGGTGTGAATCCTGCTCATTTGTTACCTTAGGGCATCAGTCTCTAGTCACTCCACGTATTATTTGGGGAAAAGGCTTTTTAGTGTGTGTTTGTGCAGCACCACAAAGAGCCAAGCAGGATAATGACTGGAGGAGAGAAAGTTTGCAGGCTCTGCACCCTTTGATAGGTACAGCAAATACAGTATATTTATAAAATATGGTGTAAATACATCATAGAGTTTTGGCTACCCATTTTTATAGAACAGTGCAATACTTAGGTGAATTGTCTTGCCCATGGTAGAAATTTATTCATAGCACTCTGACAAAGCCTGACCTCATTTAAAATGGGGGGAACTTACTTGACTGTGCTGCCACCTTCTTCAACTGGCAGAGAGGATATTTGTCTTGTTTTGGTGACAGAGCAAGAGACAGAACCTTGCGTATTCTTTTGTATATTCTCCACAAAAAGTTTCCTATATCTGTAACTGTTCTGCATTTATTACTGCCATATGCATGTTGAAAAAATTATTTGTGTTTGTTGCTTCAATGAGTTCTTAGTTATTGTGTCCTTGAAGGCTAATGCCATTGGGGAACATTTTTGTGGGTAACTGGGGCATGTGTCTTTCGTCAGGAGATGGACCATAAGGTTACAATGCCCTAAGGCACAATCATGCCTTAGTCTGTGCATGGAAGGTGGGAACCTCTCCAGAATGAAGAGGGGTATTGAAGAACCATGAAGAACTGTTGGTCAGATTCTTAGATGATAAAAATCTACTGAAGAACATGAGAGAAAGAAGCTTGTGTTCCTGCTGAGCTGGTTGGGGGTTTTTTTCCCCACCTTGTAAGCTTTTGAGACTGTTACAGTAGGAGTTTTACCCATATATATCCCTCCTTCCCACTTCTACAGCTTCACCTTCGACAGGGTTCTCTTTGGATTTTCAGAGTTTCAGAATTTAAAATGGCTTGTCACTCCTCAGAATATTTCACAGACTAGTTATTATTGTGAAAAAGTGGGGAGACTTGAATAATGAATGAAGTCGGTATTTCACTGCACCTCTGAGATCTGATTTTTATGGAAATCAGTAATGCATAGTATTTTATGAGACTAATAGATAAGTATTGCCTTTCACAGATATTTGTTTTCCTCTGAACTGTTCAGCACAAGGATCAACAACCATCCCACTATGAATCACACTTTACAGGGTTATCTGACTGTGGGAGCTGCCACAGGTTTGTCACCTGGGAAGGTGTCAGTCAAGTGGCAGAGTAAATCACCAGCTTTCTCTTTCCACTGTGTTTTGAAACTGCTCTTGAGTGTTTCTACTTGTCTCACTGCCAAGCCAATGGTGAGATATTATGGAGACCTATAAAAGGGAGTTTTGTGCAGGAAATTCAGAGTTCAGCTGTTCTCTAGTACAATTCCTTCCTATAAAAAACTCTGACGAAGCCTTCTCAGATTACTGCACCCTGACAAAACACTGCCATCAGGAGACATCCTGTGTCAGCTCGTAGTTCTCAAATCAAAGGGGAAAGAGTTTGTGCTCAGATATTGCAGAAGGTGCCCTGCCAAGAGTGACTGATAACCTGCTGGTTCTTTATTTTTATTTTTATTTTCTTTACAAAGAAAAGTTTTAGCAGTGAAACGTACTGAGTAACACTGCCCCATGTGCTTCGTGAGGCAAGGTCCTAGGGCTGGGGAAAGTCCTGGAGCACTTTTTCTGCAGTTTTTTTGAAGGTCACTAATTTTCCCCCATAAACAAAATTGTCAGATGTTTCCTAACTTAGAGCCAGGGCATTACTTGCCGTACTGTTGAGGGACATGCTTTTCCTCTAGCTTGTGTGTAGTGTTACTAGATGAAAAACCTCCACAGGAAGAGACAGTCTCTCTTGATTGTATTTTTATAGTGCCTGTCACGTATTTCTTTACCTCTCTCCTGGGAGGACAGGATCAATTCATTTTAGAAGGAAGACATTAGAAAGGGAAGAAACCAGCAATAGTAGGAGTATTCCAAGATTTACTGAATGAAATGGTGATATTTAGTTTGACTTAGATACTTGATTGTGCATAGACTCACCTTCCTATGCAATGTGTTCTTTCCTATGAGGGAAGTGATAGCCAAAAGAGGAAGGACTCTCCTGAATAAGCTGTCAGGAGTTCAGACTGTGTTAGGACATCCCCTCTTACCTATGTTAGCATGGCTCCCTTGGGCTGACATGTGTAGGTCTGCTTGGGCAGGCACCACATCCCACTTTCCGGGAGGCTGGGGCTGCCTTGCTGCTCCTGACACTTCCACGGGAGCCCATGGGTAACAAGAACCACATGGACCTCACACCTTCCTGCTTCCTGAGGGTTTCACCATCTGTAGCTGCTTCTTGGATGACTCAGAGGGTCTCAAAGTTTCCCCCATGCTCCCAACTCCCAGGACCTCTTTTCTCATGGCATCCAAACACTTCCATAATGAACATGAGTAATTGGAAGGGAGAGGTGAGTGTCAAGGGCAGGGATCGGTGTTTAAGAGTAGTTCAGTGTTTTAGTTTGAGCAGATTATGGAAATAGAATGTGAACGGTAACTAAAGGTATTTTGCTCCCTGCTGAAGTTGTATAGAAAGGTCATATTTAGCACAGGGAGGGCCCCTTCCATGACCTGTTCTTTACAGAAAATGGGGCACTGCAGGCCCTTGGCTGGACTCATCCTGCAATCATGGAGTGTCTTGGTTTTCAGTGGATGTTTCCAGCCTGCACTGCAGGTCATGGTGCAGATGCTGGGTGGGAATCTTCTTCATTAGCTTAATTTCCCTCTAATATTGTATATTCAGAAATATCTGTGCAGCACCAGGCCATTGACAATACTGCTGATTACTTCACTGTTTAATTAGGATGAAAGACACAGAATGAGAAAGTGGAAATTTTACACTTGGGAAAGAAATTGATTTATGGAACAATCAGACTGTTAGCTCCAGCAGGCTTTTCTTTAAAAAGCAAGAAAAGTATTCTTGTTACTTTGGGATTGATTTAAGTTGGGGAATTGGTACAAAATTATTCTTCTCAGCCTGTGATTTCAGAGACCTAACAATGGGGCAGAAGTGGATCCTCTGTTGCATTCTGTACTGCACCTCAGGAGTGGGGAGCTCAAGCCTTCTGCAAGCCTGGACTTAGCAATGCCTCAGTGGGACCCCGTTGAAAGGCCTTGCCTGGGCCAAACCTGCTCAGTCACAGAGCTCTGTTCTTCCTATAGCAAGGAATTTCTGTCCTTTGGCCAGTGTAGAATCACCTTGGAATTAAGACTGGTCTAATCTAAAGGCAGCTAGGGGATGTACCTAGGTGCTGCCCTTCCTCATGCCTTGTATAAATGCAAACATCACCCAAAAGGTGCAAATCAATCTGAAAGGTCTGGATGATGCTAATATTGTTACAGCCTTGCCCACACTCACAAGCTTTATTGGGCAGCTGTACATTTCAGCTGAAGCTGGGAGTTTTCCCTGAGACATCCTGAAATAAATGTTGTATGAATTGAAGGTGTCTCGCCTCCTAGAGTAGATCTGCACCTGCTGTTCCCTGCTCTAGACTCAGCCCAGCATCACCCAGTCTGGCATCCTCACACCCTGCTGTTGCCAGGCTGCCAACAGCCCATGTGCAAGGCCTTGCTGTCTGACACCAAATGTCTCCCAGTTCCTCTTCATAGTGAAGCTGAACCAGAGGTTATGTTTTTCCTGGTATGTTTGTGTTTGTCGAGGAAACTTCACTCTGGTGATACTTATAGTCTTAGTGCCTGTGAAGGGACCATAATAGAAACAAAAGGCTGCTTTCTGTCATTCTCTCAGGCTGCTGCAGTACTTGTTACCCCAGAGTTCCTGTGGGGAACTGTAGGTCTGGCTGAGCTATAGCTGAGTTGCTTTTTCCTCCAATTTCTGTATCTAGAAAGGGGCATATTTCTGTGACCAGGATAAAGAAGTTGATACAAATACTTGGCTAATGAAAAATGAATTCTGACTTCCCTGTTAATGAAAGGTGTATTTGGAAGGACTCTAATGCTAAACACAGGACCAGGAAAGAAAATAGCTGAATTCATTTTCCTATTGCTACAAACCTCCCATGATTTTTGGGAAGGGCAGCTGATCTATGCCCTCCATATATGATGCTGTCCTCCCTACCAGCAAAATAAAGATAAAACTGTAAGTTCTGACTGTCTGGATGGCAAGCTGGCTGGCAGGGCACATTCACCTGACCGTAGTTGCCAGCTCTACTGAGCAGAGTAGCCCCCTCCTCTTAATCTCTTGTCCAGCTCCAGAGAACTGTCATGGAATTAACATGTCCTGCCCCAAGTCTGAGAACAGCAGCCACATCCCTCAGCAAACAACTCCAAAAGGGCTTGACAGTTAAATAATTGCCTCTGCTGCCTGATTTTTAAGAAATTAAGTGAAACTTAAATGGGAGTTTTGCAAAGTTTGATAGTCCTTCCACTCAACTCCCATTCTTGGTGGGCGTTCAAGATTCCAGCCTAATGGGGATTTGTGAGGTGGCATCAACTCAGAAAAAGTGTCAACAGCACCACAGGTCAGACAAGGACATATTATTATGCACCTTTGAAAACACAGCCAGACTTCACATCTCAGCCCAGCATGCAGCAATCATTAGTCACCCTGCATAATCCCCTTGACCTATTTTTTTTTTTTCCTTTCACAGTGGTCACATTTGAAAATATTGTCTAGAGTTGGTTGGGCCCACACAAGGTTGTTAATTGGGAGCTGTCTAGCTAAGGGGTGCCACAGAGGCAAAGTTCAGCACAATGTGTGCAGCACCCTGGTTGCTATGCTGAGGGTTCCCAGAGAGGTGGTGGCTAGGAGGCCTTGTGTCCAGTATGCACAGGGACTTTATTCCTGATGCTTCTGAAGGGGCTGGTTCTGAAGCACCTTTGTGCTTTGGTTTATCTGGAATTAAGGATTTGCCAGGAGCTGGCCCAGCAGGAGGGTTGGAATGTGAGAAGTGCTAATGGCATTTACTTAGAGGAGTGGGAAAACCCCAGCTGGAGCAATGGACCAGCTAGGG